>OX402562.1:3767200-4967200 GCA_948098915.1 Lampropteryx suffumata
ATTGCAAATACTATTATTTAAGACGCTGATTAAAATTGTCGAGTCATGACGTCAAACGTGTTTTTTTTTAATGAAGACTACTTGAGACTGTTAGTTATTAATTATTCTCTATATAGTAGTATATATTTTCCCAGAGGGTAGCAATATTTACCGTAACTAGTTGGCACATATATTAAAACAAGGTTCAGTTGTGCACACTCAGTTTGAAAAGAAAGGAATGGGAAAAGAAAAGGAAATTTTCATTTGGAAAGGGAAATATCTATTATGTGTTTAGCTGATTTTTATAGTCATGTCGACTGTCTGTTATAACGAATTATAACATAGTTTTTTCAGTTAATTAATGAAAATGATGTCCTTATAAAAGAACGATGTGACTAATGAAGAAATAACCTTACGAGTGCGTACTCTAGAATCTTTACATATTTACATCAAAATCTTTCACTAAAGTAAAAAGATTTGTTTATTTCAAAGACACTAAGGACCTAAGTTCATCAACACTATAGACGATGCGGGGTTAGGTTAAACATTAATTACTTATGATCGTCTTTCAACTTGAACTGACTCACTCTTCAAGTTTTGTCAGAAGTTGAAAAGACGTTTCTAAAGCCGCAATTTTATTTGAATCAAGGAATCACCCATTATATTTGACTGAAAGATGTTTACGGGATGTTTATGTAGATGTTTTATCAGGGAATACCTGATGGTTTTCTTTAACCGCCTGTTGTGTTGGTGAACTTACTAAGCTTGAACATCGTCATAATTCCATAGGTTACATCGAGTAAGGCTCATTATGGTTAAGTATTTCACATGTCCATCTGTCACCTGTCAAATAAATGCACTAGATAAGGGCGCTAGACAAGCTCCACTGTCCATTAGCGATACCAATATTAATTTAAATAAATAATCCCGCACATTTCACACAGCAATCATCTGACCCCAAAGTAAGCAGAGCTTGTGTTATGGGTACCACATGACTGATATACTACTGTATATACTCTTTTTTTTGTAAATACATACATATAAACACCCAGATCCGAGACAAATACTTGCAGATCATTCAAACATTTGCCTTGCGGGGGGGAATCGAAATCCGCAACCGTTCTGCGTCCTCAGCCGGATCTTAGCCCAATGCGCCACAGAGGTCATCATCATTTGTATGACATTTGCTTGTGATACGTCACTGACAGAAGCCTGAAAGCTGCTGTCATTTCTACACAAGTTGATGTTTCCGTAAGTCAAAACTGAGCGCGAAGTATTTGTCTAGACCCCCAAGACAGATAGCCAAAGAGTTCTATCATCATGATCAAAATACATATCACAAATAATATTAAAAAATTGCATTTATCGACACGATTAAGCCACATTGGTATACCCTAGTTTTATACACACACGAGTTAGAATTGACAACACCTAGAGAAGACTTTGTACATCACTATGTATAAGTAGGGTACCTAACAGATGCATCACAGTTTTTGAAAAAATAATTATGTCGGTACTTTCTATAGTACGTAACAAGTACACGTTATTTCTAATCCTACAGTTAATTTTAAAAACATTTCGAGTTAAATAAAACTGCGGCTTTCAATAATGCGGTAAGTAGAAGCTCAGTGCACACAGCATTATTATGCATTTTTCATACATTTGCAATGTTTTGTGATTCGATCAGCGGTTTCCGCCTCGGTGTGCACTGTCTTTATTCTCATATATACAAAACGATGGACGTTCTAAATATCTAATTTAATCCACGGCATCCGCTCCGAACTTTCAATAAATAGATAATTAAATTATTGTATTGCAATCACAATATGGAATAGTAGCATAAAATAATATTATTTGGCCGGTAGACGCTCGCTCATCACATTTGTCACTTCGCTGTCACCTTCTTAATAAGTAGGTATTGCTTAAATACATCTGACACTGTCTTAACATAAGACGCGTGGCCCTTACAACCCCTTACATACGCGATGTGGAAATCAGAACTTGTATTCCACTCTTAGAAAACAACTAGCTTCTAAAATCTCCGTTTAATTTGACACTCACTTTATACACAGAACCTCTGACTACATAATGTTTAATAGCCTTTCATATGAAAGCAGATGGAGTATATCAAACATCTTTCTAAAGAAGACAGTTTTTTAAATGTTGAATAAAAGTGAGTTTCACAATCAAACGAACGGTATATGAGGACAGGTAAGGTCCCCAGTTCCTAGAACGCGTAGTCGATTCAATCACTTGTAAATTCCCACATAATTTGGTAGATAAGTGAACTGACGTCACAGGAATGGTCATCAGGTGGTTAGGTTTGGCAGTGAGATGCGCACAGTGCAGCCGCCAGGGCTGGCGCTGGGGGCTGGGGGCTGGGCTCAGGCTGGGCGCGTGCGAATGTGCGTTGGACACGACGACGACCGGCTTCACTATCGTCGTCGCGCTGAGATACTGAGCGCTCACCGTGAGAGGAGTCACTGAACCTTTCACCATTTGAGTTTCGACCATCTGCAATACAGACAATACTAATTGAGAAAATATTACAAAACTAATTAAGAAAAAAATACAAATCTGCAAGTATTTGTCTCGAGTCTGGGTGTTTCTAATATTTACAAAAAAAGTATGTGTAGTATATCAATCACGTCACGTGGTATTCATAACACTAGATCTGCTTACTTTGGGGCCAGAGGATGTTGTGTGAAATATAATTATTATTTATATATTTATAACTAGCTTCTACTCGCGGCTTCGCACGCCGTTCGTAAGTTATGTTGCTCCGATCGGTAACAAACTTCACCCGCTAGCCAATCTGAGATATCCTAAAATTGTCATCGAAATCGGTCCAGGCGTCTATTCGGAGTCTATAGGGAACATACATCCATACACACCATCGCTTTTTATAGATATAGATATAAACTAACTGACCTGGTTACGCGTTGCTGTGGCTCAGTAGTTCTAATACATTAAACCAATATACGCTTACCCAACCTAGATAGCAAAAGCAGTGAAAGTTAACTTAAACTGCCATCTGTTAGAAACTTATGGAACTTGTTGGAGGAGAACATAATCGGCCTTACCAATAAACGCCTCTCAATCTCAATTTGAACACTAAACACTTCTGTAAATTCGTCACTATTTTGTTACTATTTACAAAATGGGATGGCACTATTCTAAATAGTGATAATATTTGCAGATCATACAAACATCATGTCATGATCGTGACCCGCGGCGGGAATCAAACCGGGTTGAGAATATGGTCTCAACCCCTGTAAAAGAGATAAAGTGTTACAGATATATATATAAAATACTAGCTGCTACCCGCGGCTTCGCACGCATGGTACCTACATAAAAAGTAGCCTTTGTCTTTCTCCAAAGCCATATCTCTATACCAAAATTCATCCAAATCTGTTCAGCGGTTTAGCCGTGCAAAAGGTAACAAACAGACAGGCAGACAGACATACACGAGTTACTTTCGCATTTATAATATTAGTTAGTTATAGAAATATTTTTGATTTGATTTAGTTTTTTATTATTTCTGAAAATAAATTTAGACTTTCATGCACTGCTAAACAATCTTCACGAAATAAGTTAATTCCTTAAAGAGCACCCCTTATCTATACTAATATTATAAAACTGAAAGTTTGTTTGTTTGGTTGAACGCGCTAATCTCAGGAACGACTGGTTTGAATTAAAAAAATATTTTTGTGTTGGTTCAGACAGATAATTGATTCAGGCGTGACTTTGCGGAAATCCATTACAAAACATTAAACAGATGGACAAATATTTAGTACAATTCCGCCAATCTATTCCTAAAGGGTTACCTCCAAAAGAAATTCGACACGTGTTTCACCTCTCCACGAGGCATCCTCAGGAACACTTGACTCACTCAGCACCCCGACGAAAAAACACTCTGCTCTGCAGACTTGTTGCTTCGACCAACGTCAAACTGAGACTGAGGATGCCTCGTTGAGGGGCGAAACACGTGTCGAATTTCTTTTGGAGGTAACTCTTTAGGAATAGATTGGCGGAATTGTACTAAATATTTGTCCATCTGTTTAATGTTTTGGATAGTTCATTTATCGAGGAAGGCTTTAGGCTTTATAACATCACGCTCCGACCAATAGGAGCGAAGAATCAATGGAAAATGTTGTAAAAACGGGAAAAAATATTCCTTTTTATATATTCCTGAGAGCTTCAGTTGTGTGCGCTGCGTAAATGGTTAAAGTTACACAAAAAAAAAATATGATGGAATTGTTCCTCTTTAAAAGTTCAAAAAAATTGTCCGTGATATCTTTTAAAATTGACTCACTATAACCTTTTTTATGGTAAGTAATCAATTTTGTTCGATATTAATGCATTATTTGCGAAGGAGTTTTATCAACATAATATTAATCCTTATCCAAATAAATATGTAATTAATCACAAGTATTTATTTCATTGTGAACAAAATTGTCCTTGACATCACTTGATTTGAATCAACATCTTAGGAGATATCATAATTTTAAATTAACTCCGCAACAAAATAGGTATGTTCGGGTTCACGCGTGTAGTAACTCTTTATCTATTTGTAACGACTTCACGGCCAAACTACTGAATCGACTTTGATTATATTTAGTATAGAGTAAGCTTAAACCTCAAGAAAGGACATAGTTATAATATTTATCCAACAGCGATAACCGATATTCACGCGGACAAGTCGCGAGCAACAGCTAGTTTTAAATGTAAATTTACCGTGTTTCTTTAGACAGCAAAAGTAAGATGTCCTCCGAAATCCAATTGTGGTTCGATTTGTGGTTCAGGCTGTGTGTTATCATATCAGTCAGTTAGTCGTTCAGCCAATATCGTCAGTCGCGTAAGTATATTTATGTGTAGTTACCTTATGCGTGAGCGTATGCGTTTGCAACAAATGCGCCCCCGGCTGAGACACTACTATTGGAGTCAGTCCACTCACAACCACGCTGCCTCCATCTAGAAAAGAACAAAATACTTCTTTATTTGTCTATAAACATGTAGCAAATATAATGTTTGGACGTGCCGCTGACTACCCCTACAGACATTCTCAAAAATCTAAGCGTTTGTTTACAATTACATAATTCATTCAGCATCAACTAGTCTCAAAGAAAGCAGAGCTTGTGTTATGGGAACTACATGACTTATATACATTTATTTTATCACTACATAGTATAAAACAAAGTCACTTCCCGCTGCCTGTCTGTCCCTATGTATGCTTAGATCTTTAAAAATACGCAACGGATTTTGATGCGGTTTTAATATAATTTTAATAGATAGAGTGATTCAAGAGGAAGGTTTATACGTATAATCCATGCATTATATAGTAGAAAAACACTGTCAATTTTAGAGGTTTCTAATGTGGTGTCGTAAATCAACACATTTTTTGCGCTTACATTGCAAAAGATGGCTGAACCCTACGAGATAGATCAAAATAATGTACTACAGTATTGTACACCTTATAAAGATCTATAAAAATGTCTGCGACGGTGTATGTCTATCTCTTAGGGATAACTTACAATAGTATCAGCTTTGCACCCGTGCGAAGCCGGGGCGGGTCGCTAGTTTATTTTATATAAGTAGAAAATTGCGACACAGTATATTTTTATGTAGGTAAGGTACCTAGAGTGCGAAGCCGCGGACAGCAGCTAGCGTATAATAAAGAACAATGAGAGATGAGTGTCGGTGCTTTCATTGACAAATGTTTATCAAAATGCATGTGTACCTGTTGACATCGGCGTGGAGGCAATAATCCCGTTGTCGGATTTAGGTAACGTATTGTCGTGTGCGATGCCGTTAGCGTGGATAGTGGGAGCTTGTACAACGCGGAGGCCGGCGCTCGTCGACACTAGCTGCAGCGAGGCCGCCGGACCCACCACCAGCCCGCTGCTGACAACCTGGTACATAAACGACTGACGCATCTTATTTGGAATGGAAACAGTCAAATCATATTATAAAACAAAGTCTCCGCGGTCTGTCTGTCTGTCTGAAGAAGATAAACTCAAAATCTATAATGTACAAGTCCAAAAAAATTCATCACTATCATCATCATCATCAGCCCATAGCAGTCCACTGCTGGACATATGCCTAATGAGCGCCATTGCGCCCTTTCTTCAGTTCGACTAATTTCAAATTTCAAATTTATGGACTCTAAATTCTCGATATTAGGCAAATGACGATTGATTGCAAATTAATGTCGTATACTTATTTAGCACCTGGATGATGATATAAAACACGGATAAAGCGACGTTATCTAAAAATATATTAATAAAATTTATCGCCCCCGAAACCCTATACTGAATTTCATGAAAATCTTTGGAGCCGTTTCCGAGATACCGATTATATTATACATATATACAAGAATTGCTCGTTTAAGGGTATTAGATAGATAGATAGATAGATAGATAACAATACCACTTGGCTTTGGCAAAACTGTCATCAAGAAACTTTTGGCAAAAGATCGTAAATGTTTAAAAAATAACTACCAATGTATTCCTACAGTATTTTATTTGACTAACTAATTAATTAAAAAGTTCAAAGCAACGTGCAAACTGCACGAAAGAGCTTCTAAGACTACAATTAATCCTTTCCTTCTAAGACTACAATTAATCCTTTCCTTCTAAGACTACAATTAATCCTTTCCTTCTAAGACTACAATTAATCCTGTCCTTCTATAACTACAATTAATCCTGTCCTTCTAAGACTACAATTAATCTTTTTAATCCGACTGGCCTGTCAGCTCAGTCGGTAGTAGCTCTGCCTTCTGCGCTGTAGGTTGAGGGTTCGATTCCCTCCCAGGACAAACATTTGTTTTATGAACATAAGTATTTGATCTATGTCTGGGTATTATAAAGTATCATAAGTATGTATTAAAAAATATATAAGTATTCTATCAGTGATTCAGTCACCATAATACAAGCTATGCTTAGTTTGGGGCTAGATGATGTTGTGTAAATTGTCCAGCAATTTTTCCAGAGATTTTAAAATAAGACTAACTAAAGTGAATTAAAATAACACATGTACCGGTATGTCCAGTTGACATCATTGACAACATCGACATTCGGTAAAATATAGCCAAATAAAATGTCCTCGAAGTAAAAATGTACAAATGAACAATAACGGAAATATCTTACCTGTGAAATGGGTAAATGTATTTGAGCTGGATGCACTAACGTGCTGAGCGCGTTTGTGACGCCATTTTCTAACGTATGCCCATTCTGAAAATTAAATTAAATAGTTATTACAACAGTTTTCAGAATCAATTTTGACTTGGCTAGTACTTAGACAAGGAAAAGGTGAATAATTATATACATGAGCAGTCACGAACAGGATGGTTGGGTATTGGTTGGTTGCATAATAGTGCAATTCGAAAACACGAACGTTACCGAAGCATTTAATTAATGTAGTACCGTACCTGATGTGGTGTTCCATCAGCAGGAGCTAGAGTGGTTAGAGTGAGGGTATTGTGTCTTCCGTACGAAGTCCGAACGACTTGCTGAAATCAAAATAACAACTGTTGAGTTTACATTTTACTCAGGTATTAATACACAGATATCTACTTAGAGCTGGTTTATGTTTAATAACAACGCCCTCTATAGAACTTCTTGCGAAATTCGTAACACATTTACATCTAAATACAGACCGAAATAAACGAAAACAGAACCGAAGTCTAAACTAGATGGCGCTGTTGAACCTAAACTCCTAAATCCTAATCTCGGATTAGGAGGGTTCTAAATTGTATCAAAGTACCAGGAGCGCATACCTGTGAGGTGGTGGGCGTTATTTGTATGGGTAGCGTACGCAACTTTGTGCTCAAGTTCAACGTGTGCGGGGGAGAGGCCATCGGCCGGGAGGGTGAGGTGGCGATCTGAAATGTCTTTAGTCATTAGGGTTATTAGGACTTGTTATTTGATTACATACATAATTTCTTCATTAGAGCCTGTGCTAAGCTCGATGACCGTCTGTCCTAATAAAGACACGTGTCGCGTTGACGTGGTTTATGCAGACAGGAGGGCTCATTTAGATCGGTCATAAAGTTTTGCACTGCATTGCTGTGAAGTAAGTACTTACACTTATTCCTAAAACTTGTCCGTTGACTTGCTCTTCTCTAATCTTATCATCCGAAATTGGATCTGCAAATAAATAATACAATGTCTATAGTTAGTAAAAGTTTGCAATCATAATGAGATATATCAACTTCATACTCCACCCGTAGTCAACAGGTGGCGCCACGCGTTCATAGTCTCATTTGTTTACCGTAAAACAACTTTCGGCCGATTATTACCAGTTATACCAGTCGCAGTAATTAATATTTGCGTAGGAATTATTAATAATTATGACTATTGGAATTATTAGTACGCAACAGTGCCAAATATTAAATAATCTCGGCGGAAAGTACCAGGAGCGCAGACTGAGCAAAGAGGTTAACGTACCGATAGTTCGCGGGCGTACTGACGGTCGGACCGAGACCTCTCTTTTCAGCGCGGCGAGGCGTTGTTGAGCCGCGATCTTCTCTCTTGCGAGTCGCTCCATCTCGTGCTCGCATTCCCGCTCCTTGCGTCGAAGCACCTGCAGACAAAGTACCAGGCTGCTATAATACACGAGGAGGTTGCACACTTTAAAAACAAGTTACGCTTGTCAGGGGTCCGGGTACGCATATATTTCATGGTTTATATGACATTTTCCGCCCCGTCTGCAAAAATTTATGGTATCATTTTGTATGTTCGTTGGCAGCTTATTTAGAATTTTATAAAACCCAGATTAAGCGAAACAACTATTCAACTTTACCTACCTAGGTAGATATTCTAATACAAGGCCTAAAATATGGAGTTTTCATTCAAGAGTTCAAAGAAAGTTCCAAATATAGACTGTGTTCTGTAGGAGCTTTGAAATGTATCAATGAAACGTTCAAGCGTAGCTCGTGCCATTCATTTTACGAATTCCTTAGTAGAAAGTTGTATGTGACGTCTGTAGATACAGAAAACATTAAATAGTTAGTGCATTGTCTAGGTGTTAGGCTACAGTAGGTTATTGTACCTTACATACGGACTAGGGTTTTGAATTTTAAAATCTATATAATGAAAGGAAAATGTTCGTTGGTAAGCGCAGGACTTGAGAACAATTAGGTTTGGAATTTTTTTGTATTAAAATGTTCGTCAAATGTAAAAAGATGCCCGAAAAATTTTAAAATTTGGGAAATATTTAACGTCTTCATTTCCATGGGTTAGTTAGTGTAGCTAAACAATGTGAAGTGATAAGTAACTATATAAAAACATAAGAAAAAAGTGTCTTCCCTTAACTAGAGACTGTAAGAAAAGTGCTATTGGACACAATCTTAGGTATAATTTATTTTATAAAACTATGTCAAAGGAATATTACTCATTACCTTATTTGGCTAGATTGTAATATTATTTAGCGTATGATAAATATTGTGCACTAAAAAAACAAAAGAAAATTCTAGGGGATTTCACAGTTCAAATATTTATTTAATAATCGACATTTGAATTGCATTTTTGTACTTTGTTTATTATTTTGCGAGTATGGATGTAGATTTTTCCATATATTTTCCAACAGCTTTTCAAAAAAATACAAAACTATCACAAACAAACTGTTCGAATATGCAAAAAATATAATAATAATTACGAAGACATCTGACGTCAATAAGACTTACTAAAACTTAATTCATCAATAACAATTAATCTATCGTTTTCTGAATACAAGGCATTGATCCCAGTACGAAGTTTGTATCAGCAGTTTCACGCGAGAGTAAAGACAAGTCTTTGTCACATTGTCGATGATTTTAAATGTCGTCTTCGAAGGTCAATTGGTCAAAAACCTTGGACCTTACGAATTTAGATCAATAATCAAATATGGATTATAATATAATTAATTGTAGAATGACAATACATGTAACTCAAACGCAAATAACTATTCAATGTTAGTTCAATATCCAGAGTTATCTATATACTATCCTTATCCTTATCCTTTCCTTACTATATTATAAACTCAACATTTTGTATGTATGTTTGTTACTCTTTCACGCAAAAACTACTGAATGGATTTTCATGAAACTTTAAAATAATATAGCTTATACATCAGAATAACACATAGGCTATAATTTATAAAGATATTGTGTGAATTGCCATCTGCAAGCTATTCTGGCGTGCGCTGCAAAAACCGTTGCAAAAAGTACTAATCCTGCGCAGACGAAGTCGCGGGCACCAGCTAGTTAGTTACATCACATCACACTAATCACATCACATCACACTAATATTATAAAGGCGAAAGTTTGTGAGTGTGTGAGTGTGTATGTTTGTTACTTCTTCAAGTCTAAACGGCTGGAGCGATTTTAATAAAATTGGGTATGGAAGGACAGCATAATCAACTCTCCCGTTCTGTCAGTCATCAAATTTTGTAAATTGATCTTTCCGATGCTCAAATTTAAATTATTTTGCTACTAAAAATGTGAATAGTTATTATTTTTACTGTTAATACACAATTTATTTTTCCTAATAAACCGCGGGGCACAGCTAGTATATATATATATATATATACACGCGACTATATATATATATATATATATATATATATGTATATAAATGATAATTATTTTTTATTGTGTTTGTTATTATCAGAAGATTCTGATAATAATGAAAAAATTAAGAAAGTTGGGTAGAAAACTTATACGATATTAACTTTTCTAATGTAACCTTAGCGCTTTTGAGAATATAAACTTTTCTAATGTAACCTTATGGCGTCAGGCGTTTGACAGTTAAAGATTATTCCAATTCGAATTCAATATTCATAGTTAAGATAGGACAACGCCCGTCAGCTAGTTTAACATAAAGATAATAATATTGGTCAGATATATGAACTGGTCTAATATATTGGCTAGTATCTTAGCTCAGTTGGTTAGTTCTGCCTTCTGCGCTGTAGGTTCTGAATTCGATTCCATCCTAAGAAAAAAAATATATATAAATATAAATAAAAATATATAAATATATAAGTATTTTATCAGTCATCTGGCTTGCATAATACAAGCTATGTTTATTTTAGGGCTGGGCGTTGTATGGATTGTCTATACCAATATTATTATTATTGCCTTTCAAATGGAAAAGCTGCCAGTGTTTCTGGCATGCTGCCCTCTTGCAGTGATCTGGGTCAGTTCAGCTATCTATAGATCATTTTAAACAGTCCTTACATAGCTCAAATTATTCACATGAATTTTATGTTACTAGCTGCTGACCGCGGCTTTGCTTGGGCGGTACTTACATAAAAATATCCTATGTACCCAAGATATAAATCTATCTTCTTAACGAATTTATCAACATACGTTTAGACGTTTAACCGTGAAAAGGTAAAAGACAGACCAAAAGCCATTTTGTAATATTAATATAGATTTTAATTCCTGATTTTTAATTTCTGAAAATAATAATAATAATAATAATAGTAAAGCCGGAGATTACACACAGCATCATCTGGCCCCAAAGTAAGCAGAGCTTGTGTTATGGGTTACCACATGACTGATATACTTAGATACTTTTTTTTCTTGTACATAGAAAAGCACATAGTATCTATATATTAATTAATACGTGAAGCAAAACTTTGTTCCCCTTTTTTACAAAAATTGCGCACACTTATAGTTTATTTAGAGAAGGAGTGCAGAATGCTAATATTTTTTTTTATGCATAAAAAATACATTAATTATTAATTAATTATGGTCGAATTTGGGCGACCACTAGTAAATACTCGTAGAAACACAATTGATAAAATGTAGTCTTCAAAAATAAATTAGGTATGTAGTTGACGCGGTATCTGTCCTTGTTTGTCGTCACATGATACTTTACATGCGAGCATAAAGATTAGCCCAAGGGAGGGCATGCGATGCATAAATGTATTACATGTATGCAGATGTAACCTATATGTAAGTACATGGGTTACTTATACACTGGAATACTAAAGTGAAATAGTGTGTAACTATGCCGTATTTTTTTTTGGAAATATGAATCTTTTCATCGCTATTTAATGTCCATCTGCTCGTTAATTGAAGGAATAATAGATATAAATGGTCGCCCATTTGTCGAAATTCGACAATAATTAAATTTTATGTATTTTTGAAGTGAAAACTTATTTAGCATCGTTGTGATTTGAAAGTCGATGAAACGAAAAAGCGACAGTAAAAAGAGACAAACACATACATTCATAGGATTGCATGAGGGAGAAAATGTGATAGGAAGCATTATACCTACGTGTTTATTATTACATGTTTGTGCGCGCATGCGTAGTACAAAGCTTGAGAAAAGGCATCACAACAACCGTGGTATTTTATATACGTGTACGTATTATACGTTAGTTTTTTGAAGGTTTCACTTCTACCACGTGTGAATTGCACACATGTTTTTTTTATGCATAATAAAAAAAATAGTATTCTACACTCCTTCTCTATATAAACTATAAGTGTGCGAAATTTCATACTCCTCCGTCCGCGTAATTTTCGTAAAAAGGGGTACAAAGTTTTTGCTTCACGTATTAATACATACATTAAGGATATATGGTATGTATTTTCAATATTGTGCCTCCTACTTCCTCGTTTCAAATTGTTTTTATTGTAATTGTTAGTTTTATAATTTAATTATGAAATGTCTAAAATATTCAATAATTATCATGTTCCCCTAATGTTGATGTCGTTTTAAATTGCAGTTAACATGAATAGGCGGAAAGTAAGCTAATAAAAGCATTACCCGTTAAACTTTTTTCAGAATTCCTTTTTAAATGTTTTCTCATAATAAAATGGCAATTTCAGCGCAGTGAATGCAGCGTCAAGGTTAATTACTCAGTCAACCGCCTTAAATGTTACAGCTATATGTTATTCATTTGATATTTACACGTTTAACATGATTTATACATTTTTACTAGCGTCTGTTCGCGGCTTTGCACGCGTACCTAGATAAAAAATAGCCAGACAGAGAAAAACTCTTTGTGATTGTATTCAATAAATATTTTTGACTTTGACTTCGAAGAAAGAAAGCAGAGTATCGACTCACCTGTATATACCTAATAGCGGATCCGAGTATGGACAGATTCGAGCACTTCTTATCGTCCGGCGAGGCTGGTAACTGTCTCTTGAGCAGCTCAAAGCATTCCTTGAGATGCGCTCTTCGGTTTTTCTCCAACTTGTTGTGAACTTCCCGAGTTCCAGCACGAGGGGCGCTGCCGCTGCTGCCGCTACTGCTGCCGACTGAGGGGGGTGAGGGGATCTGGGCTGACCTGGTGGACAAAAAGCTATCGTAAGATGTAAATCATAGAGCTGAGATTAACTCGGCCACGGATCTGGATATTCGTACGAGCAATACAACTTTTGTAGTAAATGGCCAATTCTTAACAACTTGAAAAGCCTAGACAGACAATTTAAAATGCCTTAAGAAGCTCTTAGTTGAAAATGTCACTGCGTTCATTCATTCGTTTAATTTATTTATATATTAAGAAATATATGTATTAAGTAAATAAATTATTATTATTCATGACCAATCACGTTGAAGTTACTGAACTTCAATGATAACACAAAAAAAAACATTTAACTTTGAGTTTGTTAGGAAATTGTCTGGCTATATCAAACCCGCAGATGTAAAAAATTGAGGAATTGGAAAATCTATTATATAATATATATAAATCTTCAGTGCGTGTGTTTGAAATTAAACTCCTCCTAAACGGCTGGACCGATTTTGATGAAATGGCCTTCGGTTACTTCTCCACAGAAGTCGTCATTGCAAATTTTCTATGAGCATTTCAATACACATCTACAAGATCCATTCTCACTGTAGGTACTCACAGTTGGAATGGATCATGTTGATGTGTACAGTACTCGTATAGATACGTATAGGTACACAGTCTGTACTGTTACAGAAGTATTCGTCACTAAGTACCATAGTTTTAGGTCAGCATTCTAATCATGTGTGATCTGAATGATAATAGAACTCGACAAATCTTGTGCAATCATTCGCGCCTACTGCATTTAATGTTGTTTAAACACTTAACAACGATTGAGACACGCTGAAATGACGCATTTAATGCATTGTGACAAAATGTATAACATGCTCAACTACCAGAACTAGCTTCTCCTTACCAAATGTCATGAAGTACAGTCAAAGGTAACAAACAAATAAAAACACTTTCGAATTTATGATCTAACTAGTTGCTGCTCGCGTCTTTGCACGAGTGTAGTTTCTTTAAGTGTTTTTATTTGAAAAAACTAAAATTTGTAATATAAATTCCAATACCGGAATTAGTTAGTACCGGTATTCGGGTAACGTCTCCACTAGTCTCCAGTATCGTAACTCAATACCGGTATTGAGATGTTCACGGTTTTGCATGCCCTAGTAGGTAAGGTACCCACCTAATTTAATCAAGATTCGTTTAGCCGTTTAGCCGTAAAAAGGTTACGAACACACAAACGGAGACTTTCAAATAGTTGCTGCTGCCCGTGGCTTCGCGCGCGTGGTACTACATAAAAAGTAGCATAATGTCCGTCTTAATACATATATTTTAACTATTATTGACTTGTTTGTAATTTATGGTGTTTTGACGTATTTCTAATCTAATTAGGAATTTATCTCGATGTACCATACAAATTATACTTATTCTGCAACGCCCACAATGTTACTATACTCACAGCATTGTTTGTTACACCTAAGCTGAATGTACATTGAAGCAACTAAATGAAATTAAATTAAATGAAATTAAATATATTTCCTTCCAAACTTTATCAGTAAAAAGGTAACAAATAAGCAGACAGAGCCACTGTGGATTTAATAATATTGACGACCTCTGCGGAGCAAGGCCAAGGCCCGGCTGAGACACAATAAAAGTTTGTCGGCTCGATTCCCGCCGCGGAACAAATGTTTGTATCATCTACAAGTATTTATCTCGGGTGTTTCTCTGTATAATATGTATGTAACAAAAAATATATAAGTAGTACACACACCAGTCATGTGGTATAAGTATAACACAAGCTCTGCTTACTTTGGGGCCAGATGATGTTGTGTGAAATGTCCAGCATTATTTATTAGTATGGAGTATGATGATGAAATTTCGTACTAAATTATAGTTAGTAATTATATATTAAAACGCAAGAATTCGTAGATGTCACATTCAAATGCCATTGCGTTTTGGCATTGTGTGTGGTAAACAGCTACGTTTTATAATGAGAGCAACCGCGCGCTGGTTACACAAATTGCAGAGATTTCTAAGCCTACCTACTCTTTCACTACCTAAGCCATTACATACAAGCTTCTGCCTGCGGTTTCGCACGCATTGTACCTACATAAAAAATGAACCTACATTAAGCCGTTGAAGTGTGATTTAGCCATAAACTGTTGGGTATTTGTGGGTACTTGTAAATACTAGTTTCTTGTGCTACCGCCAGTTACAAAATAAACATTCAGATTCGAGCCGCAGCTTGTGTTTCATTACTATATCTCACTTAAACAAATATATATATCAATTTATTCACACACAAACTTACGGATTTATAATAATAGTAGGATTTTGCTCGTTTAGATATTGGTGGCAATCGGTTGGTTCATTTCTAAAATAAGGAATTGTCTAAAATATATTTTGTTAGTCATAGCATTTGTAAAACATATTCGGTTGGTACCATCTAACTAAATTAGGAACGCTTAATTAAGTTAGATAAAATTTAATTAGGATATGTTGGTAGCAGCAGAATACCAAAGGTTACTTTGACAGTTCAAAACCTAATTTTAGCTAAAATTAGTGAGGTTGGTGCCAACAGAATTGAGGCCACAAACTAGCTGTTAAATATTATTACTAACTATAATAATCATATATCTAATAATAATAATGCCGGACATTTCTCACAGCATCATCTAGCCCTAAAATAAGCAGAGCTTGTGTTATGGGTACCACATGACTGATATACTACTTACATACTAAGATTTTCTTTTGTAAATAGCATAGCTTGTATTATGGTGAATAGATCGCTGATAGAATACTTATATATTTTTAAATACATGCATAAGATACTTTATAACAGCCAGACACAGAACAAACATCTATGTTTCTTCACATAAATGTGTGTCCTGGGAGGGAATCGATTCCTCAACCTACAGAGCAGAAGGCAGAGCTACTAGCAACTGAGCTGACAGGCTAGTAGTAATTGTGCATTTGCACTTTCATTTGTTTCTTAATTTAATCTACTAATCGACACTAATATTATAAAGAAGATAGATTTGTATTTTCGTATGTTTGTAACGAATCAACTCAAAAACTACTGATCCGTTTTCAATAATTCTATCAACATTTGAATGCTACATTATCCATCAGTACAATGGTCTATATTTATTACTAGAAAAAAATAGGGATTGCTACAAAAACTTCAATAATGTAACCCAAGGTGTAAAAAAATAGTCATAAAATATATTTCATCGCATGCGCTGCGGAAACTATTGATGGAACAAAAAATGTTCTACAATATTTAAAAACATATCGTTTATCGTAAAATGTTTAAAACAATAATGTCCACCCGTGCGAAGCCAGGACGGATCGCTAGTCTCGTTAGTCTCTTATCCCTACTAATATTATAAATGCGTTTCGTTTTCACGCCTAAACCGCTGAACCGATTTCAATGAATTTTGGTATAGAGATTGATGGGACCTTGGAGAAGGACATAGGCTACTTTTTAAGTAGGTACCACGCGTGCGAAGCCGCGGGCATCTAATAGTTTTATAGTCTCTTAAAAGTGCATATGCACTAAACTATTTAGTTGTACGTGTGGCCGTATTACAAAACGCCTGTGCGCCCTTCTATGAATGATGCATGCGCAGCAAGGATACGATATATTATTCAGTCCACGATTATCCAAACCTTGACACGCTAGTATTCAGAATATGGATCCCTGCGCCCGAGTGCAGGTGATTGACAAGGATGAAATTACAATTTCCATTATGACCCACTTACATTTTATTGCAAGGTTGGATTTTGATTTAATTTTACAAGGGTAGCTTAACTCGCAACCTCTGTGGCGCAGTGGGCTAAGGTCCGGCTTAGACGTAGAAGGTTGTGGGTTTGATTCCCGCCGCGGGATAAATGAATGATCTGCAAGTATTGCAAGTATGTCTCGGGTCTGGGTGTTTCTACGTATAATATGTATCTAAGTATTTACAAAAAAAACCGTTTTTAAGTAGTATATCAATCATGTGGTACCATAAAACAAGCTTTGCTTACTTACACAAATACATTAGACTGTTATAAGAAATGGGCGATCTTATCGCTAGATAGCGATCTCTGCCAGAGAACCTTGGGAATAGATGAATAGAAATCAACACAGGTGATGAAAAAATATGAGTGATTTATGATTCATGTATTTATGTAATATTTATAGCAACAAGAATATATAATTTACAAAATCTAAAACCCAACACTGAAATTGTCTTTATAATTTCTAATTAAATTTGAACATATGACATTATATATTATTGTAATCATCTTTTAATGTCCTTTATTTTGATACTCTACTCGATAGGTTTGGTAATTTGTTTTTATTTATTAACCTAAGTAATTACTATTTCGTGCAAAAAATTTGCCATTTTGTTTTTTTTTAACACCTACCTAAGGACAATTAGGTTTTTAAGAATATAACGATACCTTAATCGTCCATCCTGGAAATCCATCGAGCCGTTTGGAAGATACGAGGTAATAAGAAGGGTAATGTTTTAAAACATAACCCTTCCTTGGCAGTCGGGTATGAATTGCTATTTATTTTATTCAAACCAACTCTAACGTCCTTTTGGCTATAAGCAGAGACATATAAAAAAATATTTCTGTACTGTCGTTTTTATGTGACTAAAAATTGCGTGAGTGTCACGGAACACTCGGTTTGAACGAAGTTCCTATCGCAGTATATTATTATTGATAAACGTATTATATTATTGATTAACAAATACAAATGAATGAATTACTAGCGTCTGAGAGCAGTTAAATGGAACGTAGAAATAACTAATTAATTGAAGAGATGGCAGGAAATTTCGTAATTCATATATTTTTTTCAGTTGTGAATATAAAAATTGTATTGTATATCATTCAATTCATCTAAATTATTCGTTCATTAATTTATTCGTGTATTCACCCTATGGATAACAGTCTACACTAAATAATTTTTCCATCACGGATATTCGGATATTCCGTCACGACTCTTGTGACGGAATATCCGAATATCCGTGATGGAAAAATCTTCAGTCTACGGCAGCTCATGAAATATGCTATTACGGCAATTCGTATATTAGTGCTATCGTAATTCGTGACTCAAAGCTTCGCAGATTTTGCAATCATACAAGTACTTGACAATTACATCTTAACATTGCGTAATACTTTTAATAGTCAGCTAATTGCATTCCAGAGGAAACAACTTTATCACTACATAGTATAAAACAAAGTCGCTTCCCGCTGTCTGTCTGTCCCGACCCGATGTATGCTTAGATCTTTAAAACTACGCAACGGATTTTGAAGCAGTTTTTTTATAATAGAAAGAGTAAAGCGGCGGGTTGCTAAAGAATTTCTATTCCGTTATCCAAAGTATCATATAATTTAATGTGACTACAATCGAGTGTTTTTATTACATCTGGAATGTTGCATATAAACGGATATTGCGAATAATTATGAGCAAATTTTTTTTTATCGAACCATACTTCTTTTGAATTTTAAACATTGTGTTACTCACATCACCTATGTGACGACTTCTGGCTCTGTGGGGCAAGATCCGGCTGAGACGGTAGCAGGTTCGATTCCCGCCGCGGGACTGTTTGTATGCTCTACAAGTATTTGTCTTGGGTCTGTGTGTTTCTATGGATAATATGTGTATTTGCGTATACTAAAAAAAGTACAAAGTAGTGTATCAGTCGCATGGTACACATAAAACAAGCTCTGCTTGCTTTGAGGGCACAGATCGCGATGCGAGACTGTTCTTGTTGCGGTAGAGTGGAACAGCTGTTTTTAAGATCTCAACTACCAGGAGAACATACCCATGACTGTTGCTCGTAGTACTCGGCCTGGAATGATCATGTGCGAAGTCGAAGAATGGCGCGGAGGCAGGGTCGAGTGCGACCGCGGGGGTGGGGGCGGGGGCAGTGGCAGGTGCGGGGGCGGGGGAGGGTGGGACGACCGTGACTGCGACCGGCGGCGGCACTATCACCGCCACCGGTGACGTCGGCCGCACCACTCCGTTGCTGCGCGCCGATACCGCCGCCGTTACCACGTGAAGCGACACCGGCGACACCGGCGCTTTCGGCTCTTCCTCTGCAAACAAACATCGAGATAACAGATAATAGCGTCATAATCAATCAGACACGTAAAAATAAAACGATTTGTACGTGTAAGCTCGAGACCCGATCGACGCTTGTCAAACCCGTGTCAACCGCTCGTCCGCGGCTGCAATCCGTGGCGGTAAAACACCAGGCGAGCAGAAACCGCAGAAGCTGTACGTACCGCGTTGGAAAGGAAACGCGTTGCGAGCGAAAGAGATCGCCGTCGCCGACGAAGCCGTCTCGCACTCCTGTTTTATGACAATGAACGTTATTGCGCTAGGTATAAAGGTTACAATAGTTTGTGCAGTTGTACGATCGGTTACGCTGCAATGACGAGCGAGAAGGGAAATGGTAGCGGTTGGTAAAAAAAGGACAGAGTAGGGGGCGTGGTCTGATCGGTAAATTACGTCAGCACAATACATGTGGTTACGCGCCGAGCGCGTGCTGAGTTTGTTTGGCTTATAGTAGTTGCCACGCCGAAAATCAGCTGCTCACTGCCAGAAAAAACAGTCGAGGCGTAGCCGGTAGCCAACCGTAAAACAAAATATGTGTATGCACAGTTCGTCGAGCGATAGATTTCATTTATTAGTTTTTTCTATCGAAGTAGTTCAATATTAGATTACCTACATTATAATCAATGTGAAATGAAACCTAAATTACGATTTACCGATTTACCGATTAACGAACATAATAATAATTTTAAACCTTAGTAAAAAACCATCCTACGTTTTTTTTTATTCATAACAACCACATAACCAAATCCGTTATTATTCATTACTAACGTTATTTGATCGGTAAGTCCATAATATATTTTGATATATCAAACATTTATTTATATTTTCTTCCCAACCTCATTATACAAGACGAACAATAGGTATAACAGGAGAATCAAAGATCGTTGGTGGATTGACCGCTATAAACAATTCAATATGAATTCTGAATCCATTAATAAACTCCAGGTCGTAACAAAAGGTGTTCAGGTCTCTGCCCGCTTGACTTTGACATGATGCTTTCATGAATAAACTGTAACAATTATTTCAATTATTGTTCTATTAATACCTATGGCTGAAAATTTGAAAACGGTTTTCTTTTGTCAGAAGAAACGGATGAAGAGAAAACCCATAGCCACATCTTGAAACTTTGTGCTATTGTAGTTAAACACACCATAGTTAAGTACTTCATTAAATTATAGTCCAACTTACAATAACTATTAATAACGTACGAAATGGGGCATCCACACTTCTATAAGTAAAAAACCCTAAATTAAAAGGTGCAGGTATATATATTTGTATATATATATACCTGCACCTTTTAATTTAGGTTTTTTTACTATATATGTATATATCTATAAATATAATCGATATAAATTATATATACCTAGAAATGCATAGAAAATTAGGAAAAGAGTGACCAAATTTTTAATGAAAGATAGTGTTTGCATATTTGTTAAATAATTTATATCGATGTGACGTCAAAAGAACTAAACAGATCGGTAATTTGGTACCTACTAAAATAGCAACCTAGGTATTTTTTGAATAAATGTTTTTTCAATCTGTATTTAAAAAAATGTTTGAATGTTTATCAGAGTTTAGTAAATTAATGCATTATTCAAATCCTTGTTTTTCTTCAACGCTTATATAAAACCAGCGAATATTCTAGATTAGGTATGTACCTACATAATACATAAGTATCTAATTCTAAATACAATATCAGTCAATTAATTTGCAACTAATTGAACATTTATTGATTCTTTTGTGACTCCACAATGACTCTCCAATGGCAAATGACAGAATCCTTCTTACATTATAGTTTACACGTAAGGGTGTCATTTTGAGCAAACATTACAGAAGTCAATGCTGGTTTAACAGATTAAGCTAATTTGAGACAACAATTTTAAACTAAATAAATAAAGAAGTTACGGCCTGAATTGATACAAAAAAAATGAAGTTTAAACAAAATCGCGCTGAAGTAAAACTATTTTGTTGTGACACGGAAAAATAATAATTGTAACAAGTCTTATTAGCTGTCGAACGCAGGTACCAGGGTGACATAACCCGGGGGTTGGTTATAGTATGGTTATGCAACTGGTAGAGCAACGTGCGTCACTGGCCTTCTGGGGTCTCACGAATACGTATAATAATCTATGTCCCTGGTGGGAGGCTGGGCGGACCTTCGCTACGACCTTGGACTGAGAAGTGTACGTAAGTACATAGCCTGTACTATTAAATTTTCATGACCTAGTTTTCCGATCGAAAGTAGATTGGTGGTAGTGGTGGAAAGTATTTATCTTCGTTTGAGAACTAATTTAATTCAATGCAAAATAAGATGCGTCGTGTCTTGTGGTAGGTAGGTTGTTTTCTAAAGAACTTTAATCCAGCGCTTAGAGGTAATCGCTTATTGGGGATTCCTCTCATAAAGGATAAAGGATGCCCCTAAACATCAGGCATCAAAATATAGCATGAAGTGAGCATGGTTTAACCATTTAGCAATCTTATCGTTCACGACAACCTTGTTAATAGGCTTGCTGACATTTCGGACACAATATTTTCGGACACTTAATCCGAAATGACACTTTCAATTTTAATTTATTTCTTAGCGACATTTCGGACACCAATCATAAACGCTGTTTTGTACAGTCAGGTAACAAACTTAAAATGCCAAGACGAATTCAATGATATCACATAATACATACATAAATATGCATCTTGGCAGTTAGGTATTAAAAATAACATGAAAGATTTGAAAGAAAGTAACTAGCGAGAGAGAGCTAATGTATAAACATGATCTCAATTAATAGAAAAGCCTCTTCTATTCGATATATATATATATATATATATATATATATATATAACTAGTATGTTATTCTGAGAGGGGACATTTCTCTGACACTTGGGAGAACAACAAATGTTCTACGAATTTTATGAAATCATAAATTTTCATTGAAGAAATGTGCAGCAAAGTTTGCTTTAAAATTGGTAGAAGTATCCATGCCTACCTATCATAGTATACCAATAAATTTGTACTTGCACAAACTTATTTAGATAGGTAACGTGCTTTGAAACACTGTAAACAAAGGAGGGTTGTCAATATTAATAATTGGAATAAACTTAAAAGTATATGGAAATTTGAAAATAGGAATTTAAAAAAAAAATCACCCCCATATCTGTTTATTAACATGGTCGGAATCACCTCGTTCAGGCTTAATATACTAGTTCCGGGACCCTGTATATATAAAAACAGGAATTTTATAAAAGTCTCTTCTCTACGATATATATATATATCGTAGAGAAGAGACTTTTATTTTATATATATATATATAAGCAATATTTATAAGATGTTGATTTTTATATACTTTTTTACACGTTTTTAGTTATTTCTGTTAATTTTTTCAAAATACACAGTTATGATTCCGAAAAACGGCGCTAAAATTACTCTAAAATATTCAGTTTTGGTAATGCTTTATTTCTTAGTACCTATTTAATCTAATATAAGTTAAAACTTTTGTAACTGATTGTACAAAACAGCTTCAATATTTCGATGGTGTCCGAAATGCCGCTAAAAAATAAATTAAAATTGAAAGTGTCATTTCGGTCGAAGTGTCCGAAAATATTTTGTCTGAAATGTCAGCATTCTATATAGTGCACGCGTAGTCTGTAAAAACCCCTACACGTGTACACATTAAACACGGTCATACAATCGCAAACCAAACTACGCAACCGGTTCCACGCAGTGACACAAGTTTATCAACTCCTGTAGTGCTATGTTTGCCTGGTAGGAGGCGCATGGAAGCGCGCCTGCGACCACGACCGCGAAACACGCAAAACAATCACGCACATACACCACACCAACATTATTGTAACCACCACAAATATGTTATATCGTATTACTTTGCAGTAAGGTCTACATTCAAGACGCAGTATAACTTGTGCGTCTGACTGTATGATACCACGGTGGAACGCACATGTGCGGGTGAAACCGCGATACTAGTACTGGTATCAATGACTTTCTACTGGACGGCGCGTGACGACAAGCGATTGTCTGATATTCTGTCTTTGTCAAGTGAAACGATAGCCAGCTATTTTGATGTTGCGAATTCTTTGGCTAGGAAATAAACACTCAGTTAGATACGGATGCTTACTTGAATATTCATAGAAAGTCACACTAGATTTAAGTCTGCATTGATAAAGCTTTTGCTGGTGGGGTTTTTCTATACAGTTGATGACTTTAAATTAAGAAAAATGAAATTATTTGTCATAAAAAGAGATGATTAGAAAAGAGTCTTTTAAATTATTATAAGGTTTTAGGCTTATAATAAAATAAAATAAAAATTGTTATTGAATATTCTTTTTCCTGTCTAAATGAAAAATGTTGTTTTTCGGGAAATTCCAAAATCATTAAAATCGTAATAGGTATTTTGGTTCGTTATAATATAGGCTTGAAGGATGAAGCCTAGCTAGCGAGTTGTTCTAGTACATTCCAAAGGTATCAGAACAAAGGCGCTAGTCGGCGCAACACGTAATTGAGTTGCAATTTATGTGAGCGTGATGGCCTCTGCGTTGGAGGGAGTAGGGAGCCTTCGGGTCTGGAAATGATAAGCGGTGTGGGAGGGGAGGCGAAGGGGAAGTTAGTGTTACCAACATAACTAAAGAACTTAATTTGAATTTAAGCTCTTCAAGGTAGTAGCTAATCTGCATACCACCACATCATACAACAAAAAGTACCTAACAGTTTAAAAAATATATATCTGGATAACTTGAAATGAGAGCAATGGATTTTCCTTAAACATCTATGGATTTTCCTATACATAATATAATATTCCGGATATTTCAGAATGAAGTATGCAAAAGCTTTCCAGAATTCTGGAATATTCGTCAGTCGTAATGATCATAATCTGATGATGTTTTTTATATACGCATGGATCGGGTTCAGTTGGTAACACGGGGAGGAGAGGTATAGGGGGGGCAGTGGCACGTGACCGCCCGTCACGCGGCAGCGCCGCTCTCCTAACGCACTCGGTGCGCCCGAGGGAAAGGGAGGCGAGACGCGGAATGCCACTCACTCGTATAGCCACCTCACTTTTCCTCTGATACTGTTACTCCCACTGTATTCTGCCGCCCTGGTAGTTATAACTTGTCAGATGGTACGGATTCCTTTGAATTCAGTGAATTAAGGTCGACGAGATTGTCAATTTGCAAAATATAAAATGTTAAGATTCGACTCGATAACGGGGCGAGGATCGGGGGATCAAATAAACTGTCATTACAAACTATACGGCCAGAGATTCGATAGCAACGTTGATGTAGGTCGGCTCGTTAGCAACAGCAGAATGCTGAAAGAAATGCCAGTGATTACTTTCAAGATACGACTAACAGTTTTATCGCTAATGTCAACAACCTCGCGAATATGACGGCGCCAGCTCTCGCTCTACATTTTTATGCCGTTTCATTACAAACACATGACACGTGTAAACCATTGGATAAATGAATTGTGATCTTGGATCGGAACGTTTTGTACGATGAAACTAAAGTTAGACAAATCTAAGCGAGATTTTTTTTCCGATTGTCTAAATTCAGATTCAGATTTGACAGAATTATAAAGTTAAATCTTGAAAGGACTGATTAGAATTACGTAAAATAAGCACAGTAGTATAAAGTACCTACTCACCTACTTCTGTAATACGTTTTAATTTTTTTTGGACATTTATAAACAAATAGTTTCACCCCAAAACAACGAACTAAGTAGTAGGTATTGTTTCGTGAGCATTGTTCAGAAAATATAATTGTAATTATCAAATACCTAGGTATTCTATTGCGTAAGTCTGCAACGTGTAGGAGCAGCTTCCAATTAACTAGGTATATGATCGTTGTACGTATGTTGTAGTTCTAGAACTCGATATGTTCGGTCTGAGATACGGACGAAAGATAAAAATACCTAAGAGTCATTATTACAACAGCATAAGTTCCAATATCTCTGTACGTCTCATTCGACTCATTACGCTATAATGACGTACGTACTTACTAGGAGCTAATCGCTTTGTTAGAGTGAGACAGAAGAAAACGCGATAAGATAACGCTCGTAAAAAGAATGTGTGCAGATGTTCATGAGACAAAATGTGGGTTTTACGTTTGTAAAACTATAAACAATGCACTCGAGTATGCACTAGACGAAATTATCTGAACGCCGTGCCGAGTTTAATTTAATTTTGCAAGAAAATTGGTGGATTTATGTTTCCATGGGCTTTTAATTACTGTTACACAAGGCGAACACGTTCATCAGTGTGTATAAACATAAAAACAGTATGCAACAATTATCGTTTTATAGAATTTGTTTAACAGAATTGTGTTACCTTGACATGCCATAAGCAAGACCGGTCGGTACTATAATCTGTTCAAACGACTACCTAATCACATAAAAAGTATAGTATCCTGGTTACGTAATAGTGTGGCAAACGAATGTCCATCTTTATTGGATTACGCGATTCTGTCACTGTGTGAGACTTCGACGTCAGTTACGTAAGGACGCAAGTATCGTTGTTTCTTTCTTACTTAGAGAAACTAGTTATGGCCAATAATTGTTTTGTTATGACCAAATATTAGTGCCATAAATCAGTTGTATCAAGCTGAGATAATTCGGCCTATAGATAAGAGACGTGACTGTAGATATGATAACACTTAAGATGTTAGAAACAAACACTGAGAACAAGGTCAAAATATGTTTGCTGAGGGATATCCATGGAAAAGACCCAAGTTTTGCTCTAGATTTGACTAATGACTAGATTTGGAGCGTGCCATATTTTGAACATTAGCAAAATTTTTCGTTTTAGCAAGCAACAACGCTCGACGAAAGAGGCTAACTACCCACAACACAGGTTTTCCTAGGGTGGGAGTTAGCGTTCATATCAATTTAAAAGTACCCAGATATGTTTGAAATTAGTAATGTTCAAATGTTTTGTTAAAACTTGTAATGTTCTATAAATGATGTACTATACGAATGTTTACAAACTGTTTACAAAGAAATAAATAAATATTTGTTGTAAAGGCAGATTCCTATCTAACTAATATTATAAATCCGAAAGTTACTCTGTCTGTCTGTCTGTTTGTTACGTTTTTACGCCAAAACCGCTGAACCGATTTAGATGGATTTTGCTATAGAAATAGATGGGACCTTGGAGAAGAACATAGGCTACTTTTTATGTAGATAACACGCGTGCGAAGCCGCGGGCAGCAACTGGTATAAATATATAAAAGTAATAGGATAAAAGAAAGAAATATCATACAGTACAGACACGAGTGGCTTTTCATATTGACTGTTTAGAAGACGTAAAAATATATGGAGATCCGGTACGTGAATGACGTGACGCCCTATTTACGGCCAGTGCGGAGCCAAAGTAAACAAACTTGTGGAACCCTCGTCAACGAAAAGGATAGAATACCCAAATTTTACGACATTTTTTATGCATCTTTTTTCCATGCTCTTCCGGACAATTAGTCGTCTTTCGTAGACAGTGAGTCTTTACAGAGACCGGAAGAAACTTTTTAGGCGAGGAAGGTGCCAACATTCACTGGAGCTTCATATAGCGTTGAGAAATTCTAAAGATATAAGAATTTGAAGTTATATAACCAACTGACTGAAACCATTGTTGCATCTTGCTAGAAAGTTCAAAAGAGTAGCTAAATAATCAAGCTTTGAACCCGTCATTGATAAGGTATTACTCCCGCAGCTTCATCATAGCAGAGACATAGACCAAGAAAGCGAACGGCTACTATTTTAATAATAATATTTATTTTATTTCTCTCACAAAGGTTGTAAACAATAATAGGCTTATGTATAATTAAAGCAATGGTCCTAAAACTTCTGTTTACTTGTTTTGTAAGAGACTGGTGCCTGAGAAAGATTCGAAGACCTGTATGACAGGTCACCAGTGCTCTCGCTCTACGGATCTAACTTGGTTTGGGCTGCTTGTAGGATGACAGGAGAGTCACTTAGTGAAATAGGTAGGTACTAAGATTAAAATACTAATTACTAATAGGTAGGTACTAAGATTAAAATACGGCTACTCGACCGTTCAAAACGTCCTAGGAGTTCCCAACAGCCTTTCTAGGAAACAACTACATGCGTCACGTAGCTTTGTACGTAGCGTAGTATTTGTCTTTATAACCAGAAACCGACGTAGGTAGCGGAATCACAACTGCAATTTGGAAGGTATGTACTGTGTTGTATGTGACATCATAAAAAGATATGGCAAGGTCGTGAAAAGAGAGTTTGAGATTGCGTGTCAATACGTGATCAGAAAATGTTTGTACATGTACGTATAGTCTATACACGGCTACACGCGTAACGTTTACGCGGTGACCTTCGGTAGAGCGTAGAACGCCTGATGTACGAGCACGCTCCCATTAGGTAACTGGATGTTTTGATTCATTTAATCTTCCTTGAAGCTATTTATAAAAATTATGACCACGACACAAATTCATTCAAAACAATGATAACATTTTAAAATGTATATTTTTAAAGTGAGCATTATCTAAGTACCGAGTATAATATATAATACCCTTAATGACAAGCTATCAATTTGATGAAGCACTACGTAGTAATCAACTTTCCCTTCACAACATTTTGCCGAACAAGATATTTTAAGTACGCACATTCCACATAATAAACTGCCCAGACGGCGACGGACTGCGTATACGGAATAGCACAAAAAATATTAGACAATCATAATATTAGTTCGACAGTCGAATGATAATAAATCTCACGCTCTACGCTCAATAACTGTTTCGTGGATGGGCGTGCAAGCCGTGCTCTTGGATTTGTCGTGCAAAAAAGACACGAGGTCAACGGCAAGGTCGACTGCAGATGCATTCAAAAATCGACGCGCCTTATACTTCAAATAACGATAATATTACATGGGTTCGCTATGTTACTTTACACAACACATTGTAATACCTATTAAGTAGAAACTTACCTAAGTATTCTTTGATCCATTTCTTCTTTGGTGGAGCTTTGATAAGCTCTGGTTTAGTAATTTTGACTGGCTCCTTTACGGGGCTTATAGTTTGAGAAGTAGAAGGTTTTTCGTACTCCGGTACGCGAGGAATAGTCATATAGGAACTTATGGTCTGCTGCGGCGCGAGCCCGTATCCATTCAAAGGCATGCCGATGCCATTAAGGGGAATTTGGTGTACATGAAATGGCTTGTACGTCTTAAGCGTAATCGGTATCGGTTCGACAATCTTGCCGAACTCAGTCTCTCTCGTGTTTATGGCTATGGTGTGGACTGTGTCCGTATAGTATTCGCCCGGGGTTCCCATCGCGCCGAAAAATTGAGGCTCCCTTTGTCCACTACGGTAGCTGGCAGTGTCCAGTGTTACGTCGGTGGATTCCATAAGTATACCCATCCTACGATGGGCCGATGCACTCATTAACTACCCGTATATGGGTTCACATTTTCAGTCTCACTTGCGATCTATTCTATTCATTTTCATAAAACAGTTCACTTGATTTGTAGATGATTAAAATTTATTTGCGTACATTTTCATTGTGTACAACTTTGAGAAAACTGTAAAACAGTTAATTATTCACGGGGAAATTCGGCGCTTAATTTGATGTTGAAACTTATTTTTCAATGAATCAGGCGATAGCTTTGCAGCTTTGTTAAAAGTTGGTTATAGGTACGAAGAAATCCATCGACGTCATTACAAAAGTTTAGTCGCAGAAGCCGTAAAAATATACTGTAAATACACAATCTTCGGTATTTTTTATTTTTAACAATCTTACGTTACGTTGTAAGTTGTAAAAAGAAGCTTTACAAAATAGAACACAATTGAGAAATTGTTATGTTCTTGCAAACAGTAACTGTAACAACAGACCAAAATATCAAAATATCTTAAAAAGACTACTTAAAAATAATACCAAACGTAAATAATAAGGAAAGTAAAAGTATACCAAACAAATATGTTTGTTAACTTCTTGTCTCAAAATTTTCGAGCAAGGTATTAATATATTTTGATATTGAATTACGGAACCAAAGAAGCCGTAATAACAATGAACTAACCAAGCTTAATCAATACTACAGCGTACGAGTACCTACAACACTCTTAAGAATGAGAAGAGGCGTGTGTGAGTGAGGAAGGTTGTCGGCAAGTATCGCTGTTTTGTAAGATGGTGAAGTTGGCGCAGTGAGCCCTCAACAAGTGCGCTAGGCGGAGCGCATGGCGGAACGGCACGTGCACTGGCCTCCTCCCCGCACCTGCCACTGACAGCCGTCTCCCTCCACCCATGCTGCCCTGGTACCGCAGCCGATTCAATTGGCAGACACAGTCGATTCAAACTCGAACAAAACAAAGACTGGGTCGGCGTGGCGCATAAATACCGACCGATGCCCATCATCGAATGTTCATGAACATACATAGCCGATGACAAGGATAGTGTTACAAGAAAATAATTTCTAACATAAACTACCTCCCAAAAAGTTGATTGGAAATTGTTGAAGCTATACAAATGTTACAATAATAATATTTCCGATGAAAATATACCCGCAGAAATGTAGGTAGGTATATAATGAAATGACTAACGCTTTGGTAACAGTGACGCACTAGGACGGAATAGTAGGGATTCAAGTTGTGAATCTACAATTGGGCGTGACAAAATAAAGAAAGTGAAACAAGGAACAGGTGTTAGTGTTAGCGAATCACACGTTATCGGTTATTCAACGATAACCAAACAACACTTTTCCCGCAACGTTATGATACTTATCAATCGACAAGCAAACATTGAGGAATTTTACAAAAGAACCTTAGTATAAACCAAACGTAGCGTAAGTAAGAAATAATATGCGATTGCAAAAGACAAACCGAGAATTGCTTTTATCGCAAATCCAATTAGGTGTACAATATCAAAGAAAATGTTTTATATCAGCGGAAAGAAAATGAAAATTTCAACGTACGCAACAATAAGGTGTTCAAAGATAACGACAGCACAGGATAATAAAGATTATGTAGGTCAACCGTGATAGGTTCTGTTCTAAGTAAAGTCTGCATACAAACTGACGCCCGTACGCACACATGGGCAGATTACAACTACTGTAAGAGTGGCACGTGTCTGTGTTTATGTTATATAATGGCTAGTTACCTACTAGTATTTAACTGTTGTTTGAAAACTGATAAATGCTATTTTTCCCAATCCGAGCTGTATTAATGACGAAGATAGGATGTGATTGTGGCGGAAATTTAAATTCTAAAATGGGGTTGCCAAGGTGTTACTCTATAACCTACACTATAATTACTCTACTGTACATGGCTGGACTTAAAAACGTCGTAAAGACTGAATCATACGAATGTTTACAGAAATATTTGATTGGTATTTATTTATTCATTGTTAGTGAATTGTGATTCTTCATCTAAAACAAAACGTGCCAAAGATACCATTAGGTAAAGGCAGTAAATAAATACAAAAAGGAATTACACTGTATATGATATATTAAAAAATCAGTATGAAACATATTTTATGAGCGAATCAGCTAGACATGTATAAAACTATTTGAAGGAGTAAACATAATAAACACGTCGCGACTTTGTAGTTTAAAATAAATACTAGACAACAACTTGTTTAGAAAATGTGTTAAAATCAATGAAAGCACAGAAACACGTTTGCATTCACAGCAATCAAGTGTTTAAATAAAATAAAGATGAATTACCATTTATAATGTTAAAGAAGACAATCAATAGAATATAGAAGAAGCCTTTCCAGAGAAAATAAATTTTAGAAAAGAACAAATTTCCGTAACTCTTAGATCCTGTAACCCAGATCCGAAATTAATCAAATAAGAAGCATCGTATTCATTTAATTTAAGGTTAAGTAAGTATATTTGAACCAAGTTTTTGGGGTTGATATAATGTGCTAAATTAACAAATTAGTTATAGGACAGGTACTGTAAAAACTAATGTACCAGAACCGACAAATTAGCAACTTATATCTATGCGACAGTTGCTTCAAACAAATTAAACAATAGCTAAACCTCTGCCTACATAAAAATGTTTATCTTTTATGTGTAATACTGAATACTACGAGTATACGACAAAAGACTTAGGTTCTTAACCTGTTTACTCTTTGCAAAAACAGCAGAATGTTTCATGGAGATTATAATTTTGCAAAATTCAAGTTCTTCAGGTCAATGTGTATCAACTATTCACAACGAATTAAATACACGCATTCATCATACCATGTACTGTTTGGGTTAATACATACTGAACTCATGCTGATACGGAGAAGATTTACATTGATCCTCAAGCAATCATCTCTGAGACGTCATATAGGATTGCTCGATCAAAACAAAAACTGGGCAATAAAACTCATATCTAACGATTCGATAAAGACACAGCGTTTATCAGCTTCAAAGGGACATTTTGAAGTAATGTTGTAGGTACCTAATACGATTTGTCATATAGAATACCATCAAAGATATGTTAGGAATCTGGAGACAAATTGCAATAAAACTGTATAATGTATAATGATGTCGATGGATTACGGATCATATAAATAATGGGTAGCATGGCTCGTGAGACTGAGTTGAGATAGTGCGAAGATCGAGTGCTAGAGCCGGCCAGGGCCAGACGGGCCAACGCGAGCGGCCCTGGAGGTCGGTGCAGTGGGCGCAGCAGCGCACGTGGGGCCAGGTGCCGCCGACCTCGCGCTATCTCGTCTCGACGCTCGAGGTCGCGAAGATAACGCACGCTATTTTCGACAGACGCCGTCAGCTCGTTCGTGACCGTCGCAAACGCAGCTCGGAGAACTCCCGAAACGGAAGCGCGACGGGCGCGGGCGGACGTTATCGCGAAGGTATAATGAGAAAAGCGACCGCCGCCGTCGCGATACGCTCGACGACTGAGCGGCTGAGCGCCGCGTCGGTCGTCTCGGCTCGGACGAAGGAGGGCGAGAGGCGGGAGGTGCGCGACCTCCGGAGCCCGCGCGAGTGAAACCGTCGTCCGAATCGCGAGGGGCAGGGGGGGCCGGCGGGGGAGAGGGGCAGACGGGACGCGCACGCGGCCGAGCGCAACGCTCGCTGCACCGCACCGCTCTCAACTTTACATAATGCTGCACGCGCACTCCGCTCTCCGAAACGAGGTCGGCCCGGCGCAGGCAGGACACCCACAGAATTCAAAGAGCCTCTCGGCCGCAGCCCTGCCGCGCCGGTCGGAGCCATGCGCCATCGCCATTAGCACGCAGATGACGTGTTCAGGAGTTAGTCGGCCGGTGGAGTCACTGAACCTCGTCGGATAAGGTGAATGGAACGGTGCAGCCGATGCGAGCGGCCTATCCGCGAACGTAGGAGTCGAGTAGGTAGCGAGCGACGCGCTATTCCATATGCGCGATGTCTAGCTTTCTAATGAAACGTAGCTAGCCACGCAAATGGCGCTGCTGTACCAGACATGCCTGTGCAAATACACAATCAATGGGCGGTAACGCTTCGATCTTAACTAGATGAAAGTGGCACGAGCGCGACAATTAGGTCAGACATCGGTTTCCTTCCACGTAAACCAGTGGGTTAGACGACAAAATTCTGATTGTTTAACATGACATCATATACGTGAATCACCGTACTGGATATACCTCAAGAGGCTGTGGTTGTTTATCCATTGCTGAAACATGGTGCAAAACAACTTGTAGTACGCAATATAGCACCGGCTTGCGTCAGGGGCTCTGATCTTTCTAACAAGATTTCTGCTGGTGTTTACGAGCTACTTTGGGCCTCGTACGCCGCTGCAAGTTACACGTTACTTGTAGATAGAGAACTATTATTATACTAGTATAGTTTACGGGTAAACTACACCAGCATATTATAGTTATAACGTGTAAAGTTCACGCGATGTCGCCGACTATGAATAAAGAAGGGTAGGCATAAGTGTAAAGATCAGAGAAACCTTGAAGTGCGAACGGCGGAAGCGGAAGGATCAAATCACGATTTATATTGCACGATGCTTCGAAAGGAATTCATGCTGGCAAAAAATAGTCAAGATATCTGAATGTCAGGAAATCATAACGTTTTAAACCTACTGGGCTTAATCATTTAGAAATAATATAACCACAAAGACAAGAATATAACTACAATCTACAAAAGTTCAGTAAAACTAAAAAAAAAATCTAATAATTATTAATAAAATCACAAACCCTTTCAATTGACCTAATGATCTAAATAGGTTTGACATTGGCCTACCTAACTAGGGTGGCAATAGCAAGGGGGAGGTCGTGTAAGTCACAGGAGCGCAATTCCGCTGGTTCCGAGGGGAGGTGAGGAGGGAACGCGACGCATGCGTGCGACGGCTGACCTTGGCTCGGTGCAGCATGCATACCCAGGGGGAAGAGTAAGAAGGGAGGTAGGGCCTCCCCCTTTCACCCGCTACGGGGAACACCGAGGCTCCCTCTCGCATGCCGGTTTAGCAGGTTGTTGCGATGCGACCTAGCGTGCCTAGATTCTATTTCTGGAATTCAGGATCTGATCGCAGGCCGAAAACATTGATTTTGTGTAACGAATATTATAAAAATACCGGTTTTGGTAAAGGTTTTGGTGCTCCTCATTCGTAAATAAATTTTTGATAAACTTCTGACCTACAAGTTCTACCGAGCAAGCGAAGATGTATAAATTTATAAGATTCATAATTTCAGGGTAGATTTATAATTTTAGCTAAGAACAGCAAAGTGGTCTTTCCGCGGAAGAACAGAAAGTTTCTAGGTTCGTCCTAGAAACTTCGGATACCCTGATAGTAGATTGAAGCGGAAACCCCTTTAAAAATTCATATCTGATATCCTGTGATAAAAAACTGACGTAAATGTCATAATAAATATTAATAATACGTTTTCCTGTGCCAGTAGCCAGTGCCAGTTAAAGCTGCGATCATAATGTCAAACGCACACAATCCCGTGTTTTCTCGCAGAAAGTAACAGGCGAATGTATGAATATTATACTTTGTAATTATTTCAGTACAGTTTCAGAACCATTAGTCACTTAGGTACTTTACTTACCTACTATTTCTAGACTTGGTTAGGTATTTGTCGAGGAAATAAACATGTGATAATGATTAAACCTTTGTTGCAACTACTACAAGTTGTTACATGATTGTTTGTATGCGTTTGCGCAACTAAAATCGTAGTTAAGACGGTATAGTATAGTGGATAATAACAAGCTCCAAAGTGCGTCACATATCTTCCAACCAAATGTTTCGTATATGTTGTGCATGTTTCAAAGATATCTTAATGCATCTGGATCCAAAGAGATCTCTGCAGATGCAGTGAATAATGTCAGAATAAGGCATAGCATAAAGAGTACGTTATGTTTTGAGCTGAACCATATTCGTAACATAAAGGCATCGATATAAAATAATCTTTAAAGTACTTAACGATCGTTCTGATATTAAAATACTCGAATATCCACTGTGCAAACATATGCAGGTATGATTGTTTTTCATTCATTGTTGTGTATAACCCTTTTCAAAATAAGGCATTTTTTGATTTGATTCTAGTGATATTTTTTTAGAGTGTTTTCGCTTTTCAGTTGTCGCCAAAACTTTGATCTTGCAATGTTTGCAGCACATTTCTAAAGTACTTAATTAGCTTGAATTCGTTTGAATAGGCGCGGCGATGCGAACAGCTACCAAGGCCCGTGTAAGGTCGTCGGTACCCGGCGGACAGAATGGTGAAAGGACCGACCTCGCCATCTGCTACTTACTGCACTCACAGAGCATCTAACACTTAGAACTGCAGAAGTTTCACTATGCGAACTACTGTGTGGCATTTCAATATTTAATTCAAATTCTGATAACGGTGTAATTACGGTCTTGGCTTCTTATGGACCACTAGTGCCATTTATGAACAGCTGTGCGCTTCGGAAGGCATGTGATCTCCGTTACAGTTAGGTAACTTGGTTGACCTTCTGGGCTAACTTAACCGCCGGTCGTTGAACGAGTGTGAACGTCTGCAGAGTAAACCTTCAGCATGCTTGTACTATTAGTTCTTCTGTGATCAATGGCTGGCCTGAGGACGCGTAGTATATTGAACTGTGCGTAGTATTATGTATTCTGCGCCGCGAAGCCTCGTGGACCTACTTGCATTGTGCATTTGTAATTCCTGCGCCCCTGGTACTCGCGCCGGTTCTGTCTCTGCCTTACCGGATTCCAAGCTACTAGCATTGTTATTTACTACTTAGTAGCTAAATACTGGTACCTACTAAAATGTGGAAATTCTTACAATATAGCCTTAACTTGTACAAGGGTCACCGTTTGAGCATGAATTAGTTTAGGATAAAATTAGGATTTTGGTGATTTGAAGCACAATGCATGTCAAAAGGTTGGTTTTCTATTTTTCGTTTTTGTGCAGTTTTACAATAAGTGTCTGGCTTAAAAAAAAACCCATCATTATATTCTGAGAAGTTTATTGTAGATGTCGAATGAATAAGGAAATTGTATAACAAAACCAACATTTCCTATGCAAGTATGGCGGAACAAGCAACGGTGTCTCACACAATACAGTTATACATTTAAGTATCTTAAATCGAATCTTCCAATAAAAATTGTGTAAACTTATAGAAGCGAAACTGTAGTACCTACTGACAATTCGTGATGTCTACGATTTCTATATGGCGCCGTTTGTCCAATGTCTATATCTGCGCGATTTACTACTTCGGCAATAGCACGTTAAATTCTAATAAGTATCTAAGTGGAAACGTATTTGGTGTATCCTCGTCGTAGCTTATGTGACTTTATGAATGTCTCCAAGGAGTTTCACATCTATTAGGAGCCATCGGTAATAAGTTACACGTGTTTGTGAGGCCGTATATTACATTTTATTTGCACCTCTCTTTTAAAATAAATAATTAATAAATGTTGCAGGATAATTCACACAATGTCCTTGATTCTGTTGTTTCGTTGGGCTAACTAAAATATTTTAAAATATTACCGATCTTATTTTGTTTAAAGAATATCTATATATTAATACGTGAAGCAACTACTTAAATTGAAGTGTAATTGGTGTGTTTTAGCTCTATTTAGACGTCAAATAATTTGGTGTTTATTAACACTGCGGATAATTTAGAATCTTAAAATCAATTCAATAAAGGAACAATCTGTTACTCTTATTTGGACTGTGTTATAAACAAAAATATTATAATTCGTATTTTAAAATATTTTAGATAGTCCGGCGAAATTACAGAATCATCGCCAATACCATTTAGTCCCAAATTAAGCTTATATTATGGAAATACTGATGAAAGATAGGATAATACAATACCCAGCCACAGAACAACACCTGTTCATCACAATAATGTTTGTACTGCATCGGAAACGAACTACAACCAACAGTGCAGAAGGCAGCGTTACTTCCAACTGAGCTATTAAGGCCAGTCAATGTCGCGGTCAAGCTTTCAGATATTTTAAGCTCAGCCTATCGAGCCTATCGAGTGTCAAATCTTAGTAATTTAGCGTTAGTGGCATCATCTCACTCGCACGGACGGACAAACGAGTGCTTATCTTGTCTCTGGCCTGTCTTTGACCTTTCCGTATGGATTCCCTTCTCGATTTCCAGCTCAATAAAACCACACAGCCCTTTTTTATCCGACAGCAAAGCCATATAAACGATGAATTGCAAAAACTTTATTAGGTTTATCTTTTTTAACTATGGCCCTAACTACAAGTAGGTATACTTCAAAAACGTTTTTAACGTTTATATTTTCGAGTACCTAAATGAAAAAAAAATACTTAACTGGAATATAATTTTCACTCAAACGGGATATCTACCATGATATTTGACCATTTATCTCATATTTCATTTATCTCGTCATCATGACGCATGCAACTGTTCCGAAATATCGTGAAGCAGAAAAACTCACATAACATGATAAATATCCCGTTTTGAGTGAAAATGTTCATGATAGATTAGAAGTTAAATCTAGAATGATCTGAAAATCCCCGGGTCAAAATGTACCAGAGTATTATAAATTCTAAGTAATCTTAGATTTGGTTAAGAGCGTAGGAACATGTGATTGCGATAACATCGTGCGGCTCACGACGTTGTATAACCCACCACGTGCCTAGAACGAAAGAGTACCTACACGGGTATGATATAATTAAACGGATGCAGTCTATCTGAGTGTACACGTACGTGAGCGGAAAATATCCATAGTAGGTAAATTGAAATTTTATCTACATACGGCACGGATATTATGACTGTGTTATATTGAAATAAGAGATTGTAAACAATACTCAGTAGTCAATACTCATAATGTAGGTATTTATTAACGCTCGCCAAAAACTTGAATAGATAGTTATAAATACCATAACATTTATTCACTAGTTCACAGTCATGACTAGTTTGTGACCTAACTATAGCCTATGACATATGACACAGGCAGTCTTATAGTAAGGGCTACGTGTATGTAGTTGTTCATTTATTTTTTAACCGACTTCATCAAAAAGGAGAAGGTTCTCAATTCATCAGTTTTATGTAAGTTTAAAGATTACTCCTAAACGCCTGAACCGAATTGAAAATTTTTTTTTTTTTTGTTTGAAAGGTCTTCCCAGGTGGTCCAATTTATATTTTATCGAAATCCGTCGAGCGGTTTTTAAACTATCATCAAAAATCTAAAAATTGTATAGATCGATTATATTTTTGTTACGCGCAGTGCAGAGCAGTGCGTTTAGTTGGTCTACCCATATTATATATAAACAAAATACATCTACTTTCCACTATAAGTTTCTAAGTTAAATTTTAAAACGTAATTTTTGACTTACACAGTACACACATAATATAGTTAAAATGACATGGTCGTCTTCTCTAATTTAAGATCCATGCTTTTTTCATGATGCAGCTTTTTCCACCCGTTCCTCTCCAGCTCAGCATCCTTGATCTCTTTATACAATACGATAGAGTATTTGGGTTATGTAGCTGATTCGTGGCCTTGCTCTTTCCCTCTTTCCTACAACTTTCCTGATGACTTTTATGAAAATTTCGTGCTGTATATATGGTAACCAATCATTTTATCTCTTCTATTTTCAATAGGTTACATATTTCTTGAACTTTACTTAGATTTTGTTAGTCTTATTAAAATCAGACAAAAAATCAATAGAAATTGATCAAAGATTCTGGTTCTGGTCGAACTGCCTTTATTCCAGTAGGGTATGCTGGGTGTCATTATTTAAGCATGAAATAGAAGCGCTTTATTTATTAGATGCGACAACCACAAAGTGCAAGCGGGTACATTGAGGAGTACCTTGAGGACAACCTTGGTAATGCCATGAAAATTTAAAACGAACGGCTTGCCAAGTTAGAATCGTAGCATAGACGACAGCGCAGAGTCAATGTTAGATAGGATATCGCGAAATGGCATCGAACCACGTTCGAATAACGGTGAAGCCGGCCAAGTACCCACCAGCGGCAGTGAGTACACAGTATAGTTACATATACAGTAACACACATTCACGAGAATCTCTACTTACACTAACGAAATCACATGAAAGTTGCTCATTACATCAAAATGCTAAACATTGCACACAGCATCATCTAGCCTCAAAGTAAGAGCTTGTGTTATAGGAACCACATGACTGATATACTACTTATATACTTTTTTGTAAATACGTACATAATTATAAATAGAAAAATCATCTAGAACACTTGAACCGAGACAAATATATGATCACTAGCGACCCGCCCCAGCTTCGCACGGGTGCAATGCTGATACTAATTATACTACAGAATGGTTATCCCTAAGAGATAGACATACCTACCATCGCGGACCTTTTTAAGATGTACAATACTGTATTACATTATTTTGATCTATCTCGTAGGTCCTAGCGACCTAGATCAAAATAATGTAATACAGTATTGTACGTTTGCAATGTAAGCGCAAAAAAATTTGTTTATTTACGACAGCACATTAGAAACCTCTAAAATTATCAGTGTTTCTCTAATATATTATGCATGTATCATACATATAAACCTTCCTCTTGAATTATTCTATCTATTGAAAAAAACCGCATCAAAACCCGTTGCGTAGTTTTAAAGATCTAAGCATACATAGGGACAGACAGACAGCGGGAAACGACTTTGTTTTATACTATGTAGTGATTTGCAGATCATACAAACATTATGCCGCTGCGGGAATGGAAACCGTAACCTTCTGCGTATCAGACGGGTCTTTTCCTACTGCGCCGTAGAAGTCGTCAATTTATTGTGATAATGACGGCAGACAAATGGTCACAGGAAACGATTTTATATTCAACTCACATTAACTTTATAAAGTAAGACGGATGTATCATAACATAATTCAATACCTAACTACATAGTACAAGTTGGTTTGAAGCTTGGGCACATCCAAGCTCAGCCCTTTATAAATAATACATTTCAAACTGGAAATTAAGCAGTGCTTGAGTTATGGGTACCACATGACTGATATACTACTTATATACTTTTTTATTTTTATATACTTTTAAATATCTACATATTCCACAAATAAACACCCAGACCCGAGACAAATACTTGCAGATCATACAAACACTTGTCCCGCGGCGGGAATCGAACTTACTGAGCCACAGAGGTCGTCACGCAGATATCAGTCGCCCATCCAGATGCTGATTGAGCTTAGCTGCATTTATTGAAGTCATAACATCTTATGGGAGGATAAACCGCTTCGTTACGTAACGCGTTACGGCGCTAGTCTGTCTGGCTTCCCTTTCTCTCACGCATACGGGAGCGGTAGGCAGTCTCCTCCTCTCTCACTCTAACTCACAGCGCTAGTTAGATTAGTTTAAGTTATCACTTCTGTCGGGACGTTTTTTTTACATTTACAGACGCATTGCTTACCTATGCTACATGACAGCGTGAAATCTGTCACGTAAGCTCACTTGCGTTACTGCTCGCCTATTTACAGTGTTGTAGGCAATATTGCCCGCTGATAAGTGTCGAGCAAACACGATAAGGGATATCGCCGGCCTTGTGAAACTACCACTGCTTTCTATCGGGAATTTATATGTAAACTGTCACGATAGGGTAGCATTTAATGTTCGCTTGTCCCTTTTCTTTTTCAGATATTGAGAACCTTTCATTTCTTTTCTGCGTTTGTTTCATGGAATTATTTTTCCAGTTTGCTGCTGGCTCGTCCGGTTTGAAAAATCATCTTTATCAAATAAACTTTAAAAATATATTATGTACGTAAATAGCTGTTGACATCATAATCGAACCTTTTTGCGGATAAAGATATGTATATGCAAACGGAGTTCAAACTATTAGTATCTTTCATTTCTATTGAATTCATTATTATTATTGATATTCATTTCTTTTCTATGCGTTTGTTTCATGAATTTATTATAACATTCTGCTGCTGGCTCGTCCGGTTTGAAAAATCATGTTTATAAAATAAACTTTAAAAATTTATGAGGTACTTAAAAAGCTGTAGACATCATAATCGACCCTTTTTGCGAGATAAAGATATGTATATGCAAACGAAGGCCACACTATATTTTGTTGTCAGACACTCATTTAGCAAAATCCTGCTAAATGCATTATACTTCCATGTACATATTGACGTTAACTTTACAGACGATGACCTAAATGCATAATAAGTATACCACTTCGGAGAAGTTTCCCTGCTGAGCCTAGTTATCTTCGTAAAGGTCACAATCACACCTCACAAGAACCAAGAAAACAAGCGATAAGAACTGTAGAGCTCGGTATTATTTTCTTTGTTATCAAGTCCTTGAAATGTTATGTTATTGTACATACACAATTCATTTAAATTTGTTATTTGGATCAACTTTTGACCTTTTTATACCAGATTACTTGGAAAATGCTTGTAATGTAATTGTGGTTCGTGTATAATATAGTTTAATTCTTGTTGTATGAGTACGGTGAAAGCTGTCAATATTTATTCAGCTGCTCATTTTTGCACCTAATCATTATTCTACTATCTTTCTTGCTGTCATCCTAGCCGTGGTAGCTGAAGAGTATAGTAACCTGCTCACCGCTTATACTGCTCACTTTATGACAGACACAAATATGTGAACTTTGCCGTAAAAGGGTTCACTCACACGCAGATACAAAATGACGTTCGTTTTATGAATGGAGAAGTAACACGTGACCTACGACCTAAAAGTCAAATTCCATGTGTCAGGATCAATGGACGACTGTTATTTCAATAGCAATTGTTAAAAACTAGAGAATAATCAACAGTTTTGTGAAAATCTTAGTATTCGGCAACAGTGTTGTTTTCAACACATTGAGTTATTATTGAGTTGTCACGCCGGCAGTAAAATGGCTGTAACGTGCCGTTTATCGGCGGTTTCGATAATGCACGAGACAATGAGTTCATCGACTAGCGTAGGGCTGCCCTCGCGAGTTCACGGCTCATTGAATAAGGGGCGAGATGGTGAGTTCTCTAAAGTCAAAAAACCATTTTAGACGACAGGCGAAGTGAGCCGTTTATTTAGTGCTTAGGAAACAATTCAGTGCGTGATAAGCGAAGCGTGCTACCTTATACTAGAGACAGAGAGGTAATCAATCGCAAGGTATGTCGTAGACTATTAAATCAAAACAATAATATCAGGTCTGTATGTAGCAATGTAGACACATGACACATGACATGACAATGTAGACAACACAACAAGAGTAGAAAAGTATCGCATAGTCAAATTTCGTCAAATATTAGTGTCCATTTACTCTTAATTGATAAATAAGGAGTGTGAAAGTTAATAAAATGTCGGTATCTCGAACTTAAGACAGCCCTGTACGGAATGAACAATGGCCGAGAGAGGCACCGCTCACGCACAGTTACGCAACCATGCCTTGTGCCCGTTTTTCCGAATAAACAATGTTTGAAAAGCCTTATGCACTCTCTAACTCTAAGGTAAGAAACTATAGCTACTTATAAAAGTGCCTATAGGTCTCAATTCTGTGATTCACTCTCAATGTCACACGTTGAATGTATTCTAAGCGGATTTGATGTTCATATTTAATTTGTCGTTATAACAATTTTACTTTCTGTATGTTTATTTAAATAACCGTAAACATGATAAACAAGCACGCTCGTCTGTGACTCAGAATGAATAGTGCGTCAACAAATCCTGCAAATAATTAGTGAGACTGTAGGAAAAGTGGTACAATTTTTTTACCTTAATAAAGTATATGCATGATAGGGTCTTGTAACACGAACAAAGGGAAAAAAAGTGTATTAACGTAAAAAAGGTCATAAACGCAACACAAGCTGCAGACTATTTCTGTATTTCTCATAGAATAAAACTTCAAATAATAACAGCGAGCAAAATAAGTCTTTGGCATCAACCCTCGGATCAAAGCAAATATGCTTTGATGTATGGAATAGGCACCGCGTAATAATAAATCAGGAATTGAATCAGTCTTTAAAATATAGATGCATGAGTGCACCGTGCAGCGGCCTGCGCGTGCGCCGCGCGATCAGCTGACGGGCTCAGCGCCGCAGCGATGCGTCATGCGTTCTCCACGTACACAGCTCACCTGACGCCCACACTGTTTATTATTATACATTTTCTCCGATTTTCCCCGTCTACGCTACAGGCGAGCGATGCACGGATAGATCGGACGGAGCCGGCGACGGGCGCGGACGTGCGAGTGCGTTTCGCAAAGTGAATTTCAGGCTTCCTTTGTTTACGTGAGCGGTCCGGGAGCGGCGGGGGCGGCCGCGTTCAAGGTCAAGAGCGTCGGGCGGCGCGGCGGGCCCGAGGGTAGTGCCTCGCGCCGCGCCGCCCGGTCCCGCAGGCTACTCACCGGCATGGAGACGCCGCTCCTGCAGCTCGATGTAGCGGGCCGCCTCGAGCAGCGTGTCGAGCAGGCTCATATCGCGGCCGCGCGCGGTACGAGCGCGCCCGCTGTCACGCCGCGACTGGACCACGCGCCACTCCACCCGCTCACGTGGCCGCTGCCGCGCCCGCCCAATGGGGACGAGACGCGCGCGTCACGTGGCCGCCGCGCCCGGCCAATGGGGACGCGAGCCGGTCACGTGACGCGCACATGGCACCGGTAGAAAGTTACGCCGGCGGCGGGCGCGGGCCGGGAGGGGAGCGCGATCGATGCCATTGCAGCGACCGCATGCGTGCCCGGTGACGCGGCACGCGGAACCTTTGTTTATCTAATACTAAAATGTTACTACACGAGTTTCGCCGGTAGATATCGATATTGCACATGAAAATACGTAAGTGTTTAGGAAGTGACAAGTGAATCACGTGCAGTGATCGACGCTTCACGGGCGGCGGACTTTCACTTCCTCTCGCCGCCGCGTGAGCTCTCATATCGCGTTGGCCGCAGGCCTTCCCTTAAAAATGGGACAGCATTTACATAATGTCTCACTATGAGGTAAAGTACAAAGTGATGCCTACGTATGCAAGGCACTGCAATTAATGTACGATATAATTTCCACTACCTGTGTACAAAATTGTACTCTACAAGCAATTCAATAAGGCTCGAAATAGCACTTCCCGTAGAACAAACACTATGTGGCAATAAAGCGCACATGAACGTAATTGCGTCTTCGCTGCAAGATTAGAGGTTTACGGGCGTGTTTACTACGCTGCTCACGAAAATGTATTTTCGGATTACTTTCACTCCGTTTTCATACGAATCGTAGGTACCTAAGTTGTTTATAACGAGGACAATCTCTTTGTTCTATAATTGAGTAAAGCATGTACCTACCGTACTTTGCCATTACTCATTAGTATCAAGCCCTCCATCTGTAGTAAACTTTTTTAAATCATGTAGTAAATCTTTTTAATCAAGTTTAATACAAATTTATTTGTTTTACTTATTTATTTGAACACCTCTGTGGCGCAGTGGGCCAAGGTCCGGCTGAGACGCCAAAGGTTGCGGGTTCGATTCCCGCCGCGAGACAAATGTTTGTATGATCTGCAAGTACTTGTCTCGGATCTGGGTGTTTCTATGTATAATATGTATGTAAAAAAACAGTATATAAGTAGTATATCAGTCATGTGGTACCCATAACACAAGCTCTGCTTACTTTGAGGCCAGATGATGCTGTGTTAAATGTCCGATAAAATATATAAATTAGTTGTTTTTCTAGACATAAGTACCTAGGGTACATGCTTTGATAAATGCAGAGGTTATGGATTTACAATCAAACCAGTTTTAATATAGTTATATATAATATACTAATATCTACTAATTGGTTAGAAAAAATGCAGGTAATTGAACAAAAACATTCTTAAACGAGAGATGATCGACATCATATTTTGATTCGACTAGTTGATATATATATATATATTGCTGGACAATGCACACAAACCATCTAGCCCCGAACTTAGCATCGCTTGTATTATGATGGTGATGACTAATAGAATACTTATATACTTTTTTAAAGATATACTTATTAACTTTACAACACTAACACCAAGACACAAAACAAACACCTATGTTCATCACACAAATGTGTCTTGGGAAGGAAACGAACCCTTAACCTACAGCGCAGAAAGCAGAGCTACAACAAACTGAACTGACAATCATACATTTACACATAATAATAAAAATAATGCCGGACATTAAACACAGCGCCATCTGGCCCCAAAAATAAGCAGAGCTTGTGTTATAGGTACCACATGACTAATATACTTTTTTTCCGTAAATACACACATTCTACATAGAAAAACACCAAACAAACATTTGTCGAATCGGGAATCGAACCCGCAACCTTCTGCGTCTCAGGGAAACCTTCGCCCACTGCGCCACAGATGTCGTCCTACCTATATCTTTGTCATTACTGATACCTATATTAATTATATTTAACTGGTTTTTAGCACTTTGGAAAAGCCGTAAATAATTATTTATTTATTTATATTAAATTTATATATATGAATTAGCAAAGGGTATAGAAACAAGAAACATTTAACTGGTTTTTAGCACTTTGGAAAAGCCGTAAGTAATTATTTATTTATTTGTATTATATTTATATATATGAATTATCAAAGGGTATAGAAATAAGAAACATTTCAAGTTCAAGTACTTTATTTACAGATCATACAAGTGACGAGGAGAAGCTGCAGGTGCACAGACTATCCAAATATTTTATAAATAACAGAAAATCCGCTACTTTCAATATTAGCTTCTCTAAGAGACTTCACCGAATATAATATATTTTTAGTCTAATCGGGCTTGTTTTCTCAACCACGTAGCTTTCATTACAATCGAAGACAGATGTTGAAAAGGCTAGTGCGGTGAAAGTATTCAGTGCACCGTAAAAGCTATTTTAGTTCGTAAATAAAGCATTGCATAATGTCTTTAAATAAATATTTTTCTAATATTGCTTTAATATTCTTGAACTTTTTTCAAAATACGCACCAAATCTAAAGGCACCTTGTAACGTCAATAATCAAAATCGTCCAAATACAAATATGTATTGTAAAATATTGCTCACAGTACTACTTATTACTTTTATGTATTGGTTACTCAATGGTCCTGAATCTATTCTTTCGTCGGACTAACAAAAATTTCGTAATATACGAACGCTCTTATTTCGTTTGCCCCAAAGTCTACATTAAATTAATATAAATGTCACATTAAAGTTTACCAAACTCACGTGTTTTAATTAATTCTAAATGGAAAGAGCCTCCCAGCGACCTCTAGTAACAGCTAGGTACGGTATCGCAGTGTCTGGGCCGGCTACTCTTTCGAACATGCTGCTTCAAACAACAAGCGGAAACTCCTCAGACACACCAGCTACTTTTAGAGTGACCACTTCTAAAACCAGCTCTGAAAGATATCTCAATGATTATTGAAGGTTATAACTAAAGCATCGACATGCAAAAAGAAGAAGTTCTTTTTAGTCGCCATGTAAATTGGTGCCAAAATTTTGAAGTATCTTAGAAAAATCAATTCAGTAAATGAACAATATGTAAATTTTAAATAATAATAATACCGGACATTTCACGCAGCATCATCTGGCCCCAAAGTAAGCAGAGCTTGTGTTATGGCTACCACATGACTGATATATACTTATATACTTTTTTTTTTGTAAATACATACATATTATACATAGAAACACCCACACCCGAGACAAATACTTGCAGATCATACAAACATTTGTCCCGTGGCGGGAATCGAACCCGCAACCTTTTGCGTCTCAGCCGGACCTAAGCCCACCGCGCCACAGAGGTCGTCATTTATTTATAATTAATTTAACATTTATAAAAGTAACTACTGTCATAAAACATTTTAATAAACACGGGCTTGAACTCGAGCGGCAACGAGCGGACCGCGGATCAAACTCACCCTGATGAAGATTCTCTAGATGAATCGAAACAATGTCGGTGCCTCCACCGACAAAATAATACGTGAGTAAAACCCGTGTTTATCAAAATGTATAGTACAACTCACGAAAGTTTTGAAAGTGAAATGTCATAAAACAATGTTATTCTAAGGCTTTGGCAAAAATGAGCGTTCGTATTTTACGAAATTAGCTAGTCCGACAAAACAGAATCACCACCAATATAAATACTCACTAAATCACGCAAAATGTTCACTCTGTACACAATTTATCCTACTAAAACAAAAATACCCAAATTGGTATCACAATAATACTAAATTATCTAATGTGAACCTTATTGTAACGAGATGTGTCTATCACTATGGTGTATACAATTCAACCAACCGATATTTAACTTACAAACCAATTACGACACAGTAAATGATTTTACAATTAATTCATTATTATTGGTTAAATTAAAGTTACACTTGCAATTACACGTATAAACCGCTGTTTAACTTAATTCACGGGTTATTTTTATCCGATGCTTTTATACTTTTTATTAGTCTCCTGGTATTGTAAAAATGGAAACTAAATTAAAATCTACGTCGAAATCTAATTAATAATCGAAATAATCGAAATCTAATTTCATATTTTTGACATGGTGAATCTAAATAATATATTTTTAATTATATTAATTATATTCTCAATAAAATGTAACAATAATAAACAAATAGGTATTTGCATAAGATGTGTAAAGCGTCAAGTATTTTTACTCACAGATGCTATGCAACAGCATTTTTTATAGTTTTCAGATGGAGTTTGAAAATATTAAGCAAAACGTAAGATACAACTCAACACTCTAATATAATGTCATAACATACGATTATTTAAATTACTGAAATATGACTCAATAAACTTACTACAGTCAAAACAATTAGGTCTTGAAGTGCTTATAAATAACGCCATCCTTGTATTAAAACAGAATATTTGTTCATCTATCTACTCTATGAAATCCCCTAATAACACAACAAAACTATGGTTAGTATATGTTAAAAATTGTCCTAGCGTGCGCAGTAAGGCACTACACACTACTCTCACAGCTATGTACTGTGCTACGGTTATACACTCGATAGCTTCGTTTAGCTCTTCTCGGGTCCTGAATCCCTGGTACTGATGCTCCTGGAAATGAAATAAGAATTTTTCAAAAAAATACAAAACAAACCTGTTAAGGCGTTCCCTGATCAAACTACGCGTGTTCACAGCGTTCAAATCGCGTTTTTTTTAGAAAAACATTCTAAGGAATTCTGAAATAAGTTTAACGGGTAATGTTTTAATAAGCGTTCTTTCCGCCTATTCGTGTAAACTGAAAGTTACAACGATGTCATCTTTAGGAGATGATGATAATTAATATTTCGGTCTATATAACTTTAATAAAAATTTGAAACGAGGAAATATTGTAATATATTGAAAATACAAACCATATATCTTTTACAACTACCATTCCTTTAATGAACGAGCAGGTAGCCACTAAATAGTGTACGATTTTGTTCCATACAAATGTACATTTGCTGAGGGTACAGTCTTAGGTCTTGCTTCTCTTTTCAATATCCATAAGATAATGCCATAACCAAATAATAGATCATTATGTTTCCATTAACATACAACATTCACTTCACAAAAAACATCTAGGAACATTTAGAAGCAATCTATTCACCTTTTACTAATAAATAAAAAGATAATAAATATTGGTGGACAATGCACACAACACTAGCTCCAAACTAAGCATAGCTTGTATTATGGTGACCAGATGGCTGATAGAATACTTATATATTTTTAAATACATAAGATACTTATAACACCCAGACACAGAACAAACCTTTATGTCTGTCACACAAACGTCCTGTCCTGGGAGGGAATCAAACTCTCAACCTACAGAAGGCAGAGCTACTACCAACTAAGCTGACAGGCCAGTCTGACAAAATAAGGACAAAATTGTAAGTAAAGAAAACGCATGCTTTTAAAACAGTGTCGGTGCCTTCATCAGCAAAATCCCGTGACAAAATGCACGACTGTAAATCACAGACTTGGCAGACTCCCCAGTCACGTTATATTTGACACATGTCCAATATAATGTAGTTAGGATTATGTATGTGACCGGTTGCAAGCTTATTAAAGTACTAACCAATGACACAAACCTTCAAATTGTTTATACTAGGTGTGCCGGTTTTCCATGCGATTTCCTTCGCCGAATGAAAGAGCATTATCTCTCCGTGCAAGTGTTTTATATATATATAAGTACATAAATAAAATATTAAGTTTAATAAAGCTATTATTTTAATTATTAAATTACATTCTAAGTCTCTAATCTATAATATTTCTTAATTTTTCTTTCTATTTCTCCTATTTATTTAATTTCCCAAGGTTTGCTGGAAGAGAACTCTTTTTAGGTTTAAGCTCGCCTGTGTACATGTTCAAAATATGTTCAATGTGTATACAATAAAAAAAAAAATTGCGCACATTTCGAACCTTATGATAGAAAAGCGAGGGTGTTACCACCACCAGTGCAGTGCCGTTAAAAGTAAAACATGCAATATAACTAGAAATAAAATAACTGGAACAAGCAAACACTTACATGCATCTCCGTCTTCAGAGCTAAAGTAGGTACGTTAGAAGCACATTTCAAGATGGTCAACAACACAAGCAAACACAAATTAGTTTCCAAACAATGAATAGGATGTGTTGTGTAAAATCAACGAATAGTCATGTCAAAATATGGTTTGATGACGTCATGTTTCCAAGTCAAAGTGGAAGTCAAATAATTTTTATTCAATACAATCACAAAGTCCATTTGGGATTCTTCGTCTGTCGATTCTTGGAGTAACATAGCTCTGCTAATTTAATATTTCTTGGCGGAATTTTAATGAATAAATTGTGACGACAGGACGGGTATGGATAATTGAATTATATGTGTATTGTGGTGCAATGTGATTTGAACGACGAGGAATCCCAAGAAAATTCTAAACGCCATTCCGCGTGACGTCTAGAATTGACAATTGACCATCGACTAAGACTCTAATAACAAACAAACTGATTATAAACTATTAACACCTGACATTGGCAAAATTTACATTAATATGTCACAGGCCATTAACAAAGAAGAAGAAGAAAGTCCATTTGGTCTTTGAAAAGTTAATTCAAAAAACTTTTATTGAACTCCCAGAAAGCATTGCACGAAATTTCGTATTTAGCTTTCCGGTGACTTTCCAGAGGTGAAAAATTATAAGGTACTAACTAAAGAGCGAAGATTTTAACTGACTTCATAAAAAGGAGAGGTTCTCAATTCGGTTGTATTTTTATTGGCTCAAATTCATTAAATGAAGTCGGTTTTCTTTTTAGTTTTTAAAACGTAATTATTTTATTAAATATGTTTAAATAACTAGATACTTGATGGTATGGTGAACCTTGTGTACACAGTTACTGTCGCCACGCAATCAGACGTCACGGAAAATCAGCGTCGCCACTTTTTTCTCTCTTATAATATTGAATTATTATTAATACTAATAATAATAATTCAATATTATAAGAGAGAAAAAAGTGGCGACGCTGATTTTCCGTACCTTTTTAAGTTGAACTTTTCGTGGCGCAAAATAAACGTTTGATTATTATTATTGTGTTTTACTTTTTGTACAAAATTTTAGGATTAAACCGAGATGTACAGACCTAAGCCTAGTTCCATCATCCTGCAGTCTGCAGGAATTTCTAACTATTTAGTTAGTATTCAGGTGTTCAATATAACAGCCTTCTGGAGAAGAGCATATGTATGTTTTCGGAGATTATACCGATCTGATAAGAATGCATGTCGCTCTGCCTTCAGACAGTTAATCGGCACACTTGAAATGTATAAACTCTCTTGGTATTAGTTTTTCGTAGTTAAGGTAGTTATACGATAGATCTAAAAAGCGCTAGGACCAGGACGAGTTTTTTCCCGGTTCTTCTCGGGCTTGGGTTGGAGGAATTGGGAGTTGGCACCTAAATTCACCTAGTATGTAAGACGTTTCAAAGTGATCCTTGTGATTGTCAGAATCAGTTGACAATTTTAATTTATAAGTTACTTCAAATTAGTTTTTATAGTGGCATTATATTTGTTTAATGATATGTTATAATTTCAATTAATTTGTATGATAAATGAAATATATACACGTGCCTGTACTCGGGCTAGATATGCAGCTCTACTATTGACAATTCCACCTAATATATATTTTAACCATGTCTTATGTGAATAAACGTACTGAATTACTGAAATACTGAATTATAACACTGATTCCGCTGTTACATTTCTATACGAAACAATGTAACTAACAATATTTTTGTCCTTTTCTTACTTCACTAATACGAAAGGGATAGTCGAATGTGTTAGTTTTATATGCGACAAAAGAATCACTAGCAATCAAAGTTAGTTTGAAACTAAGTAGTGACATGTTTGTGGCATGTTAGTAGCATGCAAGTGCAGAAAAACTTTGTTGTCGAACCATAATTCAAAGAATCCAGCATAACATCAAATAAAACATTAGCAAGTAGAAATCCAGCATCTCATACCCATTAAAGATCACTGGGTTAGATTATCTTAGTAATTGAACATTTGAATGCAAATACAAGGCTTAAGCCGGATTATCTCTTACGCTAGCTTTAGTTGCTTGTATTATGGTGACCAGAAGAGCGATTATGGAACTCTTAGTATAATCAATTTGCTTGTATTATGGTGATCAGAAGAGCGATTAAGGAACTCTTGGTATAATCAATTTGCTTGTATTATGGTGATCAGAAGAGCGATTAAGGAACTCTTGGTATAATCAATTTGCTTGTATTATGGTGATCAGAAGAGCGATTAAGGAACTCTTGGTATAATCAATGTTTATCAGTTTCGATTAGCAATCGGCATTATTTCAATCATTTGTTTGATTGTAACTAGTTTTGACAGGAGAGTTGGTTTTTTAGTTTTGTTTTGATATGAGAAATACTACATGTAAACATTCGGTCACTTCACTTTTTCTTCTCTTTCTTTAATGTCTTAATGATAATTTATTGCTTTGTTGTAAACTTCATTTCACTTAGTAATTTGTGGATGTCAATCTTTCTTTAAAAAAAGTCTTCAATACGAATAATGTAAATGCTTAGTAAGCTAAACACGGTTCCTACCACAATAGTACTTTGTAAATTGGCCGAGTTATGCATAGTTTGACACCAACTTCACATTGTAACTAGCCATAGAAATTGATAGAAATCGCAGCGATAACCTATCCGTAATACCAATTCACCAATAGCAACTGAAAGCTATAAGTATCTAGTTCCATAATCGCCCCACAGAGGCCTGATACTACGTGCCTACGTTCATCACACAAATGTTTATGATAGGAGGGAATCAAAGCCTGAACCTACAGCGCAGAAGGCAGAGCTACTACCTACAGAGCTGACAGGCTAGTCAATATTGTAGAATGCGTTGGTTGGAGGTATCTTGTGAGCTGAGCTGATAGACAGTTGGTACTGACCCTGACACCTCTAGGCGAGGTACCCCCCGGTGCTATCGGCTGAGGTTGCTGACGTAAAGACTCTTCAGTTCCGTCTTCGGCGTGTTCTCGAACAGTGCAGCGCGGTTCTGACCCTCGCCCTTCTTCACCCAGTGGCCGTACACGCGGAACGCACAACCGTCTATCACCTGGAAATAAATAAAACAAATAATAAATAATTTCACGGTTGTAAAAACATCGCCTGACCCTAGAGCTGACCCAAGAGCTGAAGCAGAGGAGACGCTGCGCTCTGGCAGTCATCTGGATAAGTTGACCTATCTATAAATGGTTTATTTTAGGTCGTGACGACCTCTGTGGCGCAGTGGGCTAAGGTCCAACTGAGATGCAGAAGATTGCGGGTTCGAACCCCGCCGCGGGAATAATCTTTGCATGATCTGCTATTTGTCTCGGGTCTGGGTGTATGTATAACATATATGTATTATCAGACAAGTAGTACCCATGACACAGGCTCTGCTTACTTCCAGATGATGCTGTGTGAAATGTCCGGGATCATTAATATTTATTTATTTATTTGATAAAACTTAACTCATAAATATCAGTACAACACCATATGAACACAACACCACCTAGCCCCAAACTTATCATAGCTTCTATTATGGTGACCAGATGACTGATAGAATACTTATATATATCTTTAAATACATACCTACGATATTTTAAAACAAAACACTGTTGGAACGAAGCTCCTATCGTTCCTATATGAATTCATTACTAGCGTCTGAGAGCAATAAAAATGAAACGCTGAAACAACTAATGAATTGAAGGAACGGTATGGAACGTTGTGTAACGGAATTTCGTTATTTATAGTTTCCCGAGTTGTGAAAATAAACATTTTATTGTACATCATTCATTACATCTAATTCATTCATTCATGTCACAATAGGGATAACCGTTTACACTAAAGAAAGGGTCGTGACGGAAATTCGTGACGGAAAAATCTTACACTTTCTTTTGCCTAGCCATCTGCAAAGTCCGTACCGTGCGATAAGGAACTTCGTTCCAATAAAAGATTTAAAGCAAGCATACCTTTCTGAGTGCTCTCATAGCGTAAGGATCCCGCATAGCATCGTGCAGTGGTAGCGCGCGAGCCGCAGTATGCGGTAAATGTCGCAGCCGCACCGCAGCCCGCACCGTCAATAACGCCAACCGCAACTTCGCACGCGCGTTGAAACCTCCCGTCTTTATTTGCTGAAAACACCGGGAACATCCGATTAACACACAACTTTATAATTCAGTAACAATCGCATGAAATACACGACTACAGGAGTACAAGGCCTGAAAATTCTCAGCTGATTAGAATAACTGGCCTTTTATTTTACGTTTACATGCTGTTAGATAACTGTCAGTTTAGGCGGTACGGTTAGCGAATCTCCGTGACTCATTTTAAAGGCGCTCAAATTGCAATTTCTTTATGCTAAATTTCAAATAAGGAATTTTATAAGAACTTATATAAAAACGAGTAATGTTTTTATTAATTTGTTTACCAATAAGTACAAGTTGTTATAACTTGTACTGTTGTTGACGTTAACTTTCAGAGATGACGATGATTAATAAATTTAATAAACCTTATTACATAATTTAATGACAGAATTAACAATAACTTCAAAAACTGCTTGTTAGGTAAACTTGTAGGAAAATATAATTATTTATATTAAAAATACATATTTTTATATATAATTTTTCTTTCAAATAACGTGCAAATAGCCACTAAATAGTGCCAAAATGATGCTATTTTTACACAAACCATTTGTACAACCTTGTTCTAAATCATTTGCTGAGGGTACCGCCTTATTCACGGTGAACTGTTATCTTAAATAAATTGTAAATAGCGCAAGAGCGCAAGGACCTACATCGACCTTGGCATTCTTTATGGATCTCAGCAGTTTAACATAAGACTTCACAGACGAATACTTACGTTTCTTTCTATATTATCTAAGCGGGTACTGGATCAATATCACACGCTTTTCTTTACACTAACGCCTTTGCGGAAAGATCAAAATGGAAATGACAGACGTCACATGACTTATCACTTTACACAAGTGAATGTTTTCAGGGGATTATATTTTACGTCTTACGATGCAAATATTAAGCTCATAAATTATTTATTTTTCTGGAGTTAATTACAGGAAGTTATTTTGGTGTTATTTGAATAGAGCTAGAGTTATTGACTCGGGTGTGAATAATTGGAATAAAAACTTGTTTCTTTGCGATTCGAGCCAAAATAATCCGTATACATATATTAGCTGCTGCCCGCGGCTTCACACGCGTAATACCTACATAAAAAGTAACCTATATCCTTCTCCAAGTTCCCATTTACCGATTTCGATAAATTTTGGTATAGAGATACCAAAATTTAACTAAATCGGTATAGGCGCGAAAACGTAACAGACAGAGTTACTTCACATTTATAATATTATGAAAAAGACCATTTTTAATATAAAATAACAAATGACGAACGACAAGATACGACTTTAAGACATAATATAAACAATATAAACACTTGACACTGGCAAAATTGACATTATGACACATGCCATTATCGAAGAAGAAGAAATGCTTCATTGACTTTGTCATACAATACAAAGTCAATGAAGATTCTTTTCTTCTTATTCATACCTATAATTTGATCTTTCCGCAAACGTGAACGTTAACAGATATTGAATCTTGCCCTAAAAGACTACCGTCGATAAAACTAAGCACTACCTTCTTACCAGTCGTCCACATTGCGCCCGCACAAGCACAGAAATGGGTTAGTCCGTCGTAGTAACTGACAAATCAAAGCAAAAATAAAGCATGCAGGTAATGTCATTATGCGAAGCGATAAGCTAATTGTGGAAAATTGTGTTTGTGTATGTTTCAGTGTCGTGTAAAAACTAACTTCGAACACGATTCTATAAATCATAATTTTGTCTCTATCTATTATTATTTACTAATTCATACCATATTAGTCAACCAAATATAGTTAGCGTCGGAATTACGGACTTTACTCAAGGATCGCATCGACTTACTTCTCAAGACCGACCACTTCCAAACAGATTATCCTACTAATATAACACCCTCGAATTTCAGCCTTATTGATATGTCACATACGGCTATGGTAAGCTGTGGGCCATTTCACCACCACCAGTCCTAACTCATTTATTTTAGTTTAAGTCATTAGAGAAACCTAGCTAGATCGATTTATCGCCCCCGAAACCCCCTGCATACTAAATTTCATAAAAATCGTTGGAGCCGCTTCCGAGATTCAGATTATATATATATATATATGTATACATAAGTATACAAGAATTGCTCGTTTCAAGGTATTAGATAGATCAATTCATAGATGTGGTTCGAATAATTATTTTTTCTTTCCTCTTTTTTCTATTCATCCTTTACATTCCAGCTTTAGTTTGATATGACAATGTCGTGACTTTGACGACGAATAGATGTAAATTGGCCAAGAGAACAGGCAGGCAGACAGACAGACAAACGTATATAGCGAAACTAAAAAAGGAAAATTGAGATTGATAATTACATCGGAAGTGGTCGGTTTTACGAATTAAGATGATGCACCTTTAACTTGAGTTATTATGTATAATCTGTGTTACAATAATTTTAATCTTACTCGTAAATGGCGATAATTGTCATGTCCTCATACTAGCACAATATTGCTTGTAGTTTTATGCGAAAAACCGCCATTTAAGATTAGATTCTTTATTGAAACAGGTATAGGTTTATATAGGATTAATTCTAACACATCTGCAGGCTTCGGCGAAGGTTCATTGCATCTCAGTATATCGCGAGACGAATCATAATAGCAACACTTGTCGTTAATAAAATTGCGATGCAGGGTAAAAAACGCCAAAACCTTGAGTGCATTAAAAAATACTATGTTTTATAAAGTGTATTTGGAACAATCATCGAACATTCTAATCTAATCTCTCGTTGTGTTAGTATGAAACTTGTACAAAAACAAACTTATCCTGATTCAAAAATCAATGAAACGCGCGCAACCCTTTTTGTACAAATATTGTAATGAACCTTTGAAAGTGATCGACGCTTTCCTGGTTAATGAACTTTTAAAACTATATGCATAACTTTACATGTACTGTCACAACACAAGCAGATGTTTTAATTCCCCATTCTTTTGTTTATGAGCCTTTTATTTCATGCAGTTTCCATTTACCGGCAATATGCGTGTCCACATGTAGGGTTTCGTAGTCATTTATTTTAATAATTAAGTTATATAACCCAAATACAAAACCACCCGGCATAGTTCAATAAATGTATCAATAATATTTATACCAAGCTGGATGGTCCCGGAGAATTGCGTACCACCTAAAATTGATTTGATTGGAAACCGAAGCAGTAGATAGAGACAACGAAACCCCAAAACCCAATTGAGCTTTAGTTTTGATTAACACGGTTCGCACTGAACGCTCACGGAGCACGGATCAAACTCACCTTGATGAAGATTCTCTAGATGAATCGAAACAGTGTCCTCGAACGAGAAATAAAACCCGTGTTTATCAAAGTTTGAAAGTGAAATGAACTTTAGTTGCTTCCCAGGAAATACAATAGAATCTAAAGTGAATCTAGAGTCTAAAGTGTTCCACGTTCCAGGACTTCAAAGGTTAAAACAAGTACCCTTTCCAGATTCCCATGCGCAGACATTGATTTTAAACAACTATTACCATAGTCAGCTGTTCGATGCGCGACATCTTCCTTCCAGTTGTGGACAGCGATTGCTTCAGTGGCTTCATGTCCTGGTCCCATAGCTAACGAAACAATGTATGTGTGTAATGTTTTATTGAAGAGCAATATGTATTGGAGATTCCGTTAGAGCTGGTGCGGCTTAAAAGGCCCTTAAAAGGCGCAAATATGTCGGTCTCGTTAGGGTTAATATTTGAGCCTTTTAGAGTCGAGACCTTGGGCCCGTGGGGAACTGAAGCCCATCTTTTTTTTAAATATTACATCACGGCGTCTGGTAGAAACGCGTGACCCAAGAGCTGGCTCCTATCTCGCCTCGGGTATTCAAAAAGGCAATGTCTTGGAGACGCTGCGCTCTGCCAGCGATGAAGCAGTTGAGCTATCTATAGACCGTTTTAAACGGTCTTTAGATAACTCAACTGCTTCACAAATTAAATATATATCTTATATACACATACTAATAAATGTAACATCTTTATTCATTGAGATAAAAGGACAAGGATGTAAATATATGATGGAGGGTTATTCTGAACATTTCTGTAAATATTTGTATTGTGTGTATTGTTTTATAGAAGGGCAGAAATTTAGTCAACAAAAGATTTAAAACACACAGTATACAAGATACAAGAGATCACATGTACACCCCTGTTAAAGTATCTTTAATGTAATTTGTCCATGTAAATGACAAACTATCTGAGAGATTTAGAGTGTATTTGAGAAAGGTGTTCCTAGTAATCCGATTCGTATTTCCTTATGGACGTCTATTCGGCAAATCGATTACGAAATGACGGAACGGTATGAACGTTGTACGTCGATCTCAGTCAAATTGACAGTAGTATCGTTTTTTTTTTTTTTTCGTTCATTTAAGCAGGCTAAAGTCTAAAGATCATACTGCCTTGTCTTGCGTAAAATAATTTCATCCGTTTCAAAACAGTTGTATCGTATCAACTTGTGGAGGATTACGACATCGATTGTCTTAAATAATATCAACACGATGTTACTAAGATGTAGGACTTTGCACGATTATTGCCCTTATAGGAGCAATAATCGAGGAGTTCCTCAAGGATCAATATTGGGACCTATTTTCTTTTTAATAATTTTAAACGATCTAATAAGCTATATTAGTAATACAATACCAGGAATTAAATTAGTAGTTTATGCAGATGACACTAATGCTATAATCCCAGCAAAGAATATCCAAGATCTAAAAGTTAAAATTGACAACGCACTTGTGGCTTTTAATAATTGGTTCTGTGTTAATAATCTAAAACTTAACATTGCTAAAACAAGTGCTTTTTTGTTTAGATCTACCGCACGTGAGCAAGATATAATTCAAACTTTCAGTAATGGAGTTAAAGTGGTGTTTGTGGATAGCGTAAAATTCCTTGGAGTCCATATTGACCAATTTTTAAACTGGAAACCTGAGCTAGAGGCAATAGAGAACGCAATTAGTTCGGCTTGTTACGCAGTAAGGAGTCTTAGAGACGAAGTAAGTATGGAACAATTGAAAACGACCTATTATGCTCTTGTGGAGTCAAAACTGAGATATAGTGTATAATTCTGGGGTAACAGCTATGACTACAATATGAATAGAGCTTTTACAATTCAGAAACGTGCAATACGTACCATGGTACGCATACCACCATGGGAATCATGTATAAATCATTTCATGGAACTCCATATTTTGACTCTACCTAGCCTTTATATCCTTATAGCTCTTATGGACATTATCAGACATCCGTCAAAGTATGAAACACAAGAACAAAGAGCTACAAGACTAAATACAAGGAGAAAAGATCTTGCGACCCCACTGTGTCTGAAATTAAATATTGTTAGGCATGGTTGTAGATATCAGGCCGTTACACTGTACAACTCTCTTCCTGTGGCTATGAAAATCATAGAAAGTCCCACTACATTTAAGTCTGCATTGATAAAGCTTTTGTTGGAGGGGTGCTTAATACAGTTGATGACTTTAAATTAAGAAAAATGTGATTATTTTTAATTATTTGACATACATGTTACTCTTTTATATTATTATAATGTTTTTATGCTTAATTATTTCAGACACAATGTAAAAATTGTTATTGAATAAACTCTTATTCTTATAGTCGGTTACTAGATGGCGCCACCGGAAAAAATAGAAAAGTTCCGTTGCGTATTGATTAAGAAATTTATAATATTCGTAGGATCGTTTTACCGAGTAGAATTCCTTGCATATGATGTTTTAATTTTTTTGTGTGAGAAAATATTTTTTAAGCCACTACTTATTGCTTTGGTACAGTAATACCAAGCTCTCTCGTATATAATATCAAAATAAACATTGGACTGAACTACGATAAAGCATTACCAGGAACACATAAAGCATAGAAGTGCTATACTCAAGCATATATCTAGGTGCAACATACACTGATATTGTGTATGTTAGAGTCAGTCAGTCCTGTCTGTTACTGTATCTATTTGCATTAGTGACTAAGCTTGATAATAATTATTGTAACTATAAGAAATATTAAAAACTCTACGAATTTGAAATATAAGTATCGATATATGAAATAGTAGCTTACCACAGTATTGAAGAAAGTATGTTCTAAGGAATCTCTTAATTGAATTCTTTCACTAGGTTCGACGACTAGAAACCGCCTGATGAGATCTTTAGGGTCATCTGGAAAAAAACATAGACGGCATTGCTTAGGAACGTCTCTTAACTTCTTTCAAAAGTTAATTACTGTTTAAAATTAGTGTCATCCTGGATTCTGCGCTTGTCATTCCATGACGTAACATAGCACTTCTAAATTAATATTTTTTTCTCGATTTATCGCATGTTTTCTTCAGTTATCTTAACGGAATTTTTATAAATAAGATGTGACTACATAGGATAAGCATAGACAATTGAATTATGGTGCAATGTGATTTGAATGAAGAGGAATTCCGAAAAAGATCTTGACGGCCGTTTCGCGATGACGTTTAGAATTGACAAATGACCATCGACTAAGACTTTATTATCAAACAATCACTTGACACTGGCAAAATTGTCGACAAATGCCATTACAGGAAGAAAAGAAGTACAGACCGTTCACCGTAAGATGTCCCCTGCTGTGATGTTGGCACTATTGAATGTCAATCTGTTGTTGTCTAATTCCACCCAATCAAGTGCGATCTCGCGTCGCCGCCATGACAGGTTAGTAAAATAGGGATACCAGCTTCCGACACAATGCCTTTAGTATAGGTAATTAGAATTTACTGAAATAACAAATTAAAATATAAACGCGATAACTGCATGGATAATATTACTGATAATTTCATAATTAAACTAGTAAATGACAGCAGCACAGATTCGGATACGACAGATGATGATGACGTTTATGCAAGTGACAGTGTTGTCTGGAATCGTTCCTTTAGACCATAATTTCTGTCAGAAAAATTTTAATCAATAAATAATTTTAAATTTAAATCATTTACAACCTTACTAGTCTTAAAACTGTGTATTATTTTGAAATATTCAAGTAAAACATTTTTATCTGTGGTGGGTACATACTAGTTTAGATAATGTTGCCGGCAACCACTAATCACCAAGTGGGGCAAATACTACATATATTGTTGGCAGCACCGTAGGCAATGCAGCCAATTCGGCAGGGGACATCTTACGGTGAACGGTCTATAGAGCCATCCCTTTTTGTAAGATGTCAAATAGTGCCAGGGCGAATCTTTAGCAGTGTTTAGGCAGTGTTCAAGTTACGAGGCGTTTGTGAGTAAGGGCGTGTATGTAGTGCAAATCGTGATGTTTGATGATGTATTTCACCCCACAGAAAGATAGATAATCTATAACGCTTGAAATACCAGGAGGTATCATACGCACGTTGCTGGCCCTATACAAAAGTTTTCGCCCAGTAGCTTAACTTGATCCAATGCCTTCCATCCTAAACACAATAATTCTTGCACACTACTGCTAAGAGACCGAATATCTAGTATATAGTAGCGGTACCTACTGTTTGCGCCTCTTAGTTTTGAGTTTGAAGGCAAATTGCCGCACTGCGAGAAACGGATATAAATGGTTCAGTCGAAACCTACGACTAGCGCCACCTATCGGTCGAGCGCGGGAGTTGAACTTTCCCCCCGAGTTGAAAATAAAACGAACTCACTGTCTAACGAACTTATTGTCTAAACCACAAGAAAACTACATAAAATCTATCGGTGTTGTGTTCGCGGTCACGGATGCCTGCTTCTCGGTGCTGTGCAATTGTGTAATCCTAACAGATCAGGCTCACTCGGCTAGGACGCTAGGTAAGGTGGATTTCTGTCTTACTCATTTATTCGAGGCGTAAACCGAAAAAAACCAATGGTCAAACGTTTTCCAAGTTCTCACGTACGTACCAAGACGGACTCTTGCAGTAGTAACGGTAATTTCGATTAAGCAATCAATGGTATACTAGCAGTTCTGCTATAATTTAGAAACTTGAGGCTCTTTACCAGATATATCAGCCCACTCGGGGCTGGTAAACGAGTATTTCCCCTCCATGATATTCCGAAGCATGACCATTTGTTTCCGGTGCCAGAATGGCGGGCAGCCGACCAGTCTGAAACAATTGAATACCTTTAGCGAAATTATTCTGACGAAGTTTAGTGGCGAAGCTCAACTTAACAAAACTGGTATGGAGACCAAAAAAAAACATGTGCTTTTCGCCCGACAGAAGTGATAACATAAACTAATCTAACTAGCGCTGTGGGTAAGAGTGAGAGAGGAGGAGCCTGCCTACCTCTGCCGTATGCGTGAGAGAAAGGGAAGCCAGACAGACTAGCGCCTTAACGTGACCGTTAATTACAATTGAATAAACTTTATAATAAAACAATACACGTTAAATAGCCAAATTTCCAATGATAAATGTAAACTAAAATCAATATTTTTATGTTCAAAGCTAGAAGGGTTTGAACCTGCGCGCTACTGGATGGCACTATTACATATACTGTGATACCAATGAATGCTTCTGTCTGTACATATATATAATCTTAATCTCGGAAACGGCTCCAACGATTTTCATGAAATTATGTATGATGGGTGTTTCGGGGAAGATAAATCGATCTAGCTATGTTTCATTTTTAGAAAACGTCGTTAATTCGTGATATCGTGATTAATTCCGAGCAAAGCTCGGTCATCCAGGTACTTCGTATGGTGACCGCGCTAAACTGATGATGCACAGAGGGTGCACAGAGGGTGCACAAAGGGTTTGTACTTTTAATATATTAAGTAATAAATCAGTATAAAACTATTTAGCAAGCTGAATAACTTACAGTGTGAACATGATGACTCCACAGGCCCATCTGAAACACAAAACACTGTCAGAATGATATTGCAAAACATAAACTACCTTACATAAAAACACCTCTTAACTTAAACACCGCCTAAATACTGCTTTAGATTCTCCCTGTCTCTATTTGTCACTATCTTACAATAAGGGATGGCAGTATATTAAACTGTGATCTCATGTAGCGGAAACCAAATACATGAAAGTATACAGACTTATCGTAATAAATATATTAGTCTATACCGTAAAATAATTAGGACCGCAAAAAGAATGGCTGTTGAAGAACAAATTAAAAAGGCAAACAATTCTATTAAAGAAATATGGCAGGTAGTAAATAGACATACGAACAAATCAAAAGTAATACGAGCAAGCAATATTACATTAAAGTGTGACAATAAGTTCATTGATGATCCTCTGAGTATTGCTGATGTGTTCGCTGAACTATTTAATTACAATAGTCGGTCTGATATTTGTGCTAAAAATGCAATTACGTTCATTCAAGAAAATACTATCAGAATTGAGGCCGGAATGAATATTAGTTACACTGATGAAAAAGAAATAGGGAAGACAGTTAGAAATATGGTAAATAAAAACTCATGCGGCTACGATGACTTGCCAATAACTGTTATCAAACACCACATAAATATTTTAGCAAGACCGTTATCATATTTTTTCAATAAATGTTTTGACGAGCGCATCTTTCCTGATCAATTCAAACTGGCAAAAATAGTTCCTGTATACAAGAAAGGATCTACTAGTGATCCTAAAAACTATCGTCCTATATCGCTATTGCCCACTCTATCAAAAATATTTGAAAAGCTAATTAAAAGTCGTTTATTGTCACATTTATATTCAAACAGAATATTACACCAAAGGCAGTATGGTTATCAAACCTCAGTTGGTACTCTGGATGCCGTGAATACACTAATTGATGACGTAGTCGAAAGATTGAATATTAAAAAAAAGGTAGCTGGAATTTTCTTAGATTTAAGTTCTGCTTTTGACACCGTTGACCACGAAATTTTGATAAATAAACTAGAACACTATGGTGTGCGAGGGGCTGCTTTGGATCTACTTAGGTCATATTTAAGTAATAGGACAATGTTCGTCGAAGTTAAAAACAGATCACAACATGAAGGAACAGAATCTGTGCATAAATCAAGATTAACTAGCATTTTGACAGGAGTTCCTCAGGGTTCAATATTAGGGCCAATATTGTTTATAATTTTTACGAATGACTTAATAAATTACATAACTAATAACTTAACTGACATCAAATTAATTGTTTACGCTGACGATACGAATGCGATTATCAGCTCGGATGACATGATATCTCTTAACACTAGGATTGAGGAAGCACTGGTTGCTTTTCAAAAATGGTTTTCTGCAAACAAACTTATTATCAATATTAAGAAAACAAACATCATGTTGTTCAAATCTACGGTAAGAAATAACGATCGGATTGAATCCAGGGTAAATAGTGAGAGAATTGAAAGCGTTAACTGTGTGAAGTTCCTTGGAGTACAGATTGACTCTCTCCTAAATTGGAAATATGAATTGGAAGGGATCGAAAACTCCATTGCGTCAGCTTGTTATGCATTACGTACCTTACGTGATGAAATCAGTATCGATCAATTAAAAATAGTATATTTTGCACTAGTAGAATCTAAAATAAGGTATAGCATTCAGTTCTGGGGAAACAGTTACAGGTATAATTTGGAAAAAGCATTCATTTTGCAAAAACGAAGTATTAGAACTATAGTTGGGATCTCTCAGAGAGAGTCATGTAGAGAGCATTTTAGTCGACTGGGTATTTTGACGGTCCCAAGTATCTATGTACATGTAATTATTAGCTTTTTAGCCAAAAACATACACGAGTATGAGACACATAGTGAAAATAATGTGCGGACAAATAGTAGGAAGAAAAATCTAAAGAATAAGATACACCCCACACTCAACATCATGAAACACTGTTTAAGATATCAAGCAGTTGAATTTTTTAACAGACTGCCACTAGAACTGAAATCTATTATTCACCAAAGAACAAAACTAAAGGTTGAGTTGAAGTCTTTTCTTCTGGAGAAATGTCTCTATTCACTGGATGATCTATGAACCGTTTATAATTATTGATTGTTTTGATTGATCACATTAAAATGTTCTGATTATTCATTGTTAGGTTAGGTTTTTGACATTGTAATATATTGCATGATTACCATAATTTATCAATAATTATTTTATGTTTAATTATATTTTTAATTTAATTTATATTTCCGCATACAATGTAATTTGTCAATGGAATAAACTACTATGAACTACTATGAACTATGATCAACAGACAGACGTGAGACAAAAAAAATGCGGACTGTCTTTGGGTACTGCCGATGAAGTGGAAACTAAATAATTTGTGTATTGTATCGTCGAGCTATTAGATTATTATTTTCGAATTATTTTTGGTTTATAAAGAAGTATTTATGATCAAAGATTAATGTTTAAATTGGTCATTTACACTTCTTTACCAACCAAAAATTATTCATTGTTATATTGTAATATTGTCAATTGTTACATTGTAGCTCATGGGAAGCGTGCGGTGACGATGACGTGAGTTCCATGATTTTTGTTCACCCAAAAAGTGCTCAACTCGCTTGAGACATGCTCAAAGATGTTTTCACTTCTAAAATAGCTTGAAGCTAAATGTAATATATCCAGAGGTCTTCACATCAGGCAGGCCTGTATCGTGAAGACCTATAAGCAAATTAGGTTATACTATATATTATAAGTGGCTGCTGCGGCTTGGCGAGCAAGGTACGTGGATAAAAGGTAGCCTATAAATTAATCTAGGTTCACATACATATTGGCCTCAATTCTGTTGGCACCAACCTAACTAATTTTAGCTAAAATTAGGTTTAGACTGTCAAATGAAACTTTGATATTCTGCTGTTACCAACTTATTCTAATTTAATTTTATCTAATTTAATTAAGCGCTCCTTATTTAGTTAGATGGTGCCAACCGAATAGGTTTTACAAATGCTATGACTCACTAAAATATATTTTAGACAATCCTAATTTTAAAAATGAACCAACCGAATTGCCACCATTGTCATCAAAATCGGATACAAACATATAAGACAACCAAACATCAAAACGACACAACCTTTTACATTGATAATATTTGTAGGATTGATATCATATTGAAGGACAATGCACACAACGCCATCTAGCCCCAAACTAAGCATAGCTTGTATTATGGTGACTAGATGACTGATAGAATACTTATATATTTTTAAATACATACTTATGATATGTTATAACACCCAGACACAGAACAAACACCTATATTCATCACACAAATGTTTGTCCTGGGAGGGATTCGAATCCTCAACCTACAGCGCAGAAGGCAGAGCTACTACCAACTGAGCAGACAGGTCAATGATATGATTATAAACTTATAAGAGAACTTAATCTTTTGAAATTAAATCAAAAATTAATTAACTTGCTCGAAGTATAGTAGGTATAAGGTTCTTAAATATTAATGGTCTCACACACTTCGTCGTTGACTGACATGCTAACATCAACATGGTAACCATGAAAAATATACTTATTACTTATTACTAATTATACTACTTAACAACGATCATTAATAAATAATGTTTAATTACTGATATAAGTACTACTTACATATTATACATAGAAACACTCAGATCGGAGACAAATCTTACAAACATTTGTCCTGCAGCGGTAATTGAACCCGCAACCGCGTATCAGCCGGGCCTTGGCCCACTGCGCCACAGAAAAAGTTTCAAAAGTAAAGTTTAAAGATAAAAGTTTACTCGATAGATTTACATTTTGTCTCTCTCCATCGCTTCACGAAACATATGGCTGCTTTTCACGTGGATTTTCAATGTCCCTCAAAATTATAAACAATAAAAAAGAAACAGAGATTCCAAATCGGCGCTGAGTGACTTATGTCAAAGTTCAGAAACTATCTGAGAACCGTTATGCAAACTCGGCAATGCGTCAATGCGTTATCGTAAAACATTTGTAATTATGTTTACAGTACGTAAATGAACACGTTTCAGATAATATCAACTTTATCAATGTAAATCTCAGTTAAAAGTTTTATAGAAAACGCATTTACAGACCACAAATATACCAGTTTGCTAGGACACTGTGTCACGAGCGAGTACGAGTTATATTATGTAGTGGTTTGTATACTTTGCAAGAGTTTGTTTTGATTTATCTTTATTGATTTTATATATTATGTTATGTCTCAGTTCATTAGAAAATATGGTGCGCTATTTTCCAAATGGTAGCGTAGCGAACTTAGCAAATAAATAAAACCTGTAATTCACCTATGTTCCAGAATAAATTAATTATGTTATCAAATGTACTCAAATGTGTTGAACACATACAGACTCATATTATTATAAAAAGGAAAAAAATCAAAAAGTTTTTGGAAAAAAATTTACTTTGTTTTATATATACTAGCTGCTGCCCGCGGCTTCGCACGCGTGGTACCTAGATAAAAAGTAGCCTATGTTCGTCTGCAAGGTCCCATCTATCTCTATAACAAAATTCATTCAAATCGGTTCAGCGGTTTAGGTGTGGAAACGTAACAATCAAACAGACAGAGTTACTTACACATTTATAATATTAGTATAGATAGATATACCTGCTTTCAAATAAATAATAGTTAAAAAAAACTAAAAAACACGCATTATATAGAAAACCAAACTAAAAAATAGAAGTAACTATTATTTATTTTCTACTTTTTAGTTTTAGGATAATCGTTTTTTTTTTTTAATTTTTATTCTAGTTATTGCATTGTCATCGGTCTTTGACAGGTGTGCAAAATTTTAATGAAATCTGGCCGTTTAAAGTGGGTCAAAATCGCGTCCTAAGGAGTCGGTTACAAACATACAAACATACATACAAGTGAAGCTAATATAAAGCGCATAAAATATAAAAATAAAAGATGCTTACACATCGACTTCCATCCCATATCCCGGAGCGTCGTCAAACATGTTGGCTTTCAGAGTCTCCGGCGCGAGATAGCCGGGGGTTCCGCAAAGCTCTGAAAAAAACTCACATTAGATTCTAGTAAGCAAAGTTGGTTTAGACCAACCTCTACTTATCCAAAGGTCGCGGGTTAAAAACGCAGTAAAGGAGGGCGTGGATTTAAGTCTTTGTGACGCTCATAATTATCTGTTATCGTCACGTATTATAAATACATACATATTATACATAGAAAAATAATCCAGACCAGAGTTAAATACTTGCAGATCATACAAACATTTGCCCCGCGGCGAATCGAACCAGCAACCTTCTGCATCTCAAGAAAGTCTTCACCCACTGCGCCACAGAGGTCGTCAGAAGAAAACAGGAGTACTGATATAAATAAATATTGGAGCACAATGCATACAACACCATCTAGCCCCAAACTAAGCATAGCTTGTATTATGGTGCCCAGATAACTGATAGAATACTTATATATTTTTAAATACATACTTATGATATTTTATAACACCCAGACAAAGAACAAACACCTGTATTTAACACAAATGTTTATCCTTGAAGGAAATCGAACCCTCAACCTATAGCACAGAAGGAAAAGCTACTACCAACTGAGCTGTCAGGCCAATCTATATGACGTCTGATAGAGGAAAATGGAAGAAAGTAACATATTGTGTCTATCTTATCGTAGAATAAGAGCAGGAAGAAAAGCAGGTTAGATTTTCTAGGTGGACCTAAGTCTTATAGAAACCACACACAGAAGTTTCATGATCATGGAAATTACATTTCCATTGCAACTTCATAAAGACAAAGTCAAAAAGTCAAAAGATACTTTATTCATCACAAGGATCACTTTGAAACGTCTTACATACTAGGTGAATTTAGGTGCCAGTTCCTCCTAACTCAAGCCCCAGAAAAACTGGCAAGAAACTCGTCCTGGTCCTAGCGCTTTTTTGCATGATCCATCCATCCATAAACAATGTTACTGTCTTTGTTTCATATCAAGTGACAAGTAATTGTTAAGAACAGGCTGTAACATTATACATTCCAACGAGCGAAATGTTTTGGAGCATAACTTTATGAGTACTACAACCCTCTAGCCGCGATTTCGCTCGCCTGGCAATCAGGTAGCCAAACAATCACACAAAAGACAAACAAACATGCCGTGAGCATTATATCTGTTATCCATAGGTCTTTGAGGATGTCTAAATGTAGTAGTCAGAATCACGTAACTGATTGCACCCTAGTGCTGCAGTTGGCCAAGGGCCAGCAGATACGCGGTTGCGGGTTCGATTCCTGCTGCGGGACAAATGTTTGCATGATATACAAATATTTGTCTCGGGTCTATGTGTATGTGTATGTATTTACAAAAAGTATATAAGTAGTATATCAGTCATGTGGTACCCATAACACAAGCTCTGCTTACTTTGGGGCCAGATGATGCTGTGTGAAATGACCGGCATTATTTATTATTATTATCTAATACCTTTAAACGAGCAATTCTTGTATATATAATCTGAATCTAGGAAACGGCTTGAACGATTTTCATGAAATTTAGTATGCAGAGGGTTTGGGGGCGATAATCGATCTAGCTAGGTTTCATTTTTAGAAAAAGTCGTTTTATCTGTGCTTTATACTGAGCAAAGCTTGGTCATCCAGGTACTTATATTATTATTAGTAACGATTATGCACGTGACAGGTTGCAAGCCCAATGCCGCTTATAGGAATACTGACCGATACTGATTTGATATCAAATACCTTCGAATTTTCAGTTCAAGTTTCCTAATTTCCTCATAATAATATCCTTCACCAGACTAATACATTTTTCGAAAGGAATAATGCATTGGTGCACGTCCAGGTTCAAACCAACGACCATCTGATTAGAATGCTGAGTGCTAAGCAATACCAGGCGATTATGAAACTCTTGATACAATCAATGTCTATCAGTTTCGATTAGCAATAGGCATTATTTTATGGATTGGTATTACGTACGTTCTCAGTTTCTATATGACAGCATGTGTAACAATCAACATCAACCTTCCGTAATACCAATTCATCAATAGCAATTGAAAGCTGTTCGTATCAACGTTTTTATATTATCAGAATTACATAATCGCCCAGCAGTGCTTTTATCAATATCAATAAACCAATTAAATTATTATATTTTTCATGTTTTGTTAAACAACATAACTGTAATAATGACTGACAGAATACTTAATACATACTTATGATACTTTATAACAACCAGACACAGATCAAACATCTCTGTTCATCACACACATGTTTGTCCTGGGGGGAAGTAGAACCAACAACCTACAGCGCAGAAAACAGAACTGTGAGGCAAGTCATGCGTATAACTAGACTTCGGTTAAATAAAAGCTCCAAATAATAATGGTAACGATAAAGCCTCCGTAACTAAATAAATAATAAGAAAAAATCGGGTTGCACTCAGGGAGTGCCGACAGAAGTGAAAACTTATTTTGGCGCGTTAGAGTTTAGTAATAAATCACTTGAAAATCAGTAATTATGACAACTGCCAATCAAATACTGAACGAACACAGATGATGCAATATTTTTTATTCAGAATGTAGATAATATATCAAAGAACCTAACTCAGTAAACATCTCCATACAAAAGTAGACTGTGAACATGTGAATTAAGGTTTATAATCAAATGGGGCGAGCGCGGCAGCCCTGCGTCTCACCCCAAAAACGGTAACGGTGTCGCGAATCCAGAGGTTTTACTTCATCTAAAAACATGCGTACCGCGCTAAAAGAAGTTTTCACTTCAATAATGCCGGACACAGCATCATCTGGGTCCAAAATAAGCAGAGCTTTTGTTATGAGTACCACATGACATGACACATAGAAAGACCTAGATCCGAGACAAATACTTGCAGATCATACAAACATTTGTCCCGCGGCGGTACAACCTGCAACTTTCGCTGCAACTCACCGAACAGTTTCTCTCCTTCCTTCAGCACTTTAGCGAAGCCGAAGTCAGTGATTTTGACGTTGAGCTGATCGTCCAATAGTATATTCTCTGGTTTCAAGTCGCGGTGCACAATACACTTGCTGTGAACGTAGCGAACTCCTTCCAGGACTTGTCTGGTGAGGGAGAACGTTTATCAGTACTATTGCTCACATATTTGATAACCAACTCTGATAAATGAGTCCTGCCCAAAGACGAGTGAATGCCTAACAACTTTGAAAACTCAGGACCGACAGCTAAACATACCCTTTCAAAGCACAATTATATTTATTTATTTATTTTTTCACCACTTATTTACCAATTTTTACAGGATTAACCTAATACATTAGTGTGGCCAATAATTTATTTTAAATAGTTCTTATATATTACTAATTATGGTGAAAAACAAATATCAACATTTAAATGTCCAGATTTCTGTTATCAATATTAATAACTATAGGAATTAACATAGTACCATAACACAATAATAATTCCAATACTATATGTAACCACCTAATAGTATTTTGACCCTGAAAAGACAATATGAAGAAGTTCAACTTAAAAACACTCAATTAAAATATTTTGAAAACAGCAGCTCCAATTTATAGACCATGAACCCATTTTAAATTTCGTATTGGTTTATTCGTAAATGATTAGGAGCTACGGGACCACAAAGATCGCATCTTATCTGTAAATTTTAACTCAAAGGAAAAAGACTTTTATTATGAATTTAATAAGTTGAAATGACTGAAAACTATTAAATTTTCCGTGTTAGAGTGATTTGGTAAGTTTTTCAATAAAAACTATTTTGATTATCTAAATTCCACAGTTGGTTCTTAGTTTTGGGTATTAAAACTTTTAAGCAGGCAACACTATAATTTTGTCACATTCACATATTTGATTACGAATTTAGATCAATAAATATATTAGAACAAATTTTAGTTAAAACGTTGTGTTGATTCTGATGTTTTGTAAATTTAATTTTAAAAAAATATTAATTACTAACAAGGTTGGATTATATTAGAACTAAAAACGCACAATTGTAGAGTACCAACATATTTTATCTAAATTAAATATTATTTAATAACTTTAAAGTAAATCAATAAACCACCACGCACACGATAACAGCAAGCGGATCCAAAAATTCCTCTTGATAATTTTGACGTGAATGTAAACTCAAAGCCATCATAATAAACAAAACTTTTTAAACAAAGATTAAAATAATTGGGTACCAGGAGATTATAACAACACGAGAGTTAGTTATGTACTGGGTCAAACGAGTAGGGTAAATGCGAATAAGTATGTATCTTTCACGCATCACACACGCACACATTCATAATACACGTGAGCGACACACATTCGCACGATCTCATAACCATACACATAGTATTCTTAAACCCTTTAGAGATATCCTTCCTTACTTCCTATCATTTGCAGCATTTTTTTCTAGCAAAATAAGATCAAAGCTAAGTGTCATAGTTCGTCAGTCTGTCGTGACATCAGTATGTCAGGAAAACTATTAAAACCTTACCACTTTGAATTTGATTCGGCGGTTATTTAAGTCGATCTTGAACTTAATCTGTAGAGATATAATCAAGTAGGTCATTGTGATTTCAGTGTAATTTTAGCTCGACATAGACCGAGTGACATACATTTACCATCCGCATTGGAGTCACATTCGCCGTTTTACTTCAAAAATAGAATAACTATTTTACGGTTCTGTATATCAAAGAAAGAATGAACAATCACATTGTTGTATCAATATTGAACAGCATAAACCTTCAAAATCGATGTAACCACCATAGAATACCATTAATAGAGAATGGTAATGCATCGGGAAACAAACATTTCCTGTTTATGTTATACTAGCTGGTGCCCGCGACTTCGTCTGCGCAGGAATAGTACTTCGTGTAATTCTAACGGTTTTTGCAGCGCACGCCAGAATAACTCAAAGCTGGCAGATTTTTTTCCAACATACTTGACACTTATCGTTATATTTTGGACAATTCACACAATATCTTTATAAATTACCAATATAATCTGATGTGTAAGCTATATTATTGTAAAGTTTCATTAAAATCCATTCAGTAGTTTTGGCGTGAAAGAGTAACAAACATCCATACATCCACATATACAAACATTCGAGTTTATAATATTCGTAAGGATGTTTTTGTTTTAAAATAACAAAAGACACGATTATAAGTTGAAAGGGTTAATGACATCACCATCACTTTAAATAGTCTTCCTTGTATGATAAGCACTGATAAGCACAAAAAAATACAATATATTGACACTTTGCAAACTTCGCATCACTCACACCCTGTTACAGAGTAAGTGTAGAATGGGTTTGACATACAGCCTTAGAACTTAAGTTGCTTGTACAGCTGCTTAGTATAACTACTGCTTATAAACCCAGTCTCACCTCATAATATACCGAGTTTTCTTCTCGGACAGTGTGACCACAGATGTGAGGTAATCAAACAGCTCTCCATTCTTGCACAGTTCAAATACTAAGAATATGAAGGTCTCGGACTCAAACACATCCTGAAGTTCAACTGTAACAATAAAATTTTTGAAATTGTGATGCATGCATCAAATACTCATTGGTCTCAATCAACTCCATTAAAAAAATCCTATTTACAACTGAGCCATTTAACAAGCTTACAGCCCACCTTCCCAGCTGATGGTAAGTGGTAACCGTAACCTATGATGCTTGTAAAACCAGGAGATGTGTTACCAGCCCTAGATATAAGTTCTTTTGCTTGTGTGCCCAGTAATTTCACCTCCTGCATTGCACTTCAAATTTAATCACAGTAATGCTAACACACTACTGCTGGATAATATCTAACACAGTGGTGGTACCCACAGAGACGGATTCTTGCCATAGAGCCCTACTGCCAGGTTTTAGGTCTTTAAACATGTGTAACATGTTACAAATTTGTTGTTTTGTTGGTCAAGCTAATACTATGACTAATTGCTATTTAATTACATTACATCAATGAGAATATATGGACAAATTAACCAGAACATGATTATCAATTAGGAATGTATTTGATAGCCCATATTCAATGCAAATATTGTCAAGTCAAGCCAGTTGAGTTTCCTTGCAATTTGTTAATGATGTTGATATCAAACATGAACACAGGCAGAGATAATTTCCATTTTCCATTATGATCTCAGATTTGAAACCCAGACCTGAGGAGACCGGAGACCTGAATTTATTGGTCTATTTTCTAATCCAAGGCGTTATACCAACTCACTCACTAATATAGGGATGTCCAGCAACCAGTCTGAGTATCTGAATCTCCTGACGTGTTGCATCTCTCATTGTGTGAGTGTCAACTCCATCTTGTGACTCTTGGCTGAGGTCTATGATCTTGGCAGCATATTCTCGTCCTGTCTCTTTCTCTATACATCTTCTGACTGTTGAACTTACTCCTCTAGAAAAGTTTAATGATTTTTTTAAATATGTTTAGTTGATTATTCAAAACAACAACTAGTGTTATGTTAATTACATCTAGGTACTTAAATACTTTTGTATTTGTTTAATTTTTATTATTTTTTTTAAAAGTTGAACAGTTTTAATAGGTAGGTTAAAAACAGTTTTCATGTACATTGTGTTACCTGTAACTGTAGCATGTGGTTACAATTTTAATCAATTTATAATTTCTCAATTACCTACTTAAGGATAGGTCGGTAGGGCTGCAGGCATAAGCATAATTATACACCTCAATAATAACAACATCCTGCTATTTAGTGCAATTAAATCCTTTAAATCCTCTGCGAGAGCAGAGGATTTAATGTTTCCATAACTCAAGGTCACAGAAGACTTACAAATGCCAACAGTTGTTATATGTATTTGTTCAGTACATTGCCGCCGCGTTTAAAATAATTCCCTAGTTCCTTTAGAAATTGGCACAAACACAATCACGAAAGTGGTAGGTGATCGGTGATCACCAAATTAGATAGAACAAACGAACTACTTTGCTAACCTTCCAATGATTTCCTTCGGTTCGTATCGAGCGTAGAATTCCTTAGCCGCATCTTTATCGGGCAAGTTGTCATCGTCTTCTTCTTTCGCCATGGTACTCACTTTCAGTGTTTGTATTCTTGTGTTACGATTTAATATCCGTTTCACAATGACGAAAGGTTATTGTTGTAGACATTTACTACGTAACAATTTCTTGAGCGATGATAATATGATAAACAACAGCTTATGTAGAGAAGGATGAGGATAATAATGTTGAATAAATAGTAGATTTATTTGGATAAATTGATATTTCAAGAAAATTTACGGAAAAAGTACGAAAATAATCACGTTCACGACCCATAGAGTTATTACATTAGTTAGATTACTTACATTACATCAATCAATTTATATTATCTATGCATTGCACCTTGATTGGGGAAAAGAATGAATGACTATCAAAAAATAGTGATGCCGTGTCGTGAATCGTGATGTATTGATCTGATCCAATCGATTCGTCCAGTAATATTTATACAGAGTGGAGCTACAATGGCAACATTAAATAAACACATAACCATTTTCATATATTTAGATCTAAGAAATATTTTATATAGCATTTATAGCATTAATAGTAAGATTATGTTAATTATTAAGATTTCTTATAGCATTATGTTTAGACGTACGGTTTAAATAAATGTATTTAATTATTATTTAATAATAATCTGTAATCGTTTTGAACAGTCCTTAGTAGCTCAACTGTTTAACTAGTATTTTATATAATTGTATATTGTTCTGTATATTTTTGTAATTATGTCTTTAAATATGTTTAGTATTTTTTCGTGTTGTTTTCGCCTCGTGAGGTCGCTCCGAAAATGGTTCAATCTGAAAACCAGCGCTATTTCCGCGCCCGGAAGCACATGCTGAGATGGGATCTTTTCAGCCACACTTAAATGTTGTTTGGTTCGCGGGAAGGGCTATTTTTTTTTATTATTATTATTATTATTTTATGCATAACTTTCATAGTTTGTTTTATTTCTGTTTGTTTTAATGTGTTTGTATCAATTTTCTCTTGTAGCTTAGTTTTAGTCTGTTTTCCGCTCCTGTGTACTTGTATGTTTTTCGTGTGTGCTGAATAAACGCTTTTCTTTCTTTCTTTCTTTCTGTTTTTCTATTTTATAAATAAATAATTTTCTTAATTATCCTCTCGGAGCAACCTATACGAAACAAATTGTATAGCCTTCCTCGCGTCTCTCGCGCCACTGCCACCTGCACTAAGTACTGCTGCCTCGCTACGGTAGGATCACTGCTCAAGTAAAAGTTGATTGAATTTTGATGTGGTCTAATGGAGCAGTACACCTGTGCTGCGCTAACCGCGTCCCACAAGCCTGCAACGCTGCTTGTGGGACGCTTGTGCTTGTGAGCCTGCTTATATAAAACATCTATTGGCCCGGTACAGGAGTGAGACAGACTCTTGGGTTGGCGACGCGACGAATCGTATTTTGTCATAATGTATGATTTGGTTTGTATAAAAATTTCGAAAATTTAATGAGAATCAGTCACGTTTTTGTTAAGTACGCAGATTTTTGAAAGCTTAAGGTTGAAAAGAAAATATAAATAATATTTACTTTGAACTTACCACGTTCGCTCAAGATGGGCTGAAAGACATGGGCCGAATCGGGAATGACTCGTTTAAATAATCCAGAAAGTTCTGGTCTCTAAAGCACTCGGTGGTTAGGTAACTAGTTATTATGAGTAAAGTAAGAGCACGTAAGATTTACTTACCTACCTTTTTGTTTCGTCCTCTCAAATCCATCAATAACTAGAATTATACTTAATAAAAACATGTGTGCAATTCACACGTGGTAGAAGTGAAACCTTAAAAAATGTTGGCTTCAAAATTATGAGACGAATAAGAATATAAGAAACACTGTATAATGCTTCCTCATTTTCTCCCACGCTAAGTCTTATGAATATATGTCTGTCGCTTTTTCGTTTCATCGACTTTCAAATCACAACGATGCTAAAGAGGTTTTCACTTCAAAAATCTAATATATTGTTATATGAATGATCCTAATTATGTTTTTGTTTATGATTAACTACTGATAAGTAACTCTACTTGAGTGTTCATTTAATACGATGCACTATGCACGATCTATTAAAAGATTATCCTAAGAATAAAAATATTTTATGGACGAAAACTGTGTTACATGGTTCCTTAGTAGGCATGTGGTAAGGTTTAAATAGTTTTACCTATTTCGAGTGTACAATAAGTAGAATACTGTAAGTATAAAAAGTATAAAGGTATACATACTTCAATAGCAGATGGTGCTGGTGGTGGGCGGCGGCGTCGCGTTGGAACGAATGGATACGACCACAAAAATCGAACCGAATACAATCGAATTTTGCACATCCTTATTTATATAAACCGAATAAATGAAATGCTGAGAAAATAATGTTTGCGAGTGAACAGAACGTACAAACAATCCCTAAACAGACCACAGTTCCTAAAAATGAAACAGCTGTTACAGAAACAACTGTTCACAGCTGTTTTAATCTATGGTATTTTTGTTTTCTCTTTCAATGATTGACCTACTAAAGTCATTTAGTTTTGCTATTTCTTTCTAACACGCTTAAAAGTAAATCAGCAAAACAGAGACAGCTAGCGCAATGCTATTTTGAATAACTTTGTTGCCTTGCTCTTCTTTGGGTTGGCTGGTGCGCGGCGCGGTGCGGTGGCGGATGTTTTTATTTGACGTTGACGTAACGTGACGTCGCTGTTCTGTTTTCTGTTTCCTTCCGATGGTCTTGCATTTTCACTGTATTGCCGATAAATTCTTATCAGTTTTGCTTTGTGATTATTTGCGTGGACTCTGTTTTGCAATCTAGCTTTTTATTCTGGCTCTGCATCCTCTGCTTGGATTCCAATTACTCAAAGCAGGTAAGCAATTATTGCGCATTTTCAATAGGTACAAAGTGACATGATCGAATGCTCATTTGGACCATCTTTTTGTCAACCTTGAGCCTTATTACTTACCATGTTGTCGTATTACTTCTTTGTTCAGCTAATATTGAAAATAGAATAGAAAAACTTATGTACCTACATAACCGAAATAGTACATAGGTAGGTATTAAGTAGGAATGACTGCCAGCCAACACTTTCACTGTACCTAAAGAGTAGGTAACCAACATTGTGTCTAACTCTGTTTTGTTGGTCAAGGCTTTGAATACAAATACGCAGCTAATTAGGGTACTTACGCAAATTATGCATCAAAGACCCTGTTACGTAATACAATCTAGAACTACCCTCGATGAAGTATTAAATAATTAATTAATTGTCCAATAAACAAAATCAAAAACACCACTTTTATGCTCAACCTCTACTAATCTAATCATTATTGATAAAGTTTCATCTAGTATCTTACTTAAACAGGTATTGTTGTCTGCAATGCTAAACACTTGCATGTTTTCTTTTGTACATGTTTTTTTTGAGATATAGCCAGCCATCTCTTTACCGATTGTAATTCAATATGTGACCGTAATATATTATTATATATAATATGTTATGGTAATAGGTATTAGATGAAGTGATGTGACCATCACATCACAATCAATCTATTAATCATCAATTATTATCAATTTATTAATCATCAATCTATTGGGGAGGCCTATGTCCAGCAGTGGACTTCATAAAGGCTGATATGATGATGATGATGATGTGACCATACTTGCCTGTACACTAACAGTCTATAGCATAATCACTAGGTATCACTTATTGTGGTGTTAAAATTGGTTGCTATCTTTATTCAATGACATTAGCATGACAAGGACAGACCATACTTTAACCCCACATTAGCTAAATACATTATTATGAGATAGATTCTTGTAAAAGTTAACTCCTGACTGTTCCTGTACTTCCTTATAATGACTTATATTTCCGGACATCTAAAAGCAAGCTACCCGCATTTTACACTTTTAAGATAAGCACATTACAAATTATGTGCCCATGCTTATTGAGTCACTTTTACTTGGATGTAATAATTTATTTGTCTAGTCTAGTAAATAATGACCTAGGCACAAAAATAAAAAGACTTTATAAAAAAAAATTGAGAATTAAATCAGTTAAAGGGTTAAGTACCTTTTTGTTACATCAAGTTACAAATAGAGCCAAATTTTAGATTGCATTTACATAGGTAAGTAATTTTTTATTTTCATTTAATTGTAAAACATCGAACAACATTGTGATCTTAAAACCGTAAATAAACAAAAAATGTCAAAGAGTCATCAGTTTGTTTTGTACCACCTGACCACATCGACCTATTGATAAGATCAGCTACTCAGCATTTAGTTCTGATACTTTCAAATAGATGGCGCTGCCAACCACTTTTTATAGTTGCGCTATATGCATTAATATTATTATATTTTATTATTAATATTAATATTTTTACTAGTGGTCGCCCACTGGTCGAAATTCGACCATAATTAATTAATAATTAATGTATTTTTTATGCAAGATTAAAAATAAATATTAGCATGCTGCATTTCTTCTATAAATAGACTACATGTGTGCGAAATTGCATACTCCTCCGTTCGCGCAATTTTCGTAAAAAGGGGTACAAAGTTTTTGCTTTACGTATTAATGTAATAATATACCTATATTACTAACTGTTGCCAGCGGCTTCGCACGCGTGGTACCTACAGAAAAAGTAGCTATGTCATTTATAATATTAGTATAGATTTTCTCTGGTAATGTTGACCATAATTAAGAACATACTTACCTATGAAGTAGGTATAGATATTGTCCTGTCTTCATTCTCTCGTGACTAAGTAACTAATTCTTTTATTAGGATATAATTACCTAGATCATACACTAACTTGACTGGACATTTTGAAATTAAATATTATTTATTTGCTTGAACATATGTTGTTGTTGTTGTTTTTAGCCCGTACTGTCTCATTGCAGGGCAAAGGCCTCCCCTCGAGTTTTCCAATGATTTCGGTCCAACGCCATTGTCTGCCACCGACAGTCGCTAAAGGTGTCTAGCTCGTCACGCCAACGCTTGCGTGGTCTACCGCGCCGTCTCACTGTCTCAGGGCTCCACTCAGTAGTAGCTTTGGCTCACAGTTCGTCCGGCATGCGGCAGACGTGCCCTGCCCGGTATCACTTCAGTTTCGCAGCTCAGCCACGTCGAGGACCTTTGTTTTGGAGCGAATAGTAGCATTTTTGATCGGTTAGTTTAATGCCGAGGATGCTTCGCTCCATCGCCCTTTGACAAACCTCGAGTTTAGTCCTCTGAACTGAACACCAGTGAGGGTCCAAGTTTGAGCACAATTTGGTCTTAAAGCAGTTTGTCCATTGTATGTCCTACCATAGTCTTTGGCATGCAAATTTTACAAGAAGTTGTTTTAACACCTTGTGTGCTGTTTCAACTCGTAACTCATTCACCAATTAACTTGTTCGTCATGTGTAAAGATGGATCAGCCCAAGAATGAAATTTTAGACCAAGCTAAGTTTCTCTACACAAGTGCTATAATTACTTAATTATAGGAACTTGTTTTCTCGCTAATCTAACAGTACTAAGATGCCTCTGGTATCTTGGAACTACCTACAACATACTGCCAGAACAGTGTATGATGTCCTTGAAACGTGCTATGAAAGAACGGAAATTTCTATTAGCGCCCAACTGTGACACACCACCCACCACACTGCTAGGATGCCTGCAGTGGACTCGTGAACACGTTATATGGAATTTGGATCAATTTCATGATCTGTTTACAGAGGTGCGCTAAACGTCAGCTTTGTGATTTAAGAGTGAACTAGTCGATTATCTTTCCATACAAACGTCGAAGGATGATCACTCCACCATCTGATCTTGGACAACCAAAACTAAGAATGATATCAATTTGTCTCGTCATAATCTATGCTTGTATCGCAAAAGAATCGTAAAACAAATATGGGTTTGAAAGATACACCTCAAAAATAACAGTTAGCACAACTTTGGCCGTTAATAAATAACATCGGTGTATGCGTACCCTAAAATGATTCCGATACAAGTGTATTTATTCAAGAGCTTTCATAACTTTAATTTGAATAGATATATTCAGTGGTTTTTTCATGAGAATCCTTGATCCAAAATTCTGTTCGTGATTTTTACGCGTTCGTACTATGTAGAATTCATAGCCTAATCTGATCATATGACTCGAAATTATAACCATACTGTCTCCTTACTGCTTATCACTATCCTCGTGCACGTCTATCCTTTTCTCACATTATACTACGTGAAATAGCATGCATTTTAGCTGCGCCCACTGACGAGTTTGTGCCGCTGACTAGTGTATCCTTAATCTCAGGGCGCGTCTACGTAAACGGGCACCAAAATCCGAATAGAAATTCCGAGTAGAGAAATCCCCCAGTGCTCTCAATTTTATTGCTGTTGAAGAATCCCATTTGTGTACATAAAACTTCGGTGAAAAAACTGGTTTCAGTCATATTTTCCGGCCCTGTATGCATAACCATCAAATATGCATTATTTCATGATAATGTTTCTCACCAGCGATTTGTCTCAGGAATCGAAACCTATTTACTAATTAAATAGGTTTAGATTCCTGAGACAACCTGAGTACCTAAGTATAAAATTAATTAAGTTAACATTAAAAATTTATTTAACCACATTTTATCAAACGCCATATCGCGGACACTGAGATACAGAACCACATTTCCTGAGAGTTTAATGACCTCCTCCCATCCTTATAGTTCTATTTTCTATACCAAACAAGTTCTTCGTTTAATGATGTGTATAACTACCACTTATATAGAAAAAGTTGTATATATAGATGTAATTTGAGTAAACATTCTCCTTGGGCTATGAATTCTTGAGATATCAGCTTTAACCTCGGGTGCAGCTTATTTTTAAATATGCTTGTTTCTTTGATGTGGTGGTTTTCAAGCTCTTAATTTCAGAATATTAATACATTTGCTAGCTACATCCTTATGGAACTCTTGGTACAATAAATGTTTCGATTAACAATAGGCATTATTTACTAGATTAGTATTACGTACGTTTGGTTTTTATCTCAGTTTCTATTCATGCAACAGCGTGTCTTACAATCAACATCAAGCTTCCGTAATACAATTCATTAATAGTAACTGAAAGTTATTAGTGTTCAAGTTTTGATAGTATCAGAATTCCATAATCGTCCGGTTGGACGTCTAACATACAACTAACCTATGCATCATCTAATTTATTCACGTAATTTTTAATGATCTCAATGGATGTGGTGATGATGTGAAGAAGCACAGAATATGCATCTTTTATTGACTGGCCTGTCAGCTCAGTTGGTAGTAGCTCTGCCTTCTGCGCTGTAGGTTGAGGGTTCGATTCCCTCCCAAGATAAAAAAATGTGTGAAAAGCATAGGTGTTTGTTTTGTGTCTGGGTGTTATAAAGTATCATAAGTATGTATTTAAAAATATATAACTATTCTATCAGTCATCTATTTACCATAATAAAAGCTATGTTTAGTATGGGACTAGATGATGTTGTGTGCATTGTCCAGCAATATTTATTTATTTATTCCTGCCTCGACTAATCTGACTGCAAGCTGGAAACGAATCGAAAAATAATACTCTTCACGGCGTAGGATAGCGTAGGATATAAGAATACTCTTCACGCCGTAGGATAGCGTAGGATAAAATAATACTCTTCACGCCGTAGGATAGCGTAGGATAACAGAATACTCTTTACGGCGTAGGATAGCGTAGGATATAAGAATACTCTTCACGCCGTAGGATAGCGTAGGATAAAATAATACTCTTCACGCCGTAGGATAGCGTAGGATAACAGAATACTCTTTACGGCGTAGGATAGCGTAGGATATAAGAATACTCTACACGCCGTAGGATAGTGTAGGATAAAATAATACTCTTCACGCCGTAGGATAGCGTAGGATAACAGAATACTCTTCACGCCGTAGGATAGCGTAAGATAAAAAAATACTCTTCATGTCGTAGGATAAAAGAATACTCTTCACGCCGTAGGATAGCGTAGGATAACAGAATACTCTTCATGCCGTAGGATATCGTAAGATAAAAAAGTACTCTTCACGCCGTAGGATAGCGTAGGAAAAAGAATACTCTTCACGCCGTAGGATAGCGTAGGATAACAGAATACTCTTCACGGCGTAGGATAGCGTAGGATATAAGAATACTCTTCACGCCGTAGGATAAAATAATACTCTTCACGCCGTAGGATAGCGTAGGATAACAGAATACTCTTCACGCCGTAGGATAGCGTAAGATAAAAAAATACTCTTCATGCCGTAGGATAGCGTAGGATAAAAGAATACTCTTCACGCCGTAGTGTAGCGAAGGATAAAAGAATACTCTTCATGCCGTAGGATAGCATAGGATAAAAGCAAAAACGGCTTCTGTGGCGCAGTGGTCTAAGATCCGGCTGAGACGCAAAAGGTTGCGGGTTCGATTCCCGCCGCGGGACATATGTTTGTATAATCTGCAAGTATTTGTCTCGGGTCTGGGTGTTTCTATTTTATAATATGTATGTATTTACAAAAAAAGTATATAAGAAGTGTATCAGTCATGTGGTACCCATAACACAAGCTTTGCTTACTTTGGGGCCAGGTGATGCTGTGTGAAATGTCCGGGATTATTAATTATTAAATGATGACGTTTAGGATATTATGCGCTTCAATCATGAACACTGATGACTGAACCGATTTGAATGATAGATACATGGAGTAAGCTTTTTAGTTTTTTTTTCTGATAGGCAATAACGCAAACAAAGCCGCGATAAGGAGGTTGTTTTTTATGATTCTTCTAGTGATTCAGCACCGTTGTATACAATACCTGATCAATGATCATCTGCATTGCAATTGAAACTACGGCTGATCGCATCGATTGATTGCAGTAATCACCATAGAAATACGGATCACCGCTTCTAAATTACCTATTTCATGCATCACTAGGAATTCTTTATTTTATTATATTAAAATTTATGCTATCGTCATACTGCATAGCAGACACGTCTAGGTTAGCTACGAAAATGCTGTGTCCCCCACGATGCCCTCGTTCGCGTCAGTCCATCAAGTAATTCGCTTTCTTACTCATCAAAACAATACCTCGGTGCATAAATTAGAAATTATGCATAGACAACGTTTCAAAAATCTCACGTTTCCTATGTACATGTGAAGTGACAAGTTTCTCTGGCCGTACATATTTATGTACAAACTGCTAATAACTTAACAACATAGCAACTGCACGTACTACTATAAATATGCAGGTACCTGCATATTTATATTCTCGCATTGTAACAATCGTGCAAACTGTTTACACAACGACATGGGTATTTAAATCACGGATCTATAGAGATACTTCTCACTAGATCTGCCATTTTCTAAACAGTTTTTTTTTTAACAAATAGGTACGGTCATTGTACATGCTTTGTATTCATGTTATCTGGCTAATTTCTTTCTGGCTTTTTTGCTTTCAGATTTTAAAACCTTCATTTTGTTTGTGAACATGACTGGGTACAATTAGTTAAGGAAGTTTGTCTATGACTAGGTACTTGCAATTAGATGGAAACTACATCTTTTGTGGTCTTAGTCTTCTGATGTCATCTATTCCTTTGTATTTTTTTTCAACTTATTTTCGAATATCTTAACTCAATTTAATGGTTACAACTTACCTTGGATAATGAAATGACCCTTTAGCTGTGTAATCATTGATACTATCGTTTGTGGAATCACGTCGCCATGTCACGATATCTTTATAAGTATTTACACGCTCTATGCTAATATTCTCATATGCATCGCATTGTGTATACCTACAATAAATGCATCGTGAACATGCTTTTGGCTTACTTTACTTGGTACTTGGTTAGTGGACTGATTTCCGCAACTAGGCCGCAGGTGGGCCCTTTTTGCGTGACGGGTGGAGGCTGCTACTAAGCCACCCGATGTCCTCCAGGAAAGCCAGCAGCTCGCTCACGCCGGCGCAGGCTTCCTTGGGTGTCCTCGGTGTTCCAAGGTGTTGAGCTCGTGGGGTTTCTGCACACCTGCACTCTAGGAGCACATGTGCAGCTGTTTCCTCCTTGCTCAAACACCCTCTGCATAGTGGGCTGTCTGTAAAGCCCAGTCTAAAAAGATGTTTGTTTAGTGAGCAGTGACCCGTGACAATACTGACGATACGTCGGATTTTGTCACGTTTGAGGCTGAGGAGTTTTCGGGTGTATCTAGGATTAAGATCCGGTAGAGCCTCCTTCGACTGCCTGCAGCCTTCAATACTAGCCCAGTATTTTTGATGTAGGTTGGTTGTACGTTGGCGGATCCATGATTGTGCCTGGCTGTAGGGAAGGGGGACCATGGGCTCCGGTCCTGCAGCCCGTAGTTCCGAGCCTTTTTTGGCTAGATCGTCGGCCTCATCGTTGCCTCTGGAACCACTATGGTCATTGATCCATTGTAGAGTAATCTTGTTGGATGTACTTACCTCCTCCAGTAACTTATGGCATTGTGCGGTAAGACCGGAGTTATGTTCGTACCTGTTAAGTACGAACACAACTCCCTAATGTAGTACCGCAGCGCTATCTGAGAGGATTCTTATGTTGTAATCGGTTCCCTGTTTATTTAGCACTACAGTTGCAGCCTGTATTAGGCCTATGCATTCTGCCTGAAAGATGGAGTTGTGAGTACTTAGGGGCGTACATATGTGTATGTTTAGGTCTTCCGAGAAGACCCCTGCCCTCGAACCTGTCTTTGTCTTAGAGCCGTCTGTGTAGATTCTTAATTCGTTGCACTTTGAAGTGTCGCTCGGCTCTTCGTGTAATTGTATAGTGTATTTTTTTGTGGGAAAGTGTTTTTTGAGTGTCCTATCGTAGTGATAAAAGCAACTGGTTATCGCTCGCATACTCTTTTATTATGTTGGTGTGCTGTGCCTGTGGTTCATGTTCCCGGAGTTTGAGGGTCCAGAGCCTATGAGCTGCTGCAGCAGCTTCTTGTTGCACGTGTAGGTGTAGGGGTGTTAGACCGATAACTGCCTCCAGAGTTCTATTGTTTTTAGTTTCCCAAAAGGTCCATGAAAAATATTTATAGAATTTGAAATATTCTTACATTAACTCCCAATAGGTCCATGAGATTTAACTAATGTACAGTCAGTATAAAAAATACGAAGAGAGTATTTCATTAGTTAATGAGTCTTAGTCTAAAAACCCACACGCTGCATCTGTTCAACAAATCTTGTCACAATAATGTTAGTGGCAGTCATATACCCATTACCAAGGTCTATAAAGAGGCAGTAAAACAACATGTACATGCTGGTAATGACCTGGTGGATGACAATCCTACTTTTAATAGTATGAAAAGTTTATTATACAGAACGAGAAACAAGAGTCTCAACGTTACAAAATATATTTCAAGCATAGAGAAGACGTGGAAATTTCTGCAGAATTCAGAGACTTCGTGTTGTTTGACCACAAGCGGACGAACGTATAATAATTTTCTCATCAAAAGCGGGTAGAAAATTAATTCAAGAGAGAGGTCTTCCTCATGGACGGCACATTTCACAGTTGTTCGTCACCATTCTACCAAATACACTCAATGCACGCTGATGTTGGAAGCACCAAGAGAGAAACGAATACAATGCCTGTTCTATTCGGGCTTTTACCAAATAAGCTGCATAAAATAAATATAATTTGCAAGGTTAAATTTGGTTTCCACAGACAATCAGTAAGCTTATCATCATAAACCTACTAGAAAATGCTATCAAGGCGCATTGTTGCGTTATAAGTATATGTTTCTTATTTGGGACTGTTGATTGTTGTTCTAAAACAGTGATTTTTAATGTGTATATTTAGTTGAAGATTGATATTATTTACCTTAATGTTTAATACTTTAGGTGATTTTTTGTTATTATGCTGAAACTGTGATTGTTAATGTTTAAGTGCTTATATTTGTATTAGATTGAAATTATTTAATTTAACTTTTAATGACTTAAGTGAGTTCTTTAATATTTTTTATAAATAAAGAAAAGTCCTGATTTATATATCTATTGTCTTTTATTTCATAAAGAAACAAATGTTTGCCTTATCTTATCGAAATTATATTCTTAATTTCCGTAAGTTCTTCGTTACTTTTATTGCTTATAATACTGTACCAAACAATTTCATGGACCCGTTGGGAAAGGAAATGTCATGTCGTGGACTCGTTGGGAATAAAAGTATCAACCTATTTTTATTGAAAACAATGAAGTCGTGGACCTCTGGGAATAAGCCCGTTGGGGCAGTTCTCATGCACCCCGTCACCGCCACGCAGGCTAGTCTTTGGAACTTATGTAATTTGTTCACGCTTTTGGCTATTAAGTATCTATATATTATATAAAAACCAAATGCCGTAAAAATTCGTAAAAATTCGAAAATGGCTCGATCGATTTGTTTTTTTGACGTGACAACGTCTAATAAATCGATGAACGCTGGCTACGCGCACGGAAAAGGATAACTCATTGTAATGTTACGCTCATTGTAACGTTACGATCGGAGTAAGAGCGCTGCACAAGCGAGCGAAAGGCACGATCGACTTGAGCGTTCATCAATGTTTTGTTATGACGTTGTCACGTTAAACTATCGTCCGTAAACCGACTTTACAGACAACCAATTTTGTTTTTGTTTTTCTCGCTTCAATACTGCGGTTGTTTACAATCTAATAAATTTAGGTAATACGAAGTTCACCTGGACATCTAGACCTGAATAATTATTGATTTTTAAATATGAAAATTTAATCCGATTCGCAAATGGAGCATTCGATAAGGTTGAGAAGAAAGCAGTTTGACCTACCGAGGTCGCACTACATTACGTCTCAATTGTATGTTACCTTTAAACGATTCTATTAATTCCTATAGTGCAATAAAACATCAAAGAGTGCTCTTTTAAAACAGCGCTTTGGTCTTCGAGTAATGAACGTTTTAAAATAAGTGTTAGGGTGGCCTCTGTGCGTGCTCACGGCAGATGCACTGATGACCTTGACTGGGCATCGCTGCGCTCAAGTCATAAGCATATTGAGGGTTTCAAACTCTGGAACTTTGCATTTCAAGTAACTATAATCAGCATCTCCATCTCCAACCAAACAATAAACTGCTTCACTGATCAAGTATTTCAGTTTCCTTGCACCTTTCTTAGTACTAAAATTGTGAGTAATCATAGTTTTTACTTCTCTATAGTTTCAAACCTCTCGGCTCAACAAAAGTATTCAACAATTTAATTGAATAATTTCGATTAAAATGAATAATGCCCTGTTTATACTTTGTGCCACGGAAAACGCACTCGCCTCGCTGACGTATAAAAATGCATATCGTACTCCATTCAATCTATTTATATCCAGTCCTGTGTCCATGCCGGTGTGGTTTTAAAGCAATACTATTAAGAGAATCTGTTATACTAATAATTTTATTATAGTTCTTGTTTATTTTATCAAAGAGAATAATAAGACATAATTATCCTCCTATGTTTCCGTGAAGAAAGGACAGAGGCCAAACTAAAATATTGGTATTAGTCCTGTTGTTAACTATTGCTTGTTTCTTTACGTTATTTAGGTACATATTTTTTACGATATTGTATTTAATATTATTTATTTATTTTTGTAATATTAGGTATTGGTGAATGTATTTCACTTTTTGTATTCCTTTATCCTTTTTGTTATTTTTATTATAAATTACTTCCATCACCCCATATTCAGCTTTGATTTCTATCCATCCCAAGGTTGTCTGGCAGAGATCGTTATCTAGCGATAAGACCGCCCATTGTACTACCGTCTATCTAAACATTGTCTTATAACAGTCAAATGTATTTGTGGTGTGCAATAAAGTATTTTCTATTCTATTTCTACTCCATGTGAGCGACAGATTGTATTCCAATATTGATAACCCGAGGGTAGTTTAAATAACTTCCTAGTTCCTACGTTTATTATAAAAAGATGTAATCCTTACAAATATTATAAATTTGAAAGTAACTCTGTCTGTCTGTCTGTCTGTCTGTCTGTCACGCCTAAACCGCTGAACCGATTTTGATGAATTTTGTCTACTTTTGTATAGGCTACTTTTTATGTAGGTACCACGCGTGCGAAGCCGAGGGCAGCTAGTCTTATAATAAAAATATTCATATTGTAAATTCTATCATAGCAATGTCTAGGCCGGCGTTGCTCGTGTGAAAATTGTGGCCCTTTCCACCATCGAGTCCAAGCTATATTTATACAACCGGTTTAGTACCGTAATATGCAACTGCGCTAGTACCTACTCCGCAGTTTTGCTAATGCAATGTTCTATAAACATTTCAAAATAAACTGAGCTTACATTATTGTACATAACATTTTCCCATTTCGCTCCGTGGGGCGATTATGGAACTTTGATACAATCAAAACAATGATACTAATAGCTTTCAGTTACTATTGATGAATTGGTATTACGGATCGCTGCGATTTCTATCGGCTTCTATTGCTAGTTACAATGTGAAGTTGGTGTCATACTATAACTCGACCAATTTACAAAGTACGATTGTGGTAGAAACCGTGTTTAGTGTACTAAGCATTTAAATACATCGTATATGATTGATGGAAATAATGCCTATTGCTAATCGAAATTGATAGACATTGATGCCGATTGCTAATCGAAACTGATATACATTGATCGTATCAAGAGTTCCATAATCGCCCTACAGATCATGTAATATGTAATACGTAGAGGCCTGCATATTATTATAATAGACGTAGTATACCAGTCAAAATAGCATTTAACTTTGCACTAAATTTCCGATCCAAATTTTTTTATAAGGTTTAGGATCGGTTACGGAATAGAAAATCACAAAATGCTGACAGATCCAGATGACGCTTCAAGCACCATCTTGAAAAACATTTTTGGCCGATATCTCGGAAACTATGCACTTTAGGGCAAAAGTTATAAATACCATTATTGTAGAGAATAAAATTACGCATCTTTTGTTTCTAGTAAACTTTTTTGTAAAACTTACCGTTTACGATTTATGGCCCATTTCTTACTATAGGAACTAGGAAGTTATTTGAACTACCCTCGGTTTTATAATAAACGTATCCTACGTTTGCACATGCATAAGTACTCTACGTTTATTTGGTAGTAGCCATCTTATCGAGTGGTCTGATATACTCTGGACGGTCTGGTTACACTAGTATTGCGATAAGCATAAACTTGCTATAGTGAGAGAACTACCTAGGGCTTACAATGTTGTAGGCGTATGTAACTTCATTTAAACATTTCCAATCAAACCCAGTTCGATGCTTCACAAAATATTTCTCGGTTCTATCCACTTTCAATTCACTCCACAACTTCACTCCACTTCGAACACATCTAAAATACTTATTCTTGAAGCTATCAAGGAAGTTTGGTCCGTATGATTTGCTTCCTAAATTAAGGAAAATTGGAGATGGTGCCAATTTCTGCAATAAAACTCTATTTCTGTCTTGTTAGTTATTTTATTCTGTGTAATGCGTACCTAATAATATTTTTGGCACAGTAGGCCAAGGCCCGGCTAAGATGCAGGAGGTTGCGGGTTTGATTCGCGCTGCGGGACAAATGTTTGAATGATTTGCAAGTATTTGTCTCGGGTCTGGTTGTTTCTATGTATACTAATTATGTATGTATTTACAAAAAAAAAGTATATAAGTAGTCTAACAGTCATGTGGTACCCATAACAAAAGATTTGCTTACTTTGCTTTCAGCTTATATATAATCATTTATTAAGGAATGATGAAAATGCTCAAATATCGGAAAAAAAAAGTTTTTTTAATTTGTAGTTCTTATTATCTTCAACGTTTTTTTATTTCGCCTTGCACTTTTATGGTCTTCATATTGTAAGGATTCAATAGTAACCCCTCTATGTTATAATCACATAATTACCTAGGCACCGTTGCGTTAAAGTATCGTTTCTCCTTGTTATACTAATGTTTGACAAGGAGTAATGTTTGTTTGAGCGTACTTTATTTATTTATCTATATACTAACGACCCGCCCCGGCTTCGCACGGGTGCTGATACTAAATATACTATAGAATGTCTAATGTGATTAGAAACCTCTAAATTTATAAGTGTTTCTCTACTATATTGTACAGTATTAAACATGTAAACCATCCTCTTGAATCTTCTTGAATTAAAAAAATCCGCATCAAATTCCGTTGCGTAGTTTTAAAGATCTAAGCATACATAGGGACAGACAGACAGCGGGAAGCGACTTTATAATATACTATGTAGTGATAAAAGAATGTCGTGGTAGTTACACCACTTGTAACTCAATAACCGCTGGACCGATTTGGATGAAACTTAAAATGAATATAGTTTATAACTTGGATTAGGATATAGGCTATTTTTTATCCCGGAAAAACAACGGGAACAGGAACGGGGACGGGGCGTGCGATGCCGCGGGTGGCTGCTAGCGCCATCTATCAATATTTATCCGTAACTTTGTTAATCTCTGTAATTATTACAATAATTTAAATAGCTAGCTTTATTTAATAGCGATATTAGCACTTTTAATATTTTTTGTGAAGTTGTAACCGCACAGCGAAGTGGGCACGGGTCAGCTAGTTATTTATAATTAGAACGGTCTAGGACCACTTATACCAATTATTCAGATGTCAACTATTTTAATCTATTTTTATACAAATAATTAGTTAAATAATTTTATAAACAATAAATCACATTAAAGCAAAAATACACATTACAAAATCAATAAAATGGTAATGAAAATTAACAACAATAGAAAATACAGTACAAATAGGATATTAAAGTAAATAAAAAAAATTACATTTTATAATGTCAATTTTTTTAAGTTATTTTTTATACAATAACTTAATAGCTGTCCCGTTCGCGACGTCGTCCGCGCGTTTTAAAAAGAAAAAAAAAGTTTATGAAAACGCCATCTCACAAGTACATAATACATATTATATTAAAATATATAGTTTAGTGCGATTGCCAAGTCTATCTTCTTATTTAAAACATAAAAGATTCTAATATTCTTATGTTCACCATAAGTTGTTAAGTTAGCTAGTTACGTAATAACTTAAGACAAAAGGTCCCTTAAGTAGGGACTGAATGCCTTAATAGGGACTGTGTTGATAATACATGGATCTTACTTCTTTTTTTGGTAGAACTGAGTTGCGAGACTTTGGTTTTTTTACAAGTTATGTTTTTGATGGCATCTAAACCATTCTCGAATCCACTTGTACACACAAAAACTTTCATCAAAATCAGTCCAGCCGTATAGGAGGAGTTTAATTACAAACACGCACAGAAGATTTATTATATATAAAGATGAAGTGTCTCGCCAGCTAATTATTTAATTATAGAATAGAAAGTATGTCTAAATTCTAGCCTTGCCTTTGTGTTTTCTAGCAGTGATAATATTAGTAAATTGTTACCTAATGCAAGATATGGTATCTTGTTTATCATTTGTGCACTAATAACATATTATGTGACCTTCACGGCTTCAAGGTTAATACATCTGTTTTGCACTGCGGGTGCTAGTACACCTATTATCATTGCATAAATTACTATTTATGCAATGATAATGATTATGCAAAGATTTGTATTACATGCTTATCTATTGCATATATAACTGTGAGTACCTGAATGACCGAGTATAAAACACGGATAAAACGACGTTTTCTAAAATTTAAACCTAGCTATTTATCGCTCAATTTATCGCCCCCGAAACCCCTGCATACTAAATTTCATGAAAATCATTGGAGCCGTTTCCGAGATTTAGATTATACATATATATACATACATATATAAAAGAATTGCTCGTTTAAAAGTATTAAATTATTGCTAAAATAAAATAAAGTAAATAAATAATGCTGGACATTTAACACACCATCATCTAGCCCCAAAGTAAGCGGAGCTTGTGTTATGGTAACCACATGACTGATATACCTATTACTTTTTTTGTAAATACATACATATTATACATATAAAAACACTCAAAACCGAGATAAATATTTGTAGATCATACAAACATTTGTCCCGCGGCTGGAAACGATCAAAGCGTCTCAGACGGACCTTCGCCCACTGCGCCAGAGATCGTCAAACTGTGATTAGTTGAATAATATGGAAAATGAAATTTCATTAAATGGCGCTTAGTCTCAGAAGAAATTAGTTTTACGCGAAAGTTTAATAGAATTTTCTCTATTTTAAAATGTTATATAGCTTGTAGAAATATTTACTGCATATCTTTAATTTGTTTCAAACTTTTGCAGATAAATACCTACTGTGTATTTATCTATTACTAAAGTCTATACAATCTTTGTTTTAAGTTTGCTGTGTTTTTCAAGCTTTTGTGCAAAGTAAGTTCAAAGACCATTGTGTCTGGGTGGTGTTAACGAAATCAAGGCTAGTATACAATCTTTTGTTTTCAGCACATTTATTGTGACCTTGGTAGCTCATTCTGTTTGTAAAGCGGAGGGCATTAACCTCGGCGGATAAACCTATTGCAAGGAAAATATTGCTATTATCTTACTCAAGTTACAACATTAAATATAAATAAAAATATTAGTGAACAATTCACTACCATCTTGCCCAAACTAAGCATAACTTGTAACCAGACCATCCATGGCATCAAGATGACTGATAGAATAATTACACGTCGGTGTATATATATGTACTAGCTGTCCCGTTCACGACTTCGTCCGCGCGTTTTAAAAAGAAAAAATATATCTAAGTGTATCGACTGCAGCGCCATCTGCCGGGCTGATTTGTGAATCTTAACCATCCAGGGCGCCACCCAAACGCATACAAAAAAAAACATTCAAATCGGTCCAGCCGTTTAGGAGGAGTTCAGTGAAATACACACGTACAGTAGAATTATATATATATATATAAAGATATATATATTAGTATAGGTAGGGAGTCGAATCCACAGTTTACAGCTATATATAGAATGAAATAAATAATACCGGACATTTCACACAGCATCATCTGGCTCTAAAGTAAGCAGAGCTTGTGTTATGGGTACCACATGACTGATATACTACTTATATACTTTATTTTATGTAAATACATATTATATATAGAAACACTCTGACCCGAGAAAAATACTCGCAGATCATACAAACATTTGTCCCGCGCGGGAATCACCCGCAACCTTCTGCGTCTCAGCCGGACCTTAGCCCACTGCGCTACCAGAGGTCAAAGAAATAGAATTAGAAATATAAATATTTCTTGCATTTATGTTGTCACGTTATGTATGTTTTTAGTGAGATGTTGAAACATTGTTTAGTCTCAAACAAGAACCCTGCTAGGACACAGGAATACTTCACTATTCTTATACGTTATTAATTCACTACTCTCTTAACTAATAATTTATTACTACAAATTATCACCTAACATACCATGGAGTTAGCAATCATCATTATCAGCCCTTAGAAGTCCACTGCTGAACATAGGCCTCTCCAATTGTTAGGAATAATGTATCTTATAATAATTAAAACGAATATAACTTTTAAAACAATCATGGTTTTGCACATAATTTTCACTCATAACGGGATTATTACTATGATATATGAGTTTTCATCCACCCGAAAAGACTTCAGTTCATCTCGTCATCATGGCGCATGCAACTGTGCCGAAATATCGAGAAGCAGAAAAACTAATATCACTAGCTATAATTAATAGACAACAATATTAATGCTAAAACCTAAGTGTCAAAGAATTTTTGTAATTAATAAAAACGGTTTTCAATCAAGTATTTTATACGCTTTTTATTAGCTTCACATGTATGTATGTTTGTATGTTTGTAACCGACTCCTTAGGACGCGATTTTGACCCACTTTAAACGGCCAGATTTCATTCAAATTTTGCACACATAACGGGATTATTACTATGATATATGAGTTTTCATCTACCCGAAAAGACTTCAGTTTACCTGTCAAAGACCGATGACAATGCAATAATTAGAAAAAAAAATATAACCGATCATCTTAAAACTAAAAAGTAGAAAATAAATAATAGTTTAAAAAAAAAAACACTTTTTATAGAAAACCAAACTAAAAAATAGAAAATAAATTTTAATAAATGTAAGTAAGAAAAAAATGTTTATTTAAAAAAAAGCGTGGGGTGCTTTTTAAGATATTATCGAAATAATAATCCTTCTTCTCATATCTGTCAATGAAATATTTATAACTATTGACACCATGCTCACCACGCTTTTTTTAAATAAAACATTTTTTTCTAACTTACATTTATTAAAAATTTATTTTCTATTTTTATTTTGGTTTTCTATATAAAGCGTGTTTTTTAGTTTTTTTAAACTATTATTTATTTAAAAATATATTTGGTAAGGTAGTCATGTCAACTTAGGATAATATGAATATATTTATAGATAGAATAGATAAAAAGATTTTTTTGATTTATTATCTACAACTTGAAGGAAGTATAGAAAACTGATACGTAATATCTCTCATATCATTTCATTATCAGTTGAAATTGTTATCTTATCATGGCATGGCGCCCCACCGCGATACCACGGTCGTTTATTTACGTCGTAAACAATATTTACATTTTATAAATTTATAAATTAATTGTTTGATCACATAGATACCTGCCTGAAACCATTACAATGTTGACGAATTTCTTGGAAATAGAATACAATAGTTTCATTTAATGTTTTTGAAAACATTTAAATTTGCATGTCAATGTTCTTTGGTGAAATATGTGAACTTCTGTATAAGGTCAATATCTGTTACTTACAATATTTCTTGTAAATAAATTATTTCTATTTATATTAATTGACAGAAATCATTAATTTTGGATATTTTGAAGGTTTCTATTGCTGGACTTATACGAGTCAGTATATTTTTATGGTAGTTTAGCACCATTTAAACACCTAGGACATCTAGACGTTAACCTAAACAGCCTTTTTTGATTTACAGTCATACGATTATATTAAATTAGTTTAGTCCTATCTCAATGCTAATCAATAGGAAAACCAGCGGGGCGATTATGGAATTCTGATACTTTCAAAACTTTGATACTAATCGATTTCAATTACTATTGATGTATTGGTATTACGGAAGGTTGATGTTGATTGTCATACATGCTGTCATATGAATAGAAAACTGAACGTACGTAATAGTAATCCATCTTGTCAAAACTGGTTCTAATTACAATCAAACTAATGATTGAAATTATGCCGATTGCTAATCGAATCTGGTAGACATTGGTAGTATCAAAAGTTCCATAATCGCCGTACAGATTACTTAGCAATAGGCAATTCTTTTAAATTCATGTCACTGAGTTTTTCTGAATCCTGAATGTTTGTTTTATTATTTGTTTGCATTATTTTCAGGTAAGTTATCTTATACGAGATACTGAAAGGAGACTGACTGTCACGATATAAAGTGTTTTTTATGGCACTAAAGGTAAGTCTTTAGTTATTGAAATTATGTAGGTAGGTATCAAAGGAAAAGTAAGAGCTACTTTTCCTTTGATTTCCTTCCATCCAAATACTATTAATTTTAAGAGATCCACAGTCTAGGTTCATCACGTCTGTCTGCCTGTCTGATCGGCCCTAATTAGAGATGTTGCAGACTTTTAGGCAAAATTTGTGGCCGCTAAAAAGTTTTTTATTAACAACATTGAAAGATCTTTGTTGTTTTACCTACATCATCGTGTGGCATATCTATTTATATAAAAAAAATAATCTCTATTTCCCTTGGTGACGGCATCACGCGTAAAGGCTAGACCGATTTCGCTAATTCTTTTTTTGTCGTGTTTTTTATTGACAGAAGAAGGTTCTTATAAAAGAAAAAAATATGAAAGTTTCGTGGAAAATTAGAAAATTAAGCGCCGATATTAACTTTTCTAAAGTAACTGTCAGTCATTTGACAGTTGCCGCAGTCGTTGCAAGTATTGTTGTTTTTATTTTTAAAACGAGCGGATGAAGTCGCGAACAGGACAGCTGTTGAATAAATCTTTCGAAGACAAAATATCACGACTAGTTAGACAAGTTTCTTGCCGGATTCTTCTTGAACTGGGGTTAGGAGGAACCGGCACCTAGATTCACTAGCATGTAAGAAGACGATTCAAAGTGGTCCTTGTGATTTTTTTGAATAAATAAATATTGAATTTTGATTTTTTTTTTAAATATTGGTTTAGATTATAAATAAAATCATAATCATAAAAAAAATATTGAAGCTCATACTAAGTTATTTATAGTATACTAGCTGCCCCGTTCGCAACTTCGTCCGCGCGTTATAAAAAGAAAAAAAAACCATTCTCGAATCTACTTGAACTCGCACAAAAATTTCATCAAAATCGGTAAGTACAGGTATTTGTAATTAAACTCCTAAACTAGGAGGAGTTTAATTACAAACACACGCACAGAAGATTTATATATATAAAGATATGGTTAACTAGATTTATACACTATCATCATCATCATTGGCCTTTGTTGATCAGCTGAAGATGATTTAGGTGGCGTCAGTAAAGTCACAGAGCAGTTAATTGTAATTGAAAACTTTCGTTCATGGATCCACTCCAGCAAGCTGAGGTGGGTGAAGTTTCCTCTCCGCAGGCCTTCCCAGGTACCCACACTAACCTCTAGACCTTGCCGACAGGACCCGCTGGAAAGACGAATCAGTGCATGCGGTGTCGGTTCGGTTCAAAGTCAAAGTCAAAGTCAAAAGATACTTTATTCAATACAATCACAAGGATCACTTTGAAACGTCTTACATACTAGGTGAATTTAGGTGCAAATTCATCCTAACCCTAGCCCAGGTTGCAGGTGCATAACGGCTGGCACCGAGCCGGGCTTGTTTCATGTTTTCCTTCTCTATTGCTAGCTCTTCTGTTAGTCAGGCTAACCCCCAATAATTTGAGGGTTAGTTATACTGTTTAATATATAGTTATACTATCTATAGTCTTGAGTTAGTTTGGGAGCTAACCACTAGTCATTCGTATCCTTACGTACTTGGAAGCCTTCACTGTGCGTAATCACGGGCTAAAGTACTGTTAATTTAAAAAAGCTTTTGTCTGTAAAGTCGGTTTACGGACGATTATTTTACGTGATAACGTCATTAGAAAACATTGATGAAAAATTGCATAAGTACTTTTAACCTATTAAGATGCGAAGATACACTAGCCGAACGCTTAGACCGATCGTGCCTCTCTATCGCTTGTTCCGCGCTCTCGCTTGCACGCTCGGCCCAGGCGGAACGTGACAATTTTTCATGCGTGTTGCCGGCGTTCATAGATTTATAAGACGTTATATCACGTCAAAAATGAAAATATCAATTGTGATCTATAATTAGAACCCAAGCCGAAACATAGATCAATCTTCATCATTATTATCACAGTCTGTTGAGTGACTGCGGTCACGTTACGCGGTATTAATCTGGTTAAGTGAATGCTGGTCTGAATTGATACGATAACAGTTACTATCTCATCGTTATCGTCAACCAATTTAGTGTTTATAAACCTTTTCATAATGGCATATCTCTAATTCACTATCTACTGCCTATAGAACTATTCCTCTGCTTGAACTTTTATTTGGCTTAAACGTTATGTTATCATCTCCATCATAGGCATTTTCATCTGCGAAAGATGATTTAGTAACCTTGTAAAAGTACCTGTGAATATTGCTGTTGATGATGGAAAAACTAATTAACCGACTTTATCAAAAAGGAGGAGGTTCTCAATTCGTCGGAATCAGTTTTTATTTTTTTATGTATGTTCACCGATTACTTGAAAACGGCTGAACCGATTTGGAAAATTCTTTTTTTGTTTGAAAGGGTATACTTCACAAGTGGTCCCATATAAATTTTATCAAAATCGGTCGAGCTGAAAAGTAAACGAAAATCAAAAAATTGTATACATCGATGATGTTTTCATGTACTTTCATACCTCGCTGTCTCATTAGAGCGTTGCGTTTATTTGGCCTACCCATATTATATATATATTTATAAAATATATCTACTTTCCACTTAAAATGTATTATAGGCTCAAATTTCTTTCATTAAAGTCGGTTTCTTTTTAGTTTTTAAAACGTAATTATTTAGAGAAACAAATCAGTACGAGTCGTAGAGCAATGGCTACATGGGTACTAATTTATCTTGGTTAGTTACGCAGAATGCTACGGAAAAAGATTATCAATTCTAAATATTTCGGGAATCTACCCTTCCTATAAGTAAAGTGAGACCGGACACAAAAGGTATTTAGTTTACTTTCACTTCACTCACCCGTTCCTACTCAATCGATATAATTGACAATCTGATCCAGACAGTCCCACCGTTTCAAGGTCACCGAACGGCGGCCATTTTACCCGCCAGACACAGGGTATTCAACAGCTTGTATGTACTCAGCTTATTGCGTCGTGTTCCAGTTTACCCTAGTACTTGCTGGAAACGGCTAACGATCCCTTTTAGACCGACCCCTCGTGTAAACTGTTAAGCAGGTGCTACGTAACGTTTTATTGCTAAATATTGCTTGTATATTATAGTAATAAAATAAATTACACTATAAAATGTTTACCTCGCACGTGTTTAGATCAACAAGATATACTTTTTTAGATCAATCCTTACTAATATTATAAACGCGATAGTTTGTATGCATGTTTGTTACTCTTTCACGCAAAAACTACTGAATGGATTTTAATGAAACTTTACATCAGAATAACCCATAACATGGGCTATAATTTATAAAGATAAATATTTATTTGGTACATATACACACACGGAAATTGAAAATACAGAAGAAACTAGCAGTTAGGAAAGTATATAGAACAATGAGGTAAGAAGGTAAGTAAAGAACAAAAAAAACAAACACAGTACAATTCAATAAAATAACAAAGTACAATTGTATACCAATAGTAAGTGTAATAAAAGTGTCAAGTGAGTAGGAAAATGTAGAAAAATTCGACAAAGTAGAAAAATTCTGCCATCTGCGAGCTATTCTGGCGTGCGCTGCAAAAACCGTTAGAATTATATAATGTATAATGGAAATGTTTATCCTAAATAGTTTTACAAAAAAGCCCGTGACAGCGATAATGGCTTACACATAAAAGATATATTTTATGTGTAAGCCATTATCGCCAAAATAGTGAACCATAAATACAATTAAAATTGTTAATTTATTTCTAATACACATTTGATAGCAACAGATTGATCCTTGTATCAAAATAAATAAAAGTATTTATTTAGTTTATTCTTCTGGTACTGATGGTTATTTATAGTATACTATATAAATAAATAAATAATCCCGGACATTTCACACAGCGTCATCTGGCCCCAAAGTAAGCAGAGCTTGTGTTATGGGTACCACATGACTGATATACTACTTATATCCTTTTTTTTTTAATAAATACATACATAATATACATAGAAACACCCAGACCCGAGACAAATACTTGCAGATCGTACAAACATTTGTCCCGCGGCGGGAATCGAACCCGCAACCTTCTGCGTCTCAGCCAGACCTTAGCCCACTGCACCACAGAGGTTGTCATAATTGTAAGGATATTTGTTAATGTTGCGTGTGTCTTCAACTGACGACTTTTAGTTTCCAGTTACCGACACTTGAACACTTTTTGATCGTGAATGAGTATTGGTTAAGTTGGAGCAACTGGACACAAAAAATGTTTACGTATGCGCAGGGAGTGGATGATTTCATACTGGTTCTATAGAAATCAAATATTCATCGGTAGCTTGTATCTGACACAAGACACAAAAGTGTTCACGTTTGCACCCTGCCTAAAGCATTTTGAAATCGCTACAGTTTAACCAAGATTTTATGATCGTATATATAATCGAGTTTTCATATCGATTTTAAAAATAGTTCGTGACTGTTATAGTTTAACAAAATAAACTTTCGAATATCTTACTGATTATATCTTATAAGGTAACAAACAAACAGACAGGCAGACAAACAGTCAGAGATACTTTCGAATTTATAATATTTGTATATTTGGTATGGACTTGAATTCCTTATTTTAGCCATACCCACAGAATGAAAAATGCTGGTGTTGAGGAGGAAAGGGTGTTTATAGAGAAAACAGTTATTACAGTAGTGATGTTAAAATACCACACACAGCGCAAAAATGCACACAAGCAATAATATTGCTATTTTAACCAGTACTACATAATAATATGAAAAATAGATAGGACAGGTGTGCTTTATAGAGATAACATAAATAGACGTAAGCTAGTGCTTATTGTGAAGCGTGCTGTAAATCAACGCACGAATAGGTCGGGAGTCGAGACACGCGACGAAGCCGTATAGAATACTTCGAAACAGTGACATTATAATCCTAAGGCTTGATGGGCTACTAAACCGATGGGGAAGGAAGTTACAGGTATTCAATAAAGTTGTGTACTAAATTCATCACAATGTTGGTTAATAAATAAATAATTCCGGAGATTTCATACAGCATCATCTTGCCCGAAATTAAGCAGAGCTTGTGTTATGAATTCCACATTAGGTACTGATACTACTACTACTTAAATACCTTTTCTTTTATACATATTATACTTAAAAAATACCCAGACCAGATCAATACAAACAATTGTCTCGCGGCGGGAATCGAACCCGCAACCTTCTGCGTCACAGGCGTGGACCACTGCGCCACAGAGGTCGTCAATGAGGTGAGAGGTGGTTATGTATTACCTGCGATAATGAGGCTCTAAATCTAATAGTATATTACCAATACTAGTAGTCAAATAGGTAATTATTGAGTTTAAAAAACACAGGATCCTTCTCTATTGTGTTGTTAAGTGACTTTGACAAAAATCTACAGAAGCAAGTTCCGCTAAAGCCACAACTTTTCATGTCTTTCCGGTCGTCGAACAACAGCCACCATGCATAGTAATCGGTCACCATTATGTAAAGTACAACAGTTTTATGATTATTTGTTTAGTTTTACGACCTTCGTTGTCGTAAAGCAACAGCATGATGTTGCCATTCTTAGTTACGTTCGATGTTTTACCAATTTCCATTGATTATTGATTCCGTATTACAGATAAATTATCACGTTTATGATATTTTAATAATAGGAAAATATTAATAGTTATACAAGTCAAGTCAAAAGAAACTTTATTCAATACAATCACAAACAAGGACCACTATGAAACGTCTTACTAACTAGGTGAATTTAGGTGCAAATTCCTTCTAACCCAAGCTCGCGAAGAACCGGCAAGAAACTCCTGGCCCTAGCGCTTTTTTGCATGATCCATCTTATAACTACCTTAACTACGAAAAACTAATACAATAATGTTTATACATTTCAAATGTGTCGGTTAACTGTCTGAGGGCAGAGCGACATGCTATGCATTTCTATCAATAATATAGTCATTTATATTATAATACGCTTTCTTGAGAAGACTATCCATTATGTATGCTTTAAATTTCTTAATAGGCAGTTTAGTTGCACTTTCAGGCAGCGCATTATATTATTTATTTATTTATTTATCGTAATCTAGGATTCACAGTTATTAATTTAGTTTAATATAATAAAGGGTAGATATGCCAAACTTTAACCAATTTGAATCCACATTTTGTATTCGACTCGCTTATTACTCATGGATAGTATAGGTATGTATTAATATTTAAATTAAAATAACAAAAGAAAAACCAACAATTAAAACTAAATACTACAATAGTTGCAAAAAACAAAAACAGAAATAGAACATAAGCAATAATCTTTTTTTCTGTTAGCAAAATCATGTTTTTAAATTTAAAATATGAAATATCAAAAATTTTAAATATGTTTTAAGTTGATTAAATACCAATCGCATTATATGGATGTGTTTGTGTGAAGTGTATGTGAGTAGTGTGTGTGAAAAGTGTGTGTAGTGAGGTGAGTAGATGATAAAAGTATGATTTAAAGAGATAACTCAACAAGTATGTAGGTAATTAGACTTAAGTAGCTAGATATACTCGAAACAGTTTGCTGCAGTTAAATTTGAGCCAGTAACAACCAAAAACCTGTTTCTGCACAGTATTAAACGAAGGGTTTACATGGTGCATAGATTTCAAGAAGTGCACATACCTACCTATTGAATTTTACTTTTGGACTTGTTAACCAAAGATTTGATTACTTTTGGTTTAAATACTTTTTTGGACCTTATGTTAAATATGTCAAGGTCGCTAAACTGTTTGTTGTATGTTTTAGGAAGCCGACTGGTAACACTGTTGACCGCATAATTTGTACGGTGTGTAGGCACTTAAAACAATTGGGTGTGTCTGGTGCGAGTATTCGGGTCTCTCAGATTTAAGATTTTAGATGTTAAATACCAATTATCCAGATTGCCAGTACATGCGTCGTGCAGCAATGACATATCTTGCACAGTTCTTCTGTCATGTAGTGATATGAGTCCGTAATCACGACATGATGCGTCGTAGTTTTCGAAAGTTGACCTATCACGGAAATGCAGATGTTTCACAAATTTTCTTTGCAATGATTCTATAGCATGGTCATTGTGACATACTGTGGGTTCCATACGGAGCTGCAATATTCGAGCCCACATGCTATATTGTGAAAAAGTTTTGTTACACGTAAAATAAATCCTAAATTTTTGTAAGCTTTATTGATAATATGCTCAATATGTGTTGAGAGAGTAAGCTTACGATATAAAAATACACTTAAGTCTCGGACTATCTGCACTTTCGCTATTATAGAAGCTCACCGTGTTCCCCATAAAGGACTTATTTACTTTTTCTAGGTGAAACCTAGGGATGTATAATTTGTTTCTATTCCTAGTATATATTCTGTGAAGGTAACTATTTTGCTGCAACCCATATCTATATTTTTATGAATGTATAACCAAATGAAAAACCACTAAATATTTAATGAAATAACCCTATCTTGATTAACAAACCCACATCAACGTATGGTACTTTTAAACCGACAAGGTGTTTCCGCTTCACGACAATGTTTACTAAATTCCATTGACGGCCTTGCCCTAGTATTATTTGCTGTTGTCTTGAGCTGTTGAGCGTACGTGACGCCCTCCACGCTCTTTTACATCATCTTCTATCCTTTTCATATTCTATCACCAAAGTCACCAAGTGTCTGTGCTGTCTTTTTCTCGCTTTGATTTTTAGGTCAATCAGCTGTCGATCCCTTTCACGACTGATGCTAGAAAGTTCAAATCAATATGTAATATTTAATTAAGTTCCGTGTGTAACTATTGTAACTATGTTATTTATTGAATAATAGCAATCCGCCCCGGCTTTGCACGGGTGCAATGCTGATACTAAATAAACTACAAAATGGTTCAGCCATCATTTGCAATATAAGCGCAAAAAATGAGTTTATTTACGACATCACATTAGAAACCTCTCAAATTATCAGTAATTATCTACTATATTATGCATGCATCCTCTTGAACCACTCTATCTCTCAAAAAAACCACATAAAAATCCGTTGCGTAGTTTTAAAGATCTAAGCATAAATAGGGACAGACAGACAGCGGAAAGCGACATTCTTTTATACTATGTAGTGATCAGCGGACTACTTAACTGACGAGATGTATTGACGCAAAGATTTTGTAAAAATGTTTTAAGGCATCCTTGGCACTATTATTATGTTTCCACAATCTTGAAAAACACATAATAACAAACACATAGGTCTAGTTACGTCTTAATATGTGTATCATTATAACTTTGCCGAACAATGACTTTATGTAAAACTTTGCGTGAGACTGGGAACCCACAAGTACGTACTAAGTACGTACGAATATTACATTAAAATTCCACGGTATGAGATTTTAATTCTGCTGACAGAATATCTTATACGGTTTAAATGACAATCACGAATTTGTGTTAACTTCCGTTTAAGTTTAAACACGTAAGCTTGAGAAAATAGAAAGTATGTATACCTATTTGTGCTTCGGTAATTTACATAGTTGGTACAACAAAATGTACCTACTGGAATTGCTTGTTTGACACAATTTAGCTATAAAGTATCAAAAATTAAAAATAACTGCACCTAAGTTATTTAACCATTAATTTTTAAACTGATAGAGCAGACTCATCGGCTCTGCTCATCATTACATTACACGAAACAATTATTTTCAATGATAATATATATGATATACAATTACTTAGGAACCTACTTACAGCAAATTTCTCAAATACATAGTCGACTAGATATAGAGCATCCAAGTTTTTGCTAACTGCCTGCACTTTTACTCTCGCAAATAAATGTATTTTCTTTCTTCTATCTTTCTTTCAAAATTAAAGGCATCCATTTTGCATCTTCATCTTCATTTAAACTGCTTATTTTCTTGTGTTTATAACATAACCAAAGACTGATTTCATACTCATATATACATACATACATACATAATAATACATACATAAACATATATAATAATGTCGGTTTTCCTATATACGTCAAGCTATTTACGGAAGTGCGACCGAAAATGATGCGGTAAGATGAGTTGCAGATAATATGACCTCTAAGATCCACACCTGCAGAAAGCTCTATAAGACGTAAAATAATTGAAGTTGCTCGAGTTATTGTGATGAATAAAGAAAGATACGCATAAATATCATAGCTAAGTTTGGATTTTTAGATCTGTAGTCAAAAAGAACCAATGGTTTAAATCCTTACTGTATAATAATATTATAAATGCGAAAGTTTGTATGTATCTTTGTTACTCTTTCACGCAAAAACAACTGAATGGATTTTAATAAAACTTTACAATAATAAAGCTTATACACCAGAATAACACAGGCTATAATTTATAAAGATATTGTGTGAATTGCCCAAAATATAACGATAAGTGTCATGTAAGTAGGAAAAAAATCTGCCCGCAGATGGCAGATTTTTTTCCTACTTACATGACACTTATCGGATTTATCGGACTAAACGGATTTTGTAGCACAGCTATTCTGGCGTGTGCTACAAAATCCGTTTTACCGTTTTAACCGCTAATAATTACGCGCAGACGAAGTCGCGTGCACCAGCTAGTATAACATAAAACAAATAGTATAATAAAAAGCTTCATCTATTGTTTAACTTGACTACGAGTCAAGAAACCCAGTCTAAGGCCAAATAGGTTTTCCAAAAGACAAAACTCAACTGAGCAAGTGTGAGGGTAACTAATTAAAAATTCAAAATATTGTCGTATAAAGACGTAGGCTGTTCGTGTGTATTGATTTCCCTGACCTAATTTTCCCAAGGCTGGTTAGACTCATTTTGGCACCCGTCTCGCATACCGCCTACCCGTAGTAAAACTTGAGTTCAAGTGTAGAAGACAAATTAGTTTTTCAACCCAACCAGGTTCGAACTATACGTCGTTTTCTGCTTTTATTTGACGTATAAAATAACCAATCAAATATTAAATTTAAATGATTTTTTCCCTTACAAATATGTTCGACTAGCTGGTGCCCGCGACTTTGTCTGCGCTGGACTACTTGTGTAATTCTAACAGTTTTTGCATCGCACGCCATAATAGCTCGCAGATGTCAGATTTTTTCCTACTTACTTGACACTTATCGTTATATTTTGGACAATTCACACAATATCTTTATAAATTATCTTTTATTCTGATTTATAAGCTTTATTTTTGCAAAGTTTCATTAAAATCTATTCAGTAGTTTTTGCGTGAAAGAGTAACAAACATACACACAAACATTCGCGTTTATAATATTATAGTAAGGATCTGAATTGGTATGAGTTGTTGTTGCATACTTATCTATAGTAGTTAAGTAATAAACGTGCTACCTCGATAACCTCACATAAATGGATCGATAAACAATTCATTTTTATTGACCCTTAGTCCCTCATACATTATCACAGGTTTACCACCGAGCTCATGCATGTTTAGTTAGTACTCGTCAATCTCAGAAAATAATACCGTAGCAGTTGTTGGCAAATATTTTTGAGTAAACAAACCATTTCGCATTTATATGAAGCTAAAAGAAAACCTTGGCGCCTTTAAATAATAATTCAAATTGCTTTTAGTAACTTTCCTACATTATTTTGGAAATTGCGAGATGTCGAGCATATTCTCTTGGCGCCCGACTGTGGGTGAAATACGTAGGCGAGCAATTTATGCTTCCGCCCACTACAGAATGTCTCACTAGTTCTCGTCGCTCAATCGCCTGTTTCTTGCTTCTTTACCTTCCTACTCTTTAATTACGAGTCTAGTGTATGGAGCAATGTATACGTAAGTCTTTCTCGCGATACATGTAGTTAAAACTCATCATAGCGTATATCACTAAAAACATCGCTGTTCCATTATCACTGACCTTTGCTTGCGGCCCGTATTTTATTTGTATTCTTGACCGGTCTGTCCGCTTGACTTTATTATCGCACTAAAGTCTGGTAAACCAACAAATATTGCAATTGCTTGTTTATTTATCTTTGTAAGGAATTAAAAACAAACTATTTAAAAAAACAAAAAAAGGTTTTCATTTAGTGATTTTCTTGAATTTCAACGCGATATATGATCATTTGTTAACCGGTTAATCGATTATTTCCCGTGATGTGGTGGTGATTGTTCGGAATGTATTTGTCATAAATTGCGCTGTTATCGCTTTGGTTATATAAACGTAAGCGTACGAATATTTTCGTTATCGGTTTCATTGTGCATTCAATTTTTATGTTCCTGTCGCCATAGTTACAGAATCGACTTTACGCGCGTTTAAATAATTTTCCTTCCACGAATGCGAATTTAAAACGAATGTGTCTGACTGCCACATTACCTATTATAAAAGGTATCTAGAGAATAGGCCTTGTTAATGTTCTCTCTGCACTGCATGAGGTTGAGGAGTGACCTCACAGCTGTTTATCTTAGGAATGTCGGACACAATTGACACAGATTTTGTAATACTCATAAATGTTACTGCTGCGATGGGCTAACCGTTAACATTATGTATATTATTTTCGACAATCGTTAGTTTATTCTTCGTATGTTCAGTTAATCTATTAACTTTAATACGATTCGTCAATATATCCTATCATACACGCTTTTTTAAATTAAAATGTAATTAAAAGAAACACAAATCGCAAACTCGATAAAAACGATCACCAATTGCATTCTTTTTTTTATCTGTAGGTAAGTATATTATTTGATTGGGTCATAATATAGGCTCTTATACATATTTTTGCCGGTCATTGAAGCATGTACAACAAGCGATACTATATTGAAATGAGAAAGAAACATATCTCTTCAACTTTGGCAACTAAAATGAGATCGAGCGTCCAGAAAAAAATAGATCAGATTACATTGTAGTGCCATGGAGAATTTTTAATTCTCATTTCAGGCCTACATTATACTGACGACCTCTTGCGCCACTGCGCAAGGCCTGGCTGTTGAACAAATGTTTGTATGATCTGCACGAATTTGTCTCTGGTCTGAGTGTTTCTATGTATAATATGTATGTTTTTACATAAAGTATGTAAGTATACATTTTGACAAACACGGGCTTTACTCACGTATTATTTTGTCGATGGAGGCACCGACATTGTTTCGATTCATCTAGAGAATCTTCATCAGGGTGAGATTGATCCGCAGTCCGCTCTTTGCCGCTCGAGCTCACGGTTCGAGCGGTGATGAAGATTCTCTAGATGAATCGAAACAATGTCGGTGCCTCCATCGACAAAATAATACGTGAGTAAAGCCCGTGTTTGTCAAAATGTATAGTACAACTCACGAAAGTTTTGAAAGTATGTAAGTAGTACTCGTATATCAGTCATATGGTACCCATAACACAAGCTCTGCTTATTTTAGGTCCAGATGACGCCGTCTGAAATGTCCGGCATTATTATTTATATTAAAAATATATATATATTAGCAGTATGGAAACATTACTGGTTTACGTGAGCTTGTATAAGTTTTTGCGAAATATGACTGGAGGTTAGGATTGTACGCGCACACGTTCGCTGACGTAGAACAATCGGCGGTCCTCTTGGTGCTGTACCCTGCCTCTAGTGGCAATGGCGTTGGTTGTACGACGTGGATCACAGTCAGACTAGCTAGACGCTGGAGTTCCCCGCCCTCCCAGCTCCCTACACGTCGACGCCGGCTCTCGGCTCCGGCCCCCGCTTCGTCCGCCTTGCCGCCGCGCACGCCTTCAGTTGCCCCGCAGCTACCGCGCGCGTTCGTCGCATCATCCATGCGACCCCGCTGCTCCTCCACCGTAATATGGATATACACCACATCCGCGCTCTTATCAACATCCATTTTGCGTATTTGTGGTTTCGTGAAGTTTCCGATAAATATAAATGGATTATATTGTAAAGTGCTCCGGGATACGATTAGTTTTAAAAGGTCCGCATTGGAATTTCTAATATGGCAAACCGTGCGCGCCGACGACGTTTGCGGCACATGGCTTCATAATAATGTGGTGTTCGAATTACTGTATCAATTGGTACCAGAATGTGTTTTAGTAATGTGAGAATGTACCTAAACAACATATATCAGGAGTATTTGCTTGGATATACCTAATATGAATTCAATAAGAAAACTTGGATGACTGTCTGCTACGTAGACGACGTACTCGTGGCGTCCACGTTACGTTGTGGCGGGTTTTCACTTTCTGTATCTTCAAGCACTTTTAACTATCATTTAATCATGAGTTCTGATAATCATTCCACATGAAAATAAGCACCTGGAAGGTGCAGTTCTACAAGTTGAATGAAAATGTTTTGATAACACCTGTATGTTTACAAAAACTTGATTGCTGTGTAATAATGTTTTGAGTTCCTCAAGCGTAGAAAAATTTTATATTCGCTTTGTTCAAAGTACAATTTAACCGAGGTCACATGCTCAAGAAAACATTAGCCAATCAATTCGGCATCATTGAATGAGTTGCCTCAATCACGTAAAGCGCATAAAAAATTTAGAGGCAAGTTCAATATGAATTTTCCAATAGTGCTAATGTTAAACCAAGTAAAATGGCGACGGAATTCCCAACTCATTCTGCAATCCTTACTTGTGTGAGTCTGTTGCTGTTAGTGTGCGTGGCGTCGTAATGCAATGTGCCCGCAGCGTGCGCCACCATAGTACTACCAACTAAGTATCACTATACTTGAGTAGGGCTTGTAGGCGTTGCCGGTGACATTCTCTTAACGCTCACTTCCTGGTACTTATATTATACTAGCTGTAGAGAAATCAAAGCTAAATTCTAAAATACGATCTTAGCATATTTCACACATCTCATAGTTAATTACTTGTAACAATTGCAAAAAAGGTTATTTCAAAACCCATTATTTTTATTGATAGGTAAATGTTGTATAGTATACATATATCGCGCATTGCCTTCGGCCCATGTCTAATTGTTCAAAAGCTATGTATGGTAGTATGTTTACCCTGTCCACCGAGGTTATGCTAATTATCTCAACACACGAAGCATTCTAATTAAGTTTATCAGAATACGTCGCCATTTCGCAAATCTTTCATTATGTACTAAATTATTTAATGGGTCAACTTGTCCCTTATAGGCAACTTACGTAAAATAATCACACTAATTACATATTTTTTAATTCTAATCTAATTCGGTTTCACGTTTTACCTTAAGGAACACCAGAACCCTTAGATTTCTGTAATGCGTTTCATCATAGACTGAGCAATTTTTGTTTCATGACTGCCAAAATAATGTATTTTGATGAAACTGGAAATCTAAATTCTCTGCAGCGTTTAAACGAGGACGTAGAATGAGGTTATGCAATGAGGGGCCGCCACGTGGCTCTTGGGACCCTAGTGCGCATGCCCCAAAGAGCATTCGTGACATTGCACTACTTGGTAAACCTATTGAATTATCACGCGAGCCAGTCAATGAAATTTTCTAACACAAACATTATCTGAATGAAACTTAAAAAAAAATTGTATCGATTTTGAAAACAAAATTGAATAGAATCTGATCCACAGTCTGATAATCTTGAACAGTTTGATATAAATATGTGATGTGATTACAAATTATATAGGAAATACGTGTTATAAAGAAATAATAGTAAATTCACTTTCATTCGTGCAATCCACATCCACATATCACTATATAAATTAAATTAAGAGTTGTCTGTTCACCACGTGGCTTTTGTGGCTTCTGCGCATGTCTACGTTAACTACGTCTCAGCTGGCTCTCGGAAAATCGTTACTAACCGTCGACGCACCCACTTTTCTATCAAGTGATGGTCCAAATTCTACTTGTGAAAAAGACTCTAAAGTTTGCATTCATTTAGGTCCTATCCTTGATGTTGGAAGGTGTATCCTAGGACTTGCTTACATTCAATATAACATAAAAAACGATTAGATTACGAAAGTTAAAGAAGTAACCGTCTTTTATCTTGCTCGGTCTAATTGTGGCCCAATTAAACATAACTTATTGATAAGCCATAGATAGAAGACATTCAAAATGTTTCTGATTTTAAAACGCTCCGTAAAAAGGTATTTAATCTAGTACCAAAATATTAGATTACGTACACGCAAGAACGGTGAAAGTAAGTACATGCATGTTGTGTACGACAATAACTAAAGATGTTTATTAAACGTTCCTGACCTCTCTGCTCTTGAATCAGTCTGAATCGTTAAGTCCATCGTTTTATCATTATGTATTTGGGTTGCAGTTGCCTCGAGCAGTTGGCGTGCGTGATTACAGGGATTTCATAGCCGTTTTTCTTTGTCCTCAAATACTTAATTAACGTCTTTCATTAAATAAACTATATTTTTTAAAGCATTGTAATTAGTGTTTACAATGTTGCAGTGTTGTGTACCTTTATTACTAAATTAAACATGCTTCATTGCCAAGGCATGACGGCGACCTTTATCTCTTAATTCACGTGACTTCTCTAGGTTTATATGCATCGCTTATATGCTTTTCACTTGTGATCGCGGTGTATGCCAACTCTACTTTCACTCCCCGATCTACTCGTTCCAATAAATCTCTCCCGTGATCAATATAAATCAACTTTAGTCACGAGCGCGGGGCACCGGGACGCAGCATGGCTGTTACTCCAGACTAGACTCAGATATCAAAGAGATTTAAAAATACAATGTAATTTTAAATTGTGTATCATAATTATTACAAGTAATGATGACAGTCAGATTGAGTAAAGCTAATTTTAGACATTAGATTTGCAGTCGCTTTTAAACCTTTGATAAAGTGGTAAGCCTATGGTTGTCGACAAAACGGCAACGGCGGCGGTGTAAATAATGCCTGAGTGATTACACTCGTGGCTCCAACACAGCTAACCTAACACAATATTATTTTGTGCAAGCGACCTTCGTCGGTCATATCTAGACGACCTTGATCACAGAGAATGTCACTACAACGTCCGTTTCAATTTGTGCTGCTGATTATATGTTTAGTGACATTTATGGAGTTTAATCTTGGAACAACTTTCATATCTTCAGAAGCCTTTGCCACGGGGTAGGAAACTATACAGCCTATCGTCTATATATGTAGAACTTCAATGCTAAATAAATTCACCCGTCTTCTGTACCAGTATGTTATGAAAGCTTGCTTCACCATGTAGATAGATAGATAAACACTTTATTGTACACAAAAAGAACACATAAAAAATATTAGCAATATAATTGTACAGTGAGCGGCCTTATCGCTGAAAGCGATCTCTTCCAGGCAACCTTTGGATGGACAGTTTAGAAAAAAAAACAAAAAGCCGGCGGTGTACAAAAATATACCTATACTTAATAATCTAATACATAAAAATACAAAATATAATAATAACTAAAACAATGCCTATTATTAAACCTACAAAACAAAAATTACACAAAGAAAGATAACATAATACATACCAACAAACAACTTTCTATAGTGATAGAAGCTAACAACCAGTTAGCAGTTTCCAGATAAAGACAGATGAAGGTTAAAAAATATGAATAGATTTAGATGAGCGAATAGAGATAAGTATATCATATACCATGTACCTTTCAAGTGGAGAAGTCACGTGATCGGTTCCATCACTACTTACAGTGTGCTAAGAGCTTTAATGACCCAACAATCTTACTGCATCGCGGAAGTGTTGGTTGGCTTCTACTTGTACCAACGCGGAAGAACTTTAGAGCCTTACTTGAACCTCCGTCGCTGGATCATAAATAACTCATGCATTAAACATTTGCATAATTGCAAACACACGACTGATGTTCATCTTGATAACTAACGTGGAATGAAACGGCAGCCTTCGCTTTTCAGAAAACACTGGGTTTCGTTTTTGAAGTTTTCAAGTTTATGTAGAGCTATATACAATACTTACTATTAGATTTTCTATTTGCATCAAATCCTTTCTTATTAGTTTTAAATGCTTACCGCACACATCAATTTCCTTAATGTAAATAGTTTCAATTTTATATACCTCGCGGCATTTGCAGTTTCTCTTTAGATTTTTTATTAAATAGGTAATTTGTGCCTTTTATGACAAAGTTATTTATAGTCCTTTGTTGGTGCATCTGTACTAGTGCATTGAGCACCATGAATGTTTTGCGATTCACCAACGCACTCGAAGGTCATGGTCGGTGTCGGCGCCATCGCTCACATGACTTGTTTGTGTGTTATACGTGCGAGCCTGCCATTGGCTGTTTTCACGTCTGTCTGTTGCATAAACAGTTTTGTCAGCATTCTTATTAGCACCTTACCTACTAACAATTATTCTATGGCTATACCTAACGTTCCACTGAAATTGTTTAGATTTTTCGCATATCTATCGCTCTAATGATTTGTGAACCGATTCGCATAAAAGTTGAAATATTTATTTTTTTATTGTATACCACAATAAAGTAAATAATATATACACTTTAGTTTAGCTAGCTTAAATAAGTTTTTTCATCATTTTTCATTATTTTTAATTTCTTTCGATTTGCTGTAGGTAATTTCGTTTAAGTGAACAGCTGTTTTCACAACTAAATAAAATAAAGTTAAACATGTTATTTTTGCGTTCAATTAACTAAAATCTCACGGTTTAGCAATTAAAATTATATTGTTAGAGCTGTTTTATTTTATCAGATGTTTGTCAACAAGGTCACTTCCGTTTTACGATCCTACTAATATTATAAATGTGAATGTTTGTCTGTTCGGATGTTTGTTTGTTGCTTAAATACGCTGGATGAAACTCTGTGTTGGACCTGGAACTTTTATCTAAGTAGCACACAAACAAATCTGCGGGTAGTATGACATAAGGAAGATGCGATATTTGCTAGTTTCAATAATATACCTACGTAGGTAATTAGGCTAGCAATAGTTCGTCATTAAAATGTATATTGATAAAATCTTAGAATCCATGATTGTGGCGTGTACAGCTGTGAAAATTAATCGCTAATCTAGGTTAATTAAAAACGAAATGAGAGATTTCCAAGATGATTTTATCAGCCTAATTAAATTGCTAAAGCTGGTTTCAGCATAATTAATAATAATAATAATAATCCCGGGTATGTTACACAGCATCATCCGGCCCCAAAGTAAGCAGAGCTTGTGTTATGACCACATGACTGATATACTGATTATATACTTTCTTTTTAATGCATACATATTATACATAGAAACACCCAGACCCGAAACAAGTACTTACAGATCATACAAACATTTGTCCCGCGGCGGGAATCGAACCCGCAACCTTCTGCGTCTCAGCCGGACCTTAGCCCATTGCGCCACAGAGGTAATAATTGATACAATAATTATGTATTATGAAGTCAGGTCCACCATAGCTTCGAATTTATTTATATTCAATGCTAGTATAAACACGGAATGCCTACCATACTCGTAATTTGCCCTAAATTATTGTAATTCACGCAAGTGACGTCACGTTACATGAATAAATTAAGACCTTGTACTGGGTGGGTCAACGAAATGTACTTGCAATAACAATTAATAAGGTATGCCAAAGAAACATAATGAATTGCTATTACATTAAAAAGATAAGCCGTTAATTACCTATTCAAATTAATTACGTAAAGGGATAAGCAAACTAGTACTTTTCCAGTATAATTGCATTAAAGCATTGATAAAAGCTCATTATAACATATCACTTAAGCACTCATTACTTCACAATTATGTAAGCCAATAGAAAGGACGATGACTTGGGTTTCATGACATACCCAACTATAAACACTAGGCAAATCAATTACTATCATGAATTTGTGAGTGACTTCCACTAATGTGGAATGCCTAAATTGATTATTGTGATGACATAGTAATCCGAAGAGATTTGGTGTTTTATAATTTGGTAGTACTGGACCTTGGCCTGTAAAACGTTTTGATGAGTGGCGTCATCATAAACATCTCAAATAAATGCCTACATGACGCTGGTTTGTGTCCTCGATTCGTCAATTGAATATTTGGGATGATGACCATATTAAGAGTCTGCTAAGCATTTATTAGACTTTGAATTTGAATGGTCCTATACTTCATTTAATATCCATAAAATATTGATAAAAGCTAAACGACATTCGTAGTACAAGATCTCGTTGCAGCCGTAAGACAATCCGCAACAAATGAATGTGTTGCTATTTAAAAATTCAAATACACGCCGAGAATATAGTGTTCACAGTTCCTACGCTTTAATTGCTGGATTCGTTTAGTTTCGTAAGGTGTAGAATAAGAATATTCCTGGCCGTTTGAAACTTGAGAATGCTGGTGTACGAGCTGCGCTAGATTGTGGTCCGGCTATGCGATACGCGCCGACTGGGTTACTCGCGTATTTCGATCGACTGTATTGTTTTCAAATAGGTGGCAAGCAAAAACACCCTTCGCTATTTGAAACCTATACCACTTACCTGCTGTTCCAATTACTGTGTAATTGCCGCGGAATTTATCCATTATCGTTTTTACATCTTTAGAACAAGTTAAATAATTGAGTCTTCCATCGATTTCGCGCGCGTATTATGTTTCGCAAAGACTTAATCAAGAACTTTTTTACTCGAAACTAATTTCCTTTAATGGCAATAATTGTAATTTACATCAGACTAACCTTGTCGAAGATATACCTAATATACCTAAACAATGTTCAAATTGCCTTCGATTCGCCTTGATCAGTTTTTTCGAGAGTTTGTTGAGAAACAATGGGATTTCGTAAGTTTTTTTGACGATTGTCATTGCGCCGTGATGCGTGGATTTTAAACGCAATCTTGGTGTAACGTGAACTAGCAGTTTGTAAGGCGCCGGTGACCGCATTCCTGACTGCGTCGCGGAGCGCTGAAAGTGGAGCAGTCATCCGTTCGACGTTTACAAGATTCGCAATATAATATTTCTTGATTTCCTCTTACACCTCTGGATGGTATTTCCTGCATTCCTTGATAAGGGGTTCTCCTTATATGTACATCTTTGTATAGAAAATAGGATCTGTTCGACAATTTCTTGATAAAGTTCATGTGTAGAATAGGCAGGTGTTTTGCTAATTTTGATATTATCAAAAGTAACTGATCTGGTAAATTTAAATAATGTACTTACATTATTTTCTTCGAGTTAAGTTGATGATCAAATCAAATCAAACCAAATGATTTATCTGGCAATTAATATTATATTATTTACCTATATTCTTATTTAGACATGCATAAAAGCGAACTGCATCCAAAACGCCATTACTATAATAATTACGTTTTATAAATTAGGAAGAAAACCGGCTTCATTGAATGAAATTTGAGCCCATAAAAATACAACCGAATTGAGAAGTGAAGTTGTTTTGTTTACGATAACACATTTGCATGAATGGCAATCGACAATAAACAAAAGATGTTTAACAACAACAATTGTCATTGGTACTTTATCTTGATCGGGATCTTAATATCCTTTCAGTGAATATTAAGAGTACCACTGTATTTATTATGCTCGAGGACATAGGTACACTCTTCAATAAAGAATGATGTACGAGTTTGTATTCGTAGGATTCTGTAACATAGCTTGGTTTTTACCGTCTTCAAAAATAGGAGAAGATTCTCAATTGGGTTGTTTTATTTTTATGTTTGTAACCTTATAACTCAAAAATATCTTTGTATGTGAATGGATATACTTTCCGATTGGTCTCATAGAAATTTCATCAAAATCGGTTCAGTAGTTTGGTTTTTAAATCAAAATAGCTGGAAACAATGTCATCCAAGTAAACGAAATTTAGATATTTTGTTTTCCCGTGACTTTCCAGTGGTTTTTACTAATTTCGAAATTGATTAAGTTCTAAAAAACGTTAAAAACTTTTTTAACCGACTTCAATAAAGGAGTTCTCAATTCGGTTCTATTTTAATGGGCTCAAATTTAATTTAATGAAGTCGTCTTTCTTTTTAGTTTCAAAAAGTAATTATTATAACAATGAAGTCTAGAATATCTTTTGTTTTTAAAACGTTTTTATATCCATATTTTGATGAGAAAAACTGTTATTAAGACAAAAGAGTATTATCTTATCATTGCCATTTATCTCTACCGCTTTAATTCGCAATGAATTTATGTGCAATTTTCGTTTCAATAAACATTCTCAGATTACTAAACACGGACGTTTTGTTCAAACAAATGCCATATTTTTATGACTATCATTGTGTTCTGAACATAAATTAAGTGTACTATATCATCAAGTCCTTGAAACGTATCCCTTGTGATCTGATCGTTATAAGGACGAGTTATTGTTGAAGCGTCGTCTTCCATTCATAACTTTACAAGCTTTGCGTTTCCTGTTATTTCTTATGGAACAATATCTGATACAGTTTGTGGGTATTTAATGTACCTATTGATACGAGTAAATAACATAGATTTGCAATAACAGCTTGTAATGATAACTGTTATGCTGCGTGACATTACAGAAATGAAATACGGTTACAGTGACCGCGGAACAACTGCAAGTACGAATAACTGTAGTAATTCAATAAACTATACCCGACAGTCAGTAATAATACCTTACAATGGTTTTTCTCTAGCAGAAATAGTTATTTTACAGCTTGCTATTTCATTTGTTTTTTTCTTGAATGCCATTGTTTAATTAATGTGATTGGTACTGTGCCGTGTTAATTAAAGTAAATAAATTGAATCCTTGAATTACTAGATAGACAATAAAACTGTTTTCCGTTTTGAAGTTCTTTGAAATAATATTGAACACTGATTGACGAGTCCTCGTACTCGTCGTACTTTTTAAACTTTTGACGGTGTTGTAAATTACACCTGTAAACTGATGGTATTATAAACTGCTATTTGGATGTTGGCGTCACTGATAATGGGAGACCTCGCTTCAACACGATAGCAAATGTGAAAAATATTTATTCTTTCGCAGATAAACGTACGATTGGTGCAAATGTGATTTTATACATGTGTAGTGAATATTACATATATTATATAAAAGTATAGTTTAGATTTATGGCTATTATTATGGGGACTTTAACAATGGAGCGTAATAAAGCATTTCGATGGCGTGCTTCCTTCGATCCGTGATTGTATACTAGTGCTCATAAAGTCTGATCTTAGCTTGCGTTAAGTTATTTATATATAGTTTGTATGTGAGTGTGTATTATGCTGATCAATACGTTCCTGGACACGGAGGATTTCGTGCATCTTTATTATACGGAGGATGAGCCGACGGCGGCGCAGGGCTGTGCTGCCGGCGCTCGCATGGCCTCCAAGTTCCCTCCGAGACCACCTTCGCCTGACTACACCCAGGTTTGTCCTACACACTATTAAAAATATGACACATATAATTTAGTGGACGATGATGGGTCGTGTTTGATTGGATGAGGCAAATCACGATCTAGATTAGAGAAAGAAATAACATAGAGCAATTATAATATTTTGAAGAGAGAGGGGAGAGGAGAGCAGCCCTAGCTGGTTGGTCTGCAAAAAAAACGTTTATTTTGCGCCACAAAAAGTTAAACTTTATAGTTTACTTACTTAACAATATTATTATTATATTATGACCGCAAAAAATGACACCACTCACCATAATTTCACACTACGCTGATCTTCCGTGACGCCTAAGTGCGTGGCGGCAGCAACACAACGTTCACCATTTCTAACATGAACTTACCTACTTAGTTAAACACATTTAATACAAATAAAAGTACCTAATAATTTAGAGGAATAACAACACAATTAGAATCTTCAAAATAAATAAATACTAGACATAAATAAACCAATCAATAAGTACCTACAGATCATTTCTGTACCTAATATTAATTACATTAATTACATATTTTACAACATTAAACTATGTACGAAATATTATTCCCAATAGTTAAAGTACATATGTTACTAATTGAGAACTTACTTACACTACCTTGCATAACTTACTTACATTGTAGATGATAGTTACGTACTTGTTTGAATAACTTGTTAGAACTGTGAAACAGGAAATGTTGATAAAACTTTTATGTGAGTTTAGTTTCATCATCAATTGAATGCTTTTATAACCTTTGTAATACGGTCGACAAACTCAAAAAAGTCTAAATTACATAAAACAAAACAAAGAGTCTGAATCCAGACAACACAGAGACAAGGACGCTGTAAACGACAGCACAAAAGATAAAATCGCCGCATCATGATTGTGGTGCTTATTTACAGAACAAAGGTTTCAACCTGCTCCAAACTTTTTTGACAATACTTCAAGCTTATCTACCAGATTATTAGAACAGTGAGATTATCCTTATTTAAATCGGAACAACAACGATTTTGATTATACTATTTGGCTTATAGTTAATTATTATGGTTGCACGGAATGGAGTTAACGGGATTGGACCACTCACCTTGAAACTGAATAATTGAGACTAGACAGTCTGCGCTCCGCCCCCATTCGTTTGAACTTAGGACGAACAAACACTTCATGCAATCAAAATCTATCCTGTAAATGTATATGGAACAAATAAATTAGATGTGTCAAATGTTTTTAGAACTTTGAGACCACAGATATATAAATGAAAGTTTTAGTGATTTGAATTTAGAGACAGCTGATACTTTTCTAAAAAATACGTAATGTTACTCGGCGTCTGTCTACTCGGTAAACCGATTTCGATTTGGGAATCGGTTAGTCGAATTCAGTCGTATTGACAATTTTTTGTTGTTGTTTTGTTGTAACTTAAAATACCTGGATGAACAAGCTTTGCTAGGTATCAAACACTGATAATTAGAAGTTTTCTAAAAATGAAACTTAGCTAGATCGATTTATCGCCCCCGAATCCCCCGGCATACTAAATTTCATGAAAATCTTTATAGCCATTGCCGAGATTCAGATTATAATATATATATACAAGAATAGGTATTTGATAGATTATTTTATAGTCTGTTTTTGGGACAAAGAGTACAAAGAGTTTAAAACAATGAATAAAAGGATTGCGATATAAATTGTCATATGTTATGTTATGTTTGTCGTCCCATCGACAAATTGACAATTAACTAAGAGTAGATTTTTGCACGATTATTGTCCCTTTATATCGTTAATTGTTTTGCAGAATAGACCACCATTGATGTTAGAAATTCGCAATTAGTAATAACAGAAAACTCCGCTATACCTAGATGGTATCCTCTTAAATAATGTTTTGAAAAACTGTAAAAATGACAGTAAAACTATAGAATCACTTGAAGAATGAGGACAATAAACTGCAGTCAATTTCTGACTATAACAAGAGCTAACAGTTTCAAGATGATTGTCTTTGTCTCTTGGTAATTTATATGACTATCTCCAATTGTATCAGCCAGTCCCCTTGTTGAAGAAATCATTGGACGGAAATACATCCATACTAATATTAAAATCTCGAAAGTTATTTAGTTTCAGATTCGTTTATTTGCGAAAAATAGGTTACAGTGGCTTGTAAAAAACAATATAGTTCGGCCATGATCATATTAATGCATCCTACATTAATTTAATTATTAATCTATACCTATAAAAGAGCTTAACCTGACTGACTGATGATTCATCATAGCCGAGCCGAAACCACCGAAGCTAGAAAGCTGTAATTTAGAAGGTAGCTTCCTTTTACAGCAAAACCACCCACTAAGGCGGGATTTTTTTAAATTCAACCCCTAAGAGGGTGAATAGGGGTAAAAACGAATGTATGAAAGTTTTTAACGCGTGGTGCGATTTGCTTGAAACCTAATATGAATAAATAAAATTCAATATAAATGGACACGTATTTCAGGATTTTTCAAATTAACCCTAACAAAGGGGTAAAATGGTCAAATCAAAGTTTGTATTGGAACTTTAATGGTGGTGTGATTTCTTAGAAACTAGGTTTGGATACTTTAGATTTTAAAATGCAAAATAAATGGACACGTGTTTCAGGATTTTTCAAAATAACTCTCCTAAAAGAGTAAAATGGGGTGTGAATGTTTGTATGGATTTTTTTATTGGGTGGTGGGACTGCTTGGTTTGAAACTTATCATCAAAATTTGGCCAGAAGATAAATTGCATCCTGGGGAAAGACTTCAGAATCAATTCCTTTCAAAAAAAAATGCGGACGAAGTCGCAAGCAACAGCTAGTTATTATATAAAGAAGATAGTAAATATTCAAATCACATTAAATTAAAATTTGTTTGTCAAGTATTTGTCTATACTATGATATTTTTCAATTTCAATCTCAAATAATGTATTTGGTCTATATCTAAAATATTGGCATAAATTATTGAAAATCCTTTGTGTCTGTTTGCTATTAGTGTTACGGATAAACGGATCGTCGATTACATTTTTTAGGAGATTGTATCTTGCGTAAGGCTTTTTATGTGGTATTAAAGTCAAAAGATACTTTATTCAATACAATCACAAGGATCACTTGAAATGTCTTACAGACTAGGTGAATTTAGGTGCCAATTCCTCCTAACCCAAGCTCGAGAAGAACCGGCAAGAAACTCGTCCTGGTCCTAGCGCTTTTTTGCATGATTCATTTTATAAATAGGTACCACGCGTGCGAAGTCGCGGGTAGAAGCTACTGTGAGACAATCACTGTGTCCCTCTGTAATGTTATCATTATGTCCATTAATATGTCTGCACCATTGAAACATATGGTAAGAGTTGAATTAACGATAATCATATCAACTCAAAGTCCGATGCGTGAAGCTGGACTCGTGAGGAGTATTCGTGACTCATTACATTACTAAAGCATGCCTGTATGTCTCACACTGTCAAGAACAGTGCAACTACTCATTGTTTTATTGTTTTTACCAATTTGTTTTGTAAACTTTGATTGTGGATGATTCAATGTTGTAATATCTAGCTTGAGTATTTTGGTAACTGATGTTTAGTCCATCCCTAATCCATACTATATTAAATAGTAATGATTTTATATGCGAAAGTGTCTTTGTCTGTTTGTTACGTATTCACGGCTAAACGGCTGAACGAAAGTGATAAAATTTGTTAAGAACATGCATTGCATTCGGGGAAAGAACATATACTACTTTCCGTCTCAAAAACAACCTTAGAGGGGGTAAAATATAGGATGAATGTTTGTTTGGGCAACTTTTTTTCTTAAATTAGGGATCTGAAAATTCATATTTTGGGTTTTGGTAAGAAATAAAGAAATACGTGTTTCAACGTTTTTGCAAAATCATCCCTTAAGGGGGTAAAATAGAGGATTAAATTTACGAAATGTTCTTTAGATGCACAGAATACATTCCGTAACAAAAATAAATATAAAGGTTCTAAGCCTACGCGTACGAAGTCGCGGGTAACAGCTAGTATGTCTAGATCTCCTTAACAAGTTTCACCAAGATCCTTTCAGCAAACAAATAAATACAAAGTCAATTTCGAATTTATAATATTAGTATGGAAGTGTCTTTCTTAACATCAACTCGGCTCAATAATACATCCTACAAGACTTCATCTATTGTAAATAAATAAATAAATAATCCCGGACATTTCACACAACATCATTTTGGCCCCAAAGTAAGCAGAGCTTGTATTATGGGTACCACATGATATACTTCTTATATACTTTTTTTTTTAAATACATATTATACATAGAAACACCCAGACCAAGACAAATACTTGCAGATCATACAAACATTTGTCCCGCGGCGGGAATCTAACCCGCAACCTTCTGCGTCTCAGCCAGACCTTAGCCCACTGCACCACAGAGGTTGTCGTATCTATGTTGTCGTATGATATTACTAAATTAGGCTTCGTTTGAATAAGTATAATATCACTAGCGTATTATTTTGACCAATAGATTCCATACATATTCTTTGACGTCAAACGATACTAATATACCACAGAGTGGTATGTGTGCACCGGATGTTTTGAATCTATTGTCATCCCCAACGAAGATTGACACACAAAAGTATAGTGACTTCACAACTCTAGAGCTCCATCTCTTTCTAATACTCCGATGTCGATACCAGGACTTCATATACAAGTGAAGGTATAAGAGCCTTGAATGAGTCTTTGAATGTAACACGCGGCCCCAGCTCGGGTGAATGACTTTACTAACATGAAGTATTATAATGGTGGCAATTCGGTTGGTTCATTTCTAATATTAGGAATTGTCTAATATATTTAGGTAGTCATAGCATTTGTAAAACCTATTCGGTTGGTACCATCTAACTAAATACGGAAAGCTAATTAAGTTTTAATTAAGCGAGATTCGTTTAGATAGTCGAGAATCAGTATATGGATGCGTACCATATGCCAGGCCCATACCCGCATGCACGACCTTAAACGGCCTCTACAGTTGTACACACCATCTCGAACCTACGCGCACCATTCGGATTAGTCACGCATGAAGTTACGCAAGTGAGGGCTGGCCCCTACCACGTATCCGCCGTTGCCTAACTCAATACATCTGGTGTTTTTCACCAAAAAGGCCTTGTTGTTCGTAACAGCTGTCTTTGTATGCTAGAGTACGAGGAAAAAATAACGGTACACTGTCTTAATAGGAATGTGATTTAACGTCAACAGAATTTAATATCGCTTAATATTGTATCTCAATTTTAATGCAAAATTAACCTGAAACCCTGTTCATAAATTGCTTTGTCCCGAAATCAATGTAACTTCATTGTGTCCAAAATATATTCCGAGTTCGTAAGTGCAATGAACTAACCTTACTACCTAATTAAGAATTCGTATTCGTGGCCACGCTTAGATTTTTGAGACAATGGTGTTGCATCACTGAGAAATACGATTATTTACAGACAATATTGAGAAGGTGCGTGACAGAAACTACGCGTTTGGAGCAGCTGCTGTCTCTAATACGCAATGACTCAACATGTTGAAAGCCCTTTTAGGAAAGCAACTCAAAGGTCACTCAACTTTGGGTTCGGATTGGGAATACATTTTGTATATCATTGGAAATCACTGATTCATCACCATCACCATCTCAGATTCACTACATTGTATAAAACAAAGTCGCTTCCCGCTCTCTGTCTGTCCCTATGTATCCTATGTATGTCCCTATGTAAGATCTTTAAAACTACGCAACGGATTTTTATGCGGTTTTTTTGATAGATAGAGTGATTCAAGAGGAAGGTTTATATGTATAATACATGCATAATATAGTAGAGAAACACTGATAATTTTAGAGGTTTCTAATGTGTCGTAAATAAAAACAGTTTTTTGCGCTTATATTGCAAACTATGGCTGAACGATTCTGTAGTATATAATAAGTATCAGCATTGCACCCGTGCGAAGCCGGAGCGGGTTGCTAGTATTTGATAAATATAATGCGTGCGTACCGACCTTTATTGGAATTAAATATTTACATAAATGCATTTGATTCCATAGCTTACTACTATCCCATCAAAACATATTCCATGTTTAAATATCCACGTTTTTATTGTCTACGTATGTGTTATTATATATTATATTATTTAGAAATTGTATGGGCGCAGTGTCCACCTTTTATTTATTTATTTATTTCAAACATTACATCTACTATTACAGGTTAGACCTAATACATTATAGTAGTCCTATAGTATTCATATAGTCATTTATAGAATACTATCGCTTGGTTCTCGTATCCGCTGGCTTGTTCATTCATATACCTACTTGTAAAACAATATGACGGCGACTGTTGTTTCTCTAGAACACGTGACCTTTTGTAAGTTTATATAATTAGCTCTGTCCCCCTCTGCAGGGGTTTTGATATATTTGTGGTTTTTGACAAAACTATGACGGGTATTTTTCGATCTTAAGGATACACAAGTCAGCGGCACAAACTCGTTAGTGGGCACAGCAAGGGTTCTTATGAAAAAACTACTGAATGTATCTCTAAACTACTGAATTATAATCTATGCTTGTATTGGAATATTTTTTTCGTTTACGTACTCCGTTTGTTATTTATTCACACCTAAAGTTGCACTAAAATCAGTGATGAAAAACGATTTTTTTTTGAGTCTTGTATCTTTTAAACCCATATTATTTTTAAAATTCTGTATTGATACAAGCATAGATTATGACAAGACAAATTTATATCACTTTTAGTTTTGGTTGTTCATCATCAGACGGTGGTGTGATCACCCTTCGACGTTTGTAAGGAAAGATAATCGACTTGTTCACTCATAATGTTCCAATATTTAAAACGTTATTGTTATCGTAGACATGCTTTTTGACTATGAATTTACATAGACTATGAAATTCATTATCATATTCGTAATATTAATTAAGTTAATTCATGCGAAGACGTCTCGAAGTTTCCTGGGTACCAGATTTCTGACTACACAAAAAGGTGAACGAGCTCTTCGAAAATCAGTTATTAAATCAATATACTTATGTTCATAGCTGGTCGGGTAGTCGAGTCGTAGGCACGGACCCGCATGACATTGACTGTATTAATGGTTTAATTAATGGTTGCTTCGGTTTTACTATTAAACTAGCGCTGTTCGACGATTTTATTTGAGTTTGTTTACTAATCTATCTAAATGCATCCAACATTGCACGCCGGCATCCTAAATTCATTGTGCGTGGAATATATGAAGCAGGTACGTTGATTTATACCTACTACAAGTAGATACTTGTAACGTAACACATATGTGTAACGTTACATTTAGTTTCAAAAAAATATCGAGCTCCAATTTCAATCTAGTTTTTGTTCGGTGTCGTGATTATGTCATGTTCATTTTCTTTATTACTCAACGGTGGTCGTATTTCACAGAAAAAAATGCACAACAAAAAGAATTCCAGCCAGTTTTTTTGGTTGCCTTCTTTGGTAGCGCAAAATATTGTGTTCGTTGAACCTGGGTGAATGTGACGACAGCTTTGTGGGCGAGACGCCTACGCTTGTTTCATATATTTCCATTATTTACTGTTAGTAAGTAAAGTACCAAGTTTATTGCATTTTCGAAGATCAAAAACAAGCCTGTAGTTAGGTAGTTCAAATTATGCGCGTCGAGCTCAAGTCCAATAACGAAGAGGTCCTTTTGAACCGGATCAAAACCGGATTCTCTTAGGCGCTCGCAGGTTATTTTAATGTTTATAGATGTACGTAAATACTAAACAGTCAAATGTGAAATAGCAGCTGTTAGTAATTAATTGCGTGCGTGCATTAGTTTCTACTTAGATTAGAGTAATTGTCACCTAAATTCACCTAGTATGTAAATCGTATCAAATTGATTCTTGTGATTGTATTGAATATAATTACATTTTAAAAACTAAAAAGAAAACCGACTCCATTGGATACAATTTGAGACCCATGGTCTCAAATTAAATCGAATTAATCTAAAGATTTTTAGTGGAAAGTACATGTATTTCGTTTATATAATATAATATGGGTAGACGAACTAAACGCACTGCTCTGCACTGCACGTAACAAAAATATATCGATGTATACAATTTTTAGATTTTTGATGATAGTTTTAAAAACCGCTCGACCGATTTCGATAAAATTTAAATGGGACCTCCTGGGAAGTACACCCTTTAAAACAAAAAAAGATTTTTTCAAATCGTTTCAGGCGTCTGAGTAATCAGTGAACATACATACAAAACAAAGATTCTGAACCTCCGCCTTTTTGATGAAGTCGGCTAAAAATATTTTTTGACTTTGACTTTGATTAGCAGGTATGTTAAAAATGCATTAGCAGGATAACATGATGGCTGATGTCATCATTTGCCCAAATCATAAAAGTTATGACGTCGATCTGTCTACTCATCGGTTAGTATTGTGTGGATCTTAAATTCATAAAACACTGTTTAGGTTACTATAGTAGGTACCTTTACACTGTGTTGGTTGGTATATAAACTCCTTGGTGCATGATTCATGAGTACAACATTGTACTAGTCATGTACTCTACATGAGAACCGCCTCAGGGGATCAGTAAAGTCATTAAACTGGAATGCCAGGCCAATTAACCCACGTGAATATTTAGCACGACCACTTGGAATCCAAATAATCATTATTATGATTGCGGTTAGATTTAATAGTAGAGTAGTTACACGACGAATGCTAACTCATATTCATTCAACGTCTAAAAATAGTTATCATATTGCCATCTGATCAGAAGCGACTATGATTTTTATAAATACATTTCAATTGGCTACATAATTGACTCAATTGTTTACAACTTCAAGTTGCTGTATTATGTGCTGATTTTCGATTTATTCAACTCGGATGCATCCAGGATCTGCAGACAAATCCCATTATATTTCTCTATCCTAGGCGTTTTTTGTCACCTTCATTCGTAAATTCATCACATTGCCCCGACCACCTGTTATCGTTTTCAATCTTGTAACTTTTTGCATTTGTTTTAAAGCGTGGATTTTACAGGAATACATTACATATATACATAAAATATTGGTGGACAATGCACACAACACCATCTAGCCTCGAACCTAGTATATACACTTGCGAGCTTAAACTGGAATCGCTTAATGGCGAATTGTTCAAGTAAATTTTTTACAATTTCTATGCATTGAACTATGAATTGTGATATATCATTTGAAAGGTTATTTTGTTAGCTTGGTGAATACTTATTGGATACAAACTCAAAAAAGTTTAAAAGGTAACAAAATTACCTTTCAAATGATATACCACAATCCCTAGTTCATTGGACAGAAATTGTAAAAAAACTTGATTTACTCGCTATGAAGCGATTCCAGTTTAAAGCTCGCGAGTGTAGTTGTATAATGGTGACCTAATACTTATATATATTAAAATACATACTTATAATACTTTATAACACCCAGGAACAGCACAAACACCTACGTTCAATTCAATACACAAATATTTGTCCTGGAAGGAAATCAAACCCCCAACCTACAGCGCAGAAGGCAGAGTTCCTACCAACTAAGCTGACAGGCCAGTCAGTAATTTGTAGAACGCATTTTGTCAATCGTAAGATTTACACTATAACTTTCTCAATCATTCTTTCAACTCGTGTGACGCAACTTCACCTCATAATAGCCTCCAACACTTCGCTATTAACACATTCCGAGGAAACTCGTTGTGCACCTCAAGTGCGTTCGTGTAGCTAGAACAATGCAATGCAATAGTGTCAGATACATTGTTTACATTGCAATCACTTACTTGTGAAGTTGTTCACAGATTGCAACTTGTCAAACAATCTATGCTGTGTCACTTCTTTATCATAAAACTGGATTTCAGAGCACGGTGATTTGTTTGCCATAATTACTACGTTATACTACATTCTATACTAACGCTAATAATACAGTAAATAGGTATTTGAACTCTAAAACGCTTTGGCACTTCTTTAAGGAATTTTGAAGATACTTTTTTAGGCTACACAAAAAGATGATCTCCATCTTTGCCTCTTTAGTAGAGTCATGACTATAACTTACAATCAAATTGTTACCATGAATGTGTTTGTGTCGTAAAAGAAACATTGACTTTTACAAAACCTTGTTGATGAACAACTCTTGATAATCATTCGTTCTTGGTATTTACCGATGGGCCAATGGCACTCTTATTTGGCAATAAAAATATTAGCTTTCATATGTACTTGGTTCTATTTGGTAGGTAGCTGATTTGATTGTTTGTTTGAAAATTCTTCTGTAGAATGTTTGAGCATTACTGTATTCTCTGAATTGCTCAAACATTCTACCGATGTTTTCGAAATCTTAGCATTTTGGAATTTTTAACGTTTTCAACAAGATAAGAAAAATTACTAACTTATGCATTCAATTGGTAAGTTATTGTCTGTGCGTTCGTCTAACCTTGGGTAATCCCCGGTCGAAACTATTAATCGCGTCATCCATCAGGCATTTGTTACAACTACCTACTCGGCTCTGTTTTCCGCTTGTTCTGTACAGTTGGTTATTATCTTACAACACTAATCAGATGTATTTGTACTTTATCTCGAGTTAACCATAGCCTGTTTTTTAACAATCTTTTATTAGCTTGGTATTATGTATCTATCTATCTATCTATGTATGTTTCTATCTATGTTTTAGGATTAGTGATTTTTGGATTTGGATTGTTAAATCTAAAAAACACGCTTTTGTAGATAAGCCCGAACTACAAAGTAGAAAATAAATTGTATATAAAAAAAGGAGAAAATAACAATGGTTATCTACAAGGAAAGATTGTTATTTGTTAATCACATTATTCTTAATTAAAATTTATTGAATATTATATTCTACTTTTTTACTTTTTTTTTTCTATTAAATCTTGTTTTTAGTTTTGTTTAACTATATTTTTTTATACATCTGAGCCATTCTTTTATTCGCTATTTTGTCTATTTCACTTGTTTCAGTGCCCTTAAACCTAAATTATAGTAATTGCTTGCACACTACTGCTCGTAGGTATAATATCAAGATTCTTGCTGTAGAGTCCTCCAGGTAAATTTTATCTTCTAAGTCGCCAATATCCAAGTGAAATTAGCTGCAATTACCCACGAGTGCATAATAAAGATTCAACACAGAGGATTCTTAGATTAAACTGCATTCAGAATACTCTCACGTTCGCAGAGGTATTTACTTAGGTAATACAAGGTCGCTTTCTAACGATTCCAGTAACTCACCAGTCGTGTACGCTAGTATGTGCCTTATAGTCAACGAGACACATTTGGTATGGGCTCAAGTATAGCCTGATTGGAATATGTGAACGCTGATTGTACGTATTTGGCTGTTTGTGTGTGCTCGTTACATTCAGAGTATGCGAACGTGTGATTGCTGTTTACCGTGCATGCCAAGTATCTGCTATTACATTCAAGGATGGACCACCTGTCAATTTTTACCACAACAGAATAGAGGAAACAGAATTGCTTCCGAATCGTCATAATGATCACGTGGCGTCGTGTAAACTTTAATTGTTTGGTCCAACGGAATGATAACAATTTGTTAATACCTTCCTAGGTGCACCACATGACCGATTTCTAAATTGTTTCGTTACAGAAAAGGAAAGTTGTCTTTTTCTCCCTCGCACCTAACGCAATCTTAGAAGGAACTTTACCCTAAGTTACTATCGTGTTTTGAGCTATCAATTAAGGTCAGTTAGTCACTTGACATCTCTTTAGCGAGAACGCTTTGTTGTTAGTAATAATTAATATTTAGTACAATGTATGTGTCGTCAGATACTTCTTGTTTTAAATTATCCGCCCTTCTTCAGGTACTTTGCGGATGGAGAGTAAATATTTTTATTTCTATTATTGTATTTTGTGCAGAACTGCAGGAGGTTTTATCTGTGATGATGCATTTTCTACCTCGTAAAAGATCAACCACAAACCTCGTCAGACTCAGACCTCTTCAGACATTAATAGGTTTGTTCCGTGATTAACCTAGGTCAGGTCAGGCTGGACAATAGATTCGATTTACTTGTAAATAATTGTAGGTACTGACCATTCTGTACTTGTGGTTACTTTCTGATAGACTGCTGCAATTTTTTTTTATAAACGTCATCTAAATAACCAAATGTGTTCTTTGTTTTAGGTGGCAACGCCATCGTCAAGCGAGATGAATGATCGAGAGCGGTTCCGAGCACCGCCGCAGCCCGAACCTCCACCGCATCGGGTGCGTGCCGCTGATCTCTACCCCCGGCTCAGGACACACTACGACGAGTCAGGACTGGACGTGCCCTTCACACCGATATGTGGCGAGTTTGTTCAGGTACTACTAAATCAACACTCGTTAACTTGCAATGAGCTCTCAATTTTCCGACGTATAGCCTTGCCTTGGGATAGAGAACTTTAGGTAAAAGTAGCAGGGCACTACGGTGAATGCTTTTGAACCTTGCAGGGCATGAAGTCTCCATTACAAAAATCTCTTATAGTTTGGCAAGACTATTAGGGGAAATTTCAAACTCTAATGACAGTGTCGGTTATCTGGCGGAACACGCTTACGACACAGAAACATTATAATTAATCGCTAAGCGGACGCAAATTAATAACTGCAATAGATTTAAAATTACATAGGCATTCCACAGTTGGCCTAAGGTCACCAGGTCGAATGCAATGAGTTGAACGACCACTATGACGCTACTATTTAACATCGCTCTATTTGCATTCCTGCAGGTCGATGACTGACCCTTATCAGTTTTGAATTGTCAATATCCACAAACTAGTCCAAATATTATTCCAGATTGAACTTTTATCGCGCTTAGGATACGATAAGCAAAAACGGGTCAAACCCATTTTAGTACTACATAGTGTTAGCGAATGTCTTATCTTGAGCACGTAGGGAAAAAAATCTTGAAAGTCGCGTTGTTCAGAGTTCCTACCTACACAACGATTCTCTTATCACCGTTTTTTCGCACCGTTAGGAGCTAACGGTGCGATAGATAACAATTGGATACATAGTAAAAGTGATAATGATTTTTCGCGGAAAAAACAGTGATAAGAGAATCGTTGTGTAGGTAGGAACTCTGAACAACGCGACTTTCAAGATTTTTTTCCCTACGTGCTCAAGATAAGACATTCGCTAACACTATGTAGTACTAAAATGGGGTTGACCATCATCAAATCTAAGTGTGGTCTTTGTTTAGTCTCTATCGGACTTTGTTTTTGTCTTATACTTCAAAGAATCAAATGATACGTACTCGTATAGATGACCTTAACAAGATTTTTTTTTATAGTACACTGCTGTTTCTTCGTACGCGTTGCTTAGAAACTTTTTTTTTATTGATGAATGCATTCTTTGCATCTAAAGAACATCTCATAAGTGTAATCCTCTATTTTACCCCCTTCGGGAATTATTTTGCAAAAACGTTGAAATACATATTTCTTTATATCTTACCAAAAGCTTAAATATGAATGTTCGGATCCGTAACTTAGGAAATATGAGTTGCCCAAACAAACTTTCATCCCCTATTTTACCCTTTCAAGGTGGTTTTTGAGACAAAAAGTAGCCTATGTTCTTCCTCCGAATGCAATACATTTACTTACCAAATTTCATCAAGATCCGTTTAGCCGTAAAAACGTAACAAACAGACAGACAGAGACACTTTTACATTTATAATATTAATATAGATTCTTTTGACGTTATGAACCTTTATGACGTAATTTTTTCATCGGCGTTTATGAAGCTGTGGAAACAAGCTACTGAATGTCTAAAAAATAGCAGCTTGTTTCCACAAGTGTCACTTCTATATCCTAACATCACCTTAGCGCAAATTGGATTTGGCCCATTGTATCTTCGTGATCATAGTTTTGTTATTACAAACCGGTTTCCTGACGATGTTTTCCATATGCGTTGACCCAGCTTCATATGGGTATTTAGTGTGCCCGGATTCGACCCTTTAAAACAGTTGGTGTGGTTATTTACATGAGATACCAAGGTCACATATGGGGCGAGATCTGTAAGGTAGATTATATAATATAATATATATAATATCGTTTATTTCAGGCAACACTAGTTTAGTACATGATGTTAAATACTTACAAACTACGGCCCATATCAAACAAACCGAAGATTACTAAAAGATATGTAAAGATTACAAACCGATGTTCATCCACGTCTGTAGTGAAGTGTATCTTGATACTGAAAAGGTTTTTTGTCTGCAGTGGGTCGGCCGGATGGAAGACAGCGGTATCATAGCAATGTCCAATTACCGGCTTCACGCGCAGCCGCGTCGGCGGAACGGACCTGGAGTCTCAATACCCATCCACCTTATTGACGCTCTGGAGATACGGGACCTGTTGCATTTGGTTGTGCTGTGTAAAAACGGACGTCAACTCAAGTGAGTCATTCATTGTTGAAGCTTCGCCCACTTTAGCTTTAAAAAGGTTTAGCATCAAATACCAATTTTGCCAATTAATTTAGGCCAATATCAACTTTACTTACTAGGATTCATAAATTTTCTTTAAATGCAATCTAGAAAGAGAGAGAGATAATAGGAAACACTTTATTGCACCCCACAAATACATTGGAAACATTGTTTAGCTACACGGTAGTGCAATGGGAGGTCTTATCGCTAGATAGCGATCTCTGCCAGACAACCTTGACAAAGCTAGTAGCATATAAATAAGTATAAGGCTTCACTTATATAAGTGGCAAAGGTCTACCTAATAGAATGTTAAACTTCAGTCAAAAAACTGTAATTTGATTTCTTATCGTAATATTTCAAATACCAATTTCAGTTTGACAGATAAAGGCATTTTTTGTAGCTACACATACATAAAAGCAACAAAAAAAATTAAGGAATTAAGTGAGTACACTAAAACAAAAATAAAATCTTATAATCCAATTACAATTACATATATGACGGTCACGTACAAAGTGGAGCTTGATAAACTGTATTAACACGATTAACGTATAATGAGCGTAGCAACTGTATTGGGGGCAAAAGAGGCGAACAACTGATAAAAAATATTCTTAGCAACAACATTTGGAAAGTCTAGTTTTGCTACGGTAATAGGATAAGTTAAATCGGTTTGGTCCACGTTCGTAACTAAGATTTCATAACTGGTTATCAGGATTTTTTTCACTGGTTTATAACCAGTTATTAAACAAGACCCTTTTTCCATTTTGATAACGAGAACACAAGACTTTTTTTCCACTTTTATAACGAGAACATCTTTGTCATGTATGGTCTCCTGGTACTTACACTGGACAAATTAGCACTGGCGCTTCGGCGGCTGCTGCCGCGACACGCTCGCTTTGCTCGCTCCTCATGCGCGTTATTTTCTATTCTTTAACATAGCCTAACTAACTGGTTTCGATCTGATTTCACTTTTTCTCCAGACTCTACTCTGTCCCGGTAATTTGTCCAGTGTACCAGGAGAGCATACGTCATGTATGTAAGAGGTTCTCGATATAAAAGTGGAAAAAAAGTCTTGTGTTCTCGTTATCAAAATGGAAAAAAGGTCTTGTTAAATAACTGGTTATAAAAAAGTGACAAAATCTCTTGATATATAACTAGTTATGAAATCTTATTAATGAACGTGGACCAAACTGTTAAATCATGTTTAAACGCCTACTTTGTTATAACATTTGGATCCTTTATGTGGCCACTCGATTCGCTCAATCTTGAAACAAAACAATCCTTATCTTTGTGTCATAAAATTGATTATTCAGTAAGCAATACTTTACTTTCTTTCAAAATAGCCATTTAAGTTATCTAATAAGTCAACAATTGAATGGCTAATAAACGCCAGAGAAAACAGGATTATAGTTTTATATAAGCAGTAAATTATAATTTGCAACACTGTTGTGCGACCCACGCCTATCTTGACGACCTCTGTGGCGCAGTGGGCCGAGGCTCGGCTGAGACGCAGAAGGTTGCGGGTTCGTTTACTGTCGCGAGACAAATGTTTGTATGATCTCAAAGTGTTTGGTCTCTGGTCTGGGTGTTTCTATGCATAATATGTATGTATTCAAAAAAGTATATAAGTAGTACATCAGTCATGTGGTACCCATATCACAAGCTCTGCTTTGGGGCCAGGTTTTAAATATCCGGCATTTCACTATCAAAACTTTCGTGAGTTGTACTATACATTTTGATAAACACGGGTTTTACTCACGTATTATTTTGTCGGTGGAGGCACCGACACTATTTCGATTCATCTAGAGGATCTTTATCAGGGTGAGTTGCCACTCGAGTTCACGGTTCGCACTCCTCAAACGATCAAACTCGGATGAACGAACTGAATCGAAACAGTGTCGGTGCCTCCATCGACAAAATACTACGTGAGTAAAACCCGTGTATATCAAAATGTATGTCCAGCATTATTTATTTATACATATCTATCCAACAGTAGGCTAATTAAAAATAAACTAGAAATTCTATTTGTAGAACGAGAAGGCTGTTGTAGTAAGTGATACCATACTCTTGCCAATCCGTAAACCTTAAATTATACTCAACAGATGCTCATTTACGACTGGCGAACAGTGTGTAGAGTGGTGGCGACGTCTGAACACAGCCATGGCCCCCATGAGTTCTATACAAGAGACCTTCGCGTCAGCATACGCGGCCTGGGCGAAGGAACAACCTCCTTCATCCGTGCACCGCGCGCTACTGAAGGCATCTAACTCCGCACACAGACACTGGTTTGGTCCTGAAGTGAGTTTGGTCACAATGGTTATGTTCAAACCGTGCCTAGTTTGCTAGTGGCCTCTATTCTGTTGGCACCAACCTAACTAATTTTAGCTAAAATTAGGTTTAGAACTGTCAAATGAAACTTTAGAATTCTGCTGTTACCAACTTATTCTCATTTAATGTTTTCTAATTTAATTAAGCGTTCCTAATTTAGTTATATGGTACCAACCGAATAGGTTTTACAAATGCTATGACTATATAAAGTATATTTTAGACAATTCCTAATTTTAGAAATGAACCGACCGAATTGCCACCAGTATCTAGTGTCCACAAAGGATGATCAACGAAGCTTGCATAACGAACCTAGAAGTAGCTATAGTTTAGTAAAGTTTGCACCATTGACACGCTAGAAGAAAAATAATGTCACTATCAAAATTCTTACGATTTTGAACGCAGTACTATATTGATTATTTTTGAATACTTCTAGTATTTTTATATTAAGATTCCTACTCATTATTAGTATGGTCTTGAATGTTTAGCAAACAGTGCCTCTGCCGATTTTCTCTTCTTTTATGTTGCACATTAAGGCGTCTGCCTAATCAAATAATCTTAACACGTATTCACGGCGCTCGAATCGCGATTTTTTTAATCAGAAAACATTTAAATAAGGATTGCTGAAAACATGATAATTATTAAATAATTTAGAAGTTATTTCATACCTACTCATAATTACTTTAAAAACAATTTGAAACGAGGAAGTAAGAGGCAAACTATTTAAAATACATACCATTAATCTTTTTTAACTATTATTTATTAAATTAATTAATTTTTAAAGATTTTTTATAAATAGCGATAAAAAAAACATACATAATTTTTTATATTATACAAAAGGTAATTTGCTGAAGGCACCGTCTTAATGCTGATTTGTATCGTTTCCAGTTGGAACGATTAGGTTTTACGACAAAAGGTGCATGGCGAGTGACAGCTGCAAACGCAGATTTCAAACTCTGCCCTTCCTACCCACCGCTACTGGTCGTTCCAGCTTCCATCTGCGACGAGGATCTTGATTCCGTTGCTCGGTAAGTCAATACAATACAACCATTCTAACTAACTCAATTACTATTTTTATACACCTTTAAACTCACCCGCACTTTACACACACACGCACACACACACACACACATACACACACACACACATTAACTTTAATTTATCTGCAGATACATAAGCAATCACACTTTTATTGATACGCCTCTATTAACAATAATAATAATTATTATTATTATGCCGGACATTTCACACAGCATCATCTGGCTCCAAATTAAGCAGAGCTACATATATACAGTATTTTTGTTGTGAATGATTGACACACACTTTACATACACGCGCCCATTTTACACACTACACACTTGCTAGTTCTTATTTAATTATTTTTTGTGTAAGGATCTACAATCCCCCTATTTTGTTTTAAGTATTTTGGGTTCTGGTGATCCGAAACAATTTTGGAGATATGTAAATAATAGGCGTAAAAGTAGGGATCAGTCTAACAACTATACGGTTGATGGAAAGTCAATTTTAGCCCAAGAAGCTGCTGCTGCATTTGCCAAATACTTTAGTTCAGTATTTTTTGATAGTATTCCTAAATTGGATGCTGAGGATGCTGAGAAGCTAGGGAATATCTCAGAGGTTGCTGATGCGCGGTTAATGACCATAGATGCTGTTTCTAGTGGAGATCTACTTAAAGTCGTCCGCCGTCTTAAGCCTTTGTCGGCCGCTGGTCCAGATGCCATACCTCCATTTGTAGTTAAAGACTGTATATCCGCTCTAGAGGAGCCACTCTTATTCTTGTTTAATCTTTCCCTACGGACAAGTTGCTATCCCGCTAGATGGAAACTATCTAGAGTAACACCTGTCCCTAAAACTAAGTCATCTACTGACGTTACTATGTTTAGACCCATAGCTGTATTAAATGTATTTGCCAAGGTAATTGAATCCATTTTTAATTCTCATCTAACTCGTCAACTTGATCGTACCTTGGACGATTCTCAGCATGGTTTTCGTTCTGCCCGCTCTACAACTACAAACCACACCATCTTCCTGGATTTCGTGGCGACACAAATTTCGTGGCACGCCGACAGGTTGATGCTGTTTTCCTCGACTTTAAAAGCATTTGATGTTGTGGATAACGACCTCCTATTGGCCAAGCTCTCGTCTATAGGTATACCTCTCCCAGACTATAGAGTTTTTTTGCAAATTATTTGAATGACCGTAGGCAGTACGTGCAACTTAAAAATTATAGATCTGATGAGTATTACACTAGGTCAGGGGTCAGTCAAGGCAGTACACTTGGACCAACTCTGTTTTTGGTTATGATCAATGACCTCCCTAGAATCTTAAACACTCCCCGCTGTCTAATGTTTGCAGATGATTTAAAAGTTTATCATTCAGTGTGTAATGAATTTGATGGCCAATTACTCCAACAAGAATTTAATTCTTTGGAAAGATGGAGTTGTTCTAATAGACTTGCATTTAACGCCTCAAAATGTAAATCAATCACTTTTACCAGATTGCAAGTGCCTACATTAACACCTTATACCTTGGCAGATACCACATTAGAGCCAGTTAGTGGTATTCGGGATTTAGGTCTCCATGAGGATACTCGTCTGGACTTCCGCGATCACATTATTTCTATGTGAAAAACCGCTAACCGTAACCTAGGTTTCATAATGAGGACTTCTTCTCAGTTCAGCGATGTAAGAGTGGCAATCATGCTTTACAATGCTTTCGTTCGAAGCAAGCTCGAATTTGGCTCTATAGATTGATTGAAAGGCTCCAACGCAAATTTGCTATATATGTATATAAGAGACAGTACGGATACTATCCTTACCTTTTCCCATCCTTATTCGTTTCTGGTAAGGTCGGCATGGACACACTCGAACTAAGGCGTAAGTTACTATTAGCTTATCACTACTGCCTGATTCTCCGTGGCAAAGTCAATAATCCGACTATACTGAGCATGATGCCACTATATGCTCCCGACAACTACGTGCGTTGTGGCAGACGTCGTCATCCTCTGTTAGCATGCCACACACCGCGTACCCATCACGCGAACAACGCACCAACCCTAAGGGCGCTTATCTTACTTAATGCATATGTACACGAGGTTCAACATATAGATATTTTTAATGACCGTCTCTCCGCTATTTTAACTCTTTGAGAATATATTTAAGCTTTAATTTATATATAGCCATTTGGTTTTAACTGTAAGCTTATATCATAACTGTATTAAATAAATAAATAAATTCTGTTTTATTATCTTCGGAGTTCTGAGGTGGGCGTTAACATTCGCGATACAGTTAATTTAACTTCTGCGTAATGTTATCGTTTTTTCCATGCTTTTGTAAATCCTTGTTTATGCTCCCAAATAAAAAAAAACATTTCTATTCAATGAAAATGACCTCTTTTCATGTGCGATACGCCATGACAATTTCTTGTCATGGCGTATCGCACATGAAACTCTATTTAGCACTGGGCTGTGACTCAAAGCATCTAAATGACAGCCAAATTAGCCAAGTAAAGCTAACCTGCCTTACCTCGGTCAACTGACCTCAGTTCCAATAGCAGAGTAGATATTTAAACAACTATTGGACATAATTATCACATTATAATCGGTAATACTGGCATACGGAACCTAAACAAAACATTCGTAATTGGCTTTCGTATGTCCGCCGTCTGTCCGGATGTTCTCCTCTACAGGTCGCAATTTTGTGAGCAGGTTCTATAACTATATAGATTTTATTTGTCTATTCAGTTGTTGGAAATTTTCAAAATGGCGGAAATATAGGGGTTGAAAACAAAAAAAAAATGTTTTCAGTCATTTCGAAAATTCGTGAGGTCCACAGCTTACAGAGCCACTAGTTCAAAGTGGTTTGATTTGATCCGTAAAACATGTTCATTGATTAATCCCAAAGCGTTATGTCTCCCTTCGTCAAAATCAACAGATCGCTGTTTTGTTTAACTAGAATTTATTTTACAACACAGGCATTGATTGATGCTGGCAGCTTATTTGCAAATATTTTCTTTATCTCCTGCAGACATACAGGTCTATTTTGAAATCTTTCTTATTACATCACACCTTAATGTGTTTTCGAATGTATTTTTTCGGTTTTATTTTTTTATGACATGAATGATATATCTTGTTGAATTATCCAGATCGGATATCGTAGATATTAAGTAAAAAACATTATGCCGTTCCTGTCGGTAAAATGAATGTACGCGGGTGCCTGTGACGTCACTGGGACGGTGCCCTCTTACTTCACGATTCGATAACTGGCGACGACCGTCCCTGTGACGCGGCTACCGTCACAGCTACCGCGGCAAACACTCAGTGAACTTCGCTAGTAATTTCGTCATAAGTTCGTCAATGTTTGTCGTAGAACAAACATTTTTGATTTCTTAGCTCTATAAATCCGCATTCTCAACTAAAAACGTTACGGATCCTCATTGTGATATACCAGGAAATAATATAATCACATGCGTTCCAGTTTCCGAGCAATGAGACGGATACCAGCCGTGGTATGGCGTCACCGCGGCAATGGCGCCGTCATCGCTCGTTCCTCTCAGCCTGAAGTAGGCTGGCTCGGCTGGCGCTCTAGTGAGGACGAACGGTTACTGGCCGCGCTTGGCTCCGCGTGTGGGAACGATCCTGGCCTAGCACCTCCAACTAGCAAGGTATGTCATCTCGAGGGTAGTAGCTTCTTTGAGAGTACTGGAATAGCGCACATACATTTTTATCGGAATACGGGGCTACTACCAATAGACCGCCAGTAGCTAATAGCTGAAATACAGGTTTTGCTAATTAAGCAATATTATCGCTGAGATATGACTCTTCTATGTGAGAAATTATTCAACACCTAACCTAACCATATGTTTCATGTTGTTACCAGTGGTATTGGTACCAGTCCACAGGTTGTACATGTGTACAAATTTATCAAATAAATGTATATTATCTATCAAAAAATAAAATTCATTGACGCAGTTGGTAGGATTCCATCCCAACGACTGCGCCATATTATTTATTGTTTAGGCGCGCATATTCATAGCGCTTATAATATATAATATATTCCAATAACACAATTTTCCTTCTGTTACAGCAAATTAAACTATTGATCGTAGACGCGCGTTCCTACGCCTCGGCTGTTACGAACAGAGCGAGGGGTGGGGGTTGCGAATGCGCTCAGTACTACCCCAACGCGGATATTCAGTTCATGTCGATGCCCAACATCCATCACGTCAGAAGAAGCTTTCAACAAATGCGGGCTTTGGCGGCAGAATCAAGCGATCAAACTAAGTGAGTATCCTACTACTATACTACCTAATTGGATACAATTAAGATGTTGATGCATTTGTTGCTGTTCCAGACAATCCTTCTAGTATTAGAACATCGAAAGTTTGTGTGGATTTTAGTATATTTTTTGGCCGTAACAACTGATCGGATTTAGGTGAAACTTGGTAGGTACTTGGTGCCGTTTTATTTCGATATTTCGATTGAAAACGTCTTTAAACAGTCAAATTGACAGTTGTTTCAAATTCAAATTATCGTATTGTTTGTTGCGGTAGATTACGACGACATCGATTGTCAAAAGTAATGTTTCCGATTCGAAACGATGTAGGTAACAGTGGACTTTGCTAGATTATTGTCCCGATATATCGTTTATCGTATTAGAGAGAGGTAGTCTGTGATTTGGAATAGCTTATAGGTTTTTTATGTAAGTACCATGCGAAGCCGCGGCGAAAACCTTGTAATTCATATTATGACGAATTAAACAGAAAGCTGACGATTAGCACCCTTAAGGCGTCCCTAATCAAATAATCATGATACGTATTCACGGCGCTCAAATCGTGTTTTTTTATCAGTAAACATTCAAATAAGGAATTCTGATTAACAAGTAATGTTATAATTAGCTTACTTTCCGCCTATTGGTGTAAACTGCACGTTAAAACGGCGTCAACTTTAGGATGTCATAATCATTGAATATTTTAGACAGTATATCATAATTAATTTATAAAGCTAACAATTTCAAAATAATTTAAAACGAGGAAGTAAGAAGCAAAATATTGAAAATATCACCATACCCTTACCATATATCTTTTATAACTATATATTATTTCTTCAATTAACGAGTAGAAAGCTACTAAATAGTGGTAAAAAAAATATTTTTTTTTCCATACAAAAGTTTATTTGCTGAGGGCATCGTCTTAATATGAAATAATGGCTATATCACGATTTACAAATAAACATTTGTAAGCCATTGCACTCTCAGAAACTACGTCATAGATATAACCCAGCCAGATATAATGCATCCGCCTCTTACTACAAACCCTAGTTAAAAAGAGACGGACAGAACTTAAAATTCAGTTGTATTCAAATCAGCTCACGTAGAGGGTATTTGAATAGCAAAACTCAGGTGACTTGTAATAAACATTTTGAAATACACACGAAACTTAACGCACGTGATGAAAATTCCTTTATGCTTTTGTCTCGGCTTGGAAATCTGCCAAAATCTATGTAGTTTGAAGTAAATACGTATAATATAGTGCACGGCATTGTTTTGACGGAATTATAGGACGTGGATTTCGAGAATACTGTTTTAACGAGGCACGGCTTCGTTAATGCTTTGATGTTTCTGGTCCTTCCTACTTCTAAGACGAGAGTTGAGAAACTATGTATAAAACTACGCGCTTATAAAGTTAAAAATAACAAACACAATATTTACAATTTGCTGAGTCATTGCGAGCAGTAAACTTATAGTCAATTATACAGCATTTTTGGAAACTAATATATGTCTAAACTCTGCAGACCGTTTTCAATATGTCGATTGAAAACGTCATTGAAATGCCTTCCTACTTTTAAGACGAGAATTGGGAAACTATGTATGAAACTATGCGCTTATAATGTCCAAAATAACAAATACAATGTTTACAATTTGCTGAGTCATTGCAAACAGTAAACTTATATCCAATGATACAACATTTTTCGAAACTGATATAATGTCTGAACTCAGCAAATGCAGACCGTTTTTGATATTTCGATTGGAGATGTACGTAGAAAACATTCAAATTGAGTTGTTTCGTTGTCTAATTGAAATTATCGTATTGTTTGTTGCGGTGGATTACGACATCGATTGTCAAAAGTAATGTCGGTCGTTGCATCGTTCAAAACGATTCGAAATTATGTAGTTAAGAGCCTACTCTTAACTCTTAAAACGATTATCGTCCCGATATATTGTTTTTCGATTTTGAGAGACCTGATTTTTGTTATCTACTCTAAAGCTATTTATTTGATTCAAGAAAGATTCAGTAACAATTTCTGACTGGCTTTGCAGCTTCATTAGTAGTAACTGCCTTAGCCGCTGTAAGTTGTTGGTACGGTTCCCACCTAGGAAAAACATTATTGTGTTGAAAATAGATGTTTTTCTGTAATAACGTAGAATAGAATAGAATAGAATAGAAAATACTTTATTGCACACCACAAATACATTAGACTGTTATAAGTAGCAATGTTTACTACACGGTAGTACAATGGGCGGTCTTATCGCTAGATAGCGATCTCTGCCAGACAACCTTTGGATGGATAGAAATCAACATAGCTGAATACGTATCCTAATATCCGTGTATTAAAGATGAATAAAGATAAAGATGACTTGTATAATAATTATATAAATCATCTGATTCCCATAGGACATGCTTTGCTTAGTTTGGGACTTGGTGATGTTGTGTTAATATTTGACCATAATTTATTTGACGACCTCTGTGGCGCAGTGGGCGAAGACCCCCATGAGACGCAGATGTTTGCGTTTTTCGATTTCCGTAGCGGGATCTTCAAATATTTGTCTTGGGTCTTGGTGTTTTTTCTATGTATATACATATAGAAGAGATGGTAATGCGGCCCTACGCTTTGTTTTTTAGAGTCTCATGTAGAAATTATTAGACTTTATAGTAGACTATAAAGCAATAGTAGACTAAGAACTTTATAGTCATTATTCATCAGTCTATGAATGCCGTGCTATGAAATAAATGAAATGACCACAGAATAATCAAAAACATATGTATTTTTAAATTTCAAATTTGGCTACATGATATAAAGTGGCACCCAGGGGGGCCATATTAAATCACTATCAAGCCGTAGTTTCTCGAATACTTATCATTAACATTTGCATAACACGTTGTGTCTCCAGTACATCTCTGACTAGCCATAGCCTCTGGAATAGTTTATCATTAACAGTTGCATAATGTGTGTACAGCTGGCACAGTAACCTGGAACGTACACTGTGGCTCCAGTACGTGTCGGGCGTGGCGCGCGCCGCGGGCGTGGTGTGTCGCGCCGTGCTGGCCGGCCGGCCCGTGCTGGTGCACTGCTCCGACGGGTGGGACCGCACGCCGCAGATAGTCGCCGCCGCACAACTGCTGCTCGACCCGCATTATAGAACACTCGAGGTAACTGCTGCTCTTACACCACCACTATACATACTAAGGTCGCATTGTTGGGCTCACGGGGTAACTACTGCTCTTACACCACCACTATAGATACCTTAAGTCGCATTATAGGACACTTGAGGTAACTGCTGCTCTTACACCACCACTATAGATACTAAAGTCGCATTATAGGACACTCGGGAGTAACTACCACTCTTAGACCACCAATATAGGATACTACACAGACGCACTATACGAGACTGGATCCTACTGCTGTCAGACTACTTCTATACGTGAAATGTACTATGTACATACTCTGTCATCATCAGCCTTTCCTTATCCCACAATGTGGGGTCAGCACAAAGTGTTCCTTTCTTCAACCCTCCTCTATCATTTGTCATCTCAGTATTCACTCCTTTCTTACCCATATCATCTTTCACACAGTCAATTCCTCTTTTCGTAGGCCTACCTCTATTCCTACATCCACATTCAAATCCATGACCCTTCTTGTAACATAAGCTTCTTTCCTCAACATAACATGTTATACCACGCTAGCTAACCTATTACTCCTCATCTTTTTCGTCACTGGCGCTACTTTCAAACTTCTCTGATATAGTCATACTCATTTTCCTGCAACCTGTGTAAAAGATTTCGTGAAAAGGGACAGAAGTGTGTAACAGGAAGCCGAGGATGTGCGCGTTATTTGACTTGACCAATGAGTGCGCGCGGTGGTATAGTTGGTCGTCAGATGGTACCAACCGATTTTCCGAGAGGTTGGTACTGTCAGCCAACTGGGTGTGGGCGTATGTGACGAAAAAGAGAAAGGGAAATAGGAAACGCATCAGCTGTGCGCTTGTCCTACAGTGTTGTATATAAAGTGTGCTGTTATATAAACTAATTCCGGATATAATGTTAATGTTGCTTATTACCAAGGTGAGATGTCAGATGTTACACATCATATGTGACTATTGTGAGGCTCGCTCGTTTTTTGTATTTACTTATTATCCAATAATAATAATTATAAGTATATTATCCAAATTAAATGATGAAATCAAGAGCTGATATTAAAAATTCCGTTACTTGTTTCAGGGTTTCCGCATACTAATCGAGAGGGAATGGCTAGACTTTGGACACAAGTTCGCGGACCGATGCGGGCACCAGTTCGGGGCCGAGGAGCCGAACGAGCGCTCACCCATCTTCCTGCAATGGCTGGACTGGGTGCATCAGATGGCACTCCAGTACCCTTGCAGCTTTGAATTCAATGAGGCATATCTGGTAGGTACTAAACACAATTACGATCACGATTAGCCCATGTCAAACTGCTGGGAAAAGGCCTCCCCTTGATCTCTCCAGTCATCTCGGTTTTGAGCTATTTAAACCCAAGCTCTGTCAAAAGTGTCGCCATCTCTTTCTGGGTCTACCACGGTGCCGTCTCGCTGTCACCCTCGCACTCGCCACACTCGCTGCCACTCAGTGGATTACTCGATAACGAAACGTAATTATTTCGTTATGATTAGTTTAAAATTATCTTCTCGCAATACACTTGAACCTATCCCCTTCGTTGTGTTGTGTACTAAAGTCAATATAGCTATCCTACTAATAATATAAACGTAAAAGTTTGGGTAGGTTTTTGAATTATTAAATAAGTTTGCTTTTTTTTTATTCCTATTCGAGTAATTTTTCTTATTAAACTTTACATTTTGATAAACACTGGTTTTAATCACGTGTTTTTTTTCGATAAAGGCATTGATTCTTTAGAATTATCTAGAAAATCTTCAGAACGTTTGTACAACTTACGAAAACTTTGAATAGGTAGACTGTCTATACCATCCCGCCAATCTATTCTTATGATTTTGACTCAAAAGTAATTCGTCACGTAATGCCTCCACGAGGCATCCTCAGGAACAATTGTCTCGCTCCGCACTGGAACCGTCTGAGACATAAAAGCTTGCGGGTTCGATTCCCGCCGCGGGACAAATGTTTGTATGTTAAGCAAGTATTTGTTGTATTTGCAAAAAAAAACAGTAATGCACACACAGGCCTCTCATACTTTAGGGCCAGATGATGCTATGTGAAATGTCCGGCATTATTTATTTATTTACGTTTACATTTATTCCGGCGCTCGACGAAGCAACCAGCTCATTACGAGAGCCACTGTTTGCGGTGTCGATGTTTTTTCAATTGTTGAATCTAACTCATTAGAACAGATTGGCAAGATAGTACTGTATCTATTTACCTATTCAATAATTAGTAATACCGCTATGTGACATCTGTATCAATATTGTTAGTAATAGAAGTTGTAATTCTTTAGATAAAGCTAGCGACACACGTGCACTCGTGCATGTTCGGGACGTTCCTGTGTAACACGGCTCGCGAGCGCGGGGAGGCGCGGCTCGGGGACGCGACTGCGCACGTGTGGCATCTACTGCGCGCTCCCGCCTACAGGAACCATCTCTACCAGCCGCATCAACACGACCAGGTAATACTACTGCGCACGTGTGGCATCTACTGCGCGCTCCCGCCTACAGGAACCATCTCTACCAGCCGCATCAACACGACCAGGTAATACTACTGCGCACGTGTGGCATCTACTGCGCGCTCCCGCCTACAGGAACCATCTCTACCAGCCGCATCAACACGACCAGGTAATACTACTGCGCACGTGTGGCATCTACTGCGCGCTCCCGCCTACAGGAACCATCTCTACCAGCCGCATCAACACGACCAGGTAATACTACTGCGCACGTGTGGCATCTACTGCGCGCTCCCGCCTACAGGAACCATCTCTACCAGCCGCATCAACACGACCAGGTAATACTACTGCGCACGTGTGGCATCTACTGCGCGCTCCCGCCTACAGGAACCATCTCTACCAGCCGCATCAACACGACCAGGTAATACTACTGCGCACGTGTGGCATCTACTGCGCGCTCCCGCCTACAGGAACCATCTCTACCAGCCGCATCAACACGACCAGGTAATACTACTGCGCACGTGTGGCATCTACTGCGCGCTCCCGCCTACAGGAACCATCTCTACCAGCCGCATCAACACGACCAGGTAATACTACTGCGCACGTGTGGCATCTACTGCGCGCTCCCGCCTACAGGAACCATCTCTACCAGCCGCATCAACACGACCAGGTAATACTACTGCGCACGTGTGGCATCTACTGCGCGCTCCCGCCTACAGGAACCATCTCTACCAGCCGCATCAACACGACCAGGTAATACTACTGCGCACGTGTGGCATCTACTGCGCGCTCCCGCCTACAGGAACCATCTCTACCAGCCGCATCAACACGACCAGGTAATACTACTGCGCACGTGTGGCATCTACTGCGCGCTCCCGCCTACAGGAACCATCTCTACCAGCCGCATCAACACGACCAGGTAATACTACTGCGCACGTGTGGCATCTACTGCGCGCTCCCGCCTACAGGAACCATCTCTACCAGCCGCATCAACACGACCAGGTAATACTACTGCGCACGTGTGGCATCTACTGCGCGCTCCCGCCTACAGGAACCATCTCTACCAGCCGCATCAACACGACCAGGTAATACTACTGCGCACGTGTGGCATCTACTGCGCGCTCCCGCCTACAGGAACCATCTCTACCAGCCGCATCAACACGACCAGGTAATACTACTGCGCACGTGTGGCATCTACTGCGCGCTCCCGCCTACAGGAACCATCTCTACCAGCCGCATCAACACGACCAGGTAATACTACTGCGCACGTGTGGCATCTACCTTATTTTACATAATAACAAATTTAACATAAACATTTATATTATTTAAAAAATATTTAGAATAATCAAATCGTGTTTGTCCCAGGTGTTATGGCCGGACTACAGCGTCCGTTCGATACAAGTTTGGACGAGCATGTTCGGAAGCGAGCGAGGAGACAACATCGATGAGATCGACGAACCAACACTGCAACAAGACCTTCCTAGAACACAACACACAAACGGTATAAACTCGTACGCGTACTTTTAATACTCCTATTAATCCTCTGGTTCCCATAGAACAAGCTATGTTTAGTTTGACAATTAATACAACACCATCTAGCCCCATTTTTTAGGGTTCCGTACCTGGAAAGGAAAAAACGGAACCCTTATAGGATCACTTTGTTGTCCGTCTGTCCGTCCGTCCGTCCGTCCGTCTGTCAAGACCCTTTTTCTCAAGAACGCGTGGAGGTATCAAGCTGAAATTTATATCAAATACTCAGGTCTACTGTCCCTTAAAGCTGTGAAAAAGTCAAACTTCCAACGCAACGCCAACGCAATCAAAAGATACAGCCGTTTATGCCGCAAATTTTCGACATTCGCAAGGGAATCAAAACCTACAGGGCACTTCCCGTGAACTCAGAATATTGAAATTAGTTATGAAGCAAAGTCGCACAGAAAAAAAAAATTTACGAAAACCGTAAACTTTTAGATAGTTTCATTTTGCAATAAAAATACCATAACAACTCGTATGATTCGATTGTCTACAGGTTTCCTCAGGTTTTACAGAACCCTCGGTGCGCGAGTCCGACTCGCACTTGGCCGGTTTTTTTTATCATCTATATTCATCACACAAAATGTCTGCGGAAACAAACCCAAAACATACAGCAGTTACTACCAACAGAGCTGTCTGCTACTTATCGTGTCCCTAGATATTTTGAACCAGTGTGTTGAAAGGATTGAAGTGCGCCTCAGAGTCTCCTTTCATCTTTTTAATAATAATAATAAAATTCATTTATTTTCTCTCACAAAGGTTCTTACTTAGGGCTACGTTTTTGGTGCGTTTAACAAATTTGTAGACCGGTTTTGCGAGAGACTGGTGCCTGAGATAGGTATACGAAACCTGTGTTACAGGTCACCAGGTGCTCCCACTCCGCGGACCGTATAAAAACAAACGATGTTGGACGACATTTTAAACTTCTTATGTGGGAACCAGTAATTATTTGCTGCAATAAACAGACTCTAATTTTGCAATAATTTTGACTCTAGGACTGATGACGAAAACGAGATCGTGCGACAACTTACTGAACGAAGGAGAGAAACGAACCACTCAGAGAAGATGCAGCGATCCCAGCATCGCACCTGATCTAATGTAAGTTATAACAATTTTGTATTTTTATTATTCTTTTAGTAGGTATTTTATTGTTATTATTTGAATGTACTTATGAGATATTTAGTATATGAAACACCCAGACCTGAGACAAATACTTGCAGATCATAATAAACATTAGGCCCGCGGCGGGAATTGAGTCCGCGACCTTCTTGCGTCTCAGCCAGGCCTTGGCCCACTGCGGCACAGAGGTTGCAGCATATCATGCGGCTATGTTATACTGCAAAACTGATTTTAAAAATCACATCTCGTTCGACCCATTTGTAACTCATTCTACACATAATACTGCTTCTAATAGTTGTCTACCAACCGTGGGGATTAAATTACAAATTAGAAATTTCTAAATTACAGTTCTGAAATAGGTTAACATTTATATTTGATTCCATTCCTAGAATTTCTGCAGTTTTTTTTTTTTTTACATTTCACGCAGCATCATCTGGCCCCAAAGTAAGCAGAGCTTGTGTTATGGGTACCACATGACTGATATTTTTTTAAATACACACATTATATATATTATACATAGAAACACCCAGAACCGAGACAAATACTTGCAGATCGTACAAACATTTGTCCCGCGGCGAGAATCGAACCCGCAACCTTCTGCGTCTCAGCCGGGCCTTAGCCCACTGCGCCACAGAGGTCGTCAAATTCGTGATTATATATAATTTCAATGAACTAATAGTGAGGTATTTGCAGGAAGTTATCCATGGTTGTGAAGGAATGCGATTCGAGACGGGAATGCAGATCTGCGCTAACCGACAGCTGCGTTGACGAACTGCCGCTACTGCAGAGACCTGACCCGACTCGCGATCAGGTAAATACATTCATATGGACAATCCACACAACACCATCTAGCCCAAAACTAACCATAGCTTGTTATATGGGAACCAAATAACATGAAAGTATATATATACGATTACGCGGAAATACCGTTTGTTTTCCTAGGCACTACCCCTTGGCGCTACTAGTAGAGTAAAGGGAAATTTTACTTTCCCGTGACACTACTGGTAAAAGTACATTTCCAGTGACACTACACTGTTGCCAGTAGTTTCACGAAAAATATTATTTCCCGTGGCACGAGTGAACCTTTTGTGGGTAGTAACACAGTTATGTATCTAGACAGACGAACTATATTCTTCTAGCGCTTCGGCGTACGCTCGCTTTGCTCGCCTTGCGCGTTGTTTTCTATACTCTAACATAACCTAACCAACTGATTTTGATCTGATTCAACTTTTTCTCTTGACTCTACTCTGTCCAGTCGCTAATTTGTCCAGCTGGGAATCTTTCGAAATGCTCCTGACAGACCTAAACTAGTATTAGTAGTGCCATTGGTAATGAGGTAATCCACGGGAGATTTTATAATATGTGATTAATTAGCCAATAGCCAGTGCTTTTATAACACTGAGACACAGAACAAACTTCTATGTTCATTACACAAATGCTATGAATCCGTAACTTATAGTAAAATCCAGAGTTACTACCATCTGAGCTGTGAGGACAAACAAAATGCTTCAGTGTATACTCTGTGGCATGATCTCTTTGACGCAGTGAGCGAAGGCCCGGCTGAGACGCTGAAGGTTGCGGATTCGATTCCCGCCGCGGGACAAATGTTTGGATGATCTGAAAGTAATCGTCTCGGGTCTGAGTGTTTCTATATTTCTATTTGTATGTATTTAAAAAAAAAATATAATCCCGGACATTTCACACACCAACATCTGGCCCCAACATAAGCAGAGCTTGTGTTATGGGTACCAACATGACTGACTACTTATATACTTTTTTTGTTTTTGTAAATACATACTTTTATATCATACATAGAAACACCCAGACCCGAGACAAGTAGCAAATCAATCATGCGGCCATAACACAAGCTCTGCTTACTTTGGGGCCAGATGATGGGGTGTGAAATGTCCGGCATTATTTATGAATACATCGTCATTACTACCTACAGGTGGACGGCTTACATCCAGACCACTTCGAAAGCCCTCGTCCCCGGGATCTGACCAGCGGCTCGAGTTCTCTAGAACGGGAGTTGTCCCGACCCACCATCACCGCTGAAGTGAGGCAGGTGGTCAGCAGCACGTGTGACGTCACGTCGGGCGGGGAGGCGGGCCGGGGGCCGGGCGGGGTGGGGGGACGCGCGGTGCCGACCGACGTGGAAACGCCGGAGGAGCAACCGGTTTTTGTCTGCGATCCCTACTCTGACGTCATCAGTATCGCTGAGGTTGGTTTTCCTGTCCGCTGTTTTGTCCGTGTGGTACGTTGAATATAACATGTGTGCTAGTTAGTCCAGTATGGCGATTATGGAACTTTTGACACATCCAATGTCTATCAGTTTCGATTATCGGCATAATTTCAATAATTAGTTTGATTGTAATTAGAACCAGTTTTGACAAGATGGATTACTATTACGTACGTTCAGTTTTCTATTCATATGACAGCATGTATGACAATCAACATCAACCTTCCGTAATACCAATTCATCAATAGTAATTGAAGCCGATTAGTATCAAAGTTTTGATAGTATTAGAATTCCATAATCACCCCGCAGGTCTACGACTATATATTATAATGTATTAAGTTTTATCGAAATTAAATTGGTAATTTTTTAAATGACGAACCTTTCACATATCGTAATCTAGCCCTAATAAGTAAGCAGAGCTTGTGTTATGGGTACCACATGACTGATGACATGATCTTATATACTTGTTTTTTGTAAATGAATACCTATATATTATACATAGAAACACCCAGACCCGAGACAAATACTTGCAGCTCATTTAAATATTTGTCGTGCGGCGGGAATCGAACCCGCAACCTTCGAGACACGCTCTGCTTACATTGGGGCTAGATGTTGCTGTGTAAAATGTCTAACATTATTTATATTAATGATAAGACAGGACAGTATTATTTTTGAAGGCTTAATTCTTTTTTAAACTCAAACTACATTCAAATTTATTATTTAGTTAGTTTTCAATAAGACACGAAGGAAATATTTTATCCAAAAAAAAACGAAATAAGAAGACAAACCTATTAAAAAAATAATAATAATTTCAGGCTACCCGCGAATCCGGTCGTACTCGCAACATCAGCATCACCTGGCGTTCGATATCAGAATCCTCCAACCAATCATCCACCTTCGACGTCGGCGACGCACAACGAGATGCCTCGCTCCCTCCCTCGCTCCCCGCCTCACTGCCCGCCTCACTGCCCGCCTCACTGCCCGCCTCACTACCCGCCTCACTACCCGCCTCACTGCCCGCCTCGCTCCCCGCCTCACTGCCCGCCTCACTGCCCGCCTCACTACCCGCCTCACTACCCGCCTCGCGAGGCACCTCGCACGAGGCATCGCCTCAGGATAACCACAACAGCACAGAGGGAGTCTTACTGAACCATAATGTTGAGAACCAGATCGAGAGAGTTAACGGAGTCAACAGTTTGGTCGGACTCAACGGAATGCTGAATGGGATTGAGGAGGTCTCTACCAAGTTTTTGGATGTCGAGCTGAATGGTGAGTGAAAACAGAGAATTACACTGTCAATTCAGATATTCAAATTACATACAACCACGAGGGTCACTTTGAATATAACATGCGGTGAATTTAGGAGTTGATTACTAACCCAAGTTTTAAGATAATCAGAGAAGAAACTCACTTAAGTCCCTCTAAAGTGCCTTGGATACATTCTCCCTACACTGCCCTTCTTTATATTGTACTAGCTGCTTCCCGCAGCTTCGCACGCGTGGTAGCTCCATAAAAAGTAGCCTATGTTCTTCTCCAAGGTCCTATCTATCTGTACACCAAAATTCATCGAAATCGGTTCAGCGGTTTAGGCGTGAAAACGTAACAAACAGACAGACAGTGTTACTTTCACATTTAAAATATTAGTAGGAGTGTGATTGGCAACATAATTGTAGTTTTTGCACGTAGTAAAGTTATCTTCACTTTTGTTTTTATTGTTTACTAGCTGTTTCCCGCGGCTTTGCCCGCGTGGTAGATAAAAATTGACAAGATAATAATTGAACGAATGAATGTTTCGGAAAAGTTACAAATCATAATCGCGGTTTGACCATGATCCCGAGTAATTTTTTTGAAAATATTTCTTAGCAAACACTTGCGGCCCTAGAGGAAGCTGCATACCAAAATTTAATTATAATCTGTTCGATGGTTTCTGAGATTTCGTGATGAATTAGTGAGTGGTATTTGACAAATATATAGTAGATCTGCCCTGTTGCAATAGACTTGACCGATCTCCCGCGATACGAGCCTGGCCTAGTGCGGGATCACTTAATCATCATCGGGATCAAACAATTCATCATCTTAAATGTAGTGTGGGGACTTCATAGCATTTTGTATTACAGGTGCTGGTACTTCAAGTAGCGTCAGTTCGGAGAGCGAAGGCGAAGCAGCCGCGGTACCGAGAAGAAACGCCCACGTGAGGGCTCGAGGCTCTCAACTGACTCTATGTCCCACCTCGCCCAGAAGATTCGCTTGCTGCCATTGCTCCAGACGACCTAGCAATACCAGTGAGTTTATTAGTAGAACGAAAAACGAGCGAGCCTTTACAGTAGTCGCGAATGATGCGTAACATCTGACATTTCACCTTGGTAATAAGCAACATTAACAACATATCCTGAATCAGTTCTCTATATTATTTCACTTTATACACAACACTGTAGGTTAAGCGCACAGCTGATGCGTTCTCTTTCTCGTCACACACACACACGCACATATTGTTGGCTGACAGGACCAATCTGTCGGAAAATGGGTTGGTACCATCAGTCGGCCAACTTTACCACCGCGCGCATGGTTATTGGTCAAATCATATAGCGAGCGCTTCCCCGGCTTCCCGTTACACACTCACAAAAAATAGGTACGGTAACCCTCTCATCCGCGACTTTTGAATTTAAGGAAGAAGTACACGACATATAGATAGATTGAATACTTTAAAACACAGAAGTGCTGTTCTGTACCAGGTGGTGTAGAAACGTCTGGCGACTCGGCTGGCAGTGGCATCTGCTGGTGCGGGGTCTGCGGCTGCGCAGTCAGCGGGGCGCGGGTGCGCTGTGTCTGCGGCGCGGGGGGCGGGGGCGGGGGCGGCGCCGGGAGCGGGGCCGGGGGCGGGGCCGCGGGGGGGAACGGCGCCGCGGCCGGGGGCGCGGGGGGGGCGGCCACGCCCGCGCGACCTGACGTCATAGACGGCCTGCCACCGGTCGCTGATCCACTGCAGGCGAGGTTGCATCAGATTATACTGTATCAACGGGTGAGTGTTATTCCATAGATCGCAAAGAAAGAAAATATTCAAAACTACCACATACCTAATAGTACGAGATCCGGCTGCAGAATTAGTGCTCTCATCGAGTATTTGCTAAAAACCAAATTTATACGCATATTTATGATTAGGAGAATATGCATCTACCAGGTTGCCTATAAAAATGTGGCCGCTAGTATTTTTAAATAAATAAATGTTAATTGATTTTCGAAAAATATCGTCCACTTCACGGCAATATTTATAAGGACTGAAAAATCACAGTTGCCGTTGTGCACTTGGCCGCTCCTCTTCGCAATGTTACGCGCTAACTCTCTTTCACTTAATTTACCATTTTTAATACCACCATCTTGCGGGCAGCAGTTCTATAGCTCTATCTATAAATATTTAATTCATTAAATCAAATTAAATTAAATTAAATTTCAGGCAACAAAATTATGTGTATGAATGTTGTTTGTTTTTGTCATGTTTTTGTTTGTGAATACAGAAAGTAGTAGAAGAATTGAGCGGCCAGCTACGAGAGGCTCGGGAAGCGTTGCGGCTCTCTTCCCCCGCGCCCGCCGCCTCCTCGCCCCTCGCCTCTCCACATCCCAGCAGCACTGCGCCTGCGCACAATAAGGTACCTAACCACCTCGCCCCTCGCCCCTCGCCCCTCGCCTCTCCACATACCAGCAGCACTGCGCCTGCGCACAATAAGGTACCTAACCCCCTCGCCCCTCGCCCCTCGCCTCTCCACATACCAGCAGCACTGCGCCTGCGCACAATAAGGTACCTAACCCCCTCGCCCCTCGCCCCTCGCCTCTCCACATACCAGCAGCACTGCGCCTGCGCACAATAAGGTACCTAACCCCCTCGCCCCTCGCCCCTCGCCCCTCGCCCCTCGCCTCTCCACATACCAGCAGCACTGCGCCTGCGCACAATAAGGTACCTAACCCCCTCGCCCCTCGCCCCTCGCCCCTCGCCTCTCCACATACCAGCAGCACTGCGCCTGCGCACAATAAGGTACCTAACCCCCTCGCCCCTCGCCCCTCGCCCCTCGCCCCTCGCCTCTCCACATACCAGCAGCACTGCGCCTGCGCACAATAAGGTACCTAACCACCTCGCCCCTCGCCCCTCGCCTCTCCACATACCAGCAGCACTGCGCCTGCGCACAATAAGGTACCTAACCCCCTCGCCCCTCGCCCCTCGCCTCTCCACATACCAGCAGCACTGCGCCTGCGCACAATAAGGTACCTAACCACCTCGCCCCTCGCCCCTCGCCCCTCGCCTCTCCACATCCCAGCAGCACTGCGCCTGCGCACAATAAGGTACCTAGCCACCTCGCCCCTCGCCCCTCGCCCCTCGCCTCTCCACATCCCAGCAGCACTGCGCCTGCGCACAATAAGGTACCTAACCACCTCGCCCCTCGCCCCTCGCCCCTCGCCTCTCCACATCCCAGCAGCACTGCGCCTGCGCACAATAAGGTACCTAACCACCTCGCCCCTCGCCCCTCGCCCCTCGCCTCTCCACATACCAGCAGCACTGCGCCTGCGCACAATAAGGTACCTAACCACCTCGCCCCTCGCCCCTCGCCCCTCGCCTCTCCACATACCAGCAGCACTGCGCCTGCGCACAATAAGGTACCTAACCCCCTCGCCCCTCGCCCCTCGCCTCTCCACATACCAGCAGCACTGCGCCTGCGCACAATAAGGTACCTAACCCCCTCGCCCCTCGCCCCTCGCCTCTCCACATCCCAGCAGCACTGCGCCTGCGCACAATAAGGTACCTAACCACCTCGCCCCTCGCCCCTCGCCCCTCGCCTCTCCACATCCCAGCAGCACTGCGCCTGCGCACAATAAGGTACCTAACCACCTCGCCCCTCGCCCCTCGCCCCTCGCCCCTCGCCTCTCCACATACCAGCAGCACTGCGCCTGCGCACAATAAGGTACCTAACCACCTCGCCCCTCGCCCCTCGCCTCTCCACATCCCAGCAGCACTGCGCCTGCGCACAATAAGGTACCTAACCCCCTCGCCCCTCGCCCCTCGCCTCTCCACATACCAGCAGCACTGCGCCTGCGCACAATAAGGTACCTAACCCCCTCGCCCCTCGCCCCTCGCCTCTCCACATCCCAGCAGCACTGCGCCTGCGCACAATAAGGTACCTAACCCCCTCGCCCCTCGCCCCTCGCCTCTCCACATACCAGCAGCACTGCGCCTGCGCACAATAAGGTACCTAACCACCTCGCCCCTCGCCCCTCGCCTCTCCACATCCCAGCAGCACTGCGCCTGCGCACAATAAGGTACCTAACCCCCTCGCCCCTCGCCCCTCGCCTCTCCACATACCAGCAGCACTGCGCCTGCGCACAATAAGGTACCTAACCACCTCGCCCCTCGCCCCTCGCCTCTCCACATACCAGCAGCACTGCGCCTGCGCACAATAAGGTACCTAACCACCTCGCCCCTCGCCCCTCGCCTCTCCACATCCCAGCAGCACTGCGCCTGCGCACAATAAGGTACCTAACCACCTCGCCCCTCGCCCCTCGCCCCTCGCCCCTCGCCTCTCCACATACCAGCAGCACTGCGCCTGCGCACAATAAGGTACCTAACCACCTCGCCCCTCGCCCCTCGCCTCTCCACATCCCAGCAGCACTGCGCCTGCGCACAATAAGGTACCTAACCCCCTCGCCCCTCGCCCCTCGCCTCTCCACATACCAGCAGCACTGCGCCTGCGCACAATAAGGTACCTAACCCCCTCGCCCCTCGCCCCTCGCCTCTCCACATCCCAGCAGCACTGCGCCTGCGCACAATAAGGTACCTAACCCCCTCGCCCCTCGCCCCTCGCCTCTCCACATACCAGCAGCACTGCGCCTGCGCACAATAAGGTACCTAACCACCTCGCCCCTCGCCCCTCGCCTCTCCACATACCAGCAGCACTGCGCCTGCGCACAATAAGGTACCTAACCACCTCGCCCCTCGCCCCTCGCCTCTCCACATCCCAGCAGCACTGCGCCTGCGCACAATAAGGTACCTAACCACCTCGCCCCTCGCCCCTCGCCTCTCCACATCCCAGCAGCACTGCGCCTGCGCACAATAAGGTACCTAACCACCTCGCCCCTCGCCCCTCGCCTCTCCACATCCCAGCAGCACTGCGCCTGCGCACAATAAGGTACCTAACCACCTCGCCCCTCGCCCCTCGCCTCTCCACATCCCAGCAGCACTGCGCCTGCGCACAATAAGGTACCTAACCACCTCGCCCCTCGCCCCTCGCCCCTCGCCTCTCCACATACCAGCAGCACTGCGCCTGCGCACAATAAGGTACCTAACCACCTCGCCCCTCGCCCCTCGCCCCTCGCCTCTCCACATCCCAGCAGCACTGCGCCTGCGCACAATAAGGTACCTAACCACCTCGCCCCTCGCCCCTCGCCTCTCCACATCCCAGCAGCACTGCGCCTGCGCACAATAAGGTACCTAACCACCTCGCCCCTCGCCCCTCGCCTCTCCACATCCCAGCAGCACTGCGCCTGCGCACAATAAGGTACCTAACCACCTCGCCCCTCGCCCCTCGCCTCTCCACATCCCAGCAGCACTGCGCCTGCGCACAATAAGGTACCTAACCACCTCGCCCCTCGCCCCTCGCCTCTCCACATCCCAGCAGCACTGCGCCTGCGCACAATAAGGTACCTAACCACCTCGCCCCTCGCCCCTCGCCCCTCGCCTCTCCACATACCAGCAGCACTGCGCCTGCGCACAATAAGGTACCTAACCACCTCGCCCCTCGCCCCTCGCCTCTCCACATCCCAGCAGCACTGCGCCTGCGCACAATAAGGTACCTAACCACCTCGCCCCTCGCCCCTCGCCCCTCGCCTCTCCACATCCCAGCAGCACTGCGCCTGCGCACAATAAGGTACCTAACCACCTCGCCCCTCGCCCCTCGCCTCTCCACATCCCAGCAGCACTGCGCCTGCGCACAATAAGGTACCTAACCACCTCGCCCCTCGCCCCTCGCCCCTCGCCTCTCCACATACCAGCAGCACTGCGCCTGCGCACAATAAGGTACCTAACCACCTCGCCCCTCGCCCCTCGCCCCTCGCCTCTCCACATCCCAGCAGCACTGCGCCTGCGCACAATAAGGTACCTAACCCCCTCGCCCCTCGCCCCTCGCCTCTCCACATCCCAGCAGCACTGCGCCTGCGCACAATAAGGTACCTAACCACCTCGCCCCTCGCCCCTCGCCCCTCGCCCCTCGCCTCTCCACATACCAGCAGCACTGCGCCTGCGCACAATAAGGTACCTAACCACCTCGCCCCTCGCCCCTCGCCTCTCCACATCCCAGCAGCACTGCGCCTGCGCACAATAAGGTACCTAACCCCCTCGCCCCTCGCCCCTCGCCTCTCCACATACCAGCAGCACTGCGCCTGCGCACAATAAGGTACCTAACCCCCTCGCCCCTCGCCCCTCGCCTCTCCACATCCCAGCAGCACTGCGCCTGCGCACAATAAGGTACCTAACCCCCTCGCCCCTCGCCCCTCGCCTCTCCACATACCAGCAGCACTGCGCCTGCGCACAATAAGGTACCTAACCACCTCGCCCCTCGCCCCTCGCCTCTCCACATCCCAGCAGCACTGCGCCTGCGCACAATAAGGTACCTAACCCCCTCGCCCCTCGCCCCTCGCCTCTCCACATACCAGCAGCACTGCGCCTGCGCACAATAAGGTACCTAACCACCTCGCCCCTCGCCCCTCGCCTCTCCACATACCAGCAGCACTGCGCCTGCGCACAATAAGGTACCTAACCACCTCGCCCCTCGCCCCTCGCCTCTCCACATCCCAGCAGCACTGCGCCTGCGCACAATAAGGTACCTAACCACCTCGCCCCTCGCCCCTCGCCTCTCCACATCCCAGCAGCACTGCGCCTGCGCACAATAAGGTACCTAACCACCTCGCCCCTCGCCCCTCGCCCCTCGCCTCTCCACATCCCAGCAGCACTGCGCCTGCGCACAATAAGGTACCTAACCCCCTCGCCCCTCGCCCCTCGCCTCTCCACATCCCAGCAGCACTGCGCCTGCGCACAATAAGGTACCTAACCACCTCGCCCCTCGCCCCTCGCCCCTCGCCCCTCGCCTCTCCACATACCAGCAGCACTGCGCCTGCGCACAATAAGGTACCTAACCACCTCGCCCCTCGCCCCTCGCCTCTCCACATCCCAGCAGCACTGCGCCTGCGCACAATAAGGTACCTAACCCCCTCGCCCCTCGCCCCTCGCCTCTCCACATACCAGCAGCACTGCGCCTGCGCACAATAAGGTACCTAACCCCCTCGCCCCTCGCCCCTCGCCTCTCCACATACCAGCAGCACTGCGCCTGCGCACAATAAGGTACCTAACCACCTCGCCCCTCGCCCCTCGCCTCTCCACATCCCAGCAGCACTGCGCCTGCGCACAATAAGGTACCTAACCCCCTCGCCCCTCGCCCCTCGCCTCTCCACATACCAGCAGCACTGCGCCTGCGCACAATAAGGTACCTAACCCCCTCGCCCCTCGCCCCTCGCCTCTCCACATCCCAGCAGCACTGCGCCTGCGCACAATAAGGTACCTAACCCCCTCGCCCCTCGCCCCTCGCCTCTCCACATACCAGCAGCACTGCGCCTGCGCACAATAAGGTACCTAACCACCTCGCCCCTCGCCCCTCGCCTCTCCACATACCAGCAGCACTGCGCCTGCGCACAATAAGGTACCTAACCACCTCGCCCCTCGCCCCTCGCCTCTCCACATCCCAGCAGCACTGCGCCTGCGCACAATAAGGTACCTAACCACCTCGCCCCTCGCCCCTCGCCTCTCCACATCCCAGCAGCACTGCGCCTGCGCACAATAAGGTACCTAACCACCTCGCCCCTCGCCCCTCGCCTCTCCACATACCAGCAGCACTGCGCCTGCGCACAATAAGGTACCTAACCACCTCGCCCCTCGCCCCTCGCCTCTCCACATCCCAGCAGCACTGCGCCTGCGCACAATAAGGTACCTAACCCCCTCGCCCCTCGCCCCTCGCCTCTCCACATACCAGCAGCACTGCGCCTGCGCACAATAAGGTACCTAACCCCCTCGCCCCTCGCCCCTCGCCTCTCCACATCCCAGCAGCACTGCGCCTGCGCACAATAAGGTACCTAACCCCCTCGCCCCTCGCCCCTCGCCTCTCCACATACCAGCAGCACTGCGCCTGCGCACAATAAGGTACCTAACCACCTCGCCCCTCGCCCCTCGCCTCTCCACATACCAGCAGCACTGCGCCTGCGCACAATAAGGTACCTAACCACCTCGCCCCTCGCCCCTCGCCTCTCCACATCCCAGCAGCACTGCGCCTGCGCACAATAAGGTACCTAACCACCTCGCCCCTCGCCCCTCGCCTCTCCACATCCCAGCAGCACTGCGCCTGCGCACAATAAGGTACCTAACCACCTCGCCCCTCGCCCCTCGCCTCTCCACATCCCAGCAGCACTGCGCCTGCGCACAATAAGGTACCTAACCACCTCGCCCCTCGCCCCTCGCCTCTCCACATCCCAGCAGCACTGCGCCTGCGCACAATAAGGTACCTAACCACCTCGCCCCTCGCCCCTCGCCCCTCGCCTCTCCACATACCAGCAGCACTGCGCCTGCGCACAATAAGGTACCTAACCACCTCGCCCCTCGCCCCTCGCCCCTCGCCTCTCCACATACCAGCAGCACTGCGCCTGCGCACAATAAGGTACCTAACCACCGACTAAAAAAAATAATTAATAGTGAACTCAAAATGTGATGCTCAAAACTATAGTTATAGTTAACATTCCATGGTTTGTACCCAACACGGAAGTACTACGATGAAAGCTTGGCGCTTCGGCCACGTTCGTGTTTCCGAATTAGTGCGACTATGTCCTGTGCCACGGGTCGTGTCGGCTCATCAGTCACCTGTGAGCTTTAAAGGCGGTAGCACGTGCGGTTATAGATTTTGTTTTTATAACGTAATTTTTAAATATTTTATAAAGCTAATGCGAAAATGGATATCTCAATAAAGTTAAAGAAAAGATCAACCATTGCGTTTAAGACGGCAAAGAAAAAAAAGGCCAAAACAGACTTTTATACTGATACTTGAGAATTTGAACTACTTCGTGATAAGAAACGTAGCATATAATATTCATTTCCAACGATTAAGATATTAAAAAATAAAAAGTTGTAGACATAAGCCGACTCAGCGTCGTCGGCAAACTGCATGCAAAAGTGTCGATTGAAAGAGTGGTGATTGAAATTAGAAACCGATATAATATGAATAATAATAATAATCCCGGACATTTCACACAACATCATCTGGCCCCAAAGTAAGCAGAGCTTGTGTTATGGGTACCACATGACTGATATACTACTTATATACTTTTTTTTGTAAATACATACATAACTCAGTATAAATACATAATGTTATAATTTGTAGAAGAACAGCGTGGGCAGCGTCGGCAGCGCGTGCAGCGGCAGCGTGAGCAGCAGCGGCAGTGGCAGCGGCTCCGGCAGCGGCTCCGCCTCCGAGGTGGAGGTGGGCGAGGAGGCGCGCGGCGTGGTGTGGTTGCCTGACAGTGCCGCCCCTCGCTGTCAGCACTGCCACCACCACTTCTGGCTCGCCCGGCGCCGCCATCACTGCAGGTACGCTCACAACCAACTCGCAGGCGTGGTGTGGTTGCCTGACAGTGCCGCCCCTCGCTGTCAGCACTGCCACCACCACTTCTGGCTCGCCCGGCGCCGCCATCACTGCAGGTACGCTCACAACCAACTCGCAGGCGTGGTGTGGTTGCCTGACAGTGCCGCCCCTCGCTGTCAGCACTGCCACCACCACTTCTGGCTCGCCCGGCGCCGCCATCACTGCAGGTACGCTCACAACCAACTCGCAGGCGTGGTGTGGTTGCCTGACAGTGCCGCCCCGCGCTGTCAGCACTGCCACCACCACTTCTGGCTCGCCCGGCGCCGCCATCACTGCAGGTACGCTCACAACCAACTCGCAGGCGTGGTGTGGTTGCCTGACAGTGCCGCCCCGCGCTGTCAGCACTGCCACCACCACTTCTGGCTCGCCCGGCGCCGCCATCACTGCAGGTACGCTCACAACCAACTCGCAGGCGTGGTGTGGTTGCCTGACAGTGCCGCCCCGCGCTGTCAGCACTGCCACCACCACTTCTGGCTCGCCCGGCGCCGCCATCACTGCGGGTACGCTCACAACCAACTCGCAGGACGCACGCATTACTGTAGGTAACCTAACTTGTAGCTTGCATTTGAAACTCATTGTCCAATATTAAACCAGTAATTGCAACATTACGCTCTCCTGGCCACTATCGTTATATTTGTTGTCTATTCATTTCAAGTACCTACAATAGCGTAAGTCGAGTATGGTCGCGTAAGTCGAGTATGGTCGCGTAAGTCGAGTACAGTAGCGTAAGTCGAGTACAGTAGCGTAAGTCGAGTACAGTAGCGTAAGTCGAGTACAATAGCGTAAGTCGAGTGCAGTTTCGTAAGTCTAGTGCGGTTTCGTAAGTCGAGTGCAGTCGCGTAAGTCAAGTACGGTTGTAAGTACTTGACTTACGCGATGAAAAAACGTGACAGGTTTTCCTAGGGTGGGAGTTATTATCGATTTAAAAGTACCTATGTTTGAAATTTGTAATGAAAATTTACTTCACGGTGGTATAGATATCGCTATCCCACCGTGAAGCAAATTTCTATAACACTTTATTTTGATTACAGAAGCTGCGGTGGTATCTTCTGTAGCTCCTGTTCCGAGATGAGTCCGTGGGGCGAGTGCGGTGCCGTCCGCGTCTGTAGGCGGTGCCGCGCGCTGCGGTGACGCCCCACTGGCCCCGCCCCCTCGCCCCGCCCACTACCTCCGCGCCACGCGTTCAACAAACCACACGAAGTCTATGCCAAGTCTCTGAACTTTGTGAAGCCACACACACGCTCATTTATGTGTACGGACAAGAAACTGTCTATGAGAAAATATGGATTGAATCTACCTTTACTCTGCGAATACATGAAACCGGAACTGTCATTGTCTAAAAAACTGAAGAAACAGTCTCTAACTATAAAAGAAACTATACTAGACCAGTCAGTACAATATTCAATGCCGCGTATAGAGAAGACTCTAACAGTGATCCAAAACTCCTTTGTACCTTCAGTGATTTGTGTGATGTCTGACGAACGAATGACAGCTGTCAACTTGTCAGACATGTATTTACGCATGCGTATTGGACGTTTGCCAAGGGTCCAAAGCGTATCAGATCAACAGACCAGAAGCTTCGTCGAATCTGAGGCACTATCTTTAACCATCGGTTCGCCTATATCATTGATTTTGATCCGTGACATTCAATATCTGTGACACTGCTGCTTTACTAAAACTAAGCTCAAACTCACCAACATATATAATAACTCGAACAGACATACGTGATTGTTTATCAGTCAACGCAACATTATGGTAATATACCAATGTTATATTGCGTCTGGCGAATAATTGTAGACTGAAGTATTAACTGATCATTTCTCAGTTTAACCGTTGGTTTGTGTGCTGGTGAACTTTAGCTGTAACAGATAATACTTAGGAACAATGTTAAAATGTATAGCAGCACTTGGTACTAAACAGATTAAATAGAAAAATGCAATATATAGCACAAAGATAATTGTGATAGATCTATCTATATCAATCAAGCAATAAACTTAACCTAACATAGATTAACAGCCTTATAAACTGTATATACTATATATTATATGTTTATGGTACAAAATAATGTTTAATGGATTATATTAGCTTAGGACTCGGCCAAATGTTTATATATTTAACTTGCTAATGTGTCGTATAGATTTTATATCAGAATATCGCATATTTAAAAGCCTTACCTACCATAATATAATACTAAAGTACAGAAGCGCAACTCCCCGTGCTGCCATAAACCCGTGAACGTCAGACCGTTCCAAAATCCTGTATTTAGTACACGTGGGAGTTCCGCTTCTATAACAACTATTCCATGGCCTTACAAAGTAGTGCTAATACTATAGATAATCTATTAACAATCGGCAGTGTCACGGGAAATCGTTACATCGTTAATGTTATGGTTTCATATCGAATTGTCATTGTCATAAGTAAAACTGTTTAGACTACGTTTTGACACGCACGAAAAAGAAGGTACCTTATCTATTTGGCTTATGAGAAAAATCTACTGTTGTGAACTTCGTTTTAAGTTGGGTCATGGGTGTGAAGTGAGATGCACTTCATTAGTCTAAACAGTTTAACTTAGTTAATACTAGTCATATAGCTTCAACTAACTCTTAATTTTAACCATAATTTGATTTGTTAGTACGAAACTTCATCTCTGTCTTCATAATTTCAATTGGTTTTGAACTCAACGACGTTGATTTAGATTGCGAGAATCGTATGTTTAAACGAAGCTATGTTGACACTACATCGGTCTCTGTCTAATTGCCAAAGTGGAAAGGAGATATTGTTATTGCGGAGCCTTGGAGTAAAAATAAAGCTGGCTATAGAACACACCATGGTTTTGACAACATCAGATCAAACTTTGACTTATGTGACAATATAACTTACATGCCTTTCAAAGCCTTCGTTGCTTTTACAACGACAATGATTTTCCATCCCAATAATTATAATTTAAAGCTGTCTGTATCTTCTATCTTATAATCAAACAATTTGCTAGCGCGGCGTTAAAGTACGGTCTGTCTTTGTAATTCTAATGGCAATAAAGATAGCAACAGGTTAAATAACAACCTATAATTGCACATTTGTAAATGTGTTGTTAAAATAAGTGGCTATCTCTATTTATTGACATTAAAATGACAGAGACCTATGCGTGGGGTTTAAGTATAAGTACTATACTTAAACCCCACGCTACATAATTATGTCATTATAAGATGGAAGGTAACTAAAGGCACTTCAAATAATAATATATTTTAGGCAATCAAGATTTCTAAAAGGTATATAATTTATATTATTCGTAGTAAAGTATAAGCAGTGTTCATACACGTTTTTACTTTCATAGTCTAGCTCGTTGTTACTCTGAGGGTGAAACATAGCAGAGTCTAGTCTTTCGTGGTTTGTGAAACGGTGGGCCGGTTTGAGAAGGTAGTTAGGCAATGTAGTAAATACAAAAAGGCTGATTTTAACGTAATATTTAATTAATTTACAATAGATTTTGTTTCATAGGTTCAAGTACTCGGCTACAGTGATAGGAATTAGCGTTCACTATTGCCGAGGCCTTAGGGGTCTATTTTATGATCACATACTTAGTAATGTCTTGTTAAAATCTTGTTGCTCTATTCATTAAATAAAATAAAATTTAAATAATAAATAATCCCGGACATTTCACACAGCATCATCTGGCCCCAAAGTAAGCAGAGCTTGTGTTATGGGTACCACATGACTGATATATGGTCTGGGTGTTTCTATATATATGTATGTATTTACAAAAAAAATGTATATAATTAATACTTTATTAACCGGCCCTTCAAATAGTTGCAGATCATACAAACATTTGTCCCGCGGCGGGAATCGAACTCGCAACCTTCTGTGTCTCAGCCAGGCCTTCACCCACTGCGCCACAGAGGTCGTCATAATAATTCATTGATGTTATAATGACAAAAAAGTTAGTTAATTTTGACTCGCCTGTCAGCTCAGTTGGTAGCTTTGCCTTCAGCGCTGGGGGTTCGATTCCTTCTCAGAGCAAACATTTGTGTGGTGAACATAGGTGTTGGTTCTGTATTTGTTTTAAAGTATCATAAGTATTTGAAAATATATAAGTATTCTCTCAGTCATCTGGTCACCATAATACAAGTTATGCTTAGTTTGGGGCTAGATAGTGTTGCGTGCATTGTACACCAATATTTATTATTTATTTATTTATTAGTTATGTGGTTGTAGGATAGAGTTTAATGTTTCACTATTGTCTATGGATATTTATATCATGTTAATATAATGTTGCAATTCGGATTTCGATCGAATGATGTAAAGGCGATACGTTTTTTGTTTCTATAGGATTTTTTTCGCAGCAAATCCGCTTAATCAAGTATAATTTATTAGAATGGTTGTAAAAACTGGCCCCTATGTGGTAAACAGACAACGTGAGACTATTTGTATAATCTTGTTATATTTTTCATCTATTATTTTGTATTATAGTGTTTTCATTTATGTTCGATATTATTTTCGTGCAGTAAAGTTTTGTTTCACACTCGTTCCTACTGACGCTGAATGAAAGAAATGAATTTATCGGACTGTCGGTGGAATCTCGAATCTGTGAGCGTTGTAATAAGACTTAATTTTGTATATTCGACATATTTCCAATAATTTAAAATGTATGAGATACATTTCTTTACTATTAAATGTATGGATGTACGACTGAAATCGATTGGGGGGAATGTTTTCAACTAAGGAGCCGTTACTTTATTTGCGTTGATGCATTGATAGAACTAAATTTTGCAAATGGACTATTCCGGTTTTAAGAGAGTTTAATAAAAATAATGTATACCTACTCTGTTCATGATGCCCTATTTAAAATAATCTTAATATTCTAGGAGTTGTGGGACCTTGAAGTAAAAGATTTCTGTCATGGCTTAACAAATGTTTGTAGCTGGTACATTGATGCAATGAAGCTCCATTTGGAAATCCCAGCCGCGGTTACATAAATATCGTGCAACTCGCAGTTAGTTGAGTACGCCCAACACTTCAATATAGTCGGAAGGGTACCTACAACACGTTGATGTAGTCGAAAAGTACCCACAACACCTCGATATAGTCTGAAGTTACCCACAACACGTCGATATAATCGGAAGGTACCCACAACACCTCGATATAGTTAGAAGGTACCCGAAACACATCGATATAGTATGAGGATACCCCCAACACCTCGATGTAGGTATCGATGTCCATTTGTATAGAGGCACTGACGGGAACAACTTGAATAGTCGAATAGTCCATAAGAGAGTGTGAAGTGTCGCGTTTGTATTTTATTTGTGATATTGATGATAATTTTGTAATTAAGAGTTTAATAACGTTGTTAGAAGTTAAATTTTACGACTCTCAGTTGATTTTCAAAAACTTATTGCCTTGAAACAAATGTACCTACAGTTAACTTGCTATCGATACAACGGACCTAACAAAGTCTATTTATTATGTTATACAGATTGGTGGCTTCTAGAAATATATTTATTATAACCTCAACTAGCCCTAGTTTACCTGTGATGTTATATTTTTTTAAATGCGTTGTATATCTTTTTGTGTTGACTTATGTTTCTATGTATTAAACGGTGACATTCGACATTGGTGATGTAGTTTCGCTGGATTAGCTAGGATTTCGTAATATACGGAAGATCTTATTATGCTCACACCAAAGTTCAATTTAGAGTTAGTTTTAAACTATGTTAAAGTTAACATTTTTGATAAATTGATTTTCCTAGTTTTCCGCAGTTTTATCCAAAACTCAAACTACACAGCGTCTAAAGGAGTTACGACTCGTTAAGTAAATAAAAGTGTCATCAACATGTTAATTTAATAAGGAAATAAGATCGTTCTTTTTTTACCGATACTTCAGTTAGTCGCCGAAATTACAGTCTACTATAACGCATCTGAGGATATAACATCATCGGTATACTATCTAATTAGACAAACGTTCAGACAAGTATAGCGTGGCCTAGACTAGACGCGATGCGACAGAGACCTCGCTATAAAACCTCTACACACTAAATTCTCTGATCGTTTGTCTCCAGGTCTGGTCTGGCACATATGCACATAAAATTGAATCGTACGGGAACGTCTGCTTATTTATAGATGAATAGTAAGTTATTCTACAAGGGATTGTTGTTATCTGCATATATTTTATATCTGAATGTTTGGTACGCGTGTTCCATTGTCGAAGTGCAAACGTTTGTGACCAATGAATATTGACACGATGTGAAATAAAGCATTATTTAGTTTTATGAGACATGGCTTTTTATTTCCCTATTTACGGGTCAACACTAAGTAGTATCTACTGTAGTATTCTTTAATTAAGTAGCTAAGTTAATTATTTTCTGAAATCTGTGATAATTCCTTTGGTATGATGGCGGGCGGATCACCGCAGTGTTGCCAGTAAGTACCCCAGTATTGCCAACACACATACAACGTACCTTAATTACATCTACATAATTAATAGTGGCTCTGTGAGCTGTAAATCTCGCGATCATTTTTTGAAATGACTGAACTATTAGCTTTTTTAACGTTTTCAATCCCCATATCTCCGCCATTTTGATAAAATGCCAAAAACTGAATCGACAAAATATAAGTAAGGAAATTAAACTTCTGAATTCAATCTAATCTAAGTATATTTTGTTTTTGAAATCCGATAAACATAATTTCACAGTTATCATTGAAATATAAATAACGTTAATAAGTTTTCAAAATTAAACAATTTAAAAATAAATTAATAGGTTGTGATTCAAAAGTAGTAAGTACACAAAAATGTTCTTAAAAATAATTAACAAAAAATAAATTAATACATAAACTAGGTTCGTATAAAAATTAAGCTTTCGATCGCGAGTCGAGATTGGGTTATGTAATCAAGATCAAAATATTTATCTATAACAAACATCTATCAGTCAAGAAACAACATAATATCCACATAACCTTTCCACATTAATTAATTATATGAATAGAAAACAATCTAAATTTTGGTTTAATTTACATCAATTAGGGAGGTTTCAGACTAGCGTTTTTTTTACGCGCATGTGCGAATCAACTTTAAGCCTAAGCAAAAACTTAACGCACTTACTCCGGCGTGTTAGCTCGAATCAGTGGGTCTCTCTGTAGCAATATGGATAATATAACGATGAAGAAAAATTCAAGCGGCTCGCGCTCATTAGCGCGTCAACGCCCTTAAAAGTTGCACGTGTGGCAAAAACCACACGTTTCCAATAATTATGTTTAAAAAGCTAAAAAGAAAACCGTCTTTATTCATATAAAAATACGAAATTTCGTTTCCTTGGATGACAACTTTTTACCAGCTATTTTAATTTAAAAACCTAACTACTGAAACAATTTTGATGAAATTACTAAGGAAACAATCGAATCGTTTCACATGAAAGAATATTTTTAGTTATGTTTGGTACCTCATGACGGAGTCAAAAACAAATTGAGAACCTCTCTTTTATGAAGTCTTTAAAAACTAGCTTATAGGCGTCAAAAAAACGCTAAGGAGAAAATGCCCTTAGGACGCATGATTTGGAACTACATCTTCGGTGCAATATTAATATGTGCGCTTAGGCCTTTGTACGTTTGTTATGAGGATATTCGTTGCATAAAACTTATGTTGTATAACGGTAATAGGTAGTATAATAAAATTATAAAATCGTCTTACGAAACATACATGACTAGAATGTTTTGACTAAAATTGTAACAAGAAATAATAAACTAAGAGGTTAAACGGATTCTTCCTCGACGATAAACTTTTTAATCTAACTGGTTATTTCCTTGTGGTCAAACTCCAGCTATGAACTAAATAATAAACTAAGGGGTTAAACGAATTCTTCCCCGATGATTAACTTTTTAATCGATCTGGTTCGTCCAAAAATAAGTTATTTCCTTGTGGTCAAACTCCAGCTATAAACTATGATCTAAATTTTTCTGGGGCTCTGTCGGCCGAGGGCGTGGTCTCTGAACTCGCTCGCCTTGCGCGTTGTATCTATATTCTAACCTAACCTAACCAACACGTTTGACAACATGTTGGACAATTTGACTTCAAGAAAAATTATTCCTATTAGACAAACCAGTTAGACTACAAATATTGACCACGAAGAAGACCCTGTTTAAACAGTTGGGAGAGCAAGTTCTACACCATCTATGTTCGACTACATCACCCTGGTAAAATAGGCAAAATAAAAACATTACCCTCGTGATGAGATTACAAACACAATACATACTATTAAATAGGGCATTGGAAGAGCTACAACGACCAATATTCTTGAATACATTCTTACTAGTAACATGCAATCGAAAATTAAACTGACACTATGGAATTTTGTATAACACCTCGACTGTGCGTAAGAGAATATACAAACTCAAGGAACAAAAACCCTCAACAGTCAATTAACAATAAGATTTCCTACGATTGTTTGTGCTACGACTACTGAGCATTGTCTGCCGTAGAAACCTAGAGACTAACTTGTGGAATTACATCAAATACTTGCCATAATATTGCTTAACAACAGTTTTTGAGCTCTGAGGAAAGATATGCACCACCACCAAATTTCGAGCACATTGGACGGTCGTTAATTATAAAATGTTTCTACTTAGAAGATATTTTTACAAATAATTAAATAACGATCAAATGACATCGTCCGCAAAGTTAGCGATGGCGATTTTGTTAAACACTTAAGGAATATTAAAGTTACTTTGGCGTGGTGGTATGTAGGTACTAATAATTATTAAGTAAATGTTGGGAATATAACCCGTTATACAGATATACCATTCGTTACCGCAGAAGTCAGAGCTTACATGATAATTTTGTACCTACAATTTTTTACACTAAAATTATTAGGATATTCTGGAAACCCATTGTTAAGAGAAATTTCTATTAATATTCGTAATAAACTTGTTTCAATAAACGGTTCATAAATAGCGGGTTTAAGGGGGCATCCATTAATTACGTGAAACAATTTTGAAAATTTGGCATTGAATTTATTAATCCTTACTAATATAAATGTGAAAGTAATTCCGTCTGTCTGTATGTTTGTTTTCACGCCTAAGCCACAGAACCGATTTTGATGAATTTTGGTATAGAGATAGATGGGACCTTAAAGAAGGAAATAGGCTACTTTTTATGTAAGTACCAGGCGTGCGAAGCCGCGGGCAGCAGCTAGTAGTTAATAAATTCCTCTATCCGTGCATAAGTAAACCGCGATCAATATTAGTATGTATGATTTAGTCATATTTTAGTGGAGACACGGTTAATAATTTTAATTAATTTTACACTTTTTATAATTTTTATTTTACATTTTAAAATTTTTACGACATTTTACACTGTTTCTTGTGGAAAAAAAAGTACGTGATATTTACCGAGACCGCTTCTCCCCCACGGAAGATTGGGTGAGGTTTAGCTTGACCCCCTCCCTCCCTAAACGTCTCACGTAATTGATGGATGCCCTCTAATAATGTTCTCGCTCGCAAACTATTGCTATAAGTAGCGAGTGAGAGAACTATAAACACAATTTAGGATTAGTATCTCGTAACAAATTATACCTACATATTACATATACCTAATATTATCTTTGGGGCATTATTGTGCTAGGACGCATCGGCTTACGCCATGGAATATTTCAACTAAGATAAATCTTAACATTATTCGAAATATCCATCCTTATTTGGTCTATTTCTATACGAGTCGTTATTTTTATTTCTATGTTGCTCTACCATCAACAAAACTCTATGTTTAACGACGTCCAATGCTTCGTACATTTCAGCCGTGAATGGGTCGAAGTCTTTATGCTTTTTCCTGCGTCGGTATATACCTTCTTTGTTCGCTAGGGCGCATATCATGTCCTCCTGAAAACAAGCAAAACAAGAACTGTGAGCTCAGAAAGCGAGATATCTCGCATCTCGCAGATGATTTTGGGCAGGCCGTTTACCGTAACGCGTTACGAAAAACCGTTAGAGAAAAGAGAATGAAGGAGATCGATAACTAGTCTCCCACATATACATATCTCCCATATATATATATATATATATACATGTATATATATATCTAAATTTATTACATCCTTCATTATCCGTACGTGACACCATAACTTCAATACAATGTAATTAATGAAAAACACATAAATAATTATATATATTATTGCAAATAAATTTATGAATACAGTTATTAATTGCATCAATAATTAATATTATTGAGAGGGGTGGGTAGAAAGAATGAGAGCCTGGCACGTTAATGATTAATTATGCCAACCCTGCATACGAAAGGGACTTCGTTCCAAACGCGTCCCGCGTCACGTTCATTTTTTATACCTTGTTACATTATTGTAATTTTCGTAGGTTTTTTTTTACAAAAACAGCAATTCTCTCATAATATAGATTTCTACAGGTGAAAGAATTTTAGTTAAAGTTAAGTCGTTTAAGTTTGTCTATTACAAAAAAATATAGATAATTGATTCAGTACCTTGCGGAAATCCATTACAAAACATTAAATAGATGGACAAATATTTAGTACTATTTTCAATCTATTCCCAATGCATTCAATCCACACATTTTTTTGAGGTTGCATGTGGGGATTGTGTGCGCTTCTTTTTTACTAACGCTTTACATGGCTTTTTCAACTGCGGGCGGGAGGGAGGTGCATGCATCTGCATCGTGTCTAACTCATTGTGAATAGATTGACGGAATAGTACTAAATATTTCACTTTTAAAACTATCATGGTTTTGCACATAATTTTCACTCAAAACGGGATATTTACCATGATATATGAGTTTTTTTGCTTCCCGATATTTCGGCACAGTTGCATGCGTCATGATCTCGAGATAAATTTATCTCGTAAAAACTCATATATCATGGTAAATATCCCGTTTTGAGTGAAAATTATACTAAATATTTGTCCACCTATTTAATGTTTTACAAAAAATATAGTCCTTGTACTATAAAATATTAGTTTAGGTAGATTTATCTGCGTGAGAAACAAAATTAGAATTAGATATTTCGGAATAACAGAAAGCATTCAGTTACCGTGAGATATTACTCGCAAATATACGTCTAATCATCAAAACTTACTTCAGTCACAGAATAATTCAGGAACTGCAGAATCCCTTGCAGACTCCTTTTCGTATCTCTGACAAGCATCTCATAGAACACAATGTGCACGGCTGATGGAAATCTTTCTAGCCACAGTTTATGCAATGTCTCCCATTCGCTAAGTTGCATGAACACATATTTCGTCCAGTTTGCACCTATAAATAAATAAATATTAATGGACAATGCACATAACACAATCTAGCCGCTAACTAAGCATAGCTTGTATTATAGTGACCAGTGGTGCGATAATGGAATTCTGATACTATCAAAACATTGATACTAATCGATTTCAGTTACTATTGATGAATTGGTATTACGAAAGGTTAATGTTGATTGTTATACATGCTGTCATATGAATAGAATCCTCAGATCAAATAAAATGTGAAGACCGAGTGCAGCAATCAACCAAAATAATGTCTTAAAACCATGCTCCTGTGTGTAAATACCCTTACCCACGCACACACACACGAAATCGTGCTCCTTGCTTTTATATTTATACTAGCTGCTGCCCGTAGCCATAATTCATTAAAATCGGATCAGCGGTTTAGGCGTGAAAACGTGACAAACAGACAGACAGAGAGTTACTTTCACGTTTATAATATTAGTATAGATTAAACAAATGGTGTTATTTCAAGTGACACTTTTTTGCCACGTAATATGTGTTTTTATTTGTAATAATGTTTTATAGACCACGACATGACAGGATACTTAATAGTACAAGTGTATGCATAAACTGAATGTATGCATATACTTATAGCAATGAGCACGGTTAGGGTAGATGTGTGTGCGTGGGTGCGTCTCATAGAGGAGCATGGTATTGAGACTTCATTTTAGTTATTTATGGCCGTCTCCGTCTGTACATTTATTTGGTCTAAGATATAAATAGAATGTACGTAATAGTAATCCATCTTCGATCCATCTTGGTTCCAGTTACAATCAAACTTATGCCTATTGCTAATCGAAACTAGACATTGATTGCGTCAAAAGTTCCATAATCACCACACTGATGATACATAGAATACTTATATAGCTCTTAGATGACAATGTGGCGCAGTGGGCTAAGATCCGGCTGAGACGCATAAGGTTGCGGGTCGATTTTCGCCGCGGGATAAATGTTTGTATAATCTGCAAATATTTGTCTGTTATAGCTTCATCTGGCCCTAAAGTAAGCAGAGCTTGTGATATGGGTACCACATGACTGATATACTACTGATATATACATATATACTGATATATGATACTATACTGATATATTGATATACCTATATACTTTATTTGTTAATGATACATACATCTATACCTCTAAAAGAGCTTAACCTGACTGACTGATTCATCATCGCCGAGCCGAAACTACTGAAGCTAGAAAGCTGAAATTTGCTGAAAATTAATAAAGCAAAACATATTGTTATTATTTGTGTGGGTAAGTTACATTTCTACTCGCCTCTATTCACATATTCATTTTCCTTGCTTTTGAAAGCTGACTTTGGGGCAGTGCCAATGTGTCCCTTGTGTAACCTGTTGAAATCTGCCTAAAAAAAATTAAAAATTAATAATTTTAAATTTGAATAACAATAACACCCTGAATAATTTCAGTTTCATACTTATTTAATTAATCAATACTAGGAACAGAAATGATATATCTCTAATGAGAAATATGGTGCGTTTCTATAATAAGCTTCCTGAAAATGCAACTAAACTACCAAATTGAAAGCTTACATAATGGACATTCTTGTAATGACAGCATATCTTTATATATATAATTCTACTGTACGTGTGTATGTCACTGAACTCATCCTAAACGGCTGGCTGGACCGATTTGAATGAATTTTTTTGTATGCGTCTGGGTGGCGCCCTGGATGGTTTAGATTCACAAATCAGCCCGGCAGATGGCGCTGCAGTCGGTACAATTAGATATATTTTTTCTTTTTAAAATGCGCGGACGAAGTCGTGAACGGGACAGCTAGTTATAATATAGATTACTACATTGTTGATAAGAATGCTTCATATTGCTCTGCCCTCAGCCCTCAGTGCAAATCTGTCAGTTAACTGACAGATTTGCACTGTATAAACTACCTTAATCTTGTATTAATTTTTCGTAGTTAAGCTATTTATAAGATGGATCATACAAAAAGCGCTAGGACCAGGAGTTTCTTGCAAGTTCTTCTCGGACTTGAGTTAGAAGAAATTGGCACCTTCATCTAGTATTTAAGACGTTTTCAAGTGATCCTTGTGATTGTATTGAAAAAAATATTTCAATTTATATAATTGATATAATAAATTCTAGAGTGTCTCTGTCTGTTTATCGGCTAAACGGCTGATCAGATTATTATGAAATTTGGTAAGCAGATAGATTGAATCTTGGGCTTGGACATAGGGCTACTTTTTATGTAGGTACCACGCGAGCAAAGAGGTGGGCAACTAGTTAATTATGATTTTCTCTTTCCAAACAAAGCCAAACCTGGTATTGGCACATGCCAATACATATACATATATGTACCTATATACCTAGTAACAGGTATAAGCATGTATTGTGTACTTATCTATACTAAGGCATTTAACTGACACACTCAAGAGTAATCAATGGTTACTAAAGACCAACTAAAGTAACCATTTTAGACTGTAGCAGTAAGACTACAGTCATAAATGGATGAGAGCAAACATTGAGACCAACATCTTTTTTTTATATTGGTTGACAATGCAAACAACACCATCTAGCCCCAAACCAAGCATAGCTTGTATTATGGTGACCAGGCGACTAATATAATACTTATATATTTTTAAATACATATGTAAGATACTTTATAACAGTCACAGAACAAACACCTGTGTTCAACACAAATTTTAGATAGAATAATTGTTAGATTTGGAAGGGAATTGAAGCCTCAACCTACAGTGCAGAAGGCATAGCTACTATGAACTGAGCTAAAAGGCCAGTATTTCTTAAAGGCTCTTTGTCAAACTATGAGACACAAATTCTCCTGCTTACAAAAATGATATCATAGAATACATTTTGATAAACACGGGTTTTACTCACATATTATTTTGTTGATGGAGGCACCAACACTGTTTCACTAGAGACCAACACTAGAGAATTTTCATGAGGGTTTGATCTGTGGTCTGCTCGTTGCCGCTCGAGTTCACGGTTCGCACTGGTGGGTGCCTCCATCGACAAAATAATATGTAAGTAAAACCTTTTTTTATCAAAATGTTTAGTGTACTCATAAAAGTTTTGAAAATCATAAGATATTTACCTACAACATAAAGGAGTTCCATGCTTAATCAGTCATGATGGTAACAGTGCACAAAGTGGTCAAAGCACAACTTAAATGATGTTAATGACGTCATCTACAGCGTAACTGAAACTATTAGAGACAACATAAAAAGCTTATAACTATGTACCTAACAACAATTTTAACGAGTGAAAGAAGTCCTAATATAACCACAGCAAACAAAAAAAAATTATACAAATATATATTTCTGTATTGTCCATAATTACCATCTAGCCCCAAATTAAGCATAGCATGTACTATGGGGACCAGTTGGGCGATTATGGAACTTTGATAATATTAAAACATTGATACTAATAGCTATCAGCTTCTATCGCTAGTTTCAATGTGAAGTTGTTGTCAAACTATGCATAACTCGCCTAATTTACAAAGCACGATTGTGGTAGGAATTGTGTGTGTGTGTGGTGTTTAGCATTTAAATACATTGTATAACACGAATACGAAATCTAATGAATGATTGAAATAATGCCGATTGCTAATCGAAATTGATAGACATTGATGTTGTTTGCTAAAGAGTATGAAGAGTTGTATCAAGAGTTCCATAATAACCCCAATGACTGATAGAATACATACCTATATATTTTTAAATAGATAAGTACTTTATGCACTGGGTATCATCTTTGGTAGGTAATCAAGTTTATTAATTAGACTGCTAAGACTGGTAAAAAATTATACATTACTAAAGCAGGTAATGACTAGATACACAAAATACTAGCAATTTAATGACTGGCTAATGAGCATGGAATAGGTGTTAACTCACTAATATAGCATCTCTAGGATTTCTTATCAACAGTACTGCAGCTTTAAACTTGTCAGAGTTCATTGGGGGACCTTCGTGGGTCTTGACTACCAGAACTGAGCCATCTGTGACATTCTCAGCTGGAAACCCATGCACTCGGAGACTGTGGTCCATGTAAATTGAACCTGTTAGTATTCCTACAAAAGTACATTAATAGATAGATAGATAAACACTTTATTATACACAAGAGAACACACAAAAATAATGATTAGCAATATTGTTGTACACCCAAACCCAAATACTTGCAGATCATACAAACATTTGTCCCATGGCGGGAATTGAACCCACAACCTTTTGCGTCTCAACCAGGTCTTGGCCCACTGCACCATGGAGGTTGTATATAAATATGTGTACATTATTTCCAACAGTATTGTCAGCAGGTGGCTTCTTGAACTTTTTAGGTATTGAACCTAAAAAGTTCAAGAAGCACACTTTAATCCATTCACCACACTGGTTCGAAATAACTAGTGACATGATAAATAGAACAGTATTGTCATTCAGATATTGTTCTTTGTGTGATGTTTCAAGTGCTTTTTGATGGAACTCACCAGTGACTTGCTGCAACAAATACCTCAACCACGTATTCCCGCTTCCAGGGTAAGACGCAAGAGCAGTCACATTAGATGCGTGCGAAGATCGAAACTGCAGCTCCTTACACCAGTTTATTGTAGGACCTTGACGCATGTTCATATAATTACTGCCGTAGTAAGTTCCCCTTCTCCCATGCAGAGGACTCAGCATAAATATAATTATGGAGAAGTACAGTAACACAATACCAGCAGCAAACACGAATAGTAAAAATTTTCGAGACATGACACACATCTGGTATTACTCTTCTGAGATACGGTGGAAGTTTTGATTCATAATTTTAGAATTACGCCCCCAATCTACCCATTGCCATTACAAAAGTAAACAAAGAATAAACACGCACGATGAAATAAAATAAATATAAAACTTATTTGCACAATGTTATCTGCCTAATTTTACTTGTACCGTTCATAATTTATTATAAATTTGCAGATATACTGTTTTTTGTACAAAAAATTTGCGTTTATATTTTCCAAATCTCGCGGAAGAAAAAATTGCTGCACTAATGATTTTTTTTAAAGACTTGGATCTAGGTAAATGTTGACATTCTCTTTGGGCCTGGATGCAATTCTTTTCACTCAATTTTACTCAATTTTGTTATGAAATAGATTTATATATGTATTGATATATATAATATACCTAATCCACAGACTACTAGACCACAGGATCCTTACATAATCTAATCATAATAATAATACATAATCTATCACTTCACATTTAGTAATTGTCCCGGGGGGCTAATTTAATTTGGGGGGGTAAATAGAACGTAAATGTTCGTAAATGTAGCAGTAGTGACAGCAATAGCATAATGATCACATGGTTTTTTAAAACTATAGTCAGGCAACACTTTTTGCCCGACAGGATTAACGACAGATAACTGTTGCTTCATTCTTTTTAATATTAGATTTGGGTATGTTTATGTTTGTATTGGTTATTTAGTTTATATAATAATAATAATAATACCGGACATTTCACACAGCATCATCTGGCCCCAAAGTAAGCAGAGCTTGTGTTATGGGTACCACATGACTGATATACTACTTATAATATATATATATTTTTTGTAAATACATATTTATTATCAATAGAAACACCCAGACCCGAGACAAATACTTGCAGATTATACAAACATTTGTCCCGCGGCGGGAATCGAACCCGCAACCTTTTGCGTCTCAGCCGGACCTAAGCCCACTGCGCCACAGAGGTCGTCAAACTTATTAAAACTAAGATTTTAACTTATTTTAACTTAATTAGATTGTATTTTTGTCGACTGGTTTCAAAACCGGCAATCTGACTTTTTCAAAAATGTTGGAAAATTTAAAAAACGTTCTAGTTATTTTCTTTGCATTATCCTTGCTATTACAAAACGAATTCAAACACCATCTAAGATGTATGTAACAGTAAAAGCCCCATTTTAGCAATACCTATTCATTCTGCAAGAGTCACAAATTAAGTTTGAATTTTACAGTACATTTTGATAAACGCGGGCTTTACTCACGTATTATTTTGTCGAAGGAGGCACCGTGTGCGAACCGTGAACTCAAGCGGCAACGAGCGGACCGCGGATGAAGGTCACCCTGATGAAGATTCTTTATATGAATCGAAATAGTGTCGGCGTCTCCATCGACAAAATAATACGTGAGTAAAGCCCGTGTTTATTAAAATGTATAGTACAACTCACGAAAGTTTTGAGGGTGAATTTTACAGATTGCCAACTTTGAAACTAAATTTTACAGAATGCCGTTTTTTAATTGATAACGGCGTAGATAACCGTTATTGATCCCAAATACCTGCTCCTAGAATCAGGGTTATCACAAATTATACTTAAGTTCCTATACTAATTAATTACCTTTACCCATACTTACGATTCATTATATTATTATGTATTTACTAAAGGATTGAATAAAAAATATAATTAAATAAGAAACATACTGTTTATTGCATAAATAATATATATATGAGATAAAATATCTCCAACGTGATAAAATCTGTTTCTGATCTATGTTTTGTTACATCAAATATAAAAAAATCTTGCATATTAGGATTTTTACCTTTTTAATTATTTTTTCTTAAACAGTGTACGGCTAAGCGTAATATTTTATAAGACTAGCATTTTACCTTTTGAGTATAACAGCAATAATAAATTAGTGCCAATAAGCCAGTCGGCCGGTTCGGTTGTTTTCTTTCCGTTGCCGTCTACTATATCATTATCAATTATCACTATCAGTAAGGGTAGTTTACCCCTACATTTTTGGTCCTTCGAACCTAGTTTGTGCATTTGGACCCGATTTTACGCATCGCGTTTTTTTGGACTAGTGACAGCGGACATGCAGTACCATTCGGAGAAGAGTGAAGAGTTACATACTTTTTGGTAATGTTTCTTTGTACATCTTCAGTATTCAGTATTCAGCGCATCGGTTCGCATCGGCCTCCCAGAAGCGGGTCTCACCGGTTTAATTGAGAAGGCGCATATATTGCACTGAAGTGGCAAGGATACATTTAACGACATTATCATATTTTTTTGACAATGACATACTACGTTATTTATTATCATGGACGCTATGGAAGCTGTGTTCACGCGTCAAAGTGAACTTATAGTGGAGCTGAAGCGGATCAAAACTAACTTTGACAAGGATAGTTCTAAGAGGAAGACGAGTGAGTACATTCATGTACGTGTGACTGCTCTTGATCAGTTATGGGGTGATTTTGAGCAGAATGACAAAATTTTGACAGACTATCCAGACAAAAATCATCAATATTTTACAAATAACGTATGGATTCATAGAACTCCCTTATATTTCCATAATTGGAAAAATAAGGGAGTTCTATGAATCCATACGACAAACATTAGTGAAGGTGGCGGTTCCTACAACGTCCGCGGGAGATACAGAGGATTTTATGAATATTCCTAGAGGCGAAAAGAAGAGTATGTTTGACATTTTGGACATTGATAAGGGAATTGTGGGTACGGATTCGAGCGATCCAGTAGAAGAATTACTGTCACAACAGCGAACATACTTCAGAGCTTTCAATCGCGTTTGCAAGCGTATCAATATTGCCAACACTGACGAAAGATGGGAGATTGAGGATCAACTTAATTAAGGATCTTCAGCACCGTTGGCGGATGATTGATGAATTACATCTACGCATCGACAATATTTTACAAGGTAACAATAAGACCTATGAGGAAAAATTTTGTCGACTAGAGATCTCGTTCAGTGACATCAAGAGGGGTCTGAATCGAAAGCTTAGTTCATCGATGCATTTACAGCAATCGACACCTAGAGTTGAAATTCCTGTTTTTACTGGACAGTATTGTAGTATTATTATTGGACAATGGCCAACTTTCTTCGATTTGTTTAGTGAGACTATTCACAACAATAATGGCCTCAGTAAAGCACAGAAAATGCAAAACCTTAAGGGCAAACTGAAAAGCGAAGCGTAGAGAATCGTCCAGCATTTGACAGTATCAGCCGAAAACTACGATACGGCCTGGGAAATTCTGACTCATAGGTACAATAACCCACAAGCTCTTTTTACCAACCATATTGAGACATTTCTGAGTCAATCTACTGTAAACAAACAGGCGTCTTACGAGTTAAAGCGCCTCTACGACACTACCATGGAGTGTATACACGCGATACATAATCTTGGAATAGACACGACAACGTGGGATCCACTCCTAGTACATCTGATTGCCAAAAAACTGGATGCGGTGACATACTGCGATTATAAAGAGGCACGCAAGTCACCTCGAGATTTACCATCACTTGAAGAGCTCATGAACTTTATAGAAGGAAAATTCATAGCCCTGGAACCTATAACTAAAAAAGAAAAGGAGCTAACAGAACAGAAACCTATCTATCAACCATATCAAAAATCAAGCTACAAATCCACTACAAATCATTCGAAGTTCAGAGGGCACAATTATAAGGCAGTGGTCACTTTTACACTTAAATGTCCATTTTGTGCCGCAGAGCATGATTTGTATCAGTGTAAAAGATTCTTAAACTTGACGTCCGAAAATAAATTAGGAACGATTACGAAGCAAGACATCTGCAAAAATTGTTTATATAAACATAATGGCAAACCATTCACGACAAACAAACGCTGCATATATTGTGATGAATATCATAACTCAGTAATACACGATGACCTGTTTCAATTAAAAATGAAACCACTGACATTAACAACAAGTTCGTTACCCACGACGTCATATGCGAATCGAAACAAGTCACTTAGTGATAATAAACAACATAATGTGAATCACGTTGCAGCTGACGATGAGGAAATTTAATTGACAACTGTATCGTTACAAGTGAAAGCTGCGGACAATACTCACGTTTTATTGAGAGCTTTACTAGATCAATATCCTTCTCTCGAATATCCTTAATATCAGAACACGCAGCCCAGCTGTTGGTCCTGCCAAGACAACACTACAACGCATCAGGTATCAGGCATAGGAACGACAGCTAAGCGAGGAAAAGGAATCGTTAGCTTAGACTGCCTGTCCATACATGGAGACTTCAACTTAACGACGCAGGCTTTAGTTATATCACGGGTTATTAATAGCCTACCAAATAACACGTTTCATAAACAAAAATGGCAGCATCTACAACATATAAACCTCGCTGATCCAGAATATAACGTCTCGAAATCAATTGATTTACTACTGGATGCGAGTGTGTATTCTGACATTATCATGAGCGGCCTCATCAAAGGTCCGCCTCAAGCACCCATAGCTCAGCAAACAAAGCTAGGCTGGTTGTTATCAGGCAATGTAAAGTTATTTCAATGTAACGTCGTTGTAAATGATATCGATGAGATATCGAAATTTTGGGAAATAGAGGACATAAATGACAGTGAAAGGTCCTTGACAGAGCAAGAACAATATTGTGAAAAGTTTTATCAGTCCACGACAAGAAAACTAGACAATGGTAGATACGAGGTTGGCCTCCCTATGAAGCAGAATTTCAAAGAATATCTGGGATAATCTAGAACAAAAGCAATTTCACAATTTAAACAACTTGAAAAGAGAATGACAAAAGACAACGTTTTATCACATGCGTACAGAACATTTATGAATGAATATCAGGAACTATGTCATATGCTGCCGGCAGATCAGATTACATCTATGCCCACTTGTTACCTACCCCACCACGGTGTATTGAAATTAGACTCTACAACCACAGCATTAAAAGTTGTTTTAAACGCATCCGCGAAAACATCGACGGCACAAAGTCTCATTGATTTGATGGAATGTGGTCCTAATCTTCAACAGGACCTTCAAGGACTCATCTTTAGGTGGAGGATGCATAAATACGTAATCACTGCAGATATTGAGAAGATGTATCGCCAGATTCTTATATGCAAACGATCATATGGAGGGACACACCAAAGGATCTAATCCATGAGTTTCGCTTAAACACTGTGACGTATGGTACGAAAGCTGCCCCGTTCTTAGCCATAAGAGCACTGCGCCAAATAGCACATGATAACGTAGACAACTTTCCACTAGCAGCAGCAGCGTTGGAGACGTCCTTTTATATGGATGATCTCATGAGCGGAGACAACAGTAAAGAACATGTAAAGGAGTTGCAAAAACAGTTGATGGCAGTGCTTAAAGAAGCCGGCATGAATTTAAGAAAATGGTCTAGCAATGACCCAGAACTCATCAAACACATTCCGACAAGCCAAATCAATTCGCTCTTCGAGTTCAAGGACACGGAGTCTCGAAAAACATTAGGCCTAAGATGGAATCCTTCGTCGGACACGTTCACATTTCAAAACAAAATCAATTATGAAAACAAAAATATCAGCAATACTAAACAACAATTATTATCAGACATATCAAAAATCTATGACCCGCTCGGTTGGCTATCACCTATCACAATAAAGGCTAAACTACTATTCCAACGAACGTGGTTATGTGATTTTTTTTTTTTTTTTTTTAAATTAGTGTATAATTCTTAAAAAATTATACTCTAATATTATTACAATCTAGCCAAGTAGACCAATGAGTAATTTAACTATGACTTATTTTTATAACGTAAACTATGCCTAAGAATGTGTCCAATAGCACTTTTCTTATTGTCTCTAGTTAAGGGGAGACACTTTGTTAATGTGTTCTTTATGAATATATTGTATTGTCATTTTCACTTTCTTTCACTGTTACACTGCACTAACTCAAACGGCTTGGTTCGTTTGAGTCTTCTCACTATGTCCGTGTTGTCGAGGAGCTGGATTGCCTCGACGTTCACGTGATGATGAAGTCTTTCCTCATGAGCTTCTGCGTACTTTGTAATAACTGTGTCGACGAAGTCTATGCCAAGGTCCCGATGGAGGTCTTCGTTTCTTACGTACCAGGGTGCATTCACGATGTTCCTTAGTACTTTGTTTTGAAACCGTTGTATTATTTGGATGTTACTTTTTTTGGTGCAGCCCCACAGCTGAATACCATAAGTCCATACTGGCTTCAAGACTTGTTTGTAGATTGTTATTTTGTTATGTACCGACAAGGCTGCTTGTTTTCCAAGCAACCAGTACATCTGTTTATAGCGGAGCTCTAATTCATCTTTTTTCTTCTTGACGTGAGCCTTCCAGCGTAGCTTTGCGTCAAGCGTCATTCCTAGATACTTGGCCGTATTTTCATATGGTATGCGCTTATTGTTGATATATACTGGGTGGTGCTGCTGCTTTTTGTTCGTAAAGTTTATATGAATGGATTTTGATTCATTAAGCTTTATTCTCCATTTTTTGGTCCAGTCATGGATTTGGTTAACAGCCACTTGAACCTTTTCTGCTGCTTCTGCAAAAGTGCTTCCAACAGCCATTATGGCTGTGTCATCAGCAAAGGTCGCGATTGTGTTATCATCTAAATGGGGTATGTCACTGGTGTATAAAAGGTACAGGACTGGTCCTAATACACTTCCCTGTGGTACCCCTGCTTTTATTTCTTTGATTTCAGAATAGGCATCTTCTTGTCTAATTCTGAAAGCTCTATCCGTTATGTAGGATTCTAAGATGTCTGTATAGGGTTGAGGTAGCATTTTTTTTAGTTTCTGTAAAAGGCCTCTGTGCCAAACTTTATCAAAAGCCTGCGCAACATCTAAGAATATGGTAGAGCAGACTTTGTTATCTTCTAATGTTTTCTCGATTATTGTTGAGATTCTGTGCCCCTGGTCAATAGTTGAATGTTTTTCTCTAAATCCAAACTGATGTCCTGGTATTATGTTCTTGGCTTCTATTATAGGTTTAAGTCTTTTTAATAATATTTTTTCAAATAGTTTTGACATGATTGGTAGCAGGGAAATAGGTCTGTATGACGTTACGTCATGAGGTGGTTTGCCTGGTTTTGCTATCATTATTACCTCGGCTACTTTCCATAGGTCTGGCACATATTTCAGTCTTAAAGCAGCGTTGATAAGATTTGTTAGCTTAACCAAGGCTTTTCTTGGTAAGTTATGTAATATTTCGCCGGAAATAAGGTCAAATCCTGGTGATTTCTTAGGATTTATGTTTTTGAGGATTTCTTTTAAAACTTCTCTGGGTGTGACAGATGGTATTCTAAATTCTTCGTCTGAAATATTATCATGATCGGTCGCGGGTTCTATGTTTATGTGACCTTCATTTGGTTTGAAAGTGTTTTCTAAATGCTCTGCAAACATTTTAGCTTTTTGTTCATTACTGACAACCCATTTCCCATTATTCTCTTTTAGTGGAGGAATCTGAGTCATGGGCTGTTTCATGCTTTTAGTAGCCTTCCATAGAGAGTAGTTAGTATTGCGACTGTTGGTGAGGTTTTGAAGGTATGAGTTAGTTTGGCTATCGTTAAATGATTGTATTTGTCTTTTCAACCGTTTTGTAAGGTTGTTAAGCTTTTTTTATCATCCGGTGACCTAGTTAAATGCCATTGTTTCCTTTGTTTTCTTTTTTTAGCTATGAGCAGTGTAATCTCGTCAGGGTAATTATTTCTGGAGATCCTTTTTTTGATTTGGGGTGTGTTTGTCCAAGCGGTCTGTTGTATAAGTTTTATAAATGTTTCTACTTCTATATTCAGCTGCTCTGGAGTTTTTAATGGCACCCTGAGGTTTATATTTATATCTAAGTCTATTTTAAAACTTTCCCAGTCTGTGTATTTATTTACAAGGGTCAAAGTTTCCTTAAGTGCTACTGTCTCTCTTATTTCTAGATATATTGCAGAATGGTCAGAGTTCATATCGTAACTCTGTTCTGTTTTTAGATAGTTAGGTGATATGTTTTTATATATAAAAAAGTCTATTAGATCGGGTACTTTTAGTGGATCTGTTGGCCAATAAGTTGGTGATCTGGTAGATGCAACATCGGATTTTACTTCTTTTAGAGCTGTTAAGAGTTGTTTTCCTTTTGTGTTCGTTAGTCTCGAACCCCAATACTTGTTTTTGGCATTAAAGTCACCACCTAGAATAAACCTTTCTCCTAGTGGATGTAAGAGACTCAGGTAGGTGTCTTTTCGAATTGTATATCACGGTGGACAGTATATGGCAGCTACCGTAAGCGGATATAGCTTGGTGTTGATACAAATGGCCACTGATTGGATATCTGACTCTTCATATTTAAATTTTTCGTAATGTTTGATGTTGTCCTTTACAATAACAGCACTGCCACCCCTTCCTTTATTAGCTGGGTGTAGTGCATGGTAAACTTTATATCCTTTAAATTTGATGTATGATTGTGTTGTAAAATGTGTTTCAGATACGAGGCACACATCTACATTTTCTATATCTAAGACTACTTGCAACTCATTTTGATGTTTTAGTAGCCCATTACAGTTCCATGCCATTATTTTAATTTTTCCAATCATTTTTTGGCCTTAGGTATAGCAGTTTTAGTGCTATGTTCTATTTTTTTTAATCGCTCATCAAACAACGACATAAGTTTTAGGATTTCGTCTAACTTATTGTCATTTAAGTGGTTTGATTGTTTGTTGCGTTGAATTACTGTTAAATCTTTGGCAGCCGCTTGAGCATAGGACACTTTACTGTTAATAGCTCTTATAGGCCTCGCACTAGTTATATGCTGGTTAGTTAAAGGCAATTTCTCACTTACCAATGTTTCAGCTACCTGGTGTTGCCACCCGACCAATGGCTTCTTGACAGCTTTGTTTCTAATTTTCTGCATTTTTTTGGCTATCAGACAGCCTCTATAATTGGCCGGGTGAGCTTCTCCACAGTGAACACATTTTGGTTTTTCTTCTGGTGGTTTTTTACAGTCTTTGGTTAGGTGCTTACCTGTACATTTAACACATCTAGGCTCTTTGGCGTAGTATTTGTGTGTATGCCCGTATACCTGACATCTCTTACACTGTGGAATAAGTTTTGTCGATCGAAGGGGTTGGATTTCAACTATACACCCAAGAATATATTTAATTTCGTATACCTTACTTATATCTTCTTGATTGCTGAAGGTCAGCATAAACATGTTGAGTGGTTCCTTGGTCTTCCAGCTCAATTTGTTTACTGCGTCTTCAACCTTGTAACCTTTAATTATAAGGTCATCAATGATCCTCTCGGGTTTGCACGTAGAGGGTAATCTTTTGACCATTACTCTAATTGGTCTCTCTTGTTTGTTTTCGTATGAGTGCCAGAGGCAGTTGTTATCAGATAGAGTTTTTGTTATACATCTATAATATTCTTCATTACAAGCATTTATTTTTACGCAGTCACCGCTCATTATTTTGACTGTGAAGGTGCCAGCAGGTTGGTTTCTTGACAAGAAGTCGTAAAAGTTTTGGTAATTATTCACCCCATCCACTATAATAGGAGGTGGGGGGGGGAACTTTCTTAGATTTATCAGTAGAATTTTTAGCATTTTCTTGAGGTGAGAGTGTAGGTGAGGTGTTCAATTTTCTTTTCTTTCTTGACTTTGTTCTTATCCACTCAGTTTGCTTAGCTAGCTCTTCTTCGTCAGTGCCGTACTCTACTGGAGCGGCGCCGGAGGAAGTTTCCTTGTTAGTAGCGCATGGTTTGTTGGATGTGCTCTCCATTACACATTTCAGTTGCTGCTGCAAAATATCAATTTGACTCTTTAAGTCATCTACAAGGCTTTGCATGTGATATGTGATGTGATGTGATATGAAATGGGACGATGAATTACCGAACGATATATTCGAAGATTGGATTAAATTAAGAAAGGATCTGAGAAACATAGAAAAAATTTACATAGACAGATACTTGGGCGATCGACAGACATTTCATATACACGGATTTTGTGACGCCTCAGAAAAGGTGTACATCACAACATCCGTGTACATAACTACATGCAATGATAAAGGCAGTTACACAACGAGACTTGTCGCCGCTAAGACAAAATTACCTCCACAGAACAAACAAATCTCATTGCCGAGATTAGAACTCTTCACAACTTATCACAACTCTTGGGAAAGGTCATACAGTCGATTTCTTGCAGTGATGTTCTTATCAATGCTTGGACAGACTCAATGGTAGTCCTTGGTTGGTTGCAAGGCGACAGCACAAGATGGAAACAGTTCGTAGCAAATAGGGTACGTCAAATTATCAAAGTTATTCCAGTGTCCCGATGGCACCACGTGAGGTCAGAAGAGAACGCTGCTGACTGTGCCACCCGGGGATTGACTACTGACATCCTACAAGGACATCTAATATGGTGGAGGGGGGCACAATGGCTTGAGACGCCTGATCCCAAACCGTATTTTCACTCATCACAAAAAATGTACAGTCCCACTACCGAAGTGAAAAAGGCATGTGTGACCGCAGCCTTAAAACAAGTAGAACCTGACATTGTAAACCAATTATTAAAGAATAACAGCTCTATTACAAAGGTCAGTCGAGTAGTAGGCTGGATAAAACGCTTCATCAGCCGATCGCAAAATAAGCAAAGCGCATCGGAATTGAAAACGTTCGCATTAACAACTACAGAGCTACAGGCTGCTCTAAGTTTGATTATAAAAGTTGTTTAAGAAATTGAATTTAAACACGACATTATATGGTTGAAAAAAACTGGACACGTGCGAAACACAAGCCGCTTATTAAGTTTAAACCCATTCCTGGACACTAATGACATTTTAAGAGTGGGAGGAAGGTTACAGAATGCATCTATCAACTACGCATCGAAACACCCTGTAATTTTGTCGTCGCACAGTCGATTGACCGAACTTATTGTTACGAGCCGGGTACTGATAAATTATGAAACCAGTCGATTTTACCAAATAATAACTTTAATTTCAAAGTTACCACACACAGAACTTAATCCACTGATTCTACTAGTTAACTTCCAAATAGAACACTGTAAAAGTCACAACACTATAACACAACTGATAACACTTCGAAACTATCGCACTTGTATCACTTGCTTAGCCGAGAATAGACTAACTGTATCTGCAAACCACTGCCGTATTTATACGAGCGTCGAGTGCGTCGCGCAAAACCGCGATGCAGCTCGAACGTTCGAGAACGAACCGGAACGCGCTCAAATGTTCGCTTGCAATAGATAGATATTGCTATCTCGTTCACTCATATGCATTCGATACGTGTACTTTGTAGTTTGCATCTACTCGATACCAGATGGCGTTGTAGGTGAATATTTAATGCGTCCGCCTGACAACAGATGGAGCTATGTATCGGGCGCAACACTATCCCCTCCTAAGACATGCTCGTCCCGAGCATCGTTAGACCCGTAATATTGCGCTAGTCGATCCACATGGACAATCTTAGGCTTGCCTCGTAGCCCCTTTTTAATCCGGTACGTGACATCGTTGATCCTGTTCACAATTCGATATGGCCCGTCCCATTTTGCCTGCAGTTTAGGACACTTCCCTTTACTGCGTACAGGGTTATGTAACCACACCAGTGATCCTTCACTAAATCCCAAGTGGTTTAATATTCGGTCATATCGAGTCTTCATTTTTTCAGACATTTGTTGGCTGGATTGGCGAACGTGTTCGTGTACATCGTTCAATTTGTTGCGAAGGTCACTCGCGTACTCTGTTATATTGCGCGGAGATTGAGGAGGAATGCCTGTTATAAGGTCTGCTGGCAACTTGTACTGATTGATTGTTTGATTGATTGCACTTCGATATGACAGTAAAAACGGTTGAATGTGCTTGTCCCAATCGGTCTGCTTGTTTCCCACTACTTTTGCTAGATATCTCTCCAGCGTTTGATTGAACATTTCAACCATGCCATCGGATTGTGGCCGATAAGAGGTGGTTCTTGTCTTATAAGTACCCATCACTCGACATGTTTCCTGAAATATTTAGGACTCGAAATTCCTCCCTGTATCACTGTGAATTTCCAAGGGTACTCCAAAACGACAAAAGACCTCATGGACTAACTTATCGGCTACTGACGATGCTTCTTGGTTAGGGATTGCAAAGACCTCCGGCCACTTAGTAAAATAATCCATAACAACCATGAAGTACTTGTTTCCATTTTCTGTGGTAGGGAATGGTCCCGCAATGCCCAAAGCTATCCGCTCCCATGGCGCTCCCACGTTATAAATCTTTAATGCACCTCTGCTGCGTGTATGGGGTCCTTTCACTGCTGCGCAACTCGTGCATTTTCGGCACCAGTCTTCCACATCATCTCTGCAATGGATCCAGTAAAATCGCTCACGTATCTTCAACAGAGTTCTCTTTACCCCCATATGCCCCCCGGAGCATCTTTCATGGTAGAGTTTAAGCACTTCAGATACTTTAGCCTTTGGAACAACCATTTGCAGATGACAGTGATCTCCGCGAGCATTTTCCCATTTACGGCTCAATACTCCATCGTGGATAACCAGTGCTGCAGGTTCTCCGAATTGCGCTGAGTCCTGTCCTTTAATTGAGTGCGAAAAACATGTTCCAGATGTGCGTCACCATATCGAGATTCGAGTGCCTCCAGCAGCTGCTCATAACTGACGTTACTTCCCAGAGCCTCCAAAACACTAAGTGCTTGGTCACGCAAGGCTAATGTTAATGCAGTCATAGCCTGCGACTTCGTCCATCCATTTGCGTTTAGAACAGCTTCGAACTGAATTTTATAGGCGGACCACGAAGAACCTCCATCAAATGGTGGCACCTTAAATCCTCGCGCTGACGATGAAGAGACCACAGGAGCAATATCTCTATCTTCAGATTTCAGCAGATCCACAGCTTTTTTTACACTTGCAATCTGGGTTTCTGCTTTAGAAATCCGGCTGTCATGGTGCTGGATTTGCTCCTTAACTTCCTGAAGCTCTTTGCCAATAGCTCCATGCAGGTCCTTTATAAGGCGAGTCTGTTCCTCCTGCCGACGAGCCTGTTCCTCTTGCCGGCGAGCCTCTTCTTCCCGTTGCTGGCGAGCTTGTTCTTCCTGCCGGTGAACCAGTTCCTCCTGCCGGCGAGCCTCTTCTTCCCGTTGCTGGCGAGCTTGTTCTTCCTGCCAGTGAACCAGTTCCTCCTGCCAGCGTTTCTGTTCTTCCCGTTGCTCGCGAGCCTGTTCTTCCTGCCGGCGAGCCTGTTCCTAAAGCATCGCCATTAAGGCAGCAAGGTCCCCTGCAGCAGGAGCCTGAGCTACAGCTGATGGTTTGACTCTCGATAACTCACCAGATGACTCCATCGTTGGTTGAAGAACCTGTCGAGATTCTTGTGATGGAGAACCTCCAAACCACCTCTCATCCATTTCCTGTGTCCGCTGACTCCTTGTCCGGATACCATCTGTGTCTTCCTTTGGTAAAACCGGCATTTCTTTATCTCCGCTTTGTTATTTTGTTACGAGCCGGGTACTGATAAATTATGAAACCAGTCGATTTTATCAAATAATAACATTAATTTCAAAATTAGCACACACAGAACTTAATCCACTGATTCTACTAGTTAACTTCCAAATAGAACACTGTAAAAGTCACAACACTATGACACAACTGATAACACTTCGAAACTATCGCACTTGTATCACTTGCTTAGCCGAGAATAGACTGACTGTATCTGCAAACCACCGCCGTATTTATACGAGCGTCGAGTGCGTCGCGCAAAACCGCGACGCAACTCGAACGTTCGAGAACGAACCGGAACGCGCTCAAATGTTCGCTTGCAATAGAGAGATATTGCTATCACGTTCACTCATATGCATTCGATACGTGTACTTTGTAGTTTGCATCTACTCGATACCAGATGGCGTTGTAGGTGAATATTTAATGCGTCCGGACAACAGATGGACGACAGATGCCATCTGTGACAGATGCGGACGACAGATGCCAACAGATGGAGCTATGTATCGGGCGCAACATTATAATAAATCAGGCGCATATAACGACACTCCACGGTGGACCGCGACTTGCGCTATCATTTATTCGCAACAATTATTGAATCATTGGCGGCATCCGCTTCGTGAAAACAACCATCAGGCAGTGTGTAAAGTGCCGACGTTATAGTCAAGACATGACCAAGCAGATCATGGCTAACCTACCCGAACCGAGAGTGACACCATCGCGCCCCTTCACTAACACAGGGGTGGACTTCACAGGTCACAGGTCACGTGGACATTAAGGCCAACAAAGAGAGATGTGTGAAAACTACCAAAGGATATGTGGCTGTGTTTGTGTGCTTAGTGACCAAGGCCGTACATCTAGAATTGGTGTCAGATTTAAGCACACCCGCATTCCTGGCAGCTTTTTGTCGAATGTGTGCGCGTAGAGGAAAACCACTACATGTTTACTCCGATAATACACACACACATAATTCGCTAGAGTGTCGCTTAAGTATGTTTTGTCCTTGTCATTCTAATGTCAAGAAATGGAGATGGCAACAAATTTACATAATTCATAAGCTCGTGTGTGTTTAGAATTATAACATATATTAAAACATTCTAAAAGTGTTAAGAAGTGAAGTAAGTAGCTGAATACAACATTAAAATAAAAAAAACTACCTTTTATACCTAATTACTAACATAATTACGTTTTTAAAACTAAAAACAAAACCAACTTCATTGAATTAAATTTGAACCCATAATAAATCAAAATATCGAAATTCGTTTACTTGGATGATATATTTTTTTCATCTATTTTAATTTAAAAACTAAACTACTGAACTGATTTTCATGAAATTTCCATGTGACCAATCAGAAAGTAGGTATACCCTATAGGTACGTGATTTTTTTTTCGATTCATAAATGACGGAGCTATGAGGTAACAAATATATAAAATTTACAACCGAATTGAGAACCTCCTCTTTTTTTGTAGAAAAATATGAAAGGTTGCATTTCGGACTGAAAGGTTACTTTTAGATCTAGTTTAGGTAACTTTTGACAAAGACCGGCTGGCAACACTGGGTGGTTGGCATTACTTACTAGAATTGATTGTTTAGAGGTTCTTGAGCTGAAGTTCTTTTCTTGTTACAAATAAATAACGACGGGCGTTTCTAAATCATATATCTGCTATTGTCCTGTACACAACGTTAAACAATGTCCAATACAAAAGAACGCGAGGAACCAGCCGTTCTAGCTCATCAATGTTTTCTAAAAAAAGACTATGCATCAGCCCTAAACCATCTGAAGGAGTTGGAAAGTCTGGTTGGAACTAACAATAAACGAGTGCAACATAACAAAGCAGTCGCGGAATTCTTTTTGGATGATATGAAAAACGTCAGCAAATTCAAAAAAGCTATTGCTCAGCAAACAGGGCAGAGCTTCCCTGACATTGAACTCAAGGAATCACTTTCGCCATTCGTGGTGTACAATTACGCGGTAGTACTGTACCATTCGCGGTACTACTACCAGTGCGTGGTTATTCTAGAGAAGCTTCTCACCACCAAGAACATAAAAGACCCAAGACTGTTCCAGCAAGTTATACTTCTTTTACTAGAAGCTACTTTATGCAGGCGAACTTTTGAAAAGTCATTGGAAATTGCTAAAACTCACGGAGATAAAGTTAAAACGAATCCAGAAATCAGTGATTTATATGAAAGACTGGTCAGCAGAGCCCACTTGATGGTCGGTCAGAAAAATAAACTTAATTTGAAACCAGAAACTATTGAAAATGTTTTTGTATTAGCACAGCAAATCTATCTGAATGATGATGTCAAAGAAGCAGCAAATATGTTGGGGAAATATAGAACTATGAAGTTTAATTATGATCTGAAAACACAAGGAGAAGATATCTGGGCAGCTCTCAATAATAATCTTGGGGTGATCTATCTTTCAATAAAAAAACCATACCTTGCATCTAAATACTTTCAGCATGCAGTCAAGGAGCATTTTAGGGCTTTAGACAGTGAAGAGAGTGACCGTCTAATAGTATGTAAAGATCGACCTACATATATTTACAACCTGGGCCTAGCATTACTGGCATCAAACAACTGTGAAGGTGCCTTTGAGTGCTTTGTTGAAGCAGCCCGACACTACCCGAACAACCCCCAGATATGGATTCACTTGGCTGAATGTTGCATAAAAAAATGCTGCAGTGATGAGGCAACTCAGTACACAATGAAGAAACTTGGCAGTGGGTCTCACACAAGGGTTCTACTATCAAAAGAATCAAAGGAACTTTATTCTCATTCCCCTGTCGAGTCATTTGCGATGCCCTCATTATCACTAGAGTTTGCAGTCCTCTGTCTTAGAAACGCTGAGTTCCTCCTAACTTTTCAAGATCCACCTGTTGATGTGAATACTCCCATCATTCAAGCCCCACCTGGTCCTCCAATAACTTGGAAGCAAAGATGTGACCTCAAAAACTCCACTTATGTATTACAAAGTTATGTATTACTACATTTACAAGATCCTTTGCAGGCATTGATAAGTGCAAATGAACTGCTGGTCCAAACTGATGCATCAAATGCTCATAAAGCATGGGCACACATATATGCTGCAGAAGCTTTGATAAACTTAGACAGAATAACAGATGCAGTGGAACATCTACACCCTCCAATGATACATGAGCTAGTTTCAGTTTTGCCTTATCAAACTAGAGATATGATTGCAGTATCAGTTTGGGCAAAAGCAGCAGTCTGTCATATACTTAGAGGAGACTTGGTTACTGCAAGAAAGATACTTCTACAAATAAATTCTCCAAAAGTATTGCCCCTTCAGATGTATTTAGAAATCTGCACAGGGAACATCGAAAACTGTCAAACTATCTTGAGGAAACTACGATTGAACAATCAGTCTCAATAAAAATTAATAAACTTAAATGGTTGTACACATCTTTTATTTAACTATCACAAATCAGGGTGGAGGTGTCCCTTCACTTTCTTTGAGGTCCTCTCTGCTGGCCGCACTCCTAAATGTTTCCCAAATATTTGTATTTTCATATCTTTCAACAGTATTTGAAAGACACACTCCTTTTTGGGTATAATTGTAACTACATTGTTCTCGGACAGTATCTTGAAAGTGTTTTTGGTATCCATTATGCATATTCCAGTCTTTCCAACATAGCTGGGGCATTTTGAACGAACTACAGTAAGTATGCTCCCATGAAAGTCTGCCCTATAAATGCTCTGTGTAAATGTTTCCCATGTTTTATCTGTAGGGACTGGTATGGCCTTATTTTTAGTATCTAATACACTATTCATGTACTCCAACCAGATAGCATTCATGGGCAAGAACTCTTTGTAGATTAAACATTTAGGTAGTGCATTTTCATAAAACCCTAATGCCTTCTTCTCCTTTCTGGTCAAGACCTGTTTTTTCTTTTTCCGAGCTTTGTTTTTAGTTATCTTACTTTTCCGTTTAGCGAGAAGGAATTCAGTTTTTAGTTCTGGCTTGATGTTTGGAATATCAGACTTTGGTACGTTGGAACTCAAGAATGTCACTATGGTTTTTACAGCTTCTTTGCAAAATCCATCTTCTGCAGATTCAGACATGGTGTGGTTATATTTGGGCAAATAATACACACTGCACAATAAAATCTAGAATTGAATATCTAAAAGGGAATCTTTTATTTTAAAAGCATCTTCTCGTAAAATTGCAGGAAAAACAACGGGAATCAACCCAAGCAAGATAATTATATTTAATTCTTGGTTATATTGGCTGGATCTTTGTTTTGTAGAAAAGGCCCGTAAACACAACGCGTACAACAAAACAGCTGATTCTTTCTATGCTATGCTGTCTGTAGCATCCTATTACATAATATCGTAGTTAGTGCAGCTGATTGATATGTGATTGAGTGAATGAGATTAGTTTGAATGTCAGCAGAGTTCCGTCAAAACAAAACTCACGGAAAAATATTTGTGCGCGAAAATTTTATACCTTTAGGTAGATATCAACATAGTACTCAGCATCCTATAGTTTGTGATAGTACTATACATTTTTATTTTGCTAGATTAAAAACCTAACTTCGTAGACAGAGAAACCAATAGACACAATATGGTGATCGTGCCGGCGCGTGTGAGATAGAACGATAGGTGGGTGGTGTTGCCACATTAAAACTTTTACCCTAGTCCTAAGTAATCCTAGATTTATTAGAGACGTGTTGTAGTAGAAATCTCTAGAGCTTGTCTCTCTATCAAAAACTCGAACTTTTATAACAGATGTGTGATAAAGAAGAAATATAACAACATTTTTGTACTTAATTGTATATTAATAATAAAGCTAAGCATAACATTACAAAAATAATAAAACCATAAAGATAATACAAAGTCAAAGACAAAAGATACTTTATTCAATACAATCACTAGGATCACTTTGAAACGTCTTTCATACTATGTGAATTTAAGTGCCAATTCATAACCCAAGCCTGAGAAGAGAAACTCGTCCTGGTCCTAGCGCATTTTTGCATGATCCATCTTATAACTACCTTAACTACGAAATACTAATACAAGAGAGTTTATACATTTCAAGTGTGTCGGTTTCAAACTGTCTGAGGGTAGAGCGACATAAGGCCATGCGTTCTTATCAATAATATAGTTATTTATATTATAATAAGCTTTCTTCAAGACTATATCTTATGTAAGCTTTAAATTTCGTAACAGGTAGTTTATTTGCATCTTCAGGAAGCTTATTATAGAAGCGCACTGTGTTCCCCATAAAGGACTTTTTTTACTTTTTCTAGTCGAAAAGTATTGATCAGTATCTACCTACCTACAGAATAAAAACACATCATCAAATATTTACTAACCACCAGTGGAACAGCATTAGGATACAGAATCGTTAATTTATTCTTTTTAAACACCCATTTTTCTCAAAATGGGTGCTGCAAATCCTCGAAGAGTTTTGAGTTGTCCTTTTTTTTTAAAAAAAAAGGTGTCCAATTTTTTCGGCTTGTGGCTTCAACCCACTGCAAACGTACATTATCGTTTGATGGAAAACTGAAACAAGTTAATAGCAAGATTTTTTTTACAATTTAAAAATCATTTTAATCTATTTATATATACAGGGCGGTATGCTTATTCTATTCTATGAACGGTATGGTAAATCTATGAAAGGTCTCCTCAGACCGATTTTAAGCAGCTTTTCAAGTTAGGTGGCTGCCCTTGCTATCATGAATTACCTTGCCATCATATACCTATTCACCTCTACAACATCGAACGATACTTACGTTAAATTGAATTATTAATATTCATACGAAATGTAAGACATATTTTATGTAAAATTTATGTAGTCTGGAAAATGTAAAGGTTGAATGCATAATTCATAAATCATAACAAATTGTTTGTTATGATTTATTAATTATGCTGTAGCGAAAAAAGTTCAGTTAGAAATGCTGTTAGCTATTGTGTATATTAATAAAAAAACAGTTTGAAAGCTAATAACTACTCAAAAATACTAGTACTTACGAGTGAATAGACAAATCGAGGAGTTTCCGTTCACTATCACTTTTACATCCTAAAACGCTACATCGAACCATTATCTTTACAATATCCGGTAAAGGAATTTGTTATTTGCAATTCGCAAGTAATTCAGCGTGTTCACAATTCGTTTTGAGCTGTTTTTTTCCGGTTATTTCACAGAAAGCGAGCACAAAGCATCCAAACAATGGCAAACTGTCAAACGTTGCTTAGCACATTCAAGGTGGTGATGTTGAAAAAACCGGCACGCGACATGAAACAAAAAATCAAACCATTCTATCTCGTTTCTTTACAGTATGTGCACATATGTTGTTCTCTTTCTTGTATGAATGCGACGGATGCTATCTAGTCGTCTATTAGTTTCTCTGTCTACGATAAATTTAACTTTTTTGACACCGCATGCCGCAGACATTGCCAGACCGTCTCTTTTAGCACAGTTTTCCGTCGCTTTCACTTTTCTATAGGATAGAGGAGCAAAGTAATTGCTCGAGACTTTACCAAAATATTAACTATTGAACTAAGAAAATGTGGGACAGACAAAAAAATCTTTATATGTATATTGAAAACTATCCTCGTGGCTCGAAAAACTGTCTCAATTTAGACTAACATTCCACTAGAAATACGTAACAAGATAGCGGAAAAAAGAAAAAAACGGAGGTAACTACACCTAAGTGGATCAGCAACAGACAGAGCAAGATACAACAAAATATCAAGAGATCTGAAAGACCTCATAAAAGAGAATGAGAATGAGACTTTTCAGAGTAAGTTGTCAACTCTTTCCACTCAAAAAAGAGACAATTACTCACTGTGGAAAATAACAAAGCAGTTTAAAAGACCTCGTATTCATATCCCGCCTTTGAGAAAAAACCATAATGACCCATAGGCCAGGAGCGGAAGCGAAAAAGCAGAGCTCTTCGCCAAATATCTCAGTGAAGTCTTCACCCCTAACGAGTCACCATTGACGGAGTTTGAAGAGGAAATCGATAGAATGGTCAACAGTGATCAACAACTCTCGTTGACTCTATCACTTACTACTCCCAAGGAACTTACAAAAACGATCCGCAACCTGGAAAACAAAAAAGCACCGGGCTTCGACCTTATAACGGGAGAGGTACTTAAACAATTACCTAAAAAAATAATAGTATTCTTAACAATGCTAATCAACGCTATCTTCAGAGTACACTACTACCCCAAGCTGTGGAAAATTTAAATATGCATAATAGCAAAACCGGGAAAACCACCAACTGACCCCAGCTCATACAGGCCAATAAGTCTGCTCCCTGTTCTATCAAAGTTGTTCGAGAAACTCTTCTTATGCAGACTCAAACCAATACTGGAAACCATAAAATCATACCTGACCACCAATTTGGATTTCGGGAGAAACACGCTACAGTAGAACAAGTGCATAGAGTAGTTCACTCGATCAGACAAACATTGGAAAGAAAAGAGTATTGCTCTGCTGTGTTCTTGGACATAAAACAAGCGTTCGATAAAGTATGGCACAATGGCCTATTGTACAAACTTAAAACAGCTCAGTACTGTACTCCATATATACGGCAGACTTACCTGAAACAGCAGATGTTATAACGGCAACCTATGCTGATGACACTGCATGCCTTTCAAGCGATATGGACCCAAAAAAGGCTTCCACTAGCCTACAGGCCCAGCTAGACAAGGTAGACACGTGGTTGCAAAAATGGAGAATTAAACCGAACGTAACCAAATCAACGCAAGTAACTTTCACTCTCCGAAAAGGAGACTGTGAACCTGTCAGCATGGGTGGCAATAGATTACCAACCAGCAAGATCGTAAAATATCTTGGTCTGCATCTGGACAGAAGACTTACCTGGGCAAACCACATTAAGGCTAAAAGAACAGAAGCAAACTTGCAACTCAGGGGTCTCTCCTGGCTACTACAGTTCCGACTACTACGACAGTTCCGTCTCTCACTCAGCAACAAACTGCTGGTCTACAAGGCAATCATAAAACCAATCTGGACCTATGGCATAGAGCTCTGGGGATCAGCCAGCAACTCCAACCTGGAGATCCTCCAAAGATTCCAGAACATTGCTCTAAGAACAATTTCCAGTGCACATTGGTTTGTGAGAAACTTGGAAATCCACGAGTACCTTGAGATGCCAACAGTCAAAGAAGAAGTTAGCCACTACTACACAAAATATAAGGAAAGACTCGACAAGCACACTAACGTTTTGGCTAAAAACTTACTGGACGACCAAAGCACAATAAAACGCCTTAAGAGATGGGATATCCTCTCGCTTGACCAAAGGAACTAAGAAGATCATCAACAGTCATAAGGGCAACTCAATGGAACTGCTCCTATATCTCCTCCCCCCCAGAACACATCTGATCATGGCTGACGAGCCGATAGCAGAAAAAGAGGGAAGAAAAAAAAAAAAAATTTTAGACAATTTATTGTCCACAACAGCTAGGCAGAACTAGCAACACTACCTTTGTATTTTTTGCGGATTATTTTGAATTGAATATTGAATTCATCCTTCCTCCTATAATTTTCTTTCCTAGTTTAATTTCGTAGCGTAGGTCCGACTGTGAAGTGAATAAATACTTTTTACTAATAAATAAAATGGCTCCTCAAGTTCCAACTATTACTTTGATAAATGGCAAAGAAATGCCTATGCTGGGATTTGGAACATATGCTGTATGTTTTTATCAAAGTCTTTTATTCGACCTTTGAAAGCTTTGGCTTATCAGACTCCAGTTAAAAATTATTTACATAACCAATCATTAGCTTTTTGAGGCTCACTCATATAACTCATACTCATAAAAAAAAGGTTAGTTGCACTCTACTTACCTAATTTTTTTCAGAGAAAAGCTGATCCTGGACAGTTTAGACAAGCCGTAGAAGACGCAATAGATGCCGGGTACCGGCACATTGACACGGCATCGTGTTACAAGAACGAGGAGGAAGTAGGACAAGCTATTTTGAATAAGATCAACCAAAGAGTAGTGAGAAGGGATGAGTTATTTATCACCACTAAGGTACTTACCCTGACTATTCCTAAGATAGACCTTCATTATCAACATCATATAGGTATTGAGGTCTACCTCAATACCTATATGATGTTGATAACCATCTATGGTTAGTGTTCGTATTGCTAAACAAAATTAAAACATGATAGTGAAAACCAAAAATACATTATAGGGTAGGTGATGCACAAAACAAGTGTCTGAAGCACACTTTGATCATTTTACAGCTGGTTTAAATAACTACTTAGTAACATGATAAAAGAAAAAAGACAGTTTGGTGATGAATTAAGAATGATTTTATTGTAATTGAATTTAATATGACATATTTATTGTATATAAAGTAATTTAATTTGAAAGATTTATTGAATTTTAATGTTATTTGACATATTTATAATATTTATATATTTTTTATTTAAATTTCCTAATTGTTAATTTTCATAGTTAATAATAGGTAATTTTAATTTCATTAACTATTCATAAAATAACTACATTAGTTCAAAAATTAAAACTAAAATGATTGTAAGCATAGATTCTACACAAAATCTTTTTCTAATGTATTTTTGAGATCTGGCATCTGGCATCCTTTAGCATCCCACTGTATAATGTAAACCTTCCTTACTTTCAGTTGTGGAACAACTGTCATGCTCAAGCAGATGTAGAAAAAGCACTCAAGGAATCTCTAACCAGGCTTCAATTGGAATACGTGGATTTATATCTTATTCATTGGCCAGTTTCAATTAGTGTGAGTGATATAGGTATTCATTTAGTTAGGCTATTAACAGAAGAGATATCAAACTTGAAACAAGCCTGGCTCTGTGCCAGCCGTTATGCACCTGTAACCAAACTAACACAGCATGTACTGATTCGTCTTTCCTGCGAGTCCTGTCGGCAAGGTCGAGAGCTTACATTAAGGCTTACCTAAGTGCATGAAAGGAGCCTCTGAGGTGCACTTCACCACACTGGTTAGAAATAACTAGTGACACGATTAGAAGAAGAAGTAAGGACATGCATGCACACTAGCACATTTAGCATGGATTAAAATATTGCCCGCTTATTCATATACATATACTTTAGGCAATACAATTCTGTCCTGGTTTCTTGTGCCTCCATGATACACCTCGCTAACAGTTGATTAACTAAACCACACATAATTTTAAACAGAGACTCAATTTCAACATTGTATGAATGTTTATCTAATACCTTAAAACAAGCACTTCTTGTATAATAATATATAATCTGAATCTCGGAAACGGCTCCAACAATTTTCATGAAATTTAGTATTAGGGGGTTTCGGGAGCGATAAATCAATCTAGCTAGGTTTCATTTTTAGAAAACATTGTTTTATCTGTGTTTTATACTGAGCAAAGCTCTGTCATCCAGGTACTGTTCCTTATACACATCAGTAGAAGCTGCTTGTCTGTAATCACATTCTGATTACCTAGTTTAATCTCAAATGCCAAAAATATTACCATCAACAGTAGCTTACTATGTTTTCTATTAAGTTACTAACGATACTATTTCAATTATTTTTAGGCTGACAACATAGACACTGGTATCGACTATGTTGAAACATGGAAGGGTATGGAAGAATTGGTGAAGGTTAACATGACCAGGTCCATAGGAGTAGCCAACTTCAACGAGGAACAACTGGAAAGATTGCTCAAGAATGCCACAGTCAAACCAGTGTGCAATCAGTTTGAGGTAATTTTGAAACTTGGTATTTTACACACCGGTTAAATTCTGATCTGATGTTAGAATAAAAACACCTATGATGGTGACAGTAAAATATTATAGAAATATAACTAGTCTCTCAGCTCATTCAGTTGATAGTAACTCTTCTTTCTGTACTGCACATTTCTGTGTTTTTTTTACAGGAAAACAAACAGTTTTTTATTTTAATAATTATGAACTAAATGTGCTCTAGATCAATTTATAGTTTTACAAATATTGATTCTTGAAAGCTTTACATTAGAAAAAAACTAAAATATTACAATATAAAAAAAATATGTTTTTTTATATCTAAATAGTTTGGTTAAATAGATTGTTTGTTTGAACGCGCTAATCTCAGGAACTACATGTTTGAATTTAAAAAATATTTTTGTGTTGGATAGTTTATTTATCGAGGAAGGCTTTAGGCTTTATAACATCACGCTCCGACCAATAGGAGCGGAGCATCAATGGAAAATGTTGCAAAAACTGGAAAAATTATTCCTTTTTGAGAGCTTCAGTTGCGTGCGCTGCGTAAACGGTTTAAGTTACGCAAAAAATATGTATGATGGAATTGTTCCTCTTTAAAAGTTCTAAAATAAAGTATGCGACAGCATTTGTCTATCTTTTATGATTGCCTCACTATAACCTTTTTTTATAGTAATCAAATTTGTTCGAAATTAATGCATTATTTGCGAAGGAGTTTAATCAACATAATATTAATCCTTATCCAAATAAATAATCACAAGTATTTCATTGTGTACAAAATTGTCCTTGACATCTCTTGATTTGAATCAACATCTTAGGAGAAATCAGACTTTTAAAATAACTCTGCTACAAAATAGGTTTGTTTAGAAGTAGAAGTAACTCTGCCTGTCTGTCTCTCTGTTACGCTTTCACGGCTACTAAATCAATATAAAAAAATATATTCACTGATATTCACGCGAACGAAGTCGCGAGCAACAGCTAGTTACAAATAAAGAGAAAATAACAACATGATAGTAAGAAGAGTTAAGAAGATATGCCAAACCAGGATTCCATAAGCATTTTTTTTGGGTCGGTTTATTGTATAAAAGGTCAAGTTCAGGGATGACAGCCAGGTTGTTATATGGGATTACTGTTCTGCTGAAGTAAGAGTTTTGTGAATAATTAGTTGAACTAAATGAAAGAAAGATAAGATCAGCTATGTGACGTCTCTCTAGCAATGACAATATCATAGTTACATATACTATAACATCATAAGTGTTTGTTCTCTGGGTTGTAAAGTACCATACATATGTATTGGCATGTATATAAATTTATATCAGCTGGTTCCCACAGTTATAACTTTGCTTAGAATGTGAATGTTTCCGTGTTAATAGGCCACCAATATTTATTTATTTACCAGCTACTACCTGCAGATTCGTACGCGCGGTACATATAAAGAACATTTAAAGTAGCCTATGTCCTCAAGATACAATTTTCATCAATATCTGATGCAGTTTATTCGTGACAAGGTAACAAACTGACAGATAGACACTTTTCCGAATTCTAAATCTTATTTAAAGGAGTAAAGGAAGAATATTAGTACTCCTTAATGGATTTAGTTTTAGATATTTTTGACTTTATATAATACTAGGTGCTGCCCGCGGCTTTGTGCGCGTGGTACCTACATAAAAAGTAGCCTACGTCCTTCTCCAAGGTCCCATCTATCTCTATACCAAAATTCATCAAAATCGGTTCAGCGGTTTACATGTGAAAACGTAACAGACAGACAGACAGTGTTACTTTCACATTTATAATATTAAGTAGAGATCAACAGCCTAAAATGTTATGCTTCTAGTTCTGAAAATGATAATCCTTTCATCCCCCTTTTCAACCCTTTACAACACTTTTTTCCAATTAAAAAGTAGCTTATGTCCTTTCTCAGGCTTTATACTATTTGTGTACCAAATATAATTTAAATCGGTTTAGTAGTTTTGACGTGAAAGCGAGACAGACAGACTACTTTCGTATTTATAATATTAGTAATATAATAAGAGATGTCTATCTACCTACAACACGCAAAATCACTACTTATAAGTACAATTGATTAACAATTTTTTTAAATAAAATATTATAGTAACAACACACACCATCTAGCCCCAAATTAAGCATAGCTGGTATTATGGTGACGAGATGACTGATATATTAATATATTTTTAAATACATACTTATGATTATGATACTTATTCATACTATGTTTGCTCTAGGAGGGGCACCCCTAACTAACCTGCATTGCAGAAGGCAGAGCTACTACAAACTGAGCTTACAGGCCATTCAGACAATCTTAAGCAATACAGAAAACAATAAAAAACAGAAAGGGTTGATGATTTTCTACATTTTTAATATAATATTTCAGATAAATCCCACGCTTACACAACACAAGCTTGTGAACTTCTGCAAGCACAATTCAGTGGTCCCAGTAGCCTACACTCCGTTAGGCCTGATCTCTGAAGCACGGCCAGAGTTCATCGGGTTAGACATCATCAAAACGGATCCCAAGCTTGAAGAATTGATCCAGAAGTATGATAAAACGCGAGCTCAGATCGCTTTAAGATATTTGGTGAGGTTATTAGATACCTAGGATCTATCTTATAATAACGTTTTAGTTAATGAGCTGTTTAAATCCGTTGCCATATTTCTTCTTCGTTAATGAAATGTGTCTTAATAATGTCAATTTTGCCAGTATCAAGTGTTTATATTGTTGATTTTATACATTTTGATAAACACGGGTTTTACTCACCTATTATTTTGTAGATGTAGTTGGCACCATTTTATCTAGAAAATCTTCAGTCTCAGTCTCGTTCATCCCCACCTGTTTTGTTGAATAGTTCTGTTGGCAGAAATATTGGGGGTTTTTTTTTAGCATTGGTTCTGTTCACAGAACAAATGGGAAAAGAATTTCCAGTAGTTCTGTTCACGAATCTTGTGACATGAAATTCAGATCGAAACCAGTTGGTTAGGTTATGTTAGAGTATAGAAAACAACGCGCAAGGCGAGCGAGCGAAGCGATCGTACGCCGAAGCGCCAGAAGAATATAGTTTGTCTGTCGATGAGATTGAAGCCAGATGTAAAGCATAGTCTTATAAGTCACAGAACTAATGGTAAAAAAATCCCAATAGTTCTGCCAACAGAACAGGTGGGAGTAGACGAAATCTTCATCAGAGTGAGTTTGACCCGTAGTCCGCTCGTTGCCGCTTGAGTTCACGTCACGGTTCGCACTGAACCGTGATTATCAAAATACAGCTACCTACAGCTCAAAAATATATACTACAGCTATCTACAGCTCACGAAAGTTTTGAAAGTAAATAAATAATGCTGGACATTTCACACAACATCATCTGGCCCCAAAGTAAGCGGAGCTTGTGTTATGGGTACCACATGACTGATGTATTCTTTTATACTTTTTTGTAAAAACATAGATCACCCAGACCAGAGACAAATACTTGCAGATCATACAAACATTTGTCCCGGGACAAGAATCAAACCCGCAACCTTTTTCGTCCCAGTCGGGCCTTGGCCCACTGTGCTACAGAGGTCGCCAAAGTGAAAATTTCTTACACAATATTCTTTTTTCAGATCCAACGCGGAATCCCTGCCCTTCCTAAATCGTTCACAAAGTCGCGGATCCAAGAGAACATCAACATTTTCGACTTCGCGTTGAACAAGGCTGAAATGGACGTGGTTGAAAGTTATAATATTAACCACAGATGCGTCCCTGGTACAACTCTCAAGGGTTTTAAGTTCTACCCCTTTGAATAGCAGATTGCATTATGTATGGACGAGCAACTGATTTTTAGGAAAAACTGTCTTTCTATTGTCATATCTAGTTCTGCTTCTGGTACTACATGTTTGCAGCGTGTCACTGAACTTTAGACGTACAGTAGTTTATTACTAAGGTCTTCATTCCAAATGGTAGATACTTAGTTACGTAATTAGGAAAAAAATGTGATAATGAAGTACCTAGTAAGGGTTTATAAGATTTTTAGATGAAATAATTTGTTTACTTATTTAAATAATATACATTTTGATAAATGGTTTTCAAACACTTGTGTATTATTTTATCTATGAAAGCACCGGCAGCGTTACTGATATATTTTTTTAATAAAAATAATAACACCCTGGCAGCCTGACGAGCAGCGGCGTCACCGTCGTCTGTGAAAGCGTTGGAGGGACGATCTTGACACCTTTGAGAGCGGATGGTGGGTCTCAAAGGATCTCAAAAGATATAGCTAATTGGAAGGATTTTGGCGTGACGAAATAGGTTAAATAAAAAATAAAAAAAATAAAATAAAAAATATGGTGAAAACATTTGGTATTTTTCTCCCATTTTTACTTTGAGTAGTTACTGCAATAAAAACTAGATAAGGCTAGCCGCCCACTAAACCAGTGCGTACCGAAGTAGCAGATAAACCATAGTAAAATAATACAAAAATTGTTCAACAAATTGCATTTATTTTAAAACAAGAAGATGTCATAAAAAATATTGTGTCAAATGAAGTAAAATAGAAATTAATAAAATATAAAATTCGAACTATTTAAATGTGTCATTGGATAAAAACATTGGAATGTCGTAATTACAAAAATGCTATTGTTTGTTTGTAACAGAGGTAGCAAGTTATTAATTTTAAATCTACAAGAGTAAAAATAGTATAAATGTGTGAAAATGCATATTACGAAGATAGATAGAGAGAACAATAAAATACATAGATTTGTAAAGGAAGGAATCCCACAGTATTCTAAATTCGTTCAAATCAGACCTCCTTAGGTTGTAACTGTTGTTCATATTTGGCAAAAACATCACAAACAATCCATAAAAAATAAATGAAAAGCTTACAGCTTTCAAAATAAACCATTTTAGAAAAATAAACAATTTGAAATAAATAACAAGGTATCTTACAAGACACATTAGTAAAAAAGATTTAACCAGAAAACATACCCTTTGAATAAATCATAACAGACAAATCACAACAAATACCAGAATGCATATATGAAATAAATAGTTTCCTAAAATCCCGCAATGTCAAAATTAATAAACTACACACTAAAATAAAATATATCCTTACAAACGTAAGCCTACAACACATTTTGATGGTGATTTACACTTAAAACAAATAAGTTATCACTTGATTCCTAAATCACTTAGCACAGCTAAGTTTTGTACATCTATCAACAATGCGAGAATTGTACACAAACAATTGGTTTCTGTTTTCAGAGGCATAATAATATAATAGGACAGTAAAAAAAAAATCACTTGTCATCCAAAGAAACGCAGAGAAATACAACAAAGATACAACTTTAAAAAACTATGTCAGAATTATATATATTATAATCTATTAAAATGTATTCAATTTATCCGCGGCGCTTTAGTCGACAAGTACTTTTACATAAGAAATAACACCTACAATCTAATTCTACATTCGTTTTTATACGTTCAACAATAACCATCCTATTTCTAAAATACGGTGTCAGGATCTGTGACGCTTCTATTTGTCACGGATTTTCACTTACGCTTATAGCACCTTACTTCCAAACATAGTTGAAGACATCCATGATACTATCATAGATAGTGAATGTGATAGCCACATCAAACACAACTCTGCTCAACCTAGGCACAGTACCTTTGTAGAACGCTAACGGACCTTCTGCTTTCCATGTCTTGGTGAAGCAATCCCATGTACTCTTATATTTCGCTGCTTCCAGACCCTGCATTCGAGTTTTGACGACGTCAATCGGTGTGTTACCGAAGACTGACGCCGCGCCTGAAAATGCAATTTGTTTTTAAGTAGTGGTCAACAGCGTTGATTTTAACCGAGAACGCAATTGTTTTTCTACCCTCTGGATACAAAAATTATCCTAATTTGGACCTAAAGACGTGCTGGTCAACAGATGGCATTGATTTTGGCGAGAACGCAAATATTGTACTTATACCCTCTAAAAATAAAAATAAACCTTACTTCAGATTTTTGAACATTTTTTGTAAAAGGGTCTACAATCCTCCTATAGTATGCTATAGTATCTAATTTGGGTTCTGTTTTATTATCTTCGGAGGTGCGCGTTAACATTCGCGACACAGTTACATTTAACTTGTGCGTAATGTTATAGTTCTTCCCATGTTTTTGTATATTCTTGTTTATGCTCCCAAATAAATACTATTTTCTTTTAATCAAGTCTAACTATCAATATTTTGAACAAATATTGTATTACATACCTACTCGATCACAGACTTAAATTAGCACACTTCGCGGTTAATAAACGAGCAATGTGTATCATGTAACTTACCGGCGATACCACCGAACAGTCCTATGATATATTTAGGCACAGGCTTGTCTCTGTCACCACCCTTGTACCAATCCCTGAGGGACTCTACTACAAAGAACCGTATAGCCTGGTTGCTGCCTTGCTTCATCACGGTGGCGGTCACTCCTTTGTACACTCCGCCAATACCTGGAATGACATTGTATTATTAACGTTTCCAGTTACGTGAAAGAACTAGATATAATGTGCGATATCAGCGCCTCTGTTTGACCACGAAATGGCCGTCCGTTACTAAAAGTTCAATTTTATATAATATTTACTGTATCCGTGGTGATGGCATCTCAACAGAAGAATCTGAATTAAATTTCCTATTAGAAACTTTCTAAATTTCCAAAAAGACAAACAAATGGCGGGTAAAAATGCCTTGTTTAAAAAAAAACTAAATTCTAATTGATTAACTGCGGCTATTTACACTCCACAGCAGAACGACTAAATAACCTTCATATATGCTTTTTTAGCAGCACAGATAAAACATCCGAATATTCCGAGTTACTAATCTAATATACCTCCAACATTATTTATATTGATCTTCATAGCATGTCAATAGTTTTTCATACCAGTGTGGTGATAGGATTAAAGGGCGCTCCAGAGACTCTTTTCGTGCATTTATGTTAGTTATTTCACATATACTTGTGAATTATTCAGAATCTTTTATCATCAATTCATCAGGGACATGAAGGTCAAGACTTCGTGATATAAATGATTCGCTGTAGGAGGCAATGCCGGAGGACTACGGACTATTTGTTTACAGACTATGCGACTTTAGAACGAGACATCTTAATTTCTTAATTAATTATCTTATCTTATCTTAATTAAGCGTAAAAAAAGAATCTACTATCTTCTGATAAACGTATTGGCTATCAGAAACTTCCAACTAGCCTCATTCCATTTGAGTTGAATAGCACATTGTGAAAACAGTGTTTCGTCATTCTGTACCTTTAAGCAGTTTTGGTAGCAAGCATTTACATACGGTTTGTTTCGACTTTAATTCGACCTTCTCGCATAGAGATTACGCATTCGACATATATCAGTCGAGGATATTTGCAAAGCAATCTAAATAAACCACTTAATGGAAACTTAAAATGCGAGAAGCGAGACGTTAGGGATTCATAATAAAACAAATAAATTATTACATGCTAATGTTACTTTATAACACCCAGACACAGAACAAACAAATTCATTCATCATATTCATCATACAAATCTTTGTTTAAGAGGGAATCGAACCCTCAACCTACAGAAGGCAGAGTGGGTATTAACCCACTGAGCTGACAGGCCAGTCTAGTCTAATGCGAGACTAATGATTGCATAGAAATATTTAGGCAAGTCAGCGTGGAGATCTAGAATTTATCTATCGCATAACTCACCTTCCTCCCTCACAATAGTCCTGACGCCATGGAAGAAGCCCTTAAACCGCGGCTTATCCATTCTCATATCGTTGATGAACTTGACCTTGACAGTCTCCATCGGCGTCACCGCGAAGATAGCCTCAGCCACGCCCGCTGATAGACCGCACGCGAGTTTCCCAGTCGTCGAGAGAGTACCATCTTCTTGGACCATGTAAAGCTTAGCTTGCTCGAAAACACCGAATCTGTAATGTTTTTTATTGAGGCTTATTGTCTGGGTGTTATGAATTCAGATACCACGTTGCCTATTTTAATTAGTCTCTATTTCCTCCCGCTGATTATGCTACTAATATTATTAATGCGCTTGCGTGGATGTTTTGATTGTTCTTAGCTCGATATGTCTATACGTAGTGAACGGATATAGATAAAACTTTGTAGGTATGTAGTGTGATCTGGAATAGCAATAGGCTATAAGTATACATGTTTTATTAAGGTACCACGCGTGCATATCCGCGAACAGGAGCGTATACGTAGCAGAAAACGACTTTCTAAACACAATACATTTTGTATTGTTCTTGGCACGATATTGCGACTTCGTGTCTTTAAAGGCTATGTATGTCTCGCTTTCACAACACATACACCAAATAAATAAATATCCACTTCTATACCATGCGAGTGAAGCCTGGCTAAAGCTAGCATTTTATAGATTCCAATTCCAATAAACTAGTTTTAGTTTATAAGTCTTAATGTTGTTTTCGAAATACATTAGTAGGCAAGTAAGTTGGTAGGTCATATCTAATTTGTCATTATCTAGCTGCACAGAATACGTAAACAGTTTGTAGGTACATAGTTAAATGGTTTCAGCAATCAAGATCTATAAAGGTCGCGACGGAATTATAATGTAACTTGGTTCTATGATTGTATTTATGTACCTAGGTATTCCTACCTATGTAAGAATAATCTACTAAGGTAACGTCGGAATATCTTCTGCAAGTATGGCCACCGATATGTTTGTCATTATTACAAAAACTACACGACAAAAAAGTTTTGATACTTTTGTAAATCATAAAAGATCTCCATAATCATGACTCTATCAGCGCGGTCATAGGTTCTGCTAGATACATTTGAAAGTTGAAGTATAGTTCAGCTATCGTTTCGGTTCCTGTCCAGTCACGACGGAGGCTTTTGGATAGCCTATTCGTCATTCGAACCCAAAATGTTTCTCACTAAGTTAATTAACATGAATTATGTAGCAACAGCGATATCGCACCTCGCTAACTGCTGTAACTTGGTCATAATAAGAATGACCGCAATATCATTGAGTGACAGAGTACTAAGGTATCACGTGATCCTGCATCGAGATTCGAGTCGACTGACATAATGGACCTTTGTTATCAGTTGCTTGCTCCACTTTATACAAACGCGAGACAACACCGTTTTTATGTAATAAGTAAGTTAAGAGTGAGAAAGAGAACCATATTACGAGTACTATTGGTTTATGAATGACAATACCACCAGCTACGATGATGATGTCGTGATGCCATAATGATGGTTCAATTGGGTGATTTTCTCCTTGATAATACCTACACATTGTCATCCGGTAGGGCTTATAGCTGATACAGGTTTAAATACAGGCCTCATGAAACGTGTAAGAGTTTCGACACTAAATTAATAACTGCTAGCGACCCGCCCCGGCTTCGCACGGGTGCAATGCTGATACTAAGAGAATAACATAACCTAAGAAATAGACATATACCATCGGGGACTTTTTTGTGGACCTTTTTAAGGTGTACAGTACTGTAGTACATTATTTTGATCTATCTTCTTTACAGGGTTCCGCCCGCGTTTGTAATGTAAGCTCAAAAAAAATTGTTTATTTACGACACCACATTAGAAACCTCTAAATTATCAGTGTTTGTATAATATATTATGCATGTATTATACATATAAACCTTCCTCTTGAATCACTCTATCTATTTAAAAAAATCACATCGAAATCCGTTGCGTAGTTTTAAAGATCTAAGTATATATATGGACAGACAGAAAGCGGGAAGCGACTTTGTTTTATACAATGTAGTGAATCTGAGATGGGTAATCTCGTCAGTCATAAGATTATTTATATGTAGGTACGTCCGTTATCTGGAATAAACATGGTATTTTGATGAAGAGATTGATAAGATGTACCGAGAGAAAAGACACAGTAAAAATTTAGAGATCTGAGCATTGCAGTAGGTAGGTACGTAACTATTTCTGTTTATCGGATTGAGCGGTGGGTATTTTTAGTGTTGCAATAACGATTGAAAAACTTTCCGCGTCATATTTAAAAATGTAGAGGTATTTTGGCGGCTACCGTAATGAAGCAAGCTTTATGTTGGAAGTGGGCGTTTTGACTGGCACTATACATCATACATCACCAGGTTAATTTTATATTAGAATATTAATAACAATAAATTTATCCATCTGCGAGTTCTTTTCTTTTTGAAACCAAGCGTCGGATTGATCTCGATGGCTGAAGACCAGACTACGAGCGGCCATTACTTATAATTACGTTTGAGTAGTATTGACATGCCCAAAATGCCGACGTAGGGTCAGTTCGACAGTTAGCCGACCGGTTGCCTTTCTCGACCTTTCGTAGCACTACTACTAAACAATTGCGAAAAATAGCTTATCCTTATAACACACATACGTTGAGGGAGTGCATTTTGGCGTTATCTAGAATGTCCAAGCAAACATACCAACCAATTTCAATCCACCAGCGCAATCAAAACATATATAAATATTATAATCAACATGTAGGTCGTGAACTGGTAAAAATATGTTGAAATCAGCAAAAAATTGTGGTGTGATGCAGCTTTCGCGGTAAGTTACTCACAGATTTTTATGGATTTTAGTATTCAGATTATTTATATACCTTTATAATAGACCAAAGAATACGTTCATAAGGTATTTTGAGTCAAATATTAAAATTGCGTGGTCGAAAACTGTACCACGCTTTAAACGAAAATAAATTTTTCGTCCACATGGTCGGAGATTAGCTATGCTATGTCAAGAACGTGGTATCTTGTATTTTTTTATGTATGATAAACAAGTGATGTTTTTTAATGAATTTGAACATTATACCCCCTCCCAAGTTTAATAGCCAGTTTTCGTCCGGGCTATTACGGTTAAATATTAAACAAATTAATACAGATGTCGTATTTTTTTAATAATTGCTAGCGGTCGGAAACAGAATTGGGTAAAAAGACTACCAAGATTTCGACCAAGATTTAAGTAATACAATAAATGGTATAAAACCTCAATAAAATAATGTTTTATATGCTATAAAATAATATGTAATGTATATTTTATTTTCTTTTTCAGGTTTTTCTTTTTTTCATACAATTTTTTTCTAAAAATTTTAATAATATTGTGGTCGAAAATCAATACATACGATCGATTTTCGACCATTCAAGAAATTATTGATTTATCAAGCTAAGTCTTTCGAAATATCGAGAACCAGTAAAACTGACATATCGTGGTATATAATATCCCGTTGTGTGTGAAAATTAGTTTCATACATATATATGTTTAGATTAAATAATATTGTATAATAAATATCAAAGATGAATGAATATATGAAAGATCTTATGAAGGGTACTCTTCCGTTATCTCTAAAACGGAAGCTAATGGATATGAGTATCCTCCCCATATTAACAATAATGGATAAATAATGGAGCACAAACTTGGTCTCTTACAAACATCCAAAAGTCCGAACTCGAGATTTGTCAGCGGGCTATGGAGCGCAGCATTCTCGGTGTTAAACGTACAGACTGCATACGCAACAAAACTCTGCGCTCCAGAAAACAAATTGCTGATGTAGCTCAAAACGCTGCGAAGCCAGATGAGCTGTGGGTCAAAATCAACACTCAGTGGATCCCTGAGACAGCGAGACAGCGCCGTGTTAGATCCAAAAATAGATTGAGAGATGATCTCGACACCTTTGACAGAGCTTGGGTCCAAATAGGTCACAACCGAGATGACTGGAGAGATCAAGGGGAGGCTTTTGCCCAGCAGTGGGACACAATGGGCAAATCGCAATCGTACTTAATATTGTATAAATTCCATACCTGTGCTTTATTATTATTTTATGGAAATTAAAATTCAAAGAGAGATCTCTTCTGAAGTTGGTATCTTGTGCGCAGACTTATTTATATTTTTTTTAAATAAATAAGTAATAAGTTTTATGAATATGAATATTAAAACATAAAAATATGTCACGATAAATGACTTTCATTTATTACTACACACAATTTTCACTCCTATATTTTAAATATTTTACCATCAGAAACACATGGTCGAAAACAAGGGATTAGGTGGTCGAACACTGAATTTTCTGGTCTAAAACTGGTAAAACTGGGTATTTGAGCTTTGAATCGTTACTATATAATATTATAAATGCGTAAGTGACTCTGTCTGTCTGTCTATCTCGCTTTCACACCAAAACTACTGAACCAATTTAAATAAAATTTGGTACACAGATAATCTAATGCCTGAGACAGAACATAGGCTACTTTTTAATTGGAAAAAAGTGTTGTAAAGAGTTGAAACGGGGGTGAAAGATTGTATGAAAGTATTTTCATTTTCAGAACTAGAAGCATAACATTTTAGGCTGTTGATCCCTACTAATGCATATTATAAATGTGAAAGTAATTCTGTCTGTCTGTCTGTCTGTTACGTTTTCACGTCTAAACAGCTGATCCGATTTTGATGAATTGGTATAGAGATAGATGGGACCTTGGAGAAGGTCATAGACTACTTTTTATGTAGGTACCGTGCATGCGAAGCCGCGTCAGCAGCTAGTATTTCTATTAAAAAAAAATATTTTTAAACATTTTATATAAAGATGAAATTAGAGTATATTAGCTATAAGGTGAAAAACAATTTTGATCTAAATAATTACAAAAACATATACTTTATGGTTCTTAAATCTGACAAATCAACTAACTGGTTGCGAACTGGCGCACTGACCCTACCAAAAAATTGGTATGTGACTCATCAGAGAGCACATACATGAGCAGATCAACTAAGTCCAAATTAGTTAAGTTAATTTTAAGTTTGAGAATTATACCTATTCAGTTAGAACAGACGCCTTAGCCGAAACAGGCCAAGTTAGACATCAACATTAGCCTTAATTAATTCCATGCTTCGGAAAGTATGTTTTAAACTGTCGATACAGAGTTGTCAAAAGTAATAAACTCATGTCCTTTGGGCTTTCTATTAACTTACCAGACTTGAACACTGACTCATACAAACGTAGATTGTAGTCTTTTATTTTAAGTAATTCTCTCAAAAAGTACTATACAAGTCATATCAAGTATAAAAACCAAGTACCTATAATTTTATGGATAAATAGAGTACCTGACAGCAGATTTAGGGATAGAGCCATAGAGTAGCACACTGAGCCCTCTGTAGAGGCCGAGGAAGCCATGGCCTTGGACAGTCTTCTTGACGCAGTCAGCAATGCCGGTGTATTTCTTGGTGCCTCCTGTGAAACATTACTGTAAATTGATACCTCGCATCTTTTCTATCTAGGTATATACCTATATAAAAAAAATCGTGTTATTTACACCATCAATAACTCGAGAACGGCTGGACCGATTTTCATGATTTTTGATTTGTTGGATTCGTTTCCGTCCCGAAAAGTAGAAGACCTATCAAAATACATTTTAATTGGTAAAATAAAAGGTATGGTCTAATGTGGTGAGTTTCGCGACCGGGATAGCTAGTTTAGTATAATTTATAGACAGACAGTAGGGTTGTTCTACCTACCTTTCTATAAAGATTCTAAAGAGAATGTATATTATTATATTTGTCTATTAAACCTAAGGAATACAATCAAGTAAGCTATATTATATTTTTACCTATTTGATTCTAAGATACTAACTTCTGCACTTCTTCACACCATTAATTGCTTTGAGCAAGGATAAAAAGTTACATGATACTTTACATGTAATTCCAGGTGCAAATATATCTACATATATATGCAATCAAACATCCACACAAACTCTTTTATATTTATACACACAAACATTCTTATATTAATTCCTGAGATGGAGAAGGTTACTGGTTCCATCTCGCCGCGGAACAAATAATAATAATAATTCCGGACATTTCATACAACATCATCTGGCCCCAAAGTAAGCAGAGCATGTGTTATGGGTACCACATGACGATACACTACTTATATACAATTTTTTTTAATACTTACTAAATAAATGTTTGTATAATCTGCAAATATTTGTCCTGTCTGGGTTTATCTATATCAGTCATGTGGTTCCCATAATACAAGCTCTGCATACTTTGGGTCAATTGATGCTGTGTGAAATTGACGACCTCTGTGGCGCAGTGGGCTTAGGTCCGGCTGAGACGCAGAAGGTTGCGGGTTCGATTCCTGCTGCGGGACAAATGTTTGTATGATCTGCAAGTATTTGTCTCGGGTCTGGGTGTTTCTATGTATAATATGTATGTATTTACAAAAAAAAAAGTAGGTATATAAGTAGTATATCAGTCGTGTGGTACCCATAACACAAGCTCAGCTTACTTTGGGGCCAGATGATGCTGTGTGAAATGTCCGATATTATTATTATTGTTGTTTAAACATTTGTTTTACTCGGTGTAAAGAACACCGGGGTTAACTGGAGTGCACGGGCCTAAGCCAAGTGCGCCCCAGTGTTAGGCTGAGCTTCATCAGGAAGTTCAGTTTGTAAAAACCTTCTCACTATTCTACACGTATTTAAAATAGCTGCTTTCTGTAATAAAATATACGTGTGCTTTGGTAGGTCTAAGTACTCTAACGATTGGAAGAGTTGTTTGGGAATGACGCCGGTTGATGACAGTACTATCGGGACCATTGAGACCTTTTGCAGACGCCACATTCTTGTGATTTCGTTTTTCAAATCAACGTATTTGGACAGCTTTTCTGAGATGGTGTTCTGTAGGTTGTGTGTGTTAGGGATAGCGATATCAATTAAGAGGGCTGTGTGATTGATTTTGTCCAGGAGAGTTAAATCGGGCCTATTAAAGTGTACGGTCTTGTCAGTAAGGATCGCTCTATCAAAGTAAAGTTTATGAGTACTATTCTCTAGCACAATTTCGGGTGTGTATTTGTAGTAAGGTGTTGGTTTTTTGGATGTGTCTATAAGTTTATATTTTCCTGCAAGTCTTTGGTGGATGATGTTGGCCACTTGATCGTGTCTGTGCTTATAGTCACTTTGTGCGATCGCTTTGCAGGCCCCCGTTATGTGCTGGATTGTTTCAGAAGCGCTGTTGCATCTTCGACACATGTCCGTTGTTAAGCTACGTTGCTTCATGATATATTTCTGATAATTGCGCGTCTCTATCACTTGGTCTTGAATGGCAACCATGAACCCTTCAGTCTCTGGAAAGAGTTCACCTCGGCTGAGCCATTCGTTCGACGCCTGTATGTCGACGGTGGGTTGACTCAAGTCGTGGTGGTGCCTTCCGTGGAGAGACTTACGGGTCCATTCGTTCACTAATGTCTGTCTATCTGTCTGTTTTTCATTGTTTTGTTTATTGGAATCTATTAAATTAAGTGGTGTGAGTTTATGATCCAATCGGACTACTGATTGGTGCAGAGATGATGTTTCAGCTTTTGTATGAAAATATGATCTTAATGTTGTTATTTGTTTGTTGTGCAGGTTCTGGATGTTAATAATACCTCTACCACCTTCAGCTCGAGGAAGAATTTGTCGTTGTATACATGCACGTGGGTGGTGCTTTCGGTGTTTCGACATAGTGACATTAATAACCCGTTGTAGATTTTTTATTTCAGTTTTGGTCCAGTTGATAATACCAAATGAGTAAGTAAGGACTGGGATAGCGTACGAATTAATAGCTTTTGTTGCGTTTTTGGAGTACAACTGGGATTTTAGAATGGAATTTAGTCTATGTTTGAAGTTCTGAGTTAATTTATGTTTTATTTCTTTAGAGTGAATTTGTTTTGACTGATGATAACCTAAATACTTATAAGTTTCATTTTCATATAAAGGCTCTATTATATCGCCGCTTTGCATTTGATATGCGTGTTGATGTGTGTACCCTGCTTTGACTGAATTTATTCTACATTTATCGATTCCAAAGTTCATTGCGATATCTTTTGAAAACTGTTCCGTTATATGTATAAGGTGTTCTAAATTTTCTTGACTAGGGGCATAAATTTTGATGTCGTCCATATAAAGAAGATGGCTTAGTTTATACTCTGTGTGGTCAATCTGTCCGTCGCGTGTGCAGTCCATTGTATAGCCCATTTTAGTTGAATTTAAGATGTTGGATAGGGGGTTTAATGCAAGGCAGAACCACAAAGGACTGAGTGCATCTCCTTGGAAGATACCACGCTGTATACGTATTGGCTCTGTTTCTATATCTGCACTGGATGTTTGTGCGTGGAGTCTGGTTGCCCACTTAGTCATGGTATGGGTTAAAAACTCTACGAGTTGTGGGTGTATTTTATATATCTGCAAGATTTTAATAAGCCACGTATGTGGGACAGAATCAAAGGCTTTTTTGTAATCTATGTAGATAGTGTGTAAGTCTTCTTTGGATTTCTGTACCTTGTTTAAGACAATTGAATCTATGGTAAGCTGTTCTTTACACCCTTGACTAAATTTTCTGCAGCCTTTTTGTTGCTCTACAAGTATTTTGTTCGTGTCTACATGGTTATATATCAAGTGAGACAAGCATGCAGTAATGATCTTGTAAATTGTCTGTAAACATGTGATGGGCCTATACTTAGCAGGGTTTGATGTGTCATTCGTGTCTTTCGGGATCATATAGGTGGTTCCTTCTGTGATGTAAGTTGGAAGTGTATCAGGGTTGGCAATGAAGTTATTGATGTGGTTATAAAGGTAAGGGTGTATTGATGTTAGTTTTTTATACCAATAACTGTGAATATGGTCGGACCCTGGAGTCTTCCAATTGTGTGTTGTTTTCAGTACTTGGAGGTACACTTCTATAGGTATATTTTCAAATTTCATAGAAACTAAGTCTGAATTATGTATATGCTCTTTCTGGATCCATTCGGCTTCCTCATTTAGTTCCGCAGGGTTTTCCCATATGTTAGCCCAAAACTGGCGCAGTTTTGTAGGGTCTAATGCATTGTGCGTCTGGTTCGTAGTCATAGCAGTCGGTGCTGATTGGTTGCGAGTGTTACTCATCAGTGTTTGGTAAAATTTTCTCTCATTATTGTTAAACTGGTTGTTCTGTGTTTTACGGAAATAACATGCTTTGTAGCGTCTAAGACGACTACTTACGACTATTAGTTTTTGTTTTAAGGTGTCCAGGTAATGACTAAAGTTTGTGTTCGGGTCTTCATGGATGGTGTGTGTTTTATATTGATCTACTATTTTATTTATTTGTTTAGTGAGTGTCCTACTTCTATTTCCTTGTCTATATTGTGTCAATCTGCCTATCTTTTTTCTAAGATCACTTATCTTTCTTTCAAGGCGTTTCTGCCAGTTGGGTATCTTGTCTCGTTTATTTTGATTTTGGAACTCGTCTGGTGGTATTTTGAGATGTTTCGAACCGTTGGCTTTTGCTGTGGTCCATGCCACACAATAGATGATGGTTTGGAGAGTTTCAAAATCTGTTTCGATAGTTACATTTTCGGGTAGGATCACTTTATTAAAATAACTGACAATCTTTCCAAGGTTTTTTGACGCTTTTTGTTTTGGGATAAAGGGTCTTTTTTCTGGATTGGTGTTGCTAAAGTATTGTAGAGCTTCATTGAATATATGATCTATTTCTTGGTTTCTATCTTCATCGGGTCTGATGTTGAAATTTGTTTGTGTCGGTGTCGGTTCGTGAATGTCATTTAAAATACTTGGGTCAGTGGTTTCCATTGCATCATACCAAACTGTTGTGTTAAAGTCTTCTTGTGGTGGTTCGTAATTCGTGTTTGTGTTTGTTACTAGAGTACCTAATTCGTCAGCGATCTCCTGTCGAATATGTTTGAGTCTGTCCTCATCAATGTATTGGTTTGTTATGATAACTCGTCTTTGGTCGGCAACACGTTGTTCACTTACATGAGCAAGGTGAGGGAAAACACTGATAAAGTTTTGATGCAGAGGTTTCCTATATGCAGTTTTATTAGTTTCTAATCGAGTTATTCTATAATACGCTCTTAATATGAATTCATTGTGCTCTGTCGTCCAGTGCATTCGCTGTGAGAGTAGTGCTTGAGAAATGGGATGTTGTATTTGGTTCTGCTGTTCTTTAAAATAAGTATCAACTTCAGTTCGTATGTCGGCTACACAAATTGCACTCAATAAATTATTGCGAACAATTGCGCGGCGTTGGTCACCTACTCTTTGTCTGCTGACTTGCATTTCTGGGTACTTTTCAATGAATTTAGTGTGCAGTTCTGTGAGGTATGCTCTGGTTTTAGATTCTTGAATGGTGATTATGAGATAAGTGCGCAGGATAAAGATGTTCATTTCTTCAGTCCATTTTTTGCGCGCACGTTTAGCTTTGGTGGGTACAGGATTATCGACAGTAGTCGCCTGTACAACATCCTCAGCTAATGAAAACGATGATTTACGAGAAAGAGAAGAAAGCGGGGATGGTTGAGAGTTATGGTTGAAGTAAGAGGGAGATGAAGAAGGAATAGAAGAGAAAAGAGATGTAGGTGAGGAATTTGATGATTGGGCTTCATGGTCCTGTTCAGCCCTATCGATACGGCTCGGGCCCTGTTCCTCAATAGGGGCCAGCCGTGTTACTCCCACGTTAGCTGCACTCGTGGTGCTGCTACGTACTGTGCCGGCTGGAGATGTGCTCCGGCTTGATCTTCTCAGCGGTCGTAGGTTGTACCTCCTGTTGGGCTCACTTTGTTCGGGTTCCCCGGCAGAGGGCCGCCCATTACCCTCGCCACCGATGGCTTGCATGCTGTGACGTCCAGCATCGGCTCCAGACGTGCCCCGGCGATCACCCCCGGGAAGCGACCGTATACGTATATTCTTACTTTTCTCCATCATGATGGGTTTTGCCATTTCCCTTTTTTGTCACCCGCTAGGTTATTTCATTGCGAGTGTCCGCCCCTCACGTGGCTTAGATCGTCAGCACGGACGTAGGGTTGGGCTTTAAGGGGCTTATTATTATTATTATTATTATTAAATGTCCACCTATATATTTATGAATAATTTTACACATGTATGGTATAACACAATGAACTAGAAACCAGAATTATAATAATAATGAGCTTAGATTTTCGGCCATGAATTTGTAGGCCAAGGCCAATGTAAGGTGAACAGCCTTTGTGATTGATCATGGCACTTTGATAACATAACTAAAACTATAATAACAAAAGTTACGTAATTACTTCAACTCTATATGTACTTGGTAGATAAGTATATTGTTATCTTGTTGAGTTGATGTGGTGTGATAACAGTGACCAAATATTAATGCTATTAGACACCTGTACTGGCATAAGTTTGTACGACAATAATATTGGTGGACAATGCATGCAACACCATTGCTTGAACTAACTCGCCATTAAGCGATTCCAGTTTTAAGCTCGCTCACCTACATAAAAAGTACCCTATGTTGGCGACAACCTCCAAGAATCAATGTCTCCTTACTACATTGCATCAAAATCCATACAGCTATTTAGCTGTGTAAAGTTAATTGTTATCGCGCACTTTAATCCTGTCACCACACTAGTTCTTTTTTCTATGCCGGACATGTAACTCAGCATCATCTAGCCCAAAACTAAGCATAGCTTGTATTACGGTGACCAGATGACTGATAGAATACTTATATATTTATAAATACATACTTGTGACACCCAGACACAAAGCATACACCTCACAAATGTTTGCAGAGGGATTGGAATCCCCAATTTACAGCGCAGAAGGCAGAGCTACCACCAACTACTACTACCAACTGAGCTGACAGGCAAGTCAATAATAATAAAGTCATATATAATACCTATGCTGTTTTACCATACATATGCCAGCAGGTTAGAAGTCTTTTCTTCTATCTGAGCCGAGGTACCCCAGTGGACAAACTCTCATGACAAACATTTGTGTGTTGGAACATCTATGTTAGTTATGTGTTATATAAGTATCATAAATATGTATTTAATAATACATTGTAGTATTCTAGCAGAACATAGTATTCTGTCTATCATTTGGTTTCTATAGTACAAGCTATGCTTAGATTGGGGCTAGATGGTGTTGCGTTGATTATTTATTTTTGTAAGCAAAGGATTTTCTCAGGTTTTCTCAGCTATTAACTAATTATTTACTTTAAATTTGTTGTAATGAGCTAATGTACTGGCATGACTGGCAAGCTCCTTTTGATTTTTATAAGTTACATTAGGTACATATTAGGTGACCTCTGTGGTGCAGTGGGCTAAGGTCTGGCTGTGACGCAGAAGGTTGCGGGTTCGATTTCTGCCACGAAACAAATGTTTGTATGATCTGCAAGTATTTGTCTCGGGTCTAGGTGTTTCTATGTATAATATGTATGTATTTACAAAAAAAAAGTATTTAAGTAGTATATCAGTCATGTGGCACCCATAACACAAGCTCTACTTACTTTGAGGCCAGATGATGCTGTGGGAAATGTCCGGCATTAAGTATTATTATTATTAGGTATGTGTATCTATATTATTCTGTACATTTCTGTAATAATTTTTGTTAATTAATTTAAGAGCCTAATATGTTAAATCTAAAATTTTAATTTTTACTTAGTTGTGAATCTAAAATCATGCTAGCTACCTACCAAATACCTAAGTAGGTACCATAGCAATACAGTCAAAACATACTCATGCCTAGAAGGTAAGCATTACCAGTTATCAATTGATAAGGCCTTGGTTTGGATCTTGTTCTGACATAGCAGCTATACTCTAATGATCAAAGTTCACATATCGCGTGAATAACCACTAACTTTTTACTAAATGAATAAACATAAATTTAAAACTAGCAAGGTCACCTGGATATGTAGTGGCTGTTAATAAGAATCAAATAAGAATCTGGTTTAAATAGAAATGAAATCTGAGAAAAAATTACATACCTATCATCAATATTTTGAGTAGAGGTTAAAGTTCTTCGAGTTCTGCATCGAAAACGAAAACATGCGTTCATTGAAGACCTATGTTTACAAAATAGCTATTGATAGCCAATCGATTATTTAATGAAAGTTGTAGGAAGGTGTAAAGGTTGGCAACGTGACTGTACTGACCTTTTTCGTCAAGTTGGAGCTGAGTTTTCACGTATTCAGTGGGGAATGTGATACATATTTCAATGCCTCCTGTGATTCCGCCGGCAACAACACCTTTCATACCGACCGAGCCACCACCCCCAGCCGCAGCCGCTGCACCTGTCTCCGACATCCATGGTCTGGAGAACGGATTCTTGAAAGTTCCTGTCCTTGAAGACATTATTTTGAAATATTATTAGACGCTTTTTTGCGAGCAACGGCTGCGACAACCACCCCCCTTCGCAATACAATTGACACTGTTTTTTTTACAAATAAAATAATCTATGTCAATTGTCAGTCATTCTCTTCTTCTTTTCTTCTTCTTCTTCGTTAATGGCATGTGTCAAAAAGACGTCAATTTTGCCAGTGTCAAGTGATAGTTTGATTATGAAGTTTTAATCGAATGTCGATCGTCATTTGTTTTTTTTATACCGTCATCGCGGTCAAGCTAGATGATTAATCTTTGGTCTAGAACTTTCTAGGTATTCCTCGTCGGTCAAATCACATTGCACTAATAATTTTATAATTTACACTTATAATAATAATTCAATTGTCCATAATTGAGCTATGAAGTCACAACTAATTATTTTAAATTCCGCTAAGATTAATTAATGAATAAAACATGCAATAACACGAGAAAAATAATTAATTTAAAAGTGCTGAGTTAGTTTCATTTCACAAACGCGGAATGTGTCATGTCACTTGTTCTACTGTCTGTCAAGTTAGTGTCAATGTCATACACTAGCAATTATCATTACTGGCAATAAATACCCTTAAGTTTCCCTTGTTTTACGGGTTCTACTTTATATTTCACTCGCTCAACAGTCTTGTTCATTCATTTCATTTCAACCATCCATCCATCTTGAATTTACTCAAACACATCCATTCATTCAATTATTTTGATTTGATGTATGTGGATTAGGGATGTGACATTCTACATAAAAATCGATTTTTAATTAATCGATAATTTTTTAGCATAAAAAATCGATTAATAAATATTCGATATTTCGTAAAAAATAATCGATTATATTATTAATCGATTTTTCCCTATTTCTTAATTAATTTCAAAATAAACGCCATAAATATTTGTATTTATCAAAATTTCATTAATTCAAACATATACAACAGAAATAAAAGTTTTTAAATAATCAGCATTATAATAGGTTCAAGCTGAAATGTTTTATTTCTTAACAAAATTAAACTATTCAAATAAAAAAAAACTGGAATACCGTAGGCAATGGGTTCAGGAATACCAGCTTAAGCTTAAGTGTTTGAATAATATTCGGCTCCTGGTCTTTGATTATTATCAAAGACCAGGATTGAGCTCGTCAGCTTTCGCTCGTCAGCGTCAGCTTTTGAGAACAATCTCTCTGCTGGAGCCGAAGAAGCCGGTACCTAAAGGTGCTTATACGCCAACTGTGTCAGAACTTCTCCAGGATTCTAAAGCGTCTTTTTTTAATCTTATTAGAGGCGCTATGTAAAAGCTTAATTCGGATGTCTGACTGTGAATTTGACTGGTTCTCATAGTCTCCACTAACAGCTTGTTGTGGGTTTCTCAAATGTCATCATAATCGACATCATCAGCGGCCGAAGTTATTGACGGTGGACAATGCTCTGGTTTTCGGTTTTCTTCAATGGATCGTCTTATGTAGTTTATAGTTCTTGCCAAAGATGCTCCGTCTTTCATGAGCACAGAAGGGATGCCATCGTAGATGCACAGATGGCGTAGTGTGCGTTAGTGTAATATTATGGAGATGGTATTCATTGGTAGTTCGCACTCCGGACTATAGCAGACCAGACTAAATGTCGAGTGGTAGGAGATAAAAAATCGGTTATTAATCGATTATTTGTAAAATTTAAATCACCAAAAAAAATAGATTTTCTCTTATAAAAATCGATTTTAATCGATTTTTTTATAATCGATTATTTTTTCACATCCCTAATGTGGATGTATTATGTAGGCAAGACAAGACAAGAGTGTAGTTTTTCTTAGCGTCAATTTTTTGTAAATATTTTGGAAAGCTGAAATAAAACTAGCGAAGATGGCATTGCGAACATACGGCGATAAGCCGATTAGTTTCCAAATAGAAGAAGGTGGAGACTTCTACTGTGTGGGTTCAGAGGTAAATACGAGCAGAATATTTTCAACTTGTCTGCCACTTTTTCGCTTCCCCCGGTTAACTTTACGTCTTGATTTAGTTATTTTAGAATACTATCCACTTGTTTAGGTGCTGACTATTTACAGTCATGCTTTACCCACTATCCAAGCCACAACTTTGCTTGCTAACTTACCTAGACCAAAATGTAAAATTGTCACACAAATTCTTTGACTTGCAGGTCGGTAACTACCTGCGTCTGTTCCGCGGGTCTCTCTACAAGAAGTACCCTGGCATGGCCAGGAGGACCCTGAACAATGAAGAAAGGAAACGTCTTGTGGACAATGGTCTCGGTCCTCATGTCTTGTCCAGTTCCGTATCACTGCTGAAGGCAGCTGAGGTTGAGGATATTATTGAAGGGAATGATGATAAGTATGTGATTTATATCCGCCTATGGCTTTGCATATGTGTTATATAAAACATAGCCATGCATCATGCTATAGACTACACCTACAAGTATCATTCAAATACATTCAGTTGTTATTGGCCTCTTTTCTGTTGGCACCAACCTAACTAATTTTAGCTAAAACTAGGTTTTAAACTGTCAAATTAACCTTTGGTATTCTGCTGCTACCAACTTTCCTAATTTAATTTTATCTAACTTAATTAAGCGTTCCTAATTTAATTAGATGGTACCAACAGAATAGGTTTTAAAAATGCTATGACTAACTAAATATATTTTAGACAATTCCTAATTTTAAAAATGAACCAACGGAATTGTCAACACTGTGTGATTAAGCCATTATAAACATATAAACAAACCAAACTAACATCCACAAACTTATGCGTTATATGCCACATTTGTAACTAAGAGTTAATAACTAGTTATGTATCAGGTTTTTTCACTGTTTCATAACCAGTTATTAAACAAGACTTTTTTTTCCATTTTTGATACATTATAAATCTTAAGGAAAATAATAATAAAACTGGATATTTCATGCAGCGTCTAGCCCCAAAGTATCCTTGCATCTCAGGAAGGCTTTCACCCAGAAGGCTAGAGGTCTTTAAGTAGTAAAACAGACATGTGGTCTCAATAATACAAGCTCTGCTAACTTTGGGGCCAGGTGAGGCTGTGGGAAATGTCTGGCATTATTATAATAATATTATTGGAGTAAAACATCTATCTTCCTATCATCTATCTTATATACTTATATGTATATTGTCAAAATTTTATCACTTTTTGACATATTGAAACATGAACTTAGACATATGAAACAGGCTAGTATTCAAAGATTTTATTTCCGCTTGGTTTTTACTGTCTATTTTACATTTATCTCTAAAACCATATCCTAAAATAATACTAATCATTTCAGATACAAGGCAGTATCGGTGAGCCAGGAGCTGGCCACTCCTCGTGAAAGTAAGAGTAAGAAATCACAGAACCCATCATGGCTTCCCGTCATGCCCAACTCTTCACATCTGGATGCTGTACCTCAGGCCACTCCCATCAGCAGAACAAGAGTGCACAATAAAAAGGTATTTACAAATAAATAAAATATGCTGGAAATTTCATAGAGCATCATCTAGCCCCATTCTATGTAACTATTTATTAAAAAATCATTACATAGTATAAAACAAAGTCGCTTCCTGCTGTCTGTCTGTCCCTATGTATGCTTAGATCTTTGAAACTATGCATAGGATTTTGATGCGGTTTTTTTTAATAGATAGTGTTTCAAGATGAAGGTTTATATGTATAATACATGCATAATATAGTAGAGAAACAATGATAATTTAAGAGGTTTCTAATTATATGATGTTGTAAATAAAGACATTTGTAGTATTTTTTGTATCAGCATTACACCCGTGCGAAGCCGGGGCGGGTCGCTAGTACTATAATATAAACTCGATGTTTTCTCGTACAAACGCGCTGACGAAGACGTGGAGGTTCCAGCTAGTAATAAAATATATGAAGCTCTTACACAACACCCTCTAGCCCCAAACTAAGCATAGCTTGTAGGGAATCAGATGACAGAAAAATACTAAGTATAATTATATTTTTACACTTGACGAATTATTTAGTGATAAATTGTATTATTTTTAAACTTGCATGCCATCTCTCTACCTAAATTGCATACTGTAAACCAGTCAAGCATGTTGTTTCACATTGTTATATTTTTGTCATCTTCTGTCATCTTGTCATCTTCTCATACACATGTTTTCTGGCAAATAAATATCTTTGAATCTTTGAATCCATTGGTATTCCGACTAGAATCAGAGATAATAATGAAATATGGAACATACTACTGAAAAATATTGTAACTGCTACCTCTGTTAACACACTCAAAAACTAGCTATGAATAAAGTAATAAATCAATGAAAAAGATAACTAAAAAAAATTTTAAACAAAGACTCAATTCTAACACTGATGTAGACACATCAGCAGAAGCCAATAAATAAATAAATATTGTTGGACAATCTATGCAACACCATCTAGCCCTAAACATAGCTTGTATCAGATTACTGATTATCCACTTAAATATTTATAAATACATACTTAGATTTCACTAGTTGAGGCTGAGTTCCTCATCATTATCATCATACTGGACTGTAGGCCTACCACAAAGAAAGCATTACAAAACCATCTTTTTCAACCTTGTTGCAACATTACTTCAATTCGTAATTATTAATTAGTTTTGAAGTTTTGAATTATTTGACTTGAATTTAATTTGACATAGGTATTTACGGCCTTACTTAACGCCTATAAACGCCTCTCACCGTGAACACTGCCTAAACAGTTAAGCAGATTCGCCCTGTCCCTATTTTAAGTAGATTCGCCCGGTCACTATTTTCTGCTGAAAGTCATAGGAAATAGCATAAATAGTTTTAGAAAGGTTTTATTTGTTATATTGTTTGCAGTTTATATTATGTATATATATATCTAAAATGTTTCTTTAGTTTGTACTGATACTCATTATTTTATATTTATTGGACGTGTATTGATAACATCATTTCTATTAAACTATTTCTATAAATAAATAAAATACCATATTTGTCAGTATCTATCGTAAAGGGATGGCACTATTTTAAACAGTGATTAACTTTTGACAGAATTTGAGAGACGTTTCTAAGTAAGGCTGTTATTGTTTATATTATTTTCTCATCCTTATTAATAGTTAGATTGATTAATATCCCTTTGACCAATCTGACAAAAACAGAGTGGTCCACAATTGGAATGCACTACCAGATGACGTTGTGACTGCTACCTCTGTCGATGCGTTTAAAAACTAGCTCGACAACTGGCTACAAACTAACAAATCAGTGCTCAAAATGATTAACTAATAAATAAAGACTATTTCAACACTGTGTGATATAAACATATCAGCGATAGCTGCTTGTCTAAAATAATTATGAACTATATTACCAGGAAGATATCTTTTCATACTTTTTCAATTCAACTTGCAAGCCGACTGATTTCCATGTTTTGTCAACACATATCTTCCTTCACAGATAAGAACATTCCCTCTATGCTTTGACGACACAGACATGACAGCGATGCTGGAGAACTCTTCACAAAAGCAAGTCCTCGTGCCGATCCGACTAGACATGGAGATTGAAGGACAGAAGCTGAGAGACACCTTCACTTGGAATAAGAATGGTAAGAAAGTTATGTTTTTATATTATAAAAAGCTGTAGATTTAAGGAATGTTATCAGTTACCACTGTGCAAGATAAAATGATGCATGCTGCCTTCTTATATTCCACAAAATTAATTAGAAAAAACCAGTGACGAAAGAGCTGGCTGCCCAGCAGCAGTGATCCTGATCAGTTAAACTATGTATAGAACGTTTTAAACGGTCCTTAGATAGCTTAACTGTTTCACTTGTATTTTATTTTATTCTGTACATTTCTGTAAATAAATGTATTTTTTATTTAATTTAAACTCATCAGTATTCAAATGGATATGTGACAATATTCTAGAAAAGTAAGAAATCATATTTTAGAAAATCCAATCTTTATAAGTATCTAATATAATAATAGTTAGATTATTATATTAGATATTATAAAGAAGAAAGGTTATTTTTTTTATGTCTGTGTATTTATTTGTAATGAACATATTTGTAACTCAAAAACTACTCAACCAATTTTGAAAATACTTTCACCTATAGAAAGCTGCATTATTAGAGAGTAACAAGGGCTGTATTTTGGAAGGTATAACTTCTTATAGGAGGGTAAACCGCTTCGTTACGTAACGCGTTACGGTCCCAGTCTGTCTGGCTTCCCTTTCTCTCACGCATACGGCAGCGGTAGGCAGGCTCCTCCTCTCTCACTCTAACCCACAGCGCTGGTTAGATTAGTTTAAGTTATATTTCTGTCGGGCGTCCCGAGACGCACACGTTTATTATTTTTTAAATTATAGTTTCCTACGAAAATGGCAATTTGCCTATAAAAGCCATTATTTCGCGTGCGGAAATTATTAATCTATACCTATAAAAGAGCTTAACCTGACTGACTGACTGACTGACTGACTGATTCATCATCGCCGAGACGAAACCGCTGAAGCTAGAAAGCAGAAATTTAGAAGGTAGCTTTCTTTTAGAGCAAAACCACCCACTAAGGCGGCATTTTTTTAAATTCAATCCCTAAGAGGGTGAAAAGGGGTGAAAACGAATGTAAGAAACTTTTTAACGCGTGATGCAATTTGCTTGAGACATGATATGAATAAATAAAATGCAAAATAAATGGACACGTACTTCAGGAATTTTTAAAATAACTCTAACAAAGGGGTAAAATGGGATCTCAAAGTTTGTATGGGAACTTTTTAACGGGTGGTGTGATTTCTTAGAAACATGGTTTAGATAATTAAAATGCAAAATAAATAGACACGTGTATCAGGATTTTCATAATAACTCTCATAAAGGAGTAAAATGGGGTGTGAATGTTTGTATAGAACTTTTTAATGGGTGGTGGGAGTGATTGGTTTGAAACTTATCAATAAAATTGGGCAAGAAGATAAATTGCATCTTGGGGAAGGATTTAAGCTACAATTCCTTTAAAAAAAAATGCTGATGAAGTCGCGAGCAACAGCTAGTGATACATAAAATAATGTACTACATGTTTATAGTAATCATTATTACCCAAAGTACGCGAGGCTATTTGTCTTAACTATTGTAGTTAAGTACTGACTTAAGCACAAACGCGCGAACGAATTTGAGGCCGTTCCAGCTAATCATGTCTATTTGCAAATAGATAATACTTAGACAGCGAGGAGTCAATGTTAAGAATTTACAAGTTAAGATGACAAATCTTCCTTGTGTGTACTATTTAAATCTAAATTACTTGTAAGACATCTTGTTTTTTTTGAAAATAAAAAACATCTATTTATTTAATGTTTAAAAAAGACATGTTATTTATTGTAAACTAGCTGTTGCTCGCGACTTCCTCCGCATTTTTTTCATTTAATTTAAAAGAATTGTAGCTTAAATCCTTCCCCAGAATGCAATTTTTCTACTTGCCGTTTCAAACCAATCACCTGACCACCCATTAAACAATTCCATACAAACATTCACACCGCATTTAACTCTTTCATGAGGCTTATTTTGAAAAATTCTCAAACACGTGTCCATTTATTTTGAATTTAAGGTATCCAAACCAAGTTTCTAAGAAGTCACACCACCCGTTAAAAAGTTCCCATACAAACTTTGAGATCCCATTTTACCCCTTTGTTAAGGTTATTTTGAAAAACCCTGAAACACGTGTCCATTTATTTTGCATTTTATTTATTCATATTAAGTTTCAAGCAAATCGCACAACGCGTTAAAAAGTTTCATACATTCGTTTTCACCCCTTTTCACCGTCCTTAGAGGTTTAATTTCAAAAAATCCCGCCTTAGTGTGTGGTTTTGCTGTAAAAGAAAGCTACCTTCCAAATTTCAGCTTTCTAACTTCAGCGGTTTCGGCTCGGCGATGATGAATCAGTCAGTCACTCATTCAGTCAGGTTAAGCTCTTTTATAGGTATAGATTGTAGCATGTAGATTCACTGTCACAAGGCACCCAGACCCCCAGACCCCAGTCCCGCAGACCCTGGCGGCATTGACAAGTTAAATGGCAATGCTCATACGCTAAGCCAGATAGAAACCAGCTCCTTCGTCACGCGTTGTTTCCACTAGAAAGTATTAAATGCTATTCAATTTTGTGGAATATTAGAAGGCGGCATGCATCATATTCATCTTGTAGTAACACAATGGTACCATTTCTTACGACTAGTTTCGTAATTGTAATATACTACAATTAATACTACAACTACAATTGATCAGTGGTTTTACTAAGATATTACGAGTAACATCTATTAAAAATGTTTCAGAGTCAATAATTACTCCAGAACAGTTTGCAGAGGTGCTCTGCGATGATCTGGAACTGAACACCAGCACGTTCATACCCGCTATAGCCATGTCTATCAGGCAGCAGATAGAAGGGTATCCCAGTGAACCACCAGCCATTATAGGTTCGTACACATATTAATATCCTTATCGACTGTGAAAGTTGATCAATCCTTTTTTGTTTTTTAACGACCTTTGTGGCGTAGTCGGCTATGGTCCGACTGAGACGCAGAATGTTGCGGGTTGGATTCTCGCCGCGGGACAAATGTTTGTATGATCTGCAAGTGTTTATCTCGGGTCTGGGTGTTTCTATGTATAATACTCATGTATGTGTATTTACAAAAAGTATATAAGTAGTATATCAGTCATGTGGTACCCATAAGACAAGCTCTGCTTGCTTTGGGGCCAGATGGTTTATTTATTTATGTATGTAACCTCTGATGCTAGTTTTTACATAATTATCTCTAAATTAGTATTATTATGAGCGACGATTATCTTGAAACCTGTCTGTCTGTTCGTCTGCGCAGGATTAGTACTTTGTGTAATTCTAACGGGTTATGCAGCGCACGCCAGAATAGCTCGCAGATGGCAGTTTTTTTTCCTACTTACTTGACACTTATTGTTATATTTTGGACAATTCACCCAATATATTATATAATTAATAATAAAATAATTAAAAATTAAATTAATTAATAATTAATTAATTAATAATTAATTAATTAATTAATTAATAATTAAATTAATTAATTAATAATTAAATTAATGAATAATTAATTAATTAATAATTAAATTAATGAATAATTAATTAATTAATAATTAAATTAATGAATAATTAATTAATATATTAATTACAGCCTATGTGTTATTCTGATGTATAAGCTATATTATTGTAAAGTTTTATTAAAATCCAATTAGTAGTTTTTACGTAAAAGAGTAACAAACATACATACAAACATTCGCGTTTATAATAATATGTAATATGTAAGGATCTGGTGTTTGAATAAAAAATAAGTTGTATTGATTTTAGAGGAAAACCCGGACCAGAGAGTAATCATCAAACTTAATGTGCATGTGGGGAATACGTCGCTTGTTGATCAGGTATGAACGAATTATACTTTTATATTGCTTACTTGAACCAATTCAAGCTTGCATGAATCCTACTAATGTTATAAACTAGTTGTTGCTCCTGGCTTTGCTCGTTTACCTACATAAAAAGTACCCTATATTGGCGACGACCTCCAAGAATCAATGTCTCCTTACCAAATTGCATCATGATCCATTCAACTGTTTAGCTGTGAAAAGTTAATTGTTATCGCGTCCTTTAATCCTGTCACCACACTGGTGCCTCTTTTTTAATGACGGACATTTAACTCAGCGTCATCTAGCTCCAAATTGAGCAGAGCTTGTGTTATGGGTACCACATGACGGATATAATACTTACATACTTTTTTTTGTAAATACATACAAATTAGAAATACGGAATCGAACCCGTAACCTTCTGTGTCTCAGGCGGGCCCACTGTGCTACAGAGTTTGTCAAATAATATTTTTCAGGTGGAATGGGACATGACAGAGAAGGAGAATAATCCTGAACAATTTGCGATGAAACTCTGCTCCGAGCTCGGATTGGGAGGCGAGTTTGTGACGGGCATCGCGTACAGTATCCGCGGTCAACTGAGCTGGCATCAGCGGACTTATGCCTTTAGCGAGGCGCCTTTGCCTGTTGTCGAGGTAACATCTTGTGGATTTTGATTAGGGAGCTGATGTCTCTTTTTTTCGCTATTTAGTGACTATCTGCCCTAATTAATTGAAGGAATATTAGTTATAAAAGAAATTTAACGTTTACGTTTTAATTTGCTGTTGTAAATGTAAATGTAAAGTTTTTTTAAGAATTCCTTATTTGAATGTTTTTTGATAAAAAAATCGCGATCTTCAACGAATCGCGATCTTAAACTAATGATCTTGACGCGTTGAGCGCCGTAAATTTGCGTCAAGATCATTTGATCAGGGAGTAGTCTAATATACCACTATCATTATCTCTATTACCATTATCACACCACTGTACAAATTTCTCACTCTCTCACAAACACACACCGTAACTACATAGGTACTTTGATTATAAGAAATCAAAGCTGAACTATGTAATTCACATTATTCTGTAATAGTATCCTAATGTAATCCGCAACCACAAATACAAAATCCGCAAATAGAAAACCTACCACGGGCACCAGTCTCGTAAAACGGGCGATAGGATATGTCCTTACAATCGTAGCATCAACGGTTGTACACCCTTTTTTGAAAGAGAAACAAACATTATTATTATTATTGTCTCTCAGACACCGTATCGGCAGCCGTCCGAGGCAGAACAGTGGGCTCCTCACCTGGAGACGTTGACCAACGCTGAAATGGAGAAGAAGATCCGAGATCAAGATCGCAACACGCGTCGTATGCGACGTCTCGCCAACACCACACCTGGTTGGTAACCTCACACAACACTATTTATTGCACTATTTTGTATAAATCCGTGCTCAATTACGGTGTTACACAGCACAATGCCTCATGGTTTGACTTTGAAGGGACCGATCGCTTAACGTGCTTTCTGCAACACAAGCTCAGATGATCATTGCGATTGCTTATCCAATCATCCAAGTACTGACGACTTCTGTGGCGTCGTGGGCGAAGGCCTGTCTAAGACGCAGAACGTTGCGGGACAAATGTATGTATGATCTGCAAGTATTTGTTTCGAGTCTGGGTATTTTTCTATGTATAATATGTATGTATTTAAAATACAAAGTTTTAAAGAAGTATATCAGTCATGTGGTACCCATAACACAAGCTCTGCTTACTCGGTATAATTATCTCGTCTCGTTTGCTGACGGGTTAACATGGCATTAGCGACACAGGCTATCTCTACGGATAAACGTTAAAATTTACATGTGTTTTTTTTATTTTCATCATTAATGGCATGACTGATGATGATGATGATGATGTTCCCAATGTCAAGTGATTAGACAAGGCAGTTGAAAAAACGTGTGCCGCGGCTGCCACATTAGCCCGGCTGGAAGAGACGAGATAATGAGTCGACAAAATTGAAATCTTTTAAAACTTTCGCGAGAATTCATATTGTTTCTGTACTTACTGGGTATTTATCGCGAATTACCTTTCAATTTATTCACGACATGGTCACCGGTTGACTGGGTGGGTATCTAAAGAGTTGCCGCCAAGTAGCGCGGCCAGTTTTTCAAAACTACCCTCCTTGGTCTTCAGTTTCCGAAATATCTCTTTTTCGACTCTCTTTGTTCACGCTGCCTTTACTACTCGACAGCAACTCCTTAGGCATCCAGTCAAATCGCGATCACGATTAATGCAACATAACCGAAACGTCTAGAATAAATAAAAGCATTATCTGGCCTTAAAGTAAGCAGAGCTTGTGTTATGGATACCACATGATATACTACTTATATACTTTTTGTAAATACATATTATACATAGAAACTCCCAGACCCGAGACAAATACTTGCAGATCATACAAATATTTGTCCCGGGAATCGTAACTGCTAGATAATATAACCGCAAAGCACTAAAACAATATGTCGCGTTGGAAAGAGATTCAAAAATGTTAAAATATTGAGTAAAAGAATGACTTGAGAATCTCTTCTTTTTTTGCTATCAAAAATTTACGAATGTCTCGACTGAACGTTAATAATCTTAATCTACTATATGTTTGTCAAATACCACTCACTCATTCATCACGAAATCTCAGAAACCACCAAACGGATTGGAATGAAATTTGGTATGCAGCTTCATCTAGAGCCGTAGGTGCTCGCTAAGAAAGGTTTACAAAAAAAACATTCGGGATCATGGTCAAACCGCGAAAACCGCGATTAGGCTTTGTAATTTTTTCGAAACATTAATTCGTTCAATTATTATCTTGCTACTTTTTATCTACCATGCGGACAAAGCCGCGGGAAACAGCTAGTATATAGATAACAAACGTTCAGCGCGTTCGAAGATGATTGGAAATGACTTTGGCAACGATTTCTGTGCTTGAAAAAGCACGTTAAGTTAACGGATTTATACCCATTACCTTTTGTTGCCATATGTGTCTTTTAAACACTCACTAGTTAATGTGTTGTTTAAATCTGTTGCTATATTCAAAAACAGAGCGCACTTTAACGCCACGTTATGTAATATGAAGCTTATTATTTGACTTTAAGAGTTTTTTGGGAGGATATGTCTGTGACTGCTTCTATAGATCACCTGAGGACCTTGTGCTTTGTGTAAACACATTTTTATGATGGATCAATTTTTTCTAGCATAAAATACTATTATATTCTAGCTGGGATTGCTCAGTAAGATTGCATGTAATCACACAGTATACTATTATAACAAGTAATTTATCAATTTGATACTATAATTTGTATTTATACCCGATAAAAGGGGACTGTTTTGAAGTATTTGTCTGTTAGGGGTAAAACACCGATTTTAATGCGGTTTTTTTGAATCGTTTTGAGTCAGGATATTTTGAGCTGTTTTTAATTATCGTTTTTACATTCAAAACGTTGGTTAAGGTTTTTAATCTACTTGGTTTGTAGGGGTTTTAATATTTATATTTCGTTCTATAAAACTCCTATTACAACTGCTTCAAAATCATGTTTTAATATTATTTTACTCAAAACGGGATATTTACCATGATATATGAGTTTTTCTGCTTCCTGATATTTCGGCGCATTTCATGGCGCTACTTGCAACTGTGCCGAGATATCGGGAAGCAGAAAAACTCGTAGGTATATCATGGTAAATTTTCCGTTTTGAGTGAAAATTATGTCCAAAATTATGATAGTTATAATATTATTTTAGTCAAATCTATCCCTTAATTTAGGGTAAATATTAATTTATTTACACAAACGTAAGGGGTGACTAGTTTTTAAAAGGTTTGGGTAAAGCTAGGGATAATCCGGTGTGACAGCTTTCGTTTATTGTTGGATAGTTCAAATATTCGGGGTTTATGTATTTTTAATTTTATTATTTATTGAGACTGTTTTTCTAGATCAAAGTTTTTCCCAGTGTAATTACTAGCTCAATTAAGCTCGTTAGCTCAATTAATTATTTATTTCATAGTCTACGAGGTCTATAGATTAGGCAGTGCGTCTACTCGGCAAACGGGTTACGATAAATCTGATCGATAATTTCATTGAAATGTTTGACTAAGCAGTCTAATTCGACAGCTTTCGTTGTTGAATTAAAATTTTCGTATCGTATGTTGTGGAAAATGACGAAAGTAACTGACATAACTACAAAAAAAATACGTGTGCGTGATAACTGATAACTTAAACTAATTTAACTACCGCTGTGGTTTAGAGTAAGAGAGGTAACCGGACTGGCGCCTTAACGCCTTTCGATCGTTCTTTCTTTCAAAACGAGTCGAAACGATGTAAAATTTTATTGAAGTGAAAACTTATTTTAGCCGCGGTACTCATATTTTTAGATGAGGTAAAACCTCTGGACTCGCGACACCGTTACGAGACGCAGAACCGGCAGCCGGCTGCCGCGCTCCCCCATTTGATTATAAACCTTAATTCACATGTTTACAGTCTACTTTTGTATGGAGAAGTTTACTGAGGTAGGTTCTTTGATATATTATCTACATTCTGAACAAAAAATATTGCATCATCTGTGTTCGTTCAGTATTTGATTGGCAGTCGCGTTTCGCGTTGGTCCGTGTGAGTACAGTGAACTTTGATTGTGTTTTGTTTGTGATTTGATAGTGGATTTACTGGATTTATCGATAGTAAGGGGTGTTTATTATTACAAAAACTGTTTATTCTGCTCATTATAAGTATTTTTGTAACCCAATAACCCTAGTACCCATCTAAAAAATGTCTAACGCGCCAAAATAAGTTTTAACTTCTGTCGGCACTCCCGGAGTGCAACCCGTAATTTTTTTTATTGTATATATATCGTACGTTTTGCCGAGTAGACCCCGGAGTGGCGTTCGTAACACTACACTAGTCGTATCACAATAATATGGTGTTCGTCGCTACTCCAACAAAGTGGCGATAATTCTATTGTTTCGCCGGATTAGCTTTTCGTAAAGCATGAACGAAATACGACGAATTTATTTTGTTTTACGAAATTTAGTTACTATTGCGAAACATCAGAATCAAGGCCAATAGTCATTGACTTGCGCACAAATTGTTAAAACTGATTGAAAATAAGTACTTAAATTATATATATAGATGAAGAGAAATGCCTTTTCAAGTACAATTAATGAAACTATAGTACACATTATTATTAAGAGGTGCTGTGACAGCATGAAAAATAAACGCGCCAAATATATTTAACTTTATTTTTCATGCATTTTTACAACAATTTTAATCATAAAAAAGTAAGTGGACTGTTAAAATTATATCACATTAAAGGTTTTTGAAAGTTTTATATTCGTTTCATTTTAAACCTTCATAAAAGCATAAAACCTATTTCAATCTACGAAACTGTTACTGTTTTACTTATCTCACTCACACACTACTGCTATTAGTAATGTATGAGTGAGAAGGGCATGATTAAAACAGCTTCGTCTCGATATTGAAATAGGTTTTTATCATTCGTGATTCAATTGACACAATCTGCTTACCGAAAACATTGTAGTGCTATATATAGTGAATAACATGCTGTAGAATTAAAAAGACAATTCGCGTTCTCAACCGAGTTTATAAAACCAGCCAATAGAATCATTTCTAAGTTGCATGACGTCATTTTCGCGCGATTTAAACACGACTCTATTGGTTGATTTTACTCGACCCACTACTTTGGGCCCATAGAGAGAGAACCTTTAGATACAGTATAGCGTTGGTCTACATTGCATCTCTTTCGCACTCGGTCTTTTCATTAGAATCTTTTATATGAGTCGGTTGGAAGTATATACAAGTTATCCCTTATTTTAATGATCTATTCTAATTTACAATGAAAATAAAGTGAGTTGATGCAATTCTCTAATACTGCAGATACGCATAAGTCACGGGTTGATAAAATTTAGGCACGGCTAACTTACAATCAATAGAGCTTACAAAGTCTATCATATGCTTCAGTAAGGCATTGATTTTATAAAAAAAAATGTGTCCTAAAAAATAACACTATAAAAAAATATGGGTGGACAATCCACGCAACACCATCTAGCCCCAAACTTGTTATAATAATAATACCGGACATTTCACACAACATCATCTGGCCCCAAAGTAAGAAGAGCTTGTGTTATGGGGTACCCATAACACACAATGACTGAAATACTACCCGAACCAAATACTTGCAGATCGTACATACCTTTGTCCCGCGGCGGGAATCGAACCCGCAACCTTCTGCGTCTCAGCCGGGTCTTACCCACTGCGCCACAGAGGTCGTCAGATGATGACATATGTTCTTAAATACCTATGATACCTTAAGACACCAACTTAAGATATCATAGGTACAAATATTTGTTCTGGTAGCACAAAGGGCAGAGCTACTACCAATTGAGTAGAGGCCAGTCAATACATATATCAATTAAATATATTACTTTTCTAACCAAATCCTTCATGCAAAGGATAAGCATAAAACGTGATTGGGAAAATTGTTCTCCCAAAGGCCGTTAATTCTTAGTGGCCTGGTTCGATTCCGTCCGAGTGACAAATGTTTCTATGATCTGCAAGTATTTGTTTCGTGTATGGGTGTTTCTATGCTTAATATATATGAATTTACAAAAAAATGTATTTTTGTAGTATATCAGTCATGTGTATAACACAAGCTCTGCTTACTTTGGGGCCAGATGATGCTGTGTTAAATGTCTGGCATTATTTATTTATTTATCTACGTATAATATGTATGTATTAACAAAAATGAATGTATTTATGTACTATATCAGTCATGTGGTATCTATAACACAAGCTCTGCTTTGGGTCTAGATGATGCTGTGTGAAATATCCGGCATTTTTTATTTAATTTATTAACACACGAAAGTTTTAAAAGTAGTTAAATTTAGAAATCTGTTAATATATTTCTTAATTTATAATTGCAAAATACCATGGGGTTTTCAAAAATCATTAAATTCGAGTGCTGTAATTTATAGATGGCCTCAAATTACGATGATCGCGTTACTGGTACAGTGTAGCCCAACATTCGCTTCGCTATTTACACAATAAGGCATGCGTAAGTTAGTTCGTATATAACGTTATGTTTTCTGGTAACAGATGTGTCGTTGAGTCGTGCTGTGAACCGGCTGATTCGCGCAGACGAAGGCTTGTTCCCGTCGACTCCCGAGAAAAGGAGGAAAAAGATATAAACACATTATGAGACAAGCGGAAACATCCTGGAATTATACGTAGCATGGCTATTATTAAACATTCTTTAGAGATAAGAAACAACTTTTATAATCTTATGGGGTCCTGGTGATTATGGAATTGTGAATACTATTCTTCGTTAATGACATGTGTCAAAATCATGTCAGTGTCAAGTGTTGATATTGTTTATAGCATGTAACATAGTCATATCTTGTCGTTCTTCATTTGTGTTCATAAAATGGCGCTTTTCTTATAAAATAACTACGGATTATTTTTGCTCGAATCACAAAGAAACACAAAGCTTTTATTCCAATTATTCACACCCGAGTCAATAACTCTCTCTATTGAAATAAAAATACGAAAATTACTAATAAATCCGGAAATAACTCGAGTAAAATAAATAACATAAAAGTGCAATTTTTGCTTCGGCCAAAAATAATCTGAAGTTTAAATTATACTATTAAAACATTGATACAAACAGATTACAGTTACAATTGATGAATTGGTATTACGGAAGGTTCATGTTGATTGTAATACATGCTGTCATATAAATAGAAATCTCAGACCAAATAAATATAAAGCAACGCTATGAATGTGCGTGGGTGCGTTGATTTACCCAGAGCACGGTTTTTAGGCTTCACTTTCGTTATTCGCGGCACTCTGTCTTTATATTTATTTTGCCTGAGACAGAAACCGAACGTATGTAATACTAATTACGTACGTACGTTGTCAAAACTGGTTACAATCAAACTGATGATTGAAAATTTTCCTATTGCTAATCGAAACGCGTACATTGATTGTACATTTCGATAAACACGGGTTTTGCTCACGTATAATATTGTCGATAGAGGCACCGACACTGTTTATTTATTTCAGCATTCATATGATAGTTTATACTATGTTCAAATGCACTTTAATGCTGTTTTTAATTTTAAATATGTAGACCTTTCAGCGGTCTTCACGTTAGCCTGTATCGTGAAAAGCAGAGAGAGGATTTAGTTAATTAAATTTGACATAAACCTCGATCAGCAGTTTAAAGTAAAATTTAAGCAAATTATATACACAAATTATCTATGACATCATTTCTTCGGCATAATAGACAAATAGGCAAAAAACAATAATGGTCACTGTTTTGATTCATCTAGAGAATCTTCATCAGGGTGAGTTAGATCCGCGGTCCGCTCGTTGCCGCTCGAGTTCACAGTTCGCACTGTGGGATCAAACTCACCCTGATGAAGATTCTCTAGATGAGTCGAAACGGTGTCGGTGCCTCCATCGACAAAACAGTACGTGAGTAAAGCCCGTGTTTATCAAAATGTATAGTACAACTCACGAAAGTTTGGAATATGAATATTTTTCGATTCATCTAGAAAGCACGGTTTGCAATCGCAGTGCAAGCACTCGAGAACGCTCGCGACAACTCATGACTACTTCTCATAAATTAGATGTCTAGAATAATGTACAATTTTGGTTCTTAGTCTAGGGTATCATAATTTTTATGCAGGCAACACTGTAAATTTGTCACATTCATATATTTGATTAGGAATTGTAATAAATAATCTCCGTGCCTTTATCGACAAAATAATACGTGAGTGACACCCGTGTTTATCAACATGTATAATACAACTCACAAAAGTTTTGAATTGATTGTATCAAAGTTCCATAATCGCCATGCTGGTTCTCCTACTACTTTCGTACGAGACAGTGGCCAATTCCAACTGACGTAGTTAGAAGGCCGTTCAAAAGTCTCCGTCCTGGCTTAACAACTTAAGCCGGGACCGATAGCTTAACGTGCCCTCTGAAGCACGGAAACGCTCAGATGAAAATGCCACTGCGGTCCAAGGTTTGACTTCGCAGAAGACTGCTTAACTGTAGATCTGTTGAAACAACGTAAATAGCTAGGTCATAAACGCTTCTAATGTAATTCTTGTTTTTATGTAAATGAATAAAAATTACAACAGTTGTGTTTTTTCAAGATTCTTTCTCAAATAAAATATACGATACGCAGATGTTTTTTTTTTCATTGATATAAATGAGATCATGCAATTCCTTGTCACATTCTCCGAAATGTATTCTATAAAAGATCGAAAGGCAAGCAACTTTACGCCGGTCGGTGCTCGAGGCTCTGGAACTTAGTCTCAGCGCTTAGCTGCTCACCTATCACCCTCAATGCTCTACGCTCGATCGAGTCCAAAGCAGCCAGCTGGTGTTTGGCTGAACCATCCCATAGATGGCAGCAATACTCCATACCCGACCGGACTTGAGCTTTATATAAAATGGAAATGGAATGCTGTCCAGGTGTGTGTTATCGCATCACATTGTTGAGGATGCCAAGCTTCATGACAGCAGTCTTGGTCTTGTACTCGATATAGGAGCCAAAATTGAGAGTCCGAGTAAGTTAAACTCCCAAGAGTTCGAGATAATCTTCACAAATGTACAAATGTAGGTTTTATAAGGCCATTCTATACGCAAATAATTGGACCTCATTATGTAGCTTCGCCCAGACTAGCTAAAATACGATAGACTTTAATATGCTAGTACCAAAGTCCAAATTAGAGTAACACTTTCTTCTTCTTTTCTTCCTATAATGGCATCTGTCATGTTGACAATTTTGCCAGTGTCAAGTGATTATTTGATTATAAAGTCTTAGTCAATCGTCATTTGGATTCCTTCGTTTGTCAAATCATGAAGTAACATAGCACTTTTAATTTAATTATTTTTCTCGTGCTATTCACTAAATAATACATACGTATTATTCAGTAATATTAGTGGAATTTTAATTAATAAGTTGTGACTTCATGGCACAAGAATGGACAATTGAATTATAAGTGTAGATAGATAGATAATACTTTATTGCACACCAAATATACATTGAACAATTAGAAACAAAAATAACAATGTTTTGCTAGTCGGTAGTACAATAGGCGGTTTTAACGCTATGTAGCGATCTCTCAACCATAGGATGGATTGAAGTGAATGTAGCTTAAAAAAGGAAGAATTGTAATCTAAAAAGAAACGCCTTCCGGCGTTTCTTATGTAACTAACTGGTGGCGTGGCATAATTAGCCTAATCCAGGACGAAATAGTCCTGTGTGCGCACCGAAATAACCTCTGATGATAATAATATCAAGAGATTTATAGGCAGATGAATCGAAGCTGTCTTCATCGACATAATAATATGTGAGTAAAATCCTGCGTATTCAAAATTGTATCGTCAAGTAACGAAAGTTTTGAAAGTGATAAAGTTGATTTATTTCGATAATTATTGTATTGTTACAAATTCTAGTTTAAAGTACAATGGAATAGATAGGTGTACAAATATACGCTATGTAAGACGTACGAGCAGATTATTAAGGCAGTTTTTAAATAGATTCTATCTATGGTATCATTTTACATCTGACACATTCGTTCCAATCAAAATTTTGATTGATTCAACGGATTCACCAGTAGTTTTAGTGTTGCCATGCATAGATTTTCAAATCCCGCTACTGTTTAACTACTGCAGAGTTAGCGTAGCCAGACTCTTCTATCTTTTGAATACATACGAATGTTTCTATAATAGCTATAGTTATATTATAGTTCAGGTATAATGCTTAGGGTCTACCTTATAAACACACAATAGCTAATAAATTGCTTAAATCTGTTGCCATCTCTATTCTTTGGCATTAGAATGACAAGGACAGAACATACTCAAGCACAACTAGCCAATTATGTGATGATAAGAAAGAGTGTAAATGTTCTATCTCAAACAATTTGATAATACCCAAGATTTGAAATTACGAAGAGTTTTAAAGTTTCATTGTTAGTATAAAGCTTATATTTTTACAGCTTTTTAGTGTAATAAATAATGTAAAAAAATATAAGTACTTTTAAGTTCATAAAGGCTACTTACGATAGAAATTTCTCGTTTTATTAATTATTACTAATTTCCAGATGACATACTAACTTTTACTACTAGAATACTAACATCTGTGCGGAAATGTAGGCATGTACCAAATATAATGTTTGGACGTGCCTTTGACTACCTCACACCTCCTTACCTCAAGATCCGAGATATTTACAAATCCTGGAAGTTACAGTTACGGTTGAGAGGGTATTTTTTTGTTAATATTTAATCCATAGATACTAATGTTATAAATGCGAAAGTGTTTTCACGGCTAAACGGCTGAACGGATCTTGATGAAATTTGGTATGAAAATGTATTGCATTAGGTGGAAGAAAAGAGGCTTTTTGTCTCAAAAAACAGCCTTGAAGGGGGTAAAATAAAGGATGAAAGTTTTTTTGGGCAACTCATATTTTGTTAAGTTAGGGATCTGAAAATTCATATTTAGGCTTTTGGTAAAAAATAAAGAAATGTGTTTCAACGTTTTTGCAAAATCATCTCCGAAGGGGGTAAAATAGGGGATTAAACTTATGAGATGTTCTTTAGATGGACAGAATGCATTCCTTACAAAAATAAAAATAAAGGTTCTAAGCATACCTAGGTACGCGTACGAAGTCGCGGGTAACAGCTAGTAATCTATAAAATTATCTGGATTAAGTCAACTGGATAAACCTCGGGTTCAATACACAACTCCGATCTTGACTGGCTTGTCACCTCAGTTGGTGACAAGCCAGTCAAGATCCCAGAACAAAAAATGCATGATGGACGCAGGTGTTTGTTCTGTGTCTGTGTCTTTAATACAGTATCATAAGTATGTACACTCGAGAGCAATAAAATCGCACATGCATGATTTTTACAATAAGTAATAAAAAAATATAATATAAAGCTACGTTGAATTTTTAGAATGCAGATTTTAAGTCAATTTCAATTCCTATTTAGTGGAATCTTATTTGTGCTTGAATCATGTCAAAAATCATTGGTTAGTAACCAAAGTGCACGTCTTTTACTAAATTTGGTAGCTCCAGAATTTAGGACAAAAAAGGATTTTATTGCTCTCAAGTGTATTTGACATATATATGCCATTAAAATCATAACTTGAAAAAAATCCAAGTCTCGCAACTCAGTTCTTCTACCGTAAAAAGTTGTGAGATCGCACTAAAACATCTAATTTAATATAATATGTATTACTTGTGAGATACATTGTGTTTTCATGCGATGGACAAGTCAATCTATATATTTAAAACATACGATTTTTTATATTGATATAGTCATTATAATATGTTGTTAGGTTAGCTTATTACGTAATAACATAAAACTGAAGGTCCCTTAAATAGGGATTGTATAAATTAACCGACTAGGTATTATATGGATCTCACAACTTTTTACGGTAGAAAAACTGAGATGCGAGATTTTTTACAAGTTATGTTTTTGAATTTCTCTTTGTAGATTTAAACGCAGACTTATGTTTATCTATGACCTCATCCTCTACAATTTCATGTGACTCTTCACTTTCCACAACAATACTGCCAACTTTTCATTAGACATGTGCCATTCTTGCTTTTTCATACCGTTGATTGACCATTTTACAAGTTACCTTTGAACATAATTAAATCTAGGTACCTATTTACACCTATTATTCCATTATATTATACACTAGCTGACCCGTGCCCACTTCGTTGGGCGGTTACAACTTCACAAAAAATATTAAAGTACTAATATCGCTATTATAATAGGATAGCTATTTAGATTATAGTAATAATTACAGAGATTAACAATGTTACGGATAAATATTGATAGATGGCGCTAGCGGCCACCCGCGGCTTCGCCCGCCCTGTTCCCGTTGTTTTTCCGGCTATTTATAAAAATCTCCCATCTCCCATCTCCCATTTCCCATCTCCCATCTCCCATCTCCCATCTCCCATCTCCCATCTCCCATCTCCCATCTCCCATCTCCCACCTCCCATCTTCCACCTGAAATCTCCCATTTCCCATCTTCCATCTCCTATCTCCCATCTCAAAATAGCTTGGTAAATAACACATTATTTTTTGTAATATGTTAAAGATAAAAATGGTTAGTGTAGGTTATCCTTAGGAGATAAATATATACCATTGTTGGTAAGGTTTAGCCAGCGTTTGTGATTTAAGCGCACAAAATATGTTTGTTACATCTTTGAACAATCACATTACACCTTGTTTGACGACCTCTGTGGCGCAGTGGGCTAAGATCCGGCTGAGACGCAGAAGGTTGCGGGTTCGATTCCCGCCGTGAGACAAATGTTTGTATGATCTGCAAGTATTTGTCTCGGGTCTGGGTGTTTCTATGTATAATATGTATGTATTTACAAAAAAAAAAGTAATAAGTAGTATATCAGTCATGTGGTACCCATAACACAAGCTCTGCTTACTTTGGGGCCAGATGATGCTGTGTGAAATGTCCGGGATGAAATGAAATGAAATGAAATTTGAAATGAAATGAAATTTGAAATGAAATGAAATTTATTGAGAAAATAACAAACATGAGTTATCAGTGTACAATCATAACTTAACCTAATTAGTATATTTCTATAATTATTGGTTTTTTATTACTGATTGGACGAACATTGGTACCCAAGCTAGGATCGGTGTCCTGTGATATGGTGTACCAAAATTACGGAAAACGGGATTATTTATTTATTTATATCCTTGAGTTTTACGGCTTTTCTGTACTATAATATGTTGTATTATACATATAAACCATCCTCTTGAATCACTCTATCTATTGCTGAAAACTGCATTAAAATCCGTTGAGTAGTTTAAAAGATCTAAGCGAACATACAGCGCAAGCGACTTCATTTTATACTATGTAAAGATATACAGGTATACTGACTTCATAATCCCTACTAATATTATAAATGCGAAAGTAACTCTGTCTGTCTGTCTGTCACCTTTTCACGCCTAAGCCGCTAAACCGATTTTGATGAATTTTGGTATAATAATACTAATAATAATAATCTAATACCTAATAGATAGATGGGACCTTGGAGAAGGACATAGGCTACTTTTTATATAGGTACCGCGCGCGCGAAGCCGCGGGCACCACCTAGTCCTATATAATTATAATATGGGTTTACACAGTTATTTATGCAGTTGGTGTATCTAGAAAACTGGACCGAAATTGCAAAACATTTTAGTTTTTAGGGTTCCGTACCTCGAAAGGAAAAAACGGAACCCTTATAGGATCACTTTGTTGTCCGTCCGTCTGTCCGTCTGTCTCTCAAGACACTTTTTCTCAGGAACACGTGGAGGTATCAAGCTGAAATTTATATCAAATACTCAGGTCTATTAGGTCTATTCCCTTAAAGCTGTGAAAAAATCAAACTTCTAAGCCAACGCAATCAAAAGATACAGCCGTTTATGCCGCAAATTTTCGACACTCGCAAGGGAATCAAAACCTACAGGTTACTTCCTGTGAATTCAGAATCTTGAAATTTGGTACGAAGCTATGTCTTATAGCACAGATAAAGGATAAATTGCGATAACCGTACATTTTTAGTTACATCATATAATAAAAATATTTTTAATAATTTTAAACTTACTACCTCTTTTCTCATGAACGCGTAAAGGTATTAAATTGAAATTCATATAAAACACTCAGGTCTATAATACCTTTAAACTGTAACAAAATCAAACTTCTATATCAACGCAATCAAGACAAACAGCAATTTAAGACGCATATATTCAAACTCGCAACTTGCAAGGGAATCAAAACCTACAGGGTACTTCCCGTGAACTCAGAATCTTGAAATTTGGTACAAAGCAACGTCTTATAGCACAGATAAAGGATAAATTGCGAAAACTGTAAATTTTTTGTTACATTATCCAACTATGACTCGATTGTCGTGATGGGTGAAATTTTACATATATACCTATAGGTTTGTACGGAGTCCGACTCGCACTTGGCCGGTTTTATTCCTTGATTTATACACTAAACACTAATTGTATTCTAAATTTGAACCTTTTATGTCTTAGAAGTGCCTTAGAGTTTTGATGATCGGTCAGTCAGTCAGTCAGTCAGTCAGTGAGTGAGTGAGAAAATTAAGAAACTTTGACTAGTTGCGCTTCTTTAACTACTAGTTTATTCAACGCTGAAAATTCAGGTTTCTAGATTTATCCACAACGAAGTTATAGGGGGTCGAAAATGGCTTGAACTGTTTCGAGAAAAGAATGATACGACCGTGCCGCTTTTTTGCTAGACTTGGCGGGGGCACTGCCATGACCCAAGATAAGTATTCTATTAATATATGGAGCTAAATGGTGCTGTGTGCATTGTCCATAAATATTTATTTATTTAATTATCTCTAGTTACTTAGTACTTTGAGGATTTCTAAAGTTGTAGTCAGAGGCACGTCCAAACATTATATTTGGCCACATGCTTACGCTTCATACAGTTACTAGTATGGGATTGCAACTGGCAAGCACATCGCCGTTTATAGATTTGAATTTCAATTTTGTATCTTAGTTCTTTTTTTATAATTATTTATATTTATTTTAGTTTCTACTGCACTTATTGTATATATACATAAATTGCAAATATGATGGTACACGACGACAGTGCGCACCACAGTGCCGATGCGCATACCAACGCGGCGTCACGGAAGACCAGCGTTATAAAAGCGTTCTAACCGTTATTTATGCTTACACATGCTGAGTGACGACCAATTTTGCTGTCAATTTACTTACTTGTTAGTTCATAAGTACTTATATGATATCATAAGACACTAAATAAACTTTTCTTTCTTTCTTTCAATGAAACATACCGAGTTATTTTATTCTAGGATGTGTCGGTTTCAACGATGTGTTCCTTCAACGTTTGAGAGCATTGCGCACATATATTTTTTGAAAAATCAATTTTTAGACAACCAGGGTCGATTTCACGAACTTATGATCAGAAGGCTAGGGTGCTACCACTACATCAATAGAGCAGATAACGTTTAAAAAATTAGAAAAGAAAATCAACTTTATTGAATAAAAGTTTGAGCCGATGTAAAATTCGAGCCCATAAAATTATCACCTCTATGTTTTCACTCTTAGTGGTAAGTTTTTATTTTATGTCCGAGCTTTGCTCGGTATTAAACACGGATAAAACGACGTTTTCTAAAAATTAAACCTAGCTAGATCGATGTATCGCCCCCGAAAGCCCTTGCATACTAAAAATCGCTGGGGCCGTTTCCGAGATTCAGATTATATATATACATATATACCAGAATCTAATACCTAATACTTCGTTAAAAGGTATTAGATATTATTTTTTGAAACTCGTAAACACCTCTGGAAAGTAAAAGAAAAGCAACATACGAAATTTCAATTACTTGGATGACATAATTTTTCCAGTTACCTGAAGTTTAGATTTATTTTTAATTGTTCTTAACTTTTATACTAACAATGTACTAGGAACGTAAATCGTTAAGATATTGCCTGGCTGTATGTGGGTGGCACCAAGATTCATATATTAAAAAACTTTGGAAATGGCTTTACAGTTACATACAATAAATAAATATACAAAAAAATAATATTACATAACTTTTTGAGCATTTAGCATTTGAAAGATTAAAATTTATACATCCCAGTGTAGCCGACTGTACAACAATAACTTACAGTAGTTTATCTTTAAAAGAATGATGGCAGTTAGACATAATATAGATGTGTATTTGGAATAGCACAAATAAAGTTTTCCTTCACAGAAACGATGCAATAGTAATAGGAATTTAAAACCCAACTTAGCTAAGTACTGGTTAAAAGTAATAAGCATCATTTACAGTAAAGTATGTACCGAACAATGCATATTAATATTTGATACATGTGAACTATCAAAAAACCGTTTGAAATAATATATAGAATAGCTCAGCAGATCCAGATCACTACCAGAGGGCATCGCCCAAGACACTAGCGGCTTTTCTACGTTGAATAGGAATGTTAATACACTGGCCTAGATAGGAGCTAGCTCTTTGGTTAAGCGATATTTCTCCCAGACGCTACGAAATAATTTTGAAATGTTACCTACAGTTAAATAATTTCTAAGATCCAAATATGTCGTTAACCTCTATATCTGAGTATATCTACGCTCGTATCTTAGTTGAAATCAAACCAGCTTGCAACAAACCAGGCATTAGGGATGCCTGGCGCGCGGGTTCCACCAATTTACGTCGCTCGGATGCAATATAAAGTAACATACGGTTCAATTATGGTTAAGCTGAAAGTATTTCCACATATTACGATGTCATGAGCATGTTGATATAGAGTTTTTTATTCACGAGAATGTTTATACACGAAAATTTACGATTTTGTTGTACGCTGGGCTAGATAGGATCCCGCTCTTGGGTCACGCGATGTTCCTACTAGACGCCGTAAAATCATTTTGAAACGTGATGGCGTCCTGTTCCTCACGTCTCAGGGTTTCGACTCAAATGTTTAGGCCTTATCGAGAATAATAGTACTTAATATTCTAAATGTCAATTTCATTTCATTTTCACCCATTTCGCAATTAAGGCCGATTTGACCGAAACATGGTATCCATACTAATTTTATAAACTCGAAAGTCTCTCTGATAGTTTCTTACGTTTTCTCGGCTAGACGGGTGAACAGATTATTATAAAATTTGGTATGAGGATACATTGTATCTTGGAGAAGGAGATAGGCTATTTTTTATAAAAATTCCACGCGTGTGAAGCCGCGGCAAGAACCTGTTGGTTATGGATTAGTACCTGGATTAATTTATCGGCTATTTTTTATTTACATACCTACTCATACTACGTGGGACTGAGAGGTCTTAAAGCATTGAAATGTGAGGAGCAATGGAAAAAATAAACTGAGCAGAAAAATTACAAACAGATATATAGGTACTAAGAGTCAACGAGGAAAAAGTTATATTGAAGAAAATCCATAACAGAACAAGCATGATGATTGGTAATATTATACTAAATGACAGGCTAGTCAAGAACATCGTAGATAAAAAAGTGGTAGAGAAAGGCCAGGAATAATATATGAAACAGATAAAAAAGAAGGTTTCTGTCGGTTTAACGTATCACTGGTTTCTTCGATCCAGTATTGTGAAGGAATTGAAGCGCGTTTTCAAGGCTCCTTTCCTTTCTTCAAGTTATTGTCCTTCACAGTTTAACAGTACTGGTTTAGCGTACATACATTATATGTTGCTGTCATGTCGTATAACTAGGTCAAGTAGGCTGCTTTGGAAAGGAGCACATAGATTAAGCTGCATCAGTTGCGAACCACATGAATCTCTCAAAATAATAACGATAAAATCGACGTGAATGTGTGTAGGAACCTAAATAGTTACACAATTATTCGGTAAGTATAATTCTTAATATTAGAGTCACTGACTTCCAAACAGTTATTAAAGTCGGTTAACTTCAAAACTCAACTATCTGTAATGTAATGTGTAATGTTCTTTAAGTAATGTTACATAATTAGAAATCACAGTTCGTAGACTACGCGTAGTGCCGCTACGCAAAGTGCTACGCTCCGTAGCGCACCGTGTAAGCGTAGCAATTAGAAGAGATTAATACTACGACGGAATGGCTACGAAGCTTACAAAATGAAAATATGTTGATGTTTTGTGCTTTTTGGGGTTCCGAAATTCACAAAGAACCCCCATAGTATCGCTATGTTCGTCTATTTGCCCGCTCTTAATCTCTTGTTCGACTATAAGTTTTATAATGATGAAATTTTGCACGGTGATTCGTATCAGTGCCCACTGCACTGACACGAATCTCCCTTACAAAGTTATAAAAAAAAACTTAAAAACGTACGTTCCTACGTATAAAAAGGTGTGATTTTTTATTTTATTGTACCATTAAGATGGTTAATAAGTAATAAATTATGTGGCATAAAATAAATAAATAATGCTGAATATTCACACAGCATCATCTCTGGCCTCAAAGTAAGCAGAGCTTGTGTTATGGGTACCACATGACTGATATACTACTTATATACTACTTATATACATACACATTATACATAGAAACACCCTGACAAATACATATTTGTCATGGTGCAGATTTGCACTTGCAGATCCTACAAACATTTGTCCCGCGGCGGGAATCAAATCCGCAATCTTCTGCGTCTCAGCCGGACCTTAGCCCAATGTGTTGTAAGGTTTTTGAAACAATACAAATATTAGGCTTTGAAGTGGTCATGTTTGATAGTCCAGTTTTGAATAATTATGTTTTAAAAACTAAAAAGAAACCGACTTCATTGAATGAATTTTTGCAAATTTGAGCCTATAATACATTTTTAGTGAAAAGCAGATGTATTTTGTATATATAATATGGATAGGCCAAATAAACGCACCGCTCCAATGAGACAGCGAGGCATCGAAGTACCACCTGTGAAGTATCCCCTTTCAAACAAAAAAAGAATTTTCCAAATCGGTTCAGGCGTTTAACATTTTACACATCATCATCTGGACCCAAAGTAAGCAGAGCTTGTGTTATTGGTACCAGATGACTGATATACTTCTTATATATGTAGGTACTTTTTCTTGTTAATACATACATATTATGCATAGAAACAACCAGACCCGAGACAAATACTTGCAGATCATACAAAGAAATGTCCCGCGGCAAGAATCGAACCTGCAGTCTTCTGCGTCTCAGCATTAGAAATAAAGGTTTTAAAACTATTAGTCCAGGATCCCTGGTCCATTTTTGCTTTTGATTACTATCAAGCAAATTTTCCGTGAGTAGCTTCATTTTGATGAGACGCCCAACAATTTCCTGATAGTAATCAAAAGCAAAAATGGACCAGGGATCCTGGACTATATGCGTATATCTTTTATCTAGGTATATAAAAATCAATTGCGCTGGCTTAGTCTCGCAAAACTTCATAAAAAAATACATAAAAAATGGCTCAACCGGTTTGAATACTTGTTTGTTTTGTGCGCCTCAATACGGGGATGGTTTACAATCAAATTAATTTCAGGTGGCACAAAGTTATTATCTGGTTATTAATAATAAAGTCAATTGAACAAAATAAAACATTTCATTGAACATATCGAAGTAATCGCGTTGTACGCAGTCAAGCATTACTAACGAAAAATATGAAACGACTCCAAACTTCAAGCATTACAACTCATATCATAAAATAGTTTTCACAAGTTTAAATTGCCTGCAAAGACGCCCCTGGCTACCCCTAGCGAGGTCATTCAACCCACAGACTTATGTGTATGTTTTCGATTTCAAAACCTTTGATTTCCACGCAAATGGTTTTAGATATCTCCCGTCTTGGTGTTTAGATTTATAGGCTGCCATCTCTACCATCGCACAGAATTCAAGTTAGTTGGAAAAACAGGCAATGCGCATGCGCTGTGCCGGCCAATCTTGTGCCCTGTCTGGGTAGTGCGTGGTGATCGCGAGATGTGTAGACACGAGAAGTTATCGATACACTACTATCGATAGTCGATGGAAATTTCTCTATTGGAACACTAGGTCTACGAAATTTAGTTTTGGAGAGGAACCGAGGCACTCAGAAAGGAAACGGAAATTAAAAATGAGAAGCAGAAAATAACTCCAGATGCATGATGTTGCGTTGCGGGCTTCCCACTAATATTTTTTATTAGTTTCCTTTTTTTATAAGCCAGGAGAATTGTTTGATTGAGGGCAAGTAGGTCTTCATCGACGACCTCTGTAGCGCAGTGGGCTATGGTCCGGGTGTGACGCAGAAGGTTGCGGGTTCCCACCGCGGAACAAATGTTTGTATGATTTGCAAGTATTTGTCTTGGGTCTGGATGTTTCTATGTATATACAAAAAAAATTTAAGTAGTATATCAGTTATATGGTACTCATAACACAAGCTCTGCTTACTTTGGGGCCAGATGATGCTGTGTGAAATGTCCGGGATCCGGGATTATCTTTAAAGGTCACTAGGTTTGAACTAGTATGGTAAAAGGATTAAAGTGTACCTCAAGGGCTCCTTTTGGCAAGGAGGTAATACTAAGAAGAAACTTCAAAATAATTACGTTTTAAAAACTTAAAAGAAAATCCACTTCATTGAATATAAAAATATCATTTATGAATGCAATTTTTTGATTTATGTTGGTTCATTTAAAACCGCTCGAGCGATTTCGATAAAATTTAAATGGGATCACTTGGGATCACCCTTTAAAACAATATAATGATTTTCTATATCAGTTCAGGCTTCTTTGAGTAATCAAAAACAAAAATTCGTAACAAAAATTTATATTTTGCCTTAAATTATAAAATAGCGCTACGAACTTTTTAAGAGGTTTTAAAGGAGGTACTATTTCCTAATGTAAAACGACCGCTCTCAGTTTAACTGCCTGATTAAAGTTTTATTCGTAGATACTTAGGTTTTAAGACTGCATAGAGTTTTATTACTGCCAAGTAAATTGTAACAACCGCAATTCTAAAACACGCTCAACGGTTTGAAATTGTGTATTCCTTTCCTACAATCACCTACAATTACTTACCATTACAATGCGTTTATTTATTTATTCAGAGAGTTATCCAAGAGACTGGTGGACAAGACCAAAATGATTAGCATGGCTATTCAACGAGGTAACGTTGCCAGGCTTTTGGGCACTTTACCTGCGGTCAGTGAACTGAATTCTGTTTTTTATCTATAAGTAATTGTATATTATTCTGTACTTTTCAGTTATTCAATTTAAAATAAATAGTTAATAATAATTCATTTATAATAAATCTATTCTATTTATTTTAGAATTTGTTAGTAAAATTAGCGTAGGTAGGAAGTAAAAAAGACAGCGAGACTTACAGTATTCGCATATTATGACTTCTGACATCTGACCTTGGTAATAAGAAAATGGGTTGGTACCATTTGACGGTCAACTCAACACCGCGTGCGCTCATTGGTCAAATAAAAAAGCGCGCGCTTTCCCGGCTTCCTGTTACACACTTCCGTCCTTGTTTACGAAATCACTCCCACAGATTGCAGGCAAGCGAAGGGTAAAATGTAATATTTTAAAACAAGCATACCTGAATTACTTAAGTGTAATTATTGTCACTTATCAGTATTCTAATGTTGTGCTAGTGATGTGCTCATCGATAAAATGATAACTGCGAACTATCGGGACGTCCCTAGCAGCAGATTTCAGCAACGTTCATACTTCAGTGTGATAAAATGTTCGAGACAGGCGGGAACCGCGCGGGCCCGACATCTCCCGCCATTCCGAATTTAAATCAAACGTTTAATTTAAAAAAGTAATAACTGTCAAACTTGCTATTAAAAAAAATATGACAATTTTAAATTTAGAACATAACTTTGAAATAGTTTGGTTTGTTTTTTGCTGTGTTTAAAAACGGTGTTGGTTTTATGATAGCGCTGAGACTTTTCTGCTAAATGGAACTTTTGATTAAGGTATGTCTACCTATTATCATCATAAACAGTCTGATTTCATCCACTGCTGGGTATAGGCCTCCCTAAGTTTATACCATCCATAGCGTCCCTGTGAAAATCTTATTCATAGGCGACCCGCGACTTTGACTTCTATCCATCTTTCCAAAGAAGACTTTGAACACACAAGCTTGTAAGAAACTTTCGGGATATTAATATACTTACTAAAGTTCGTTATAAAATATGTTTAAGCATAATATGAGGCTGATTGAGCAGATTTTTTAAAAACACCACATTTTGTATTCCAGTTTTAGTTCGCCTTTTACCAGATTCATTGGAAAATGAGTAAAATGTAAATCGCACGTTTAAAGTAATGAAAATGACCATTAAATAGTACTACAGATGTTTATTATAGAATCGTTAAATTGTCTGTTAAATGGCTCTCTGTCCGGTAATTTGAGATGTCGTACAATATACTAAAATCTGAGTTAGGTAATACCTTGTGAATGGAATGGTTCGTAACTTTAGTAGGGTTTAGAAACTATTGGGACTTCCTTCACTTGCGATGATATATTCTTACAAACTTAAATACAATTCAATGGCAATAGGTGGCCTTTTGTTATTGCATTTCAGGAATTCTTTTGTATTGGAATCGTACACCCCAAGTTATATAAAGCAAGGTCCACATTATAGGTAAATAAGTAATTTTGTGGAACTTAGGTATCATTATGAGGAAGGACTGTATTTTTTTTTAATTAGCATAATATCAGTCCTAAGTACCTACGTATTATTCAACCAATCAGATTTGTAGGATTTATGCTTTCCAAGTAACGATGTTTTCAAACGTCTTTATTGACGTAGATAAATATATCAAAAATATTAAGAAGATACTTTTGGACATTGCACACAGCATCATCTAGTCCCAAAGTAAGTAGAGCATCGGAACTATGTGACTGATATACTACTTATATACTTTTTTGTAAATAACACAGAAAAACACTGAAACAAGACAAATTTGAAGATCATACTAACATTACTCCTACTGCGGGAATCGAACCTTCTACGTTTCAGACGGGCCTTAACTTACTGCGCCACAGAGGCCGTCAATATAGGTCAACGTGTAAATAGGTACCTAACACTATTTGATCACATTTTGCATGATATTTCCGTGAAAAGTTTTCAGGGTATACGTACCCAAATGTTTCACAATACCTATAGTAAGTACCTGTTTACCCACATTGGTAATAAAATAATAAATAATAATATCGGACATTTTACCCAGCATCATCTGCCCCAAAGTAAGCAGAGCTTGTGTTATGGGTACCACATGACTGATATCCTACTTAAATACTTTTTTTTTGTAAATACATACATATTATACATAGAAACACCCAGACCCGAGACAAGTTCTTGCAGATCATACAAACATCATACAATCATTTGTCATACAATTATGTGTTTATAAGATACAGGGGTAGAATTGAGATGACACAAAGACATATCTACGACCGACGCAATTAAAATTAAAATTAAAAATGTTTAGTGTCTAGAACTAAATAACATTTTAATTGCGTCCGTGGTTAAAAATCCAAGGTCAATAACAATAGAGTTAATAACGACCTCTGTGGTACAGTGGGCTGAGGTCCGGCCAAGACGCAGAAGGATGCGGGTTCGATTCCCGCTGCGGAACAAATGTTTGTATGATCTGCAAGTATTTGTCTCGGGTCTGGTTGTTTCTATGTACAATATGTATGTATTTACAGAAAAGTATATACGTGTATATCAGTCATGTACAATAACACAACCTCTGCTTACTTTGAGGCCAGGTGATGCTGTGTGATATGTCCGGTATTATTTATTTGTTAACGAATTTAAGTTATAAAATAACAGGTGTAGAACTACAATTTTATCACGTATTAGTTAACGTGTTGATTAAATCTATGGTTTTATTAACCTTATTGATAAAGATAGGTACCCTGAATTTTTAACCGACGTAAAATATATGTCATTATCAAAACTTTCATGAGTTGTACTATACATTTTGATAAACACGGGCGTTCGTTGAGTTGTTGATGTTCGTTGAGTAAACTCAACGAATTTATTTTTTCGTTTCGATTCATCTAGAGAATCTTCATCAGGGTGAGTTTGATCCGCGGTCCGCTCGTTGCAGTCACGGCTCGAGAATTCGAGCGGCAACGAAATGAATGAACGAAATGTTAGATGAATCGAAACAGTGTCGGTGCCTCCATCGACAAAATAATACGTGAGTAAAGCCCGTGTTTATCAAAATGCAAAATATAAGTTTTGAGTTCTAGGTTTTTGCATGTGTATCTGTATTCTCTAGATACAATAGGTGGGTCTTTATCATACCTTAACGCAACACTACCCAAGTATGTCATTATATGATATGGGTCTATCTTTTAGTCAGGTAACAAATATATCTATTAAATATGTTGATGACATCTTTATTTATTAACATTAAAATGAATGACAATACTTTAACGCCACGTTATAATGTTATATAAGATAAATATTGGTGTACAATGCACACAGCACCATATTGCCTTAAACTAAGCATAGCTTGTATTATAGTGACCACATAACTGATAGAATACATACATATTTTTTAATACATACCTACTTGTGATATTGTATAAAACCCAGACAGATTAAACACCTATGTTCATCACACAAATGCTTGCTCTGGGTGGGAACTGGATCCCTAAACTACAGCGAAGGCAGAGCTATTACCAACTGAGATGACAGGCCAGTCAAAATAAAAGGGTGTCTGTTTCTGATGTGCCTATCATAGACCTACCGAAGCAATAAGCAAATTGCATTAGGTTTTGATAAAGAAGGGTTTTATTCATGTATTATTTTGCCGATGGAGGCATCGACACTGTTTCTACTCATCTAGATATATAGATAGATAGATAGATATATTTATTTTCTTAAAAATTGTAACAACCATAGGTATATAGTGTTTCTAAGCCTATGGTTAGGTTTGTCTAAACACTAAGTTCTCGTTTAAAAAATAATATACCGACTTCATTGAATGAAATTTGAGCCTATACTACATTTTTAGTGGAAAATAGATGTATTTTGTATATACAGGGAATTCAGGAACTAGTATTTTAAGCCTGAACGAGGAGATTCCGACCATGAAAATTAACAGTTGTGGGGGTACAAATCCTAAGAATTAATATTTTCAGATTTTCATACAAAAACATTCAAGAAATAAAATTGACAACCCTTATTTTTCAACAATGTTTCTAAATGCGTTACCTACCTACATACCTACCTACCTAGTTTCGCGGGAGTTCAAATTGTCTGCTAAGCTAGGCTAGATAGGTACCTAGGTTGGTGTATGTAAGTATCTTTTGACGTAGGTACCTACCTACATCACATACTGACTGCGGTATTCACACAAGCCATGTTGTTTCGTTTGTAGCACAAAACTAAGTAGATATTTATTTAGTAACTACCTAGTAATCCAGCGGCTAATCTAGTTAAGTATTCGTCTCTTGAAAAACAATGTTTTTAACTTTATGGTAAAAGAAGTTACATACCGTTTAATGTCTTGTTCGAGGCGGATCCATAAAATTTTTAAAATTGACAATAACAAACACCACATTACACGATTAGTAGGTACCTATTCTAGGTACTACCTCCTAAGTATCCAACACAAAGCACTTATGATTGAGTTAAAAAAACACATGGTCACTCACAATGGTCACAAGAAACGGAATGACGAAACTCTACTAGAAAGTTGACCCCACGAAGTACAACAAAACACTGAGCTAAAATCAATTCAAAGCAAGCAAAATAAAATCCTTTGAAATTGCCGACAATTTTTTAGGGTTCATTTTTGATGTGAAAATTCAAACCTATCACAATGACATTCATGTTGGTAAATACTATTTTGGTTCTTAGTGAAGTTATTTTGCTTAGTTTATTCTGTAGTCATGTCACTGCTTCTTTCTTGGTCACTGAATCCTTTAACCACTCTAGTTCTGTCACCATTAATCAATAGACTCATGTTAAGGCAACAAAACAAACAAAAGTGACAAAACAAATTAATTCAGCACAGAGTGACCAAGAAAAAACCAATGACAGAATTAATAAATAAATTAATGAATAAAATAAATAAAGTCTTAATCGGAACAACGACTAAAAATAAATACCTAAGGAACCAATTTCTGACAAAATAATAAATGTCGGCTTATTACAAAGGTAGACTATTTTCGGAATTAGCCGAAATTTATTATTTATTATGTGGATTGAACTCTTCTGATTGGTTGTCGGTTTTGTTTGACATCTTTGATAAAAAGCCGCGAAGTCACAGAGTCGCACAATGTGGTGGACAGATAAAACTATGGGAAAATATGGGATAGACAAGATTTTTCATAGAAATTCTAATTATTAGATACCTAGCCTAGAAATGTTAATAAGTAATCTATCTACCTACCTAAGAAAAAATGTTGTAGGTTGGGTACCTAATACTTTGAATTTCTATGAAGATCTACCTACCTGTGTATTCTGCCTATTTACGAAAAATGTTGGTTAGATACCTACCTACCCAATGCTATGAATTTCTATGAAAATCCAAATCAAGTTGTTTTAATAAAGAGTTGTGAACATGTTATCATCATCATCATAAAAAAATCCTGTTTAGTTGATAATTTTTGTTTGTCAACAAAAACTAAATGCAATAAATCCGAAAATTTGATAGAAGAATAAACTAGATTCTTATAAAAATTGCAGCTGATCTCAACAAGAACACAAAAATTTACTTTCTTCTCAGAGGCATCACAATGTAGGCAATTTTTGTTTGTGTTGCGTGAACTCAAACGATACTTCATTTTGGGGTCACGCTCAGAGTTCACAAACAGCTGATTTTAGGGACGTTACCATTTGTAGTAAGTGCAGTTTTGAAGCAAACTTTGCTGCTCATTTCTTCAATGAAAAACAATGAACTTATAAAAGAGGTAAAACATATGTTGTTCTCGAAAGTATCGAGAATCGGCCCACCTCGGCATAACATACTAGTTCCGGGGCACCCTGTATAATACTAGCTGACCCGACCACGCGTTGCTGTAGCTCAGTAGTTCTAATACGATGAACCTATATACGCTAACCTCTAAAATTATCAGTGTTTCTCTGCTATATTATGCATGTTTTATACATATAAAACTTTCTCTTGAATTACTCTATCTACTAAAAAAAACCGCATCAAAATCTGTTGCATAGTTTTAGAGATCTAAGCATACATCGGGACAGACAGACAGCGGGAGGCGACTTTGTTTTATACTATGTAATGATGGGTAGGCCAAATAAACGCACTGCTCCAATAAGACAGCGAGCTATCGAAAGACACGAAAACATCATCGATTTATACAATTTTTAGATTTTCGATTTGGTTCCGATTTGGAAAAATTTTCCAAATATGTTCAGGCGTTTTTGAGTAATCGGTGAACATACATTAAAAAAAAGTGATTCCGACGAATTGAAAGCCTCCTCCTTTTTGATAAAGTCGGTTAAAAATCGATAATAACCCCGGATAAATAAATAACCCCGGACATTTCACACAGCATCATCTGGCCCCAAAGTAAGCAGAGCTTGTGTTATGGGTACCACATGACTGATATACTAATTATATACTTTTTTTTTGTAAATACATATATACTATACATAGCAATACCCAGACCCGAGACGTATACTTGCAGATCATACAAACATTTATCTCGCAGCGGGAATCGAACCCGTAACCTTCTATGTCTCAGCCGGGCCTTAGCCCACTGCGCCACAGAGGTCGTCCTAAAATATATCGTCGATAAAATATAGAATAAATATATACCTAAATAAATAATGGATAAAAAAAAAGTTCATTAAACCAAACGCAATAGCCCATACAAGTTCGGTGTCCGTCATGCTTGGGTGTACGTAGCACACTGACGCATTCACAAGCATGTATACGACTTCCAAATGCAATGCGAGATTTGTGGACACTTGCGGCTTGTGGACGTTGGTCGACGCTTGGCAAGCATGGAAATGTAGCATTAGATGAATATTGCAGATGAATCGAAACAGCGTTGGTGCATCTATCAATAAAAAATCAAGTGATTAAATCCAGTGTTTATCAAAATGTACATCTCGACAGATTTTTGAATGAGAAAAATCATTTATAGTTCATGATTAATAATAATAATGCCGGACATTTCACACAACATCATCGGGTCCCAAAGTAAGCAGAGCTTATGTATGGGCACCACATGACTGATTAACTACATATATACTTTTTTATGTAAATACATACAAATTATACATAGAAACACCCTGCATTGATCTTGATCTGCAAGTATTTGTCTCGGGTCTGGGTGTTTCTATGTATAATATGTATGTATTTACAAAAAAAAAAGTATATAAGTAGTGTATCAGTCATGTGGTACCCATCACAATGGTACACAATCTTCGCTTACTTTGGGGCCAGATGATGCCATCTGGCCCCAAAGTAAGCGAAGCTTGTGTTATGGGTACTTGTGTGAAATGTCCGGCATTATTATTATTATTATTATTATTATTATATGGATACAAATTGCATTATATAACTAAACTAATGTAAAACAACTTTATACGTAACTTATATAATCGCAATAACTCTACAGGACATGAAAATTAATAGCTCTTGCGTATTTTCATTCATGATTCGCATTGTTCGAATGAATACTTATAAGTTTACTAGCTGCTGCTCCCGGCTCCGCACGCGTGGTACGTACATAAAAAGTAGTCTAAGTTCTATCTTTTATAATTACAGTACTGAATGACCGAGCTTAGCTCGGTATAAAAAAACCGGCCAAGTGCGAGTCAGACTCGCGCACCGAGGGTTCCGTACAAACCTATAGGTATATAAGTAAAAGTTCACCCATCACGACAATCGAGTCATAGTTATGGTATTTTTATTGCAAAATGAAATCCATCTAAAAATTTACGATTTTCGCAATTTTTCCTTTATCTGTGCTATAAGACGTTCCTTCGTATCAAATTTCAAGATTCAGAGTTCACGGGAAGTACCCTGTAGGTTTTGTTTACCTTGCGAGTGACGAAAATTTGCGGCATAAACGGCTGTATCTTTTGATGGCGTTGGCTTAGAAGTTTGATTTTTTCACAGCTTTAAGGGACAGTAGACCTGAGTATTTGATATAAATTTCAGCTTGATACCTTCACGCGTTCCTGAGAAAAAGGGTCTTGACAGACAGACAGACAGTTTTTGCAATCCCGTCAGTGCCTTGGGGACGTTGCCCTCTGACAGTGATCTGGATCACCATCTGGCCTCAAACACAACACCATCTTGCCCCAAACTAAGCATAGCTTGTATTATGGTGTCCAGGTGGCTGATAGAATATATATATATTTTCAAATACATACCTATGATCATTTATAACCCCAGACACAGAACAAACACCTAAGCTCATCACACAAATGTTTATCCTGGGAGGGAATCGAACCCTCAATCTACAGCGCAGAAGGCAGAGCTACTACCAACTAAGCTGACAGGCCAGTTAGATCGAAGTGAACACTTCGATTGATCGAGATGCTCGTGACCAAAAAAGATCAACGTCTCCACCTCGAGAACCTATAAATATACTTCTAATTAAACCTGTGCACAGCATAGGACGATACTAGTAGTTAAGTACTTTAGTTAACTATTCCTCTTCATATAACTTAAGAACTGTATTCTTATCGATGATGATGCTGCTCTTTCCACTCGTTAGACTCCAGCGCAGCCTCCTTGATCTCCTCACACGACACGACAGCTGCCTTTTTAATTTAATCTCCTTATTACAATTCGGTCCCAGTTGGAGGGACAAGCTTACGAAATTCCGCGCCGACTGGACAATCTTAGCGCGGAAGAGGGATGAATGGAGAGAATGGGGAGAGGCCTATGCCTAGCAGTGGGACAGTGTGGGCTGATAATAATACGACTTGAAGAATTAAATTACTCGTATGTGGCGCCTGCAATAGGTGTCCATAGTGCCAATTGTATTGTCTAGTACAGGTGTAATTCCAAAACAACTGCTTCAATCCCTCTCAATATTAGATCTCCCAAAATACACTTATAGTCTTATGCAGAAGGCAGCTATATTAAACTCATGCTGAATTGTTCGAAAGTTTTTACAAACTGACCTTGTTAGCGAGAATGGATCACTCGAACAACTCACACTTACGTGCACTTGGCTTAGGCCCGTGCATCTTAGTTATTCTCCGGTTGGAACCGTTTAACCGAGTGTAAAGAAGTGTAAAGAAGTTACAAACAATAATAATAATAATTGCTATGAGAATGCCCAAATTCAGTGAGGCCTACTACTGAGACTGGCTTGTAATTTAACTAATAGGCTTAAACTATTACCTACATATTCGCCTGCAACACGTAGCACAAACACTGCTTTCTGAGTGGTCTAATTAACTATTAGCGTCGAGTAGATACCTAAGTCGATTACTGTGAATTTGGACAAATATTTTGTACAGTTAACCGACACACTTGAAATTTATAAACTCCAAGAGAGTTTATATTAGTATTTCGTAGTTAAGGTAGTTATAAGATGGATCATGTAAAATCATGTGACCAAGACGAGTTTCTTGGCAATTCTTCTCGGGCTTGGGTTAGGATGAATTGGCACCTAAATTCACCTAGTATGGAAGACGTTTCAAAGTGATCCTTGTGATTGTATTGAATAAAGTATCTTTTGACTTTGACTTTGACTTTGCCTATATTAGTTCTTCTAGGGGCTATGGGCTTGGAATCTTTCATTTACGGAATACTTTGTTATAATATTTGGATTTGCTTCTGACTCTTAGATCCCTCTTAGACAACGAACGAAATAATTAACATTAATAATACCGGATATTTCACACAGCATCATCTGGCCCCAAAGTAAGCAAAGCCTTGTGTTATAGGTACCACATGACTGTTATACTTATATACTTTTTTTGTAAATACATACATATTATACATAGAAATACCCAAACCAGAGACAAATACTTGCAGATCATACAAACATTTTTCCCACGGCGGAAATCGAACCCGGAACCTTTAACGTTTCAGCCGGACCTAAGCCTACTCCGCCACAGAGGTCGTCGATTAACTAAAATGTTGATACTATCAAAACGTTGAAACTAATATATGTTCCCACATCTAATATCTTTTTGTTCCACAGTAGGCTCGCTAAAGTTAATAAGTTTTTGATAGTGTACGCTTCTATAATAGATAGATAGATAGATAGATTAACACTTTATTGTACACAAAAAGAACACATAAGAAATAATAATAATAAAATTGTACAATGGGTGGCTTTTTGGGTAAAAACGATATTTTCCAGGCAACATTTGAATAATAATAATAAGGTCCCAAGCGACGTGTTAGATTTATTAATTGGTAACAAACTAAAACGAAACCGTCTATTAAAGCATATTATAAAAAATCAGATTATTTAGATGGCAAAAAAGCTTGGGATGAATCTGCTCCAACTCGACTCGCCATCCGTAACAAAGTTGGTAAGGATCATGCAAAAAAGTGTTAAGGATAAAAGAATTGGGATATGGAAGAACCGGCACCTCGATTCTAGATGGTTTTATTGAATAAATAATGTTCTGTTTGTTTGTTTGTTTGTTTTAGTTAGGTACTATTGAGCAGTTGGTGTTACGGAAGGTTAATGTTGATTGTCAGACATGCTGTCATATGAATATAAACCTCAAACCAAATAAATATAAGGACAAAGTGCCGCAAACAACCAAAGTAAAGCTTTTAAAACCGTGCTGCTCTATATGCTCTACATGCACACACATAGGCCCAAATTATGCTCCTGGCTCTTAGTACATGTCGTCGACCAGTAAACACCGTACAAAATCCTTGCGTTTTAGGTGAAGTGCGTTCAGCGACGTTTCTTGTGTTCAAGATAACTTAAAAACATATACGATTTATATTAAAAAAACTGTTATTTCAATTGAAAAGTAAGTTTTTTTTTGTGACGGAATAACCACGAAACAGGAGGATAACATAATGAATTTATGTCCGATGTTTTATTAGAAAAATTATGTATGCAATTGGCATGGTTTGGGTGTCTTAAGTGTCCGTGGGTGCGTGTTACATAGAGGAGCATGGTTTTGAGGCTTCACTTTAGTTGTTCGCGGCTCTCAGTCTTTATATTTTTTTGGTCTGTCTTGTTTGTGATCTTATCAAAAATGCTTCTAGTTACAATAAATTAATGATGGAAATTATGCCGATTGCTAATCGAAGCTGATAGATGGTATCAAAAGTTCCATAATCGCCAAGCTTAGTTGTATACCAAAGCCGGGCACAATCAGGATGGTTTGTTTTGTTTTATGTCTTTTTCATCTTTTATTTATTGACAATATGGTGTAGGTACTTTTTAAACCTTAACTTAAAAAGTATCTGGGGTAGAATCTGCGTCAATAAAGAAACTAATTGTATATGCCAGTCATATCCTCTTCCTAGCGATTGAGAGAACATGACCAGAACTTTCATTTTATATTTGTTTCTTTATTGAAATAAGTTATATATTATATAACCTTAAGGGTTTAAGGCAGGGTAAGGCAAAACCCTGCTCTAAACCATGTATACATGAAATTTCGTGTGATCATCTGTCAATTATTCGCATAACAAGCTCTTTTCTAGGAACAATTATTAAGATGTCCGTTTCAAAGTCAAACGTAGGTAGTAAGTATGTACGTCAATATTAGAATAAACACACCTACACCATATCGTAAAAAGCTTTAGCTCATCACTTTTATTGAGAGGACTAAAAATAGCGTTATGAAAAAATAAAATAAAATACGCCCACTAGAAGAACAAGATACCTGAACAACGGCACCCTAAGCCTTAATCTCTCAGCCTGGGCTGTTGATCTTTTCAAAAACGATAATATATTAACACGTCGGTACAAATGAGTCGCAATAATCGACGTAAATATACGGATTACTACATGAAAAGAAGGCTCGATATCCAGTTTCATACATTTTTATCCGTAATCGTACATTAATCGTTGCCATCACTATATATTCACACTTGATCTACGTAAATCTACGGATTATCAAATTGAAAGAACGTTTGATATTTAATTCTCTAGACTTTTATCTATAATCGTACACGAACCGTTGCCATCCCTATTATTATGAACACCTGATCTATGTAAATCTTCGGATTACCACATTTAAAAAACGTTCGATATCAAGTTCCGTATATTTTTGTCCATAATCGTACATGAATCATTGCCATCACTCTACTATATTCACATCCAAGAGACGTATGTATATCTACAGAATACCACATCAAAAGAACGATATCGGGTTTCGTACATTTTTATCCGTAATCGTACATGAGTCGTTGCCATGACTATATTTCCACCTGATCGAGTTAAATCTGTATCATCTGTATCTGTTTAAGTAGAACGATTTTTCGATGCGTTAATCCATAGATGACGACATCGAATGAACGTTCGTTATCGAGTTCTGTAAATTTTTATCCGTAATCGTACATGTATCATTGGCAACACTATTCACACCTAAGCCTTTAATGGAGTAATTAATTAATTTGCTGCTAATCACGATGCGCTCTGATCAGATTTTAGTCGCTCGTTTATTATTTAGCCTAGTTTAAGCTGACACGATTACTAGATTTGTTAAATGATGCATTTTAATTTACATACCTACATAATTAGTGTTGTAAATTATTAAGGTGGGCTTAAACCAAATGAGCGAATGCTAATTCAATCCCCACTCTATTAGTTTTGTATCAAATTAGATCAACATCAAAAATCTAATTCTTTATTCAATAAAATCACAAAGACCAATGTCTTCTTACATGCTAGTGAATCTAGGTGCCGTTTTCTCCTGACCGGCAACAAACTCGTCTGGTCTTAACACTTTTTTGTAGGATCCTTGCCAAAAGCTAGAGCTTTTTGTCATCGAAATAATCTGATATTCTATAATATGCTTTATTAGACAGTTTCTGTTTTATTACGTTTTTAAATTTGCCAATCGACAAATCTTATATGCACTTGGGGCCTTGATATAGAAGCGTAAACAGAGATAAACAGTGTGTAAGAAAGAAACAAGAACGCTCTTGTTGTAGTTCTGGCTCTTGATCACACAGTGATTACACAAAGCGGCTTGAGCTCTATCATACATCGCCTTAGCCTGAAAACTAGCCCTACTTTCTCAAGGGAGTAGCATCAACGCTGGGATTGGACCTGTTTGAACATACCACACACAGGGAAAAGACTAAATGTTTTTTAACACTAATGTTCTATTAGTGTACATTTGAACTATGTTATTTAACTGTATTGTACTCTTTGTGTTTTATTGTATTGTCTCTTTATTTACCTTCTGTTTGGACGCACTATAAACCGAAAAACGCCATGTTTTGTAACTCAACGTCTACGTATATAAACTAGCCATTTTATTTATGAACTCCTCAAAGTTAATCAAAGCGTCTCTAATTTGGTTTCCTTAATTCACTTCTTGTTAATTACGTAAAACTATTTAAACCAATTCCACAAAGTGGTTGGTTATAAAACAAGTTATTTGTTTCCATAAAAGTAAATTAAAGTAGAGCTTCATCTAAATAAGAAAATGGAGAGGATTCTATTTGGTGTCGCTCGTGTAACTACTTTTAATACCAACTTTTTGTTCTAGCCGTTATTTTAGGATTAAACTCAAACTCAGATTGAGAACGAAGCAGAGATTTTCTGCCTGTTCTAAATGAAATGCTAATTTTACCGGGAATTTGAGTCCTGAATTTAAACTTTTATAAATGTAATGTTTCCTGGAAAAGGATTTAACGGCTGCTAAAATACAAAAATAAGCTACGTTATTTTTAACTTTAACGAACAAACAGAGCGACTAATTAACTTTTCATCAAATAAAATCGAGTATTTAGTAACCTTTACCAATATTAGTATAGCACCTATACATTTTCAGAAGCACTGGTATTACTTTACTAAATAATACATGAATTAAAACCCGTGTTTCTCAAAAGATATAGCACCTATTTAATAAAACATTTATGAGGCAGTTGAAATATATACGTTATCTCAATACTTACTGATAGAGCTCTCTCTACATATCTATTCTATTTCAGCAACCGCTTCTCAAATTACACCGTAATCGAAAGTGCTATCCCGTAAACATTGAGACGTTATTTTTATTACCCTCTATAAAGGCACGGCTAATTGCATTCCCAACCCCGTGGTCACGTGCATGGTGTCAGATCACACTATTTTATAAGGTCTAGTATCCACATTTTGATAAACACGAGTATTTACTCACTTATTATTTTGTTGACTAACAGAAGAGCTTACAACAGAAAAGGAAAACTTGAAACAAACCCGGCTCGGTGCCAGCCGTTATTATGGGTACCTAGGAAGGCCTGCGCTATCAAACAGAATCCCAGGCAGAGTGTAGTCAGTGGAAAGGAAACTTCACCCCCTCAGCTTGCTGGAGTGGATCCACGAACGAATATTTTCAATTACAAATGACTGCACTGTAACTTGACTGACGCCACCTAAATCATCTTCAACAGATGAAATAAGGCCGATGATGATTTTGTCGATGAAGGCACTGACACTGTTTCTATTCATCAAAAGAATCTTTAACTGTGGCTTGAATTCAAGTGGCGAAACTGGAACGAACTCGCATTATTACCGCGGACACTTACAAAATCATCTAAGCTATAGCATGTCATGGTTTCGGATGTATCATAATAGACTTCCGAACACTATCACAAATGCTTCAAACTTAAACATTTTTAAAAATAAACTGAAGTGCTGACTTATCGAGCGTACTTTCCACACCAATAATGAGTTCATGGGGAGTAATATACCTTTTCTTTCAACTACGTAGTAATGTTCAATCTACTATTATACTAAACCTACTGAGAAACTAGCATATTCCTTTTCCAAATATAACTTAGAATGTAAATCATTTCAGGCCTACTAAAATGCGGGACCGAAAAGTCTATGGAATTTAATTTCTAACGCGTTTAGCGAGAGAGAAAAGGGTATGGTAATTCATTTCTAACGTGTTATTTTTTTATTTCTTCATAGATCAGCCGGTAGCTATGGTTATTTTCATTATAGGTCAAACGACAAACAGTTTTTATTCCAAGTCCGCTAAATGATAGATTCCTTTTCCGATTTCCGAACAATATTTTGAAAAAAGAACCCAAGTAATAATGGCATTCGCAGGAATTTCTTCGAAATTTGAATTTGGGTTTGGTAATTTTATTTCAATTAAAAAATAATTCTCATTATTTTTCTCGTAGGTGTCGTATGCACAATGTATATCTCGAGAGAAAGTGCTATTCCTACCTCGTGTGTTTTAAGGCAAATAACACACTCGATAGGAATTAGGCGCTTTCTCGTCTAGGTGTACATTGTACTATACTCAAGGTTGTTATCATTAGTCAATATTACATTTTATGTTGTGTTTAAATTTAATTAAAATCATTCAATCTGCCATAATCTATAATTGTCACAGCGATTTAATTAGTAATTAGCTATTTATTTACTCATTATGTAACATTATCAATAAATGACTATTGTAACTATCATCAGGGTAAGTTTGATCCGCGATGCGTTGCGCTCCTTCTAGAGGAATCGAAACAGTGTCAGTGATATCGCCGATAAAATAATAAGGCGCTGCGCAAACGACGCAGACACTTTTTGTTGCCGACACGGCACACCATCACAGGGAACCGTAGGTAGGGAGTGTCTTGAAGCGGTGGTCGGACAGTCGCCCGTTTCTACTACTGACCACTGGTACAATTCATTGCTTGTTTTCCGTCAGTACTTGTGTCTTCAACTGACGACTTTTAGTTTACAGTTGCAGAAAACTCGTGGTTCTCAATAATGTTTATACATGAAAGTTTAGAATGTGAAATATCCACAGGTAGTTATCAGTTACCTCACGGCACCTATAGCATCCAAGTACCTGTTCCGTAGTAGTGTTACAGTTCTTTAAATGTTGAAAGATGCAGTAAATCATACATCGTAACAGATTTTTTTTAAAATTTTTCAACTTCATAGGCGAACAGAGTGGTGTTATAAGTTTAACATGTGATTTGTGTTTGTGTATCTGTAGCATCGTAGCTCGCAAACGAAGAAACCAATCTTTAGTTTTCTATGTATGATATTATATATTTACAAAAACAAAGCAGTATATAAGTAGTATATCAGTCATGTGGTACCCATGAGACAAGCTCTGCTTACTTTGGGGCCAGATGATGCTGTGTGAAATATCCGGGGTTATTTATTTACTTACTTAGTTTAGTTACACAGGTGACTTGAGAGTTCTTAGCTATCATCATCATCATCATCATTCAGCCCTATTGCACCCACTGCTGGGTATAGGCCTCCTCTTTATTACGCCACTTTTTCCAGTTCCTCGCAAGTCTCATTCTGTGGTTCCCGACAACGCTGACAATATCGTTCGACCATCGGGCGGTTCTTAAATATGATTCAAAAAAACTGTTAATGCTTTTGAACATCTCTTTTCTAGTTAATGAAGGGATATGAGCAACGACCACGGGTCTGATCGATTCAATATTTATCCTGTTACTTCAATAATATTGTAAGAATATGGCAACCTTGACTTGATGCTGCAGCATCACCTCGAATCAACAACATACCCAATTCCTTACAAACTTACAGCATAGATAGAGTGTTTGGGCTCTTTGGATTGTTTTAATGAATAGTATATGGGTTGATGAATTTTTTTTATGTCTAACATCTTTTCTCTAGTTTCCTGCACGAGACAGATTCCTGCAATCTGTGGGAATGATGAGTAAAAGGAAGCGCGCATTATTTGATTTGACCAATGAGCTCGCGCAGTGGTAGAGTTGGCTGTCAAATGTTACTAACCCATTTTCCGAGAGGTTGGTACTGTTAGCCAACAGCGTATGCGTACATGGGACGAGAAAGACAATGGGAAATAGAAAAAGAAAACGTATCAGTTGAGCGCTTAACCTACAGTGTTGTGTATAAAGTGTGTATGATATGTATAAAAAAAAAATCTAAAACACCCCAGACACTTAAATACGAGCGAACCTTACAGCATATTTTATAATAATAATAAATAAATAAATATTGCTAGACAATGCACACAACAACATCTAGTCCCAAACTAAGCATAGCTTGTATTATGGTGACTAGATGACTGATAGAATACTTTTTTAAATACATACTTATGATACTTTATAACACCCAGACACAGAACAAACACCTATGTTCTTCGCACAAATGTTTATACTGGGAGGGAATCGAACCCTCAACCTACAGCGCAGAAGGCAGAGCTACCACCAATTGAGCTGACAGGCCAGTCAGGCCAATGTTAACGTTGCTGAGATGTCAGGTATTACACATTACATATACCTATGTATATGCGACTATGCGACTAATTCAGGATATAATGTTAATGTTATTACCAAGGTGAGATGTCAGGTGTTACATATTACATTATATGCGACTACTGTATGTTTCGCTCGTGTTTTAGTGTCTGGGGTGTTTTAGATTTTTAATTTATATATGTCCATATAGTACCTACCTACCTAGCAGCTCAACGAAGGTATATTTTATTCATTCTATTAAGAGGAGAATTTATAGTGACTGGCTTTAATATAACGTTCCTTTTCGTAACAATAAAGCTATTTATCTATCTTATCTCAAGATATTACACAGTTTAATCAATTATGTTTACCAAACTTGTATTTATTTGCACCAAAGATCACATCAATCTATAAGTCTGGAACTATCTATCAAGTAGCCACAGAGTAAGTACTAGTCGCCGCCTACGCGTAGCCGTCTCCTTAGTTACGGGGCTAAATAAAGATAAGTTCTTTGGGCATCCCTCGCAACGCTCTGTATAAAGCTGATCAAATATACCTATAACTTAGCATTTGATAACACTTCCTTGTACAAAATATTTGCATAATAATATATTGCATAAGCATAACAAGTACTCTTGAAATCGATACACGATGTATAGAATAGAATAGAATAGAATCAAATAAAATAGAAAATAAAATAGAGTATAATCGTGCAAAACCATTCACTTAGTTACACTAGCTACTCTTCTTCTTCTTCTTCTTTGTTTATGGCATGTGACATAATAATGACAATTTTTCCAGTGTCAAGTGTTTATGTTTGTTTGTTAATAAAGTCTTAGTCGATGGTCTATTGTCAATTCAAAACGTCATTGCGGAATGGAATGAAATGGAATGGAATTTTCTTGGGATTTCTTGTCGTTCAAATCACATTACACCATAATACACAAAATAATTAAATTGTCCATTACTTGTCCTATGTAATTACAATTTATTCATGAAAATTCCGCAATGATTACTGAATAAAACATCCAATAAAATGGGTAAAAAATATTAAATTAGCTGAGCTATGTTACTTCGTGAAATGACAAACGAAGAATCCACTAGCTACTTGTTTTGAGCGATGAAACGTCTGACATTACTTTTGACAAACGCTGTCATAATCCGCCACGACAAACAAACATTATGTTAGATGAACATAGCTAATGCAAATAGTGGAAAAATAGTAGGAAGAAAAATCTAATGAATAAGATACACACACTCAACATCATGAAACACTGTTTAAGGTATCAAGCAGCATTCAATTTTTTTAAAAACTGCCACTAAAACTGAAATCTATTATTCACTAAATAACAAAACTAAAGATTGAGTTGAAGTCTTTTCTTCTGTAGAAATGTCTTTATTCGCTGAATAAACTTTGAATTGTTTTATAATTTAGCTTCTTGACTGATCACATTAAAATATTATAATTGTTTATTGTTAGGTTTGGTATTGATATTATAATATATTGCATGTTTACCATAACTATTAATATAAAAGTTGTTGAAATGTACGTTGAATTCAGTTATATTATCCCATAATTAATTCATAATTAATGTATTTTTATGCATAATAAAAAATAATAAATATTTGCATTCTGCACTCCTTCTCTATATAAACTGTAAGTGTGCGAAATTTCATATTCGACTGTCCGTGCAATTTTCGTAAAATGGGGTTTAAAGTTTTTCTTCACATATTAATTAGATACACATATAATATATACAATAATTGCTCTGCTTACTTTGGGGCTAGATGTTGCTGTGTGAAATGTCCGGGACTATTTTTTTTATTTTTTTATTGGGCGAATGAGAATACCTGCCTAGAACCACAATTTCAGATTAATTTCTTTATTCAATCAGATTATACTTACCGTCAAAGTACATCAAGCCTCTATTCTCTCTGACCTACATGTAGGCGTATCATTGAACTCAATGATGTTAGGCTGGCTTGTCAGTTTAGTTGATAGTAGCTCTGCCTTCTGCGCTGTAGGTTGAACTGTAGGGAGTTCGAGGGATTCGAGAACAAACAATTATGTGTTTGTTTTGTGCCTGGGTGTTATAAAGTATGAATAACAAAATATATAGGTAGCATACAACCTATGCTTTGTTTGGGGCTAGATGATGTCGCGTGCATTGTTCACCAATATTTTTTTTATTTGTTAGTGCCCTACATTTGAAAGTTTTCAAATTATTGTAACGATTTTTATTGAATACCAGCTGGTGTCCGCGACTTCGTCTGCGCAGGATTAGTACTTCGTGTAATTCTAACGGTTTTGCAGCGCACGCCAGAATAGCACGCAGATGGCAGATTTTTTCCTACTAACTTATCGTTATATTTTGGACAATTCACACAATATCTTTATAAATTATAGCCTATGTGTTATTCTGATGTTTAAGCTATATTATTGTAAAGTGTCATTAAAAGTTCCATTCAGTAATTTTTGCGTGAAAGAGTAACAAACATACATACAAACTTTTGCGTTTATAATATTAGTAAGGTCACGTGTGATACCTATATAAAAAGTAGCCTATGTCGCAATTTTCTTATTATTTTCCCTAAGAACCAAAGTATTAGAAAATATATGAAACAAATAATGCAGTCGTTTTAAGTTATGGCATGACTAAGGGGAAAAGGGATTAATTTTTTGATATATATATATTTTTTAATATTATTTTTTAATGAATCTAACCCAAGCCCGAACAGAAGAACTGGCAAGAATCTCGGCATGGTCCTCGCTTTTTTGCATGATCCATCTTATAACTACCTTAACTACTACATACTAATACAAGAGAGTATATAAATTTAAAAAGTGTCGGTTAACTGTCTGAGGGCAGAGCAATATGAGGTCATGCATTCTTATCTATACTAATATTATAAAGCTGAAAAGTTTGTTTGTTTGTTTGTATGTACGCGCTAATCTCAGGAACTACTGGTTTGAATTAAAAAAATATTTTTATGTTCGATAGTTCATTTATCGAGGAAGGCTTTAAGGCTTTAAAACATCACGCTCCGACCAATAGGAGCGAAGAAGAGAAGATAGAAGAAGAAGACTTTTTTATGGTAATTAAATTTGTTCGAAATTAATGCATTATTTGCGAAGGAGTTTTATCAATGTTATATTAATCCTTATCCAAATAAATATGTTATTAATCACAAGCATTTTATTGTGAACAAAATTGTCCTTGACATCACAACAAAATAGGTATGTTCGGGTTCACGCGAGCAGTAATTCTGCCTGTCTATCTATTTGCAACAACTTCAAGGCTAAACTACTGAATCGACTTGACGAAATATAGTATAGAGTAACCTTAAACCATAAGGAAGGACATAGTAATAATATTTATCCAACCGCGATAACTGATATTCACGCGGACGAAGTCACGACCAACAACTAGTAAATAATTTAGTCATTTATATTATAATACGCTTTCTTCGAAAGACTACCCTTTATGTAAGCTATGTATAATTTCTTAATAGGTAGTTTAGTTGCATTTTCAGAAAGCTTATTATAGAAGCGCACCGTGTTCCCCATAAAGGACTTATTTACTTTTTCCAGTCGAAACCTAGGGTTGTATAATGTTTTCAAAAGTTATTATTGTAATAAATAAACAACAGAAGAGAGATTTTCAGATGAAATATCAAGCCTGTAGTCCTGTTTGTTTGTGAAAACGAGGCTTCACAAATTCCTAGAAATTGGAATAAAGCCTTTGTACTCACAGCCACTACAATATGTATTTTGTGCCGATTTCATGTTTAATGTTTATTGGTTATTTCACACAGTGTAGTGCTTTTATTTACCTTATCTATAAATATTGGTGGACAATGCACACCACATCACAATAACAGCACCAAAACAAATATACATATATTCAAATACGATTAAAGATGTTCAAAAGTTGTAGACCATAATGGAGCTTTTGGACGGCCTACTAACTCCTAGTCGGCCTCGTGGTAGTTTTAAGAGTATATAACCACATTTTACTACCTTCTTCAGATTGTTAACTTATCTCTACATTGTAAGTTTTACCTAAGATGATGTCCCCAGCAAATGAAAATGATGTATGAAAAATTACTTTATCATATAATTTTCGGAGAACTTACAACTAGGTACATTAACAAAAATACAAATAACACATGTTTATCGTACACTAGCTGGTGCCCGCGACTTCGTCTGCGCAGAATTAGTACTTCGTGTAATTCTAACGGTTTTTACAGCGCACGCACGCCAGAATAGCTCGCAGATGGCAGATTTTTTTCCTACTTACTTGACACTTATCGATATATTTTGGACAATTCACTCAATATATTTATAAATTATAGCCTATATGTTATTCTGATGTATAATCTATATTATTGTAAAGTTTCATAAAAATCCATTCAGTAGTTTTTGCGTGAAACATACATTAAAACTTTCGCGTTTTTTCGCGTTATTAGTAAGATGTAGAAATGGTAGTTATAATAGTATTTTCCAAATTTTGCCTCCTACTTACTCGTTTCGAATTGTTTTTAAAGTAATAGTTAGTTTTATAATGTAATTATGAAATAATGACTAAACTATTCAATCATCATTATCTGCTCTGTAAATTATGATGCTGAAACTTGTATTTTGCTGTAATAAATACCTTTTATTTTTTTTGTCTTTTGCTCCTAATGATGACGTCGTTTTAACTTGTAGCCGTTACTAGTAGGCGGAAAGTAATATATAATATATTTATATAATATAATATATATTTATATAATAGTGAAAAGAACACCCGTTATTTTTTTTTAATTCATTATTTGAATGCCGTGAGTACGCGTCAAAATCATTAGATCAAGGACTCGCCATTAGTTTTACATTAGTCAATGACACAAAGCGTCATCGGCAGTGGGCGCAGCTAAAATGCATGCTATTTCAACTAGCGTAGTGTGAGAAAAGGATAGATGTGCACAATGGATAGCGATGAGCAGTAAGGAGATAGTATGAAAAGTAGTACATGAAACGACCGCGTAAAAAGCATGAACAGACTTTTGGGTTCTCATGAAAAAATTACTGAATGTATTTATGAAAAAAAAAATTGAGCCCTTGAATAAATAAACTATATTTGTACTGGTATTATTACTGGTACTGGTATTTTGGAGTTTGCGTACCCCGTATGTTATTTATTTACGCCCGATGATACGGTAAAATCAGTGGTGAAATACGATTTTTTTGGGGCTTGTATCTTTCACATATATATTTTTTACGATTCTGTTACGATACAAGCATAGATTAGAAAATGATAAGGGCAAACTACTTTAACGCCACGTTATCTAATTTAGTGATTTTAGGATAGAGGGATAAGGATTGATTACCGATCCATTCTATAATAGCATGTATTTTGAAGACAATTTTGACAATTTGGCCAGTGATTGTTTGTTATAAGTCGCAGTCGATCGTCATTTGTCTAACCTAGACGTCATCGCGGAATGGCCGTCTAGAACTTTCTTAGGTTTCTGCGTCGTACAAATTATATTGCAACATAACACTTGTGCTAAGAGTCACAGTTTATTGATTATAAGTCCGCTTCTTCTTCTTCTTATAGTCACTAGTAATTTCTAACCAGTGTGGTGAAAGGATTAAAGCGCGCCTCAGAGGCTCCTTCCGAGCACTTAGGTAAAGTCCTCTAAAATTGCCCAATAAAACATGAAATGACACGTGAAAACCTAATTAAAATATACGAGAGTTGAGTTACTCCATAAAATATCAAATTTATTTATTTATTTATTTACACAATAAGATCATAGCATTACAGTAGGTACACCAAGGCGCTATGAAATAACAGTTTAACAGAAAAATTTAACACAATCAAATATTTTTACCAAATTATTAATAATAAAAATATTTATAAATAAAATTTCTCAAAAAGAAAAAAAAAAGTATTAACAGATTGAACTAATTCTACTACTATCAATCGTCTCACAATACCTCAGACATTCTCTGCACACATTCGTCCATCGGTCAGCAAACAGATCACAAGAAGGTGTTGATGCCAGAAGCGCATTTAATAATTTTAGAGCCCGACCGAACAAGAGGCGAGTTGTCGTGCGCGACTGACCGCGCCCACGGTGCAGCCAGTAAGTCGTGACTACGGGGCCTCAGCGAGTATTTAGGCACTTCGAGAACAGACAGTCTTACAACTCTAGCCACTAATTCAGGGCAGTCTGAAGTACCGCGCAGTATCTGACAAGCAGTGACCAGAAGATTGTAGTGACGCCTAGCTTCCAGAGAGTTGAAGCCTAGCGCACCAAGTAAAAATATTGTGGGGTAAAGGAAAGGATAATATCCATAGATCTTTTTGTACAAGAATCTTAAAAAAGCCTTTTGGATCTTCTCCAATCGCAAGGCGTAAGTACTCTCATGTGGATGCCATACGATAGACTCCCCGCCTCAATCTTACTCCTTATAAGAGCCGAGAAGACCAGTCTTATAGCACCGGCATCGTGAAATTCACGGGCATTCCGCAGAACAAAACCTAACCTACGATAACAATCGGCAGCGAGTACGTTCATATGCTCATGAAAATTCAGACGTGTATCAAAATTAACGCCCAGGTCTCTCACAGAGTTGACCCTAACTATGGGTTCAATACCTAGCAAATATTGTGCTAGGAATGGTACACGCGCAAATTCAAATGAAGAAACGTTTTAATACCGATTTTTACTGTGTGTTAAGTACATCCGTCGATATCATTTATGACATTGATATAAGGTTCAAAATCCAATAACCTTTATGAAACCTCTACCTACGTATAACTGTCGTACAATTCAGTGCGGTTCAGTTGCGGTTCAGCTGTAACATTTCTATTTGTGATTTCAGCGCCGACATGGCGATGTAATTAGTGTTCCGATTGCCGCCATGTCCCATCGACTCGAGTCTCGACCGGGGAATGACCCGATGCGTGATGGATTTCTGTGATTATTACGTTGTCCTGTGCACTCGTGTAGCGCTCGATAGTAATTATATTTAGTAAGTACAAGCTTTAGTTAACCTCTTGGTGGTTCTGCGTACCTAGTACATGTTGCTATACAATCAAGAGCACTTATTTGTTAATGGGACAAATGCTACTTTTTTGTCACATTTGTTTCAGCTGGATTTTTTGGAGCTGGAAGGAATGATCGGTAGATTTAAATTTTATTTGTAATAACATGCTAAGCAGTTATAACTGCAGTCACGAAGTCACGACGATGACGATATATAATTATTCCTACATAATTGACGACCTCTGTGGCTCAGTGGGCTCAAATGTTTATATGATCTGCACATATATGTCTCGGTTCTGAGTGTTTTTCTATGTATAATTTGTATGTATTCAGAAATAATTACGTTTTAACCGACTTAATTTAAATAAAAATACGAAATTTGGTTTACTTGGATGACATATTTTTTCTAGCTATTTTGATTTAAAAACCAAACTACTGAACCGATTTTGATGAAATTTTAATGGGACCAATTGGGAAGTATAACATTTCACATAAACGATTTTTTCAAATCGTTTTTTAATAACGGAGTTATAAGGTAACATATTTTTTTATTTTTTTATGTAACCTATACAGTCACACTGTTGGGCAAAGATCTCCCTCAAATCCTTCATATATAAAAAAATATCGGGTTGCACTCCGGGAGTGCCGACAGAAGTAAAAACTTATTTTGGCGCGTTAGAGTTTACTAATAAATCACTTCAAAATCAGTAATTATGGCGACTGCCAATCAAATACGGAATGAACACACATGATGCAATATTTTTTGTTCAGAATGTAGATAATATATCAAAGAACCTAACTCAGTAAACTTCTCCATACAAAAGTAGACTGTAAACATGTTAATTAAGGTCTATAATCAAATGGGGCAAGCGCGGCAGCCGGCTGCGTCAAAGAACCTAACTCAGTAAACTTCTTCATACAAAAGTAGACTGTAAACATGTGAATTAAGGTTTATAATCAAATGTTGCGAGTGCGGCAGCCGGCTGCGTCGAAGAACCTAACTCAGTAAACTTCTTCATACAAAAGTAGACAATAAACATGTGAATTAAGGTTTATAATCAAATGTTGCGAGCGCGGCAGCCGGCTGCGTCTCGCCACAGACGGTAACGGTGTCGCGAATCCAGAGTTTTTACCTCATCTAAAAATATGCGTACCGCGCTAAAAGAAGTTTTCACTTTCAAAATTGGGAACTTCCACTATTTTTTGAATGCTTTAAAAATATAATATGAGTAGTGGTATAACAATCATGTGGTTCATAAAACACAAGCTTTTTTTACTTTGGGATTAGATGATTCTGAGTGTAATATCCAGATATTTTTGTGTATCTATTATTTATTTAATTAATACATTTACGCTACTTTTCTTCTTCTTCTTCTTAAAGTGTCACTACACGATAAGTAACTTATTCTCGTCTCTATACTCGTTGCTGGCAAAATGTTTCGTTTTAGATATTGTATATGCACTTAAGTAGATAATGTTATATCACAGAAAATCATGGTACCTACCTACTATTATTTTTTTAAATATTATAAATATCAAATTACGTCAGTGTCGTACTCCACCATTTCTTCGAAAGATTAACTTTTTAACGATGAAACTTCACGAATAGTTTGAGATTTATTTTTCAATAGCGGTTTCTTTAGATTTAATATCGAAATACCTACCTATGTACCTTCCAAGTACAAATCAAATTGATTGAGAGCACTTGTGTTGTAGTGGTAGTGGCTCCCACCTTCTGTTTATAAGGTCAAGGGTTCGAACCCGGTCTTGCACCAATGATTTTATGTACGAAAAATGTACGTCCGCTATGCGAGAGGAGGCCGACCGCGAAAATTTTGAACGTTTGAACCAAAGCTAAACCAAAGTGAAAACGTTATTTTTGACATATTTCGTACCGCGCTAATCACTAGAACGGAAACGATTTAGCGCTAATTTGTATTATACGTTGAACAAACGTTGCGGGATCTCGCTATTTTTGACAGTGCTTTCAAACGAACGTTTTTGATTTAGTACATCCTAGTAGTCTGTGCATAGATACTAGGAAATACTGTGAAATAGATTTATAAATATGTTCGATTGGTAAAATCAACGATTAAATTGTTCAGGAAGAATGGCGCGGTACCAAACCTTTGCCAAAACCAATCCGTTAAATGGCAATTACGTTGACAAATATTGCGTTCGCCCTACAATATTCTTAAACGATGAAGAAAAACATAGTGGGAAACCGGCATGTTGCAGAACCCGTAAAGTTTAAAGATATGTGCCAAGTGCACGAAAGGAGCCTGTAAAGCGCACCTTAATCCTCTCACCAAACTGGTCCGAAATAACTAGTAACCCGATTAGAAAAATAAAATGAAATTGATTTCACAAAAAGCAATAACGCATGACTCAGTAATTCGGAGACAACATTACATCTTTAATTATCTCCGCGAGAACAAATATCTTCCAATACTTATCAATATATCTACTCAGCTGTTAGGTAATGCTTTCCTCCGTATTGGACCCAATCGATTGCTGTCGTCAGCGTGATCTCGGTAGGGTTGCTAGCTATCTTTTTAATCAGTTAAAACATCTCTACCTGAAAAATCTAGAACATTCACCTCGTGAGTATTTATTTTATTTACCTATCCATATCCATAATATACTATACTTCCATATACTTCCATACTAATACTACAAAGGCTGTCTGCTTATCTGTTTTTGATATGCAATATCCTCTCTTTTGCCTGCAATATATGAGAGTGATTTCGTGAAAAGGGACGAAGTGTGTAATAGGAAGCCGGGGAAGTGCGTGCTGTTTTATTTCACCGCGGTTGCTTATTACCAAGGTGAGATGTCAGATGTTACACATCATATACGACTGCGTAAGGCTCGCTTGTTTTATGTTAAGTCACGACTTAACAGCTGAACGGATCTTAATGAAATTTGCTAAGGACCTAGAATATATTATCTCGTGTAACCCTAGATACATTTTATCTCCATAATACATTCTCCTATCTCTTATTTCCACACAAAATAAAAAATGAAAACACGCTTAACTCTATCGTAATTATTGTCAACCAGTGTTACAAAAATGATTCTCAATGTTTATATTGTATGGAAGAACTTCATCAAATAAATCAGACTTCCCGTTATAGCACGACTACGAATATTCTGGCCTACCAGCTCAGTTAGTAGTAGCTCTGCCTTCTGCGCTGTAGGTTGAGGGTTCGATTCCCTCCCAGGATAAACATTTGTGTGAAGAACATAGGTGTTTGTTCTTTGTCTTGGTGTTATAAAGTATCATAAGTATGTTTTTTTAAAAATATATAAGTGTTCTATCAGTCATCTAGTCACCATAATACAAGCTATGCTTAGTTTAGGACTAGATGGTGTTGTGTGCATTGTCCAGCAATATTTATTATTATTATTATTATTCTTGTCAGTTGCAAAGTACAGAATAGAAGCAATCTCTACTTTTAAAATGTTGTTTGTTAACCTGCTCTCTGATAACTCTCTAGTCCCTACATATTTTTTTTTTTAAATACGTTATAGAGGGAAGCCACACAGACTGGCGCCGTAACGCGTTATGTAACGAAGCTGTTTACCCTCCTGTAAGAAGTTATCATTTACTTTTTTATATACTAATTGGATGGTGTTGTATTGGTCTAGGATCCGCCCATTAATCATTTTAAACCTTACAGACTTTGGAATTCTCCACTGTGCATTGTCACATGCACTTGGCCAATTTATCTGATACATTTTAGCTGCAGCGATTTTATATATTTATGTTCTACTGATCGCAAGAGTATAAAGAAAAATATACAAGTCGGTCTCCGGTTATTCTGTTTCAACTCATGGCAACCCTAGCATTCGATCAGGGGTTGAACGTCCGTTAAAAATACAGGATAACATATTGCGAGTAAGATAGCACAGCTGAGAGATGGTCGTCTGAAGAAATCTGATTTGAAATAAATTTACATAACCCCAGGCTTGGATACATTTATATTGCGACTTATCTAAGAATAGTGTAAAATACAAGAAAAAAGGAGGAGGAGGAGGAGAATTAAGGAGATTTTGACTATAAGTTTCGTCTTGATGTATTGCATGATTAAATAAAGATAATTAAACTGTAGAGGGCGAAAAGTATATTCATAGAAAATATTTAAAAAAGCGTTAGGAGTTACTAAGACCATTACTCGTAGCAGAAAACGGTTCTAGCATTTTTAGATTTTCTGGCTATCTGTCTGATTGCAGCCGACTGAAGTTAAAACTACTTGAGCGATTTGAATGGGCATTAGCATAAAGTATGCTAGCTTATTCTCCAAGTTACACGGTGCGTTATCACGCCCTACACCCCTTAAAAGGGGTGAAAAGGGGGTTAATATTTGAACTTTTTAACGCGTCCTCCGGTTCCTTGAGTCTTGATTTGGATACTTTACATACAAAACAAATGTGTTTCAAGGTAATTCAAAACCCTTAAAGAGGGTCAAAAACGGGTTTATGTTTATATGGGATAAAAAGAAGAGTTATGGTCAATGAGTGTGTTATACCACGCGTATCTTTCCTGGTGTTGAATTAATTTAGGACCTGACCACGTAATCAAGTCCTTACTGACATCAGAAGCCTTCAATGTGCGTGGTATAACATGCGCTTGGCAAAATTATTTTGTACTCATCTGAATAGACCCTTACCCTTGCATTTATTGAGAATTTTTGAATGGGGTTGATTATACTCTTTTTTTTGTTCATGTAGCATACCGCGCTTATGAAATACCGGGTGTATTGTCTGCAGCATATCTTCTATAGAGTATGGATTAGTATTCCGCGTTTCAATGGCATTCCAGCTATTGTTTTATTACTTGGTATTGTATTGGTTATTTAACACTGCATTAGAATAGAATAGAATATATCTTTATTGTACACCTTATATAATAAAACACAATATTAGAATTTAATTAAAGTAAAAGGATTTAAGTGGTACAATGGGCGGCCATATCGCTTGAGAGCGATCTCTTCCTGACAACCTTTGGGTGGAAAGGATCGTATTAAGTTGAGTGAACGGCACGGCGTACATTAAGCTAATTATAAATGATATTGATATGACAGGGAGTTCATTCCAAAGCTTCACAGCCTGCAGGGTAAAATAGCTCCCATAGTAACAAGATGTATGAGTAGGAGTTTTAAGCTGCAGGTTTTGAGAAGAACGTAATGATTGAGAATTGGAAAGATGGAGGAACTCAAAGCGTTTCTTAAGGTAAACTGGAGTGGAAGGAAGAAACATAATGGAGTAAAGAATAGAGAGGATGTGAGCATTCCGGCGAAGACGAATCGGTAGCCACTTAAGTTTATATCGGAATTCAGAGATGTGGTCGTATTTACGCAAGCCAAATATGAATCTAATAGAAACGTTTTGAAGACGCTCAAGTTTATTGAGTTGGTCTTCAGTTAAATCAAGGTAGCTGACGTCGGCATAATCTATGATAGGGAGCAACAGTGATTGTGCTAGCGCAATTTTAGTGGACGTAGGTAGAAAGTTTCGCAACCGTTCCAGAGAGGAAAAGGCAGCAAAGGTCTTTTGGCTTACCGCTGTTAACTGAGGTGCCCAGGATAGGTGCCTTTCCATGAGTACACCTAAGTTTTTAACCACTTCACTAATTTCCATGATAGTGTTATCAAACATAACTCGCGGGAGACTAAGCCAGTCGATCCGAGACAACATTCTTGAGCTTCCTTTAATAATTATTTGAGTTTTAGATGGATTTACTCCCAGACCGTATAATTTGCTCCACTCTAAAATACTCGCAAAGTGAGTGTTAGTACTGGCGATGGCTTCAGCTAACCACTTGACAGGAGCTTGTGTATAAATTTGTAAATCATCTACATAGAGGTGGTAGGAAGAAGAGAGACGTTTAGATATAGAGTTTATGAATATAGCAAAACCGCCCTGAGGAACACCAGCACTCACTTGACACCAGGATGAATAAGTGTCATCAATGCGAATTTGTTGCCGGCGACCATACAGGTAACTACGAAACCAGTCAATTACTGTTGGAGATATGTTATAAGAGCGGAGAATAGCTAATTGAATATCATAGTCCACATTATTGAAGGCATTACTAAAGTCCAGAAGGGACAAAACAGTTACTAGACGGTTTTCCATGCGAAGTCTGATATCATCAGATATATATGCATAATATACGTATTTCCGAATAAATGTTAAGCTCTTATCAAGAACAGATCTATACATGTTTATAAACTCAGGTATTATTCACGTATTATTTTGTCGATGGAGGCACCGATACTGTTTCGATTCATCTAGAGAATCTTCATCAGAGTGAGTTTGATCCGTGGTCCACTCGTTTTCGTTCTCGTTCACGGTTCTCACGGTTAGTGTGCCTGAGTTTACATTACGTGAGTAAAACCCGTGTTTATTAATATGTAAAATACAACTCATGAAAGTTTTGAAAGTGATAACAGCGGGGCGATTATGGAATTCTGTTACTATCAAAAATTTGATACTAATCGGTTTCAATTACTATTGATGAATTGGTATTACCGAAGGTTGATGTTTATTGTCATACATGCTGTCATATGAATAGAAAACCGTAGGTACGTAATAATAATCCATCTTGTCAAAACTGGTTCTAATTACAATCAAACTAATGATTTAAACTATGCCGATTGCTAATCGAAACTGATAGACATCGGTTGTGTCAACAGTTTCATAATCGCCATACAGATCTGACAATTAAATCAGTAAATATATATTGCTGGACATTTCACACATCATTTAGCCCCAAAGTAAGCAGAGCTTGTATGAGGCGAACCAAAACACAGCACCTTTTAATACATAACTAAATACATAAGAAAGCTTGAATTATATCCAATTAAGTTACTGCCAGCAATACTGAAATATCAAATTCAAATAGACGATCTCTGTAGCGCATTGGGTGAAGGTCAACGGAGACGCAAATGGTTCGATTCCCGCGGGAAAACTGTTTGTGTGATATTCGATTCCCTGCAAACATTTTTGTGACACAATTTTGTGTTATTATTATTAAGCATCATAACTATGTATCAACTATATAAGTATTCAATCAATCGTATCGTATCAATCGTCCCTTAGTTACTTTTCTTAGTTTCAGGCTAGAAAGTTTTGTGTGAGTTGTCCAGCAAAAAAATATATCCGTACCAATTTCCATCCAAGATCCGTTCAGCCGTTTAGCCGTGAAAAGGTAACAAACAAACATACTCACAGAGACACCTTTGAATTTATAATCTATATATATAAAACTCAGTCGCGTTAGTTACACCATTTATAACTCGAGAACGGCTGGACCGATTTTCATGATTCGTTGAATTTGTTTTCGCCCTGAATAACAGAAAACTAGTTTGAGAATTTGCAAAATAAAAAAAAGATTTTATGTAGTGAGTTCAGTTTGATACCTTAAACGACGTTTGGTTTGTTAAGTTCTGACTGTTGTCATTGTGCGCGCATTAATAATTGAAGAGTCTAGTAAAATGTTTAAATGTGATATATTTTTCTTTTAGTAATTGATAATTATAAAAAAAACATATATTTATTTACAGATATAATTACAGAAATATACTTATAATAATATAAAATACATGTGAAACAGTTGAGCTATCTAAGGATCATTTAAAACGTTCTATAGATAGCTCAACTGATCCCTAGACACTGGTGGCATTGCCACGTTGAATGGCAATGCTAATAAGCTGGGCCAAATACAAGCCAGCTCCCGGGGTCACATCTTGAAAAATGACTTTGATGACCTAGTTATGTCAGGTCACTATCAAATTAATTCACACCAGATACAGAAGTTATGAATTAATATCGCGAAGTTTCTCGAAGATGCTTCCGACGCCTGGGAGTTCACTGTTCTGACTTGTAAGGATCAGGCTCTGCTCTTTATTTTTATCTGAGCGGTTTGAGGGATTAAAACTAGATTGGTTTTATATGGCCACAACTAAGAAACAGCAGCGTGATGTAATGATGTTCAAGGTGAGGTTCACTGATAGCCAATCTATTAAACCTTAAAAAAAGTATAAATACTGTCTTTTTTTGTAGTTTATAAATTTGTAAATATGTATTAAGTTCTATGGCATGGCACTGCTGATTAATAATTTAAGTTTTAGCACCCATTAGTTAGTTATTATTTTATAAATAGAAGCCATGTATGTGTGTCTATAAGGTGTTTATTTTCTATTTGCACTTGTTATTGTTTTTTATACATATGATTTTGTTGCCCGAACATATGGACACTTATAAAGGTTATGTTATAACTAGTGTCTCTGTGAGCTGAAGACACCACGAACATTTTTCAAAATGACTGAAATATGTTTTTTTATGTTTTAGCACCCATATCTCCGCCATTTTGAAAAATTTCCAAAAACTAAATCGATAAAAATTCTATATGGAACCTGCTCACAAAATTTCACGAGAAACGGTTGAGAAATGCGACCTGTAGAGGAGAACATCCGGACAGACGCCGTTCGGAAAGCCATACGAAAGCATTTTTGCTTAAGCTGAAACGGAGACACTCGCTCGCGCTTCGCTTTCGCTCGGTCAATTATAATTAGGTGGCATTTATCTACGATGTTACGAGTTATCTACGATGTTACGAGTTATCTACGATGATACGAGTTATCTACGATGTTACGAGTTATCTACGATGTTACGAGTTATCTGCGATGATACGAGTTATCTACGATGCTTAGATAACTCAACTGTTTTACATGTACTTTGAGTTATTGCAATTACTCTGTGCTTGCACGTCAAAAATAAATCTTTTGACATACACGATAAATAACCTATTTTAATTACAATATTTTTAAAAAAGATTAGCTCCTAATTGGGTCCTCATCAATCTCACATTTGTAGAAGAGGCAGAAGAGAAAGATCATACAAAAAAGCGCTGAGACCTTGACGAGTTTCTTGCCTAATTCTTCTTGTCTTATGAGGACTCGGTATCTACATACACAAGTAAGACGAGAGTTGACATTGCCTTTTGACTTCTAACTCATTTTTAGATGACAGGACCTATTGAGAATTATGGGAAATTCTATATTATGGGAACCTAATGACTCATTATTCTTCTCTTTATCGTGTCTCTAGTTCTTTCGAACCAGTGTGGTGAGACGATTAAGGTGAACCTCAGAGGCTCTTTTCATGCACTTGACACACATATCTTCGAACTTTATAGGTTCTACGACGTGCTGATCTCCTTACATGATGTATGTATGATCTTTACTTGATGTACAGCACACAAATATTTTTCGAATAGAAAAATCCATTGGTGCACGACCGGATTTGAACCCACGACCTTAGGATCAGAAGGCAGGGCCACTACCACTAGACTGCATGTGCTCTCATATGACTCATAGAATACTTATATATATTTTAATCTTTTCTGAAAATGTACAAAATAATATACAATAATATAAATTACACATGAAACAGATGAGCTATCTAAGGACTCATCTTATCTTATCCATCTATCTTTTCCTATATATTATCTATCTTATACCTTTAAACGAACAATTCTTGTATATATATATAATCTGAATTTCGGAAACGGCTCCAACGGTTTTCATGAAATTTCGTATGCAGGGTTTCGTAGCTAGGATTTTTTTTTAGAAAACGTTTTTTCACCGTGTTTTATACCGAGCAAAGCTCGGTCATCTATGTACTGTGATACTTTACCCCCAGAACAAACATTTAAGTTCATCACACATTTGTTGTTTTGGAAGGGATTCGAACTCTCGATCTACAGCATTGAAGGCAGAGCTACTACCAACTGAACTGAGGTCTGTCGTGTCTTATAGCCGAAACAAAGATCTATCATTCTACCCTTATCCCTGGTAAGTGTTCGTTTGACTGACTTTTGAATGTTGCGTGTCTTACCAACACTTATTATTATGTATTGAATGGTCACCTTATTTGAGTTCAGTTTTCTCACCAGTTTTCACACCACACAGATACATGTACTTGCATATTTTGCCATGACGACCTCTGTGGCGCAGTGGGCTAAGTACCGGCTGAGACGCAGAAGGTTGCGGGTTCGATTTCCGCCGCGGGACAAATGTTTGTACGATCTGCAAGTATTTGTCTCGGGTCTGGGTGTTTCTATGTATAATATGTATGTATTTACAAAAAAAAAAAAGTATATAAGTAGTATATCAGTCATGTGGTAATAACACAAGCTCTGCTTACTTTGGGGCCAGATGATGCTGTGTAAAATGTCCGGGATTATTTATTTATTTATTTATTTTTCTTCTTCTATAATGGCATCTGCCTTTATGTCAATTATGCCAATATCAAGTGATTTTGTTTTGTTATAATATCTTCACAAAGTCGCAGTCGATCTTCAATTGTCTATTTTCAACGTCATCGCGGAATGGCCGTCCACAATTTCTAGAATAATTAATGTAATATACTTAATAATTTAACTGTCTACATTTGTGCTATGAAGTTAAAATTAATTGGTTAAAATTCCGTTAAGATTATCCATTAAAATATGATATAATATGAAAAAAAAAACAATGTTATGGTTTCGGAGAGCCGCGGCTTGATCTTCGTTCGGTTCGGCCTCTGCAACCTACGTCTGGGCTGGATCGGATGAGGTATCCAATGAAAGATTCTAGCCGGTACAATGTTATTTTATTTTTCAGGGAGATCTGTTCTGTTCTGACACTGTTGTACTACTACCTTTTACTTGCGAAATCCCTGCCTTATATATGGTTGTATCTCGTAGAATTTTGGCAAAGGGTGCGTTTTCACGCCTTTCGTTTATTGGTTTATTATCTACGGCACAACTTTATGGAAGAGCCGTCTCCGTTACAACCTAGCCATTTACTTTCTTTACAATTACTTACAATAGATTCTTAATGTTCGGGTTAAGTTCTTACGTTGGAACCTTTACTGTTACGGTCTTTGTGTCCAGCTTCTAACTGACTTATTTTAACAATACTTTATTTTAATAATAAAGTCGGCGTCGCTAACAGTTATTTTACTTCGTAAATTATCAAACGAAGAATTTCCATGAATAATATTATTGCGCTCTCTACATAGCTCCATATGTGGTCGAGCAGACGCATTAAATAATCAACACAACGCCATCTAGTATCGAGTAATACTACAAAATATGCGTATCTAATGTATAAGAGTAAACGAGATGAGTATACGAGTATCTTTCTCTAAAAGATATCATTTGGTAAAACCAAGTCGTTTCATTAATTTACCAGTACCGTAACGGTACTGACTCGTTACAATAACTCGTTTCAAGTGGTTTGAAATGTCACAATGTTAAGCTTTAATATTTTGTGTAGTGTGTAAGCTAAAACATTTACAGATAACGCTTTACTGAAGGCAATTTACTCTACCCACGTGGCAATATATGGTTTCATTCACCTTTCAATGTTTCTATACTCAGAAAAAGTTTTAATGAAACGTTGATTGGATATCTCTTTATGATATTAAGTGTGTCGTTACATTCGTTTCAATTATATTAATAACATCTCTGAATGATTGCGATACTTTAGTTTTATTTGCTATTTGATGATCAGAGAATACTTCGTACTCTTTTTGATGTTTAACATCTTACTTCTCGCTTTCCTGCAATCGTTGGGCGTGATCAGGGACCTCCTCAGTGGTCGACAATATGGTTTCGCCGTAAACGATCTACTGGGGATCTTCTTGCGTATGTCACGCACATTTGGAGTGAGGCCATAGAGAAAAATGGTGAAGCATTAGCTGTTTCACTTGACATATCAAAGGCCTTTGACAGGGTCTGGCACGCTAGCCTTATTGGTAAGCTTCCAGCTTACGGATTGCCAGTTCAGTTCTGCTAATGGCTTGCTGACTTCATGAGGGAAAGATCCATTCGAGTGGTTGTTGACGGATGCTCGTTTGATCGATTGGCAATTAATGCCGGGGTACTTCAAGGGTCAGCACATTAACGATCTGCTTATGCCCGGAATTATTGGGTATGCAGACGACAGTACAATTGTGGAGAGATACTTTGCAAACGCACGAGCCAGTAAAACTGAAATTCAGAAACTCAGAGATGAGATGCGTCTGAATTCGACTCTCCAGATCGTGTCCAATTGGGGCGATTCCAATCTGGTTAAGTTCAATGCATCCAAAATCCAAGCTTGTCTCTTTTCGCCGAAAAAAGTGAGTTTCTCCAAGTCCCGGTTTTCCGAAATGTACCGGTAACTATAGAAGATCATCTCGAACTCTTGGGAGTTTCACTTACACAGACTCTCAATTTTGGCTCCTATATCGAGTCCAAAGCCAAAACTGCTGCCATGAAGCTTGGCATCCTCAACAAGGTGAGGCGATACTTCACACCTGGACAGCTATCCACTTTAACCAAAGCTGAAGTCCAGTCGGGTATGGAGTATTGCTGTCATCTATGGGATGGTTCAGCTAAACACCAGCTGGCTGCCTTGGACTCGATTGAGCGTAGAGCTTTGAGTATGATGAGTTAACAGCTTAACGCTGAGACTAAGTTCCAGAGTCTCGAGCACCCTCGTAAAGTTGCTTGCCTTTCGATATTTAATAGGATACATTTCGGAGAATGTGCCCAGGAATTACATGATCTGATTCCAAAATCTCCTTTTCACAACAGGACAAGCAGAAGTACCGCTCAATACCATCCATACCTTGTCAACTTACCACCCTTACGAACAAAGCGCTTTGCTTCTTCATTTATAATGCGTACAGCCAAGGATTGGAATGCTTTGCCGTCGTCTGTCTTTCCTGAAAACTTCAATCTAGGTCTTTTCAAGTCTCGAATAAATAGGTGTCTTCTAGACCTGCGTGCCCCATCGTCGGCCTCATCGTCATTTAACATCAGGCGAGATTGTGGTCAAACGTAGGTTTACTGTTGATAAAAAAAAAAGATTTCGTGAAAAGGGATGGAAGTGTGTAACATGAAGCCAGGCCATGAATGGTACCAACCTATTTTCCGAGAGGTTGGTACTGTCAGCCAATAGTGTGTGCGTTAATGTAGCGAAAAAGAGAAAGGAAAATAGAGAAGGAGAACGCGTCAGCTGTGCGCAACAGTTTTGTGTATAACGTATGCAGTTGTATAAACTAATTCTGGATATAATGTTAATGTTGCTTATTACCTGACGTTATATAATAGTCGCACATGATCTGACGAATTGTCAGAACATATGCGACTATTGTAAGGCTAACTCGTTTATTTTATTTTTTTACAACTAGGGCAGCATACAGGCTACCAGATTTTAAATGCTTACCGTATGCATGTAATACCACATGCACGTTGGCAGCCATATGTTGACATAATGTATTTTGTCTGTTTGCCCAGTTATTTCACATACTCTAGTGCGCTTCAAACCTTAACAGAGTAATGCTTGCGCACTACTGCTATATGCAGAATATCTGGAACTGTGGTGGTACCCACAAAGACGGACTCTAGCTGTAGACAGTGTCCAACAACCAGGAAAATTCCAAGCGTCTATCCAATAATCATATGTTAACTAATGTGTAGATCTGTTGCCACCTTTATTCATTGACATAAGAATGACAGGGACAAAGCATAATTAAACGCCACGCTACCAATAGGGCTAGACTTTGAACAAATGGATTTTGCACATTCGTAGACGAATACTACGGCGTAGCAGCTAGATGCTACGCCGTAGCATTGGATTATTCAAGATGCTACGGCTACGGATGCTACACGTAGCCGTAGCATCTTGAATAATCCAATTTCTTTCGGTTCACATCTTTTTGCATCTCGAGCTACGAAGCTCAATACATACTTGATACATGAAACGAGCCTTTAAAGCGTTATTTATATATTTATATTTATCCTTTCACCACACTAGTTCTAAATGACTGTGACACGATACAAATATGTTTATTATTGTTCTACAGACTGTTATGAGACTATAGTTATACCAAATATTACTTGTGCATAAACGAATATAATAAAATCGAATTCCTATATATATTAGGCAGGGCGCAAACGTGGACACTTTTGTGTCTTGTTTTCTTGATTTCTATAGAACCAGTATATATAAAATCATCCACTCCCTCCCTGCGCATACGTAAACATTTTTTGTGTACAGTTGCTCCACTTATCACATACTCATTGACGATCAAAAAGTGTTCGGAGTCGGTAACTTCAAACTAAAAGTCGTCAGTTGAAAACACAAGCAACTTTAACAAATTTCCTTACAATTGTACTAATCGACGTCCGTCGTGAGACTGACTGAAAACAAGCAACGAATTGTATCAGTGGCCAGTAATAGCAACGGGCGACTGTGCCCGATCACCGCTACAGGACACAGCAACTACGGTTCCCTGTGATGGTGTTCCATGTCGGCAACAAAGTGTCTACGTTTGCGCAGCGCCGTGACTAGTACTCCCAAATTAATACGTTTTGAGTTGATTTTTGATTTTGAATATTAATTTTGTTTTAATTTATTAAGTTTAAGCGTAGAAGTAATCTTGAAACTACCAAACTGATTATATAAATTACGCGCTTCTGTTTGTCAAAATACTCCTTTGCAGAAAACACCAGCTGTATAAAATGATTTGGTGAGTATTTGTATAGAAAAAAAATTAAGATAGTAATAAATAAATCAACAAAAAGATTGCTATCAACCTAGCTGTTGTTACATCCCCCTAATTGTGAGTGGACACGACTGCTCATTCAGTAACTATTTGTTTCATTTGTGCCATTGTTTGTCCCCAATTAGTCCACTTGGATACTTTATAGGTACGCTCCAGTGAAACTGATGGACCGGTGACTGCAAATTAATATTATTATAGTGAAACAAATATTTTACGATTATATTGAAATGAGCAATCATGACATTCGGTGCCGCACGGCTAGTAACTATTTGTAATTATATTATACCTGATTTAATTGTTTCATACGACTAACTAAAATTTAGAATTTGACCTCTTAGCGCACTGGGCCTAAGTCCGTCTGAGACGCAGAAGTTTGCGGGTTCGATTCCCGCCGCGAGACAAAAGTTTGCAAACATTTGTCTTGGGCCTGGGTGTTTTTATGTAAAATATATTATATTAATATTTTTATTTATTTATTTGCCACCAAAGTCTGCATAAGAGTAATAATTTTAAAATACATTACCTACAAGTCTAAACACTAACTCACTCACTTATCACCTAATCTCCAAACTCCAGCGTTACAGGTTTTAAATTTGACACGAGCATTCATTAAAGGGTGTCAGCGCTCACTAAAATAGATTTTCCAAAATTCAACCTCTATGTAAGTGAATAAAAGTAAAAACGTTGGTATGAAAATCAGTTTTCCTTGAACATACAAAACTGAAACTTTTCTCAAATATTCTATGTTTTAAATGATCTCTTCTTCTTTAGTGACAATTATCTCTTAAAATAATTCAAATTTGCTTCGATTAAAATGTTGCTGCCGCTATAGCAGCCTCCGAGGCAGTGTTAAGGTCACCTTTTGTGCGGGAGGAGGGGCAAGTAGGACAATCAAGTAGATGTGACATAGTTTGGAAGGGAGCACCACAGTATTGTATACGTGACTCGTCAAGCATTCCACTCTTACAACAAATCTTAGACAAATCATATCTGCATTAACCCACTTGTGCACTTGTGCTTGGGGATGCAGGAAATAATGCTCCACGCGGCGCATCTTGGTCACAGCTAGGAAACGGTAACGCAGTAATTTAGGCTGGCTAATTCTTTCAACACAATGAATCTCTCAATAAAGGCAAATATAAATGAAAACGTCTGTCGGGTCAGCTGGTAAATCAGCAGCTTGTTATCAATAAAATGGAAATGGCATTAAATTTTGACGTGAATTTAGCTACTTATAAGAGGCTTAAAACGATTGTGAAAAATAACTTGGTCTACAATAAACTAGCGAATCTAAAGTAAATGTTTCACATGCCGACATATTAGAATCCCCGGCCGCTCCGTTGCAAATTGTATCATGTCGTATCGAGTCTCGCAGCGTGACACATACTCACATCGACCTATCTACCTACCAAGTTAGCAACTCCATGGAATTTTCCGACTTATTCGTGAGACTATTTATAAAACAAGTGTAACATATGTGGCGGTAATATTTTGATCAAAATCAGAGCTAAGATTTGTTTACAAGCACTTAATATTATATTGTTTTAAAAATTATTTCACGGCGTTTGGCAGAAACATGGTGTGACCCAAGAGCGATTTGTTGAGCCGCGTTTGGTTGGTGCATTGGTGCATTGATTGGTTGAATATTCATTACACCTAATCATATATTATATCAAATAATATAATACATTTGTTTTAAATAACAAAGCACTAGAGGCTTGAACCACCTAAACCAGCCTAAAATATACTCGTAGAAGGCAAATTTGTCCGAAAATTAAGACTACGTAGGATTGATATAAACCTTGTATTTAAGCGAAAACCGATGACTTTCACCATTCTCGCGAGGACGGCGTGTTCTATCAATGATCAGGTTACAAGAGGTTCCAAGAAGTGGGGCTATCAAAGGCCTAAGACGATCAAGTACTTACCCAACGTTACCAGTTTATGAACTTTTAAAAATAAAAATACCTTTGGGCTCTCTTAATTTTGTGTTAAAATACATTTTTATACAGGTACGTTTGTTCATATTAACTTTGCTATACATTGCAATGTACCGTCAACCCTTGTCTTTTTAAGGCCAGTGAATAGAGATATAGCTAGCAACGTGCATTTTGTTTACCATAATAAAACTGAGAGGTCAAAATGATGGCATATTTTTATGAAAAAATTATGAAAAGTAAGCAGAACACAATTCTAGGATTTTTTGATTTTTTGTCTGTCTACACACGATCGGCGTATAAACTCCTGGGGCTATTTGAATGGGACTTCCACTTTATGCTAGTTTATTTTCCAAGAAACATACTGGGGTAAGGTAATGCGGTAATGAGGGTATAAAATATGGGTTTTAGTTTGTATGGGAACTTATAAACGCGTGGTGCGATTTTCTGGAAAATTGATTTAGATACTTTAAACAAGAAACAATGGAATTATTAAAGGGATATTTTATCCCCTAAAAAGGGGTTAAAGTTTGTATGAAAAAGATGATAGTTCTATGATCACGTATTAAAATGTGTATAAGTTGTTCATTGAATTTACAATTATTATAAAACTAAAACACGCGTAGAAAAACGCGAGCTGGTCAGATAGTCTAAAACTATATTGAAGAAGAGCTGTTATGATGACGATGTAGAAATGGGCCGTCTCACCATATTTTAGCTACCGCTGTTCCGATAAATGAATATAAACCACTGTAACTCATAAAATAAAGTTACCGCGACACCGAAAATAAAATTACTTTAAGGACGAAGTGGCAATGTGGTGAGGGAGGAAAACGGCGAGGTGAGATAGAGAAGCCTAATCGTAGAGCTGGGATGCTTTGTGTGTCTTTTACATAGAGGCGAATTCCATACAATTACTTGAAATATTGTATCACAAAATCTATCTCAAAATTTATCATAAATATGTATTTAATAATTACGTTTTAAAAACTAAAAAACTACTTCATTTATACATAAATACGGAATTTCCTTTACTTGGATGTCATTTTTTCCAGCTGTTTTAATTTAAAAACCGAACTACTGAACCGATTTTGATGAAATGTGTATGGGACCAATCGAAAAAAATATACTTTCACATGAAAATCATTTTTTTTTCAAATCGGTTCATAAATCACGGAGTAATGAGGTAAAAAGCATAAAAAAACTACAACCAAATTGAGAACCACCTTTACTTCACTACTACATGTATAAATAATATAAACTTTTGAACTATACATACTTATGATACTTCATAACACAAACTTTATTATATATATGTATGTAAAATAAATTCAAATTCATGCGAGGTGCAGATTTGAAAAAGATAATTCTTTTTAATCGACTTCATAAAAGGATAAGGCCCTCAATTCAGTTTTTTTTTTTTAAATATTTGTTACCACATACTTTCGTCATTTATGAACCGTTTTGAAAAACAAAATTGTCATCTCAAGATATATTTCTCGATTGGTCTCATAGAATTTTAATAATAATAATAATGCCGGACATTTCACACATCATCATCTGGCCCCAAATAAGCATAGCTTGTGTTATGGTTACCACATGACTGTTGAACTGTTTGACAACTTAAATACGTTGTTTTTTTTTTGTAAATACATACATATTATATGAAACGAACACGCAAACTTCTGCGTCTCAGCCGGACCTTAGCCCACTGCGCCACAGAGGTCGTCTGAGAATTTTAATCAAAATTGGTTAAGTATTCAAGTAAACGAAATTTTGTACTTTGCTTACCTGTGACTTTTCAGTGGTGTTTACTAATTTTGATAAATGAAAAAGTACTAAAAAACTTTAAATAACTCAAATAAAGGAAAAGGTTCTCAACTCGGTATTATATTTATGGGCTAATATTTCATTCAATAAAGTCGGTTTTCTTTTTAGTTTTTAAAACGAAATTATGTGGTGGAACAGTTTTTCGTGCTCCACGACTACGCTTCCAACGACAGAGTTCTGTGACCTTCGCCCTGTATTACACGGACGCACGAATCTGATTTATATTAATTTGCAATTTGTGTATTGGATAGAGCTGTTGACGACAGAAACACTCTGTTTCATTATCTGCTTGTATTTTGACTCCAAGGCTATCGATATTTGCCTAATGCCTATTTTCGTCAAAAATGACATTTTGTTTCCCAAATAAGCTATTGAAAATTTCACCACAATATTGTTTAGTAATTTTCAGAGCTTTCTTTATTAGTTGCCTAATTATCAATAAATGCAACTGATACATTTTGATAAACACGGGCTTTACTCGCGTTTTATGTTGCCGTGAACTCGAGCGGCAATTTTATCGCGATGAAAATGCACGTTAATATGTATTAGTGACCCCTGCAAAGTTATGAAATAAAAACATAAAAATAACGATTTTTGGGAATACCTCCCCTACATGTAAAGTGGGGTAAATTTGTTTAATAATTTACTACCGCTTCGTGTGGTATATCGTTGGATAGGGTTCAAAAGATACTATGAGTTTTCTTAAACTGTTTTTCGATACAGATATTCATTTGATAAATATTAGGCTTTGAATTGGCCATGTTTGATAGAGGTCAGTTTCCCCTACCGGCTAAACCGGCTAATCTGCTGTTTGGAGGACCCAAAACCCAAATGCTTTATAAAACAGTTGGATATGTAAATTACAAGGAAAATTAACACAGATAGCTTTAAATAGGTTTTGAGTAACAGACTGATTTGTAAACCTTAAAAAAAAAATACAGATAGATTTTTTTGCTATACTAATTAAATGGTGGTATTAGAAATATGAATGCATGACCTCATGTTGTTGCCTCAGACAGTTAACTGACACATTTGAAATTTATAAACCCTCTTGTAACCCTCGTTTTTCGTAGTTAAGGTAGTTATAAGATGGATCATTCAAAAAAGCGCTAGGACCATTACGAGTTTCATGCCGATTCTTCTCAAGCTTGGGTTAGGAGGAATTGGCACCTAAATTAACCTAGTCTGTAAGACGTTTCAAAGTGATCCTTGTGATTGTATTGAATAAAGTATCTTTTGACTTTAGGACCGGATTATTAGTCATTCTCAAGATTCCGAAGTCGGTAAGGACTTCGGAATCCTCCACTGCGCGTGGTCATATGCGCTTGGCCAGTTTTATTAAAAATATAACTTGCCACTATATAATTTAGTACGTTAAGTGCACTTTCCTACGATCGCTAACCCACAGATTGTCTTAAATGTGTTTCAGTTCGGATATTTATCTCGCTTGGTCATAAAGGAGGCTTAAGGAGGCAGATAGAGAAAGGTTTCGTCATAAATCTGATACTTGCTTGACCCGATAGTCCAGGATCAGACTTTACTGACCTTTCACATTTGCTCGCGGAGTTTAAAATAAAAAGAGCTCTTTGGATCGTTTTAACTATTTCCAGCTTCGCCATCGGACTCATGCAACCGGACTGTGTGGTAGGAGCACCAAACCATACCTTAACCTTTTATAATAAGCTTTCTGAAAATGCAATTAAACTACCTATTAAGAAATTTAAAGCTTGCAGAAAAGGTAGTCTTTTGGAGAAAGCGTATTGTAATATTAATGACTATTATTATTGATAAAAATGCATAGCCTCATGTTGCTCTGCCCTTAGACAGTTAATCGAGACATTTGAAATGTATAAACTCTCTTGTATTAGTCTTTCGTAGTTAAGGTAGTTATAAGATGGATCATCTAAAAAAGCGCTAGGACCAAAAAGAGTTTCTTGCCAGTTCATCTTGGGCTTGGGTTAGGAGGAAATGGCACCTAAATTCACCGAGTATGTAAGACGTTTCAAAGTGATCCTTGTGTTTGTATTAAATAAAATATCTTTTGACTTTGACTTCTTACATTTTCATCTGAGCGCCTCCGTGCTACGGATGGAATAATTGACTAATAATTCACCTAACACTTATTGACAAAATAAATAAAACAGCATATACTATAGATATAACCATTCCTAACACACGCAACTTCTAAAATACAAAAGCGGAAAAGTTCTTCAAATATGGTGATCTGAAATTATCCGCATATGGAGAATAGAGAAGCTTACTATCATTCCAATCGTCCCATCTTCAACTGGAGTTATTCCACAGCAACTATTCCAGTTACTTACTCTATTTGACTTCCCCAAACACACCTTCAGTATAATGCAAAGAGCAGTAATTTTAAATACTTGCCGAATCGTCGGAAAGTCAAACCGACCTCTCAACTGACATGCAGATACCAAATAGGGGTGCCCAAAACTCATCAAATCACCTATCATCTGATGCGAACTTGACTTTGATTCTAGATTGTTAGATTTCGTGTGTATTAATGATTTTCCGGCATACAGCCGAGTTGATTAAAATCTCAATAATAATGCTGGACGTTTCACTCAGCATCACCTGGCCCCAAAGTAAACAGAGCTTGTGTTATGTGTACCACATGACTCATATACTACTTAAATTACTTTTATTTTTGTAAATTCATACATATTATAATTAGAGAAATACCCAGATTAGAAACAGTTTTTTGTAGATTTAAACATATGTCTCGTGGCGGGACTCGAACCCGCAACATTCTGCGTCACACACACAGCCTTTTACGATATCTACGTGTTTAGAAATGTTGGTTTTGCTAGGTAAGATTTTTAATCAGTCGCATGACAAATACACTTCAAGAGCCTGGGTTTGCTCAGAACTAGCGGCCGCTATATACAATTTAGATGACCTCTGTGGCGCAGTAGACTAGGTAGTAGAGAAGGTTCGGCTGAGACACAGAAGGTTGCGGGCTAGATTCCCGCCGCGGTACAAATGTTTGTATGATCTGCAAGTATTATATCTCGGGTCTGGGAGTTTCAATATATAATATGTATGTATTTAAAAATATAATAAGTATACAAGTAGTATATCAGTCACTTTGTTCCCAAAACACAAGCTCTGCTTACTTTGGGGCCAGATAATGCTGTAAGAAATGTCCGGCATTATTATAATAATTATGGTGACAACATGTAAAGCCACATTCTTGCAGACCTTTTCGAAATCGACTTCTATTTATTTTATTTTCACAGGAAAAAACTAACAGTATTTCAAAGCTAATAATTCTGAACTGAATATATAATTATAGAGCAAGATTTTTATAAGCAAACAGATATGTACAGAATATTATACAATCATATAAAATACATGTACAAAACAGTCGAGCTATCTAAGGACAGATTAAAACGATATATAGATAGCTTAACGAATCCAGATCTCTGCCAGAGGGCAGCGTCCCCGAGACACTAGCGGCATTGCCACGTTAAATGGCAATACTAATAGGTTGGACCAGATAGAAGCCAGCTCTTGGGTCACGCTTGTTTCTACCAGACGCCGTGAAGTAATTTTCTAAACGCTTTGCTCCAGTTCGACGGGCGCAGGGTCTCGACTCCAAAAGGCTCAAATCAAAAGCCGCTCCGTAAGACGACCTCTGTGGCGTAGTGGGTCAAGGTCCGGATGAGACGCAGAAGGTTGCGGGTTCGATTCCCGCTTTGGGACAAATGTTTGTATGATCTGAAAGTATTTGTCTCAGGTCTGGGTGTTTCTATGTATAACATGTATGTATATACAAAAAAAAAGTGTATATGTAGTATATCAGCCATGTGGTACCCATAACACAAGCTTTGCTTACTTTGGGGGCAGATGATGCTGTGTGAAACGTCCAGTATTAAAAAAAAAAATAAGTAGGCTCTTTCCTTATTTATTTATTTATTTCATAAAAATAAATCAATTAATAGTTTTCGATTTACAAGCAGGGACCTAGTTATCACGTACTCGGATTGTGTTTTGTATCACTAATGTTAGAATAGAATAGAATAGACATTTATTTGGTACACACACAAAGAAAAGAAAGTAAAATCAGTAAAAATAAAATAAAACGAAATAATATAGGTATAGGTATAGGCCTAGAAAGGTGGGTACCTAAACACTTTACCTACTTACCTACTAACATACACCCACGACCAACCTTCCCTCCCTGTGTGCGTCCAAATAAGTCCAGTCTCAGCTTTATGGCACTCCCATACAAAATATGAAGGCAGAGCTGGTTTTAAGACTGAAACTCGGGTTGGTGGCATCGCGGTCGCTTCTAGAATTGAAGACAGTCAAACCTCCCAAACCAACGCAAGCCTATTAAACCCATCGCTTCATACGTTTGTGTAGATTTGCTGTGGTTTTCCGAAGTTATGGAAGCAGTGTTAACTTATTTCATCCAAGTGTACTAATACGTAGTGAGTATATCAACGACCGCTATTTGACGTTTTAATGCCAGCAGTGAACGCTTTTTAGAAACCCACTTTTAAGGGTTCTGGGTATTAAATTTGACGTTACTGTTGATGTGTTGATGTCGCAAAGAGGATGGGATATTTGATTACTTCGATTTCGCGTTTCGGAGCAAATATTTGTACGGGTCTGCTACTTTGAAAATGTAAGTAGGTACTCGTACCTTCCAAATCTTTATACGTATATATGTAAGTATGCCTACTCAAGTAACTAAAATTAATATGGCCCAGCGTATAAGCATTGCCATTCAACATGATAATGTCACCAGAGTCTTAGGGACGGTCTTAAACTGTCTTAAACGGTCCTTCGATAAGTTAACTGTTTCAGATGGAAATAATTGTTTCAGGCGTGACTTTGCGGAAATTCATTACAAAACATTAAACGTATCGATAAATATTTAGTACTATTCCGCAAATCTGTTCCCAATGAGTTAGACAAGGTACAGACGCACGCACCTCCCTCCCTCAGTTGAAAAGCCATGCAAAGCGTTCGTAAAAGGTTAGCACACGTCATCCATACATACAACCTCAAAATGAAATTCGACATATGTTTCACATGTTTTGTTATAACTATTGTTTTATATAAGATAAGATAAGATAATATTTAATTACCAAATAGTTGATTACTCTGTATATTTGAGTATATAAAGAAAAAAATATCTATGCTATATCTATGTTCGCCCATGCACGGACAGACACTTTTGACGCCATCTCGCGGAAAAAGACTGCTTCACTGCTCAGTAAAGTGCGCGGGAGCAGCAACGGCATTCTGCAAGTTATTGCAAACAACTTTGAATGTCCTCTGATGTGGAAGCTCACCCAGAGGACAAAATCTCTTTTAGTCATTAAGTACTAACCCCTAACTTTAAGTTTTACTAACCATCTGGACCCTGTTGTCTTATAAAATAAATATATTATGTATTATTATAGGTGTAGGACGATACAAAATCTTCAAAGAGGTTTTATTTTCTCCTTGGTTCATACAATGGGCTCAATTCAAAGCTTTGAGGTTCCGCAAGAAATATACTTGAATTCTTGTTTGTCATTTCAAGGAAATGACAATGACAATATATATATATTAACACCACTACAAATAAATTAATATTCTTACATTAGTTTCACAATATACATATGAAAATTTGTTATACACTCATAAAAATAGAGATGGGTTTCAGCAAAATTGTGACCTTCATATAAACAATACCTACTAGGAATAGACACAAATTATAAATCCCTAGGTTTTGACTAGAAAAAGTAAATAAGTCCTTCATGGGGAACACGGTGCGCTTTTATAATAAGCTTCCTTAAAATGCAACTAAACAATTTATTATAAATATATACGGGTATTTATCGCGTTTATTTACCTATTTTTGTAGAGTGTAAACCTGTCGAAGCGTCGGGAAAAATAGGTAAACAAACGCGATAAATACCCGTATATATTTATTAATGTGTTCTGATCGCGTAAGTTTAAAAAACTTTGCAACTAAACTACTTATTAAGAAATTTAAAGCATACATAAAAGGTAGACTTTTAACGAAAGATTATTATAATATAAATTTTAATTTTATTACAATTTATATGTATAAACTCATTTGTATTAGTATTTCGTAGTTAGACGTTTCAAAGTGATGCTTGTGATTTTATTGAATAAAGTACCTTGATTTTGACTTTTGACTTTTTTGACTATGTTCTTGAAGGTTCTAAATGCGACTATACTAAATTTTAGAACCTTAATACATTTGACTGGCCTGTCAGCACAGTTGGTAGTAGCATTGCCTTCTGCGCTGTTTGTTGAGGGTTCGATTCCCTGCCAGGATAAACATTTGTGTAATAAACAAAGGTGGTTGTTCTGTGTTTCGTTGTTGTATCGGAAGTATATATTTAAAAATATATAAGTTTTCTATCAGTCTGGTCACCATAATACAGGCTATGCTTAGTTTGGGACTAGATGGTGTTGTGTGCATTACCAACCAATGTTTATTTATTTATAGCATAAATGTTATCACGCATCTCTACTATCAAGCAAAACAACACCTGAATACTGAAACGCCACTTAAATAAGGCTATTTAGCTACGGGAAATTTTTGAGCGATAATTGCAGGGTAATAAATAAATAATGCCGGTCATTACACAGAATATCATCTAGCCCTAAAGTAAGCAGTTTGTGTTATTGGTACCACATGACTATATTTTTTTGTAAATACATACATACATATAATACATAGAAACACACCCAGACCCGAGACAAATACTTGCACATTTGTCTCACAGCGGGAATCGACACCTTCTGCGTCTCAGGCGGGCCTGGCCCCACTACGCCACAGAGGTTGTCTAATGGATGGATGAATCTGGAGCACCTAGTTATCCTATCTAACTAATATTATAAATGCGAAAGTAACTCTGTCTGTCTGACTGTCTGTTTATTACGTTTTCACACCGAAACCGCTGATGATAATTTTGATGAATTTTGGTTTAGACATAGATGGGACTTTGAAGAAGGACATAGGCTACTTTTTATGTAGGTACCACGCTTGCGACGCTTGCAGGCAGCAGCTAGAATTTTTTATTTCCATATTCCGAACTATATAGTGGCGGTATATCTGTCCAGTGGCTACATGTTGCTACATGTTGTCGCAAATTGTCATGACGTCATGATTGGCAATACACGTACATTGCCCGGGTTGGTGCAATTTCAATAACCGTCTAAGCCTACTTTAGGTGCGTTCACGTAAATTTCCTCATACAATTTTGATGGATACAAGTCTCAAACAAGTTGAAAAGATGAGTTGAGCTCTAACGCAATGTCTAACTCCTAATGAGTCAGACATTGCACACGTGACACCTCCCTCCCGCAATCGAAAACCCATACAAAGGTGGCACACGCCATCAACAGATGCAACCTCAAAAAGAAATAAGACTCATAATAATAATGCCGGACATTTCACACAACATCATCTGGCCCCAAAGTAAGCTGAGCTTGTGTTATGGGTACCACATAACTGATATACTACTTATATAGTTTTTTTTGTAAATACATGCATATTATACATAGCAACCCCCAGACCCGAGATAAATACTTGCAGATCATACAAACATTTGACCCGCGGCGGGAATCGAACCCGCAACCTTTTGCGTCTCAGCCGGGCCTTGGCCAGCATCACTGCATCACAGAGATCGTCATGTTTCGCTACACATGTTTCGCCTCTCCAAATTTATAACGTTAGTGTTGGTCTCAAATGCTTAAAATAACCTTTCAGTATTCCGGCATCTAACAGTATATTAGCTATTCAAAACCAACACTTCACAAACTACTCGCTACATGAATTGTCACGTTTATAAGGCTTCTGTCTAATCGCGTTACAGCCCATGTCTACCAGTGACTAATTACCGTTCCTTAGTTCCCCTTATTCTCAGACATGATGACATCACATCTCACCGCGTATGTCATGCCTGATCAAACACGCATCACTTCCCTAATTCCTTAACTACCTCTGTGGCGCAAAATAGTATGTGCAAAAAAGTGTGTAAAATAGGTGCAAATAGTGAGCAAATGTCTAGCTTAGACGAAAGACGTTCAGTTCCCGCAGCGGGACATATTTTTTTTTATGATGGTTTTCTGCAATTTATCCCTGGTCTGGGTGTTTCTATATATAATAATGTTTGTATTTACAAGTAATATACCAGTCATGTGGTACCCAACGCAAGCTCTACATCATTTGGGGCCAGAAGATGCTGTGTGAAATGGCATTATTACTTATCACCGTAGTACTCTCTTAGTAAACAGACTTAAGGCAGTTTCCTACGCAAATGTCCTTGACGTGTAACGAAGAAATTTAATAAAACGCTAAACGGGCAATGTTTAATAAGTGAAGATAATCTACGTATGAAAATAAGCTGCAAGTCACCAAATGACGACATCTTTAGGAGAAGATGAAGGTTATTTAATATTTTAAAATACTTCATAAATAATCTACAGAACTATCAATGACTTAAAAACAATTAGAATTGTGAAAATACCTTACATACTTTTTAAATAATTATTATTCCTTCAAATATTTAGCAAACAAAATAGCAGCAAATATACATTCATAGATTTGTCTTACACGGAGATGCCATGTGCTTGCCTTTTCTCCCTCTCTGGTGCTTATTATTTTTATCATAATACCGAGCTGAGACATTTCGGTATTGACGTTTAATATCCATTTTATCAAATTTACTGACACGTACCTAATAATAATTACTTAGGCTGGGTTGTTTGAACTAAAAATCTTGAATAACGCCTAAAACTATCATAGTTTTGCAGTTAGTTTGCCGAAATATCGGAAAGCAGAAAAACTCATATATCATGTTAAATATCCCGTTTTGAGTGAAAATTATCTTGAATAATGATAGAATTTTGTAATGTTCTGATGAAGCTTATTAATTTGTTGACTTCACTACGGGTTAAAAACCCAAACATAAGCTGGTCCGACTGAATAATGGTTCATAGCATTAAATAAACTCCCCCAGACTCACTTTTTCTCAAGGCTTTGTCCAATAATCCAAATGAAAATGATAGGCACCTAAATCAAAAAGTTACTCTGATCTTATAATTAAGCTACAAAGCAGTATATTTTCATGTAAACGACATTGGAGGATTTAATCAGCTTGAGACTTATCTTCTTGAGGATTTAAAGGATTTCTGACTTTAATCCCGGAGTCTTAAAATCTGAGAGTAGGTATTATGTGCTAGCTTCTTCAACTTTGCCTGAAATATTCGACTCAGGATATTACGGGACTATCTTTTTTAGAGCCCATAAATTTGCTTAATTTATATAAGAACAGCTTTGCTTGCGTGTTACGTAAAAAGGTTGTAAGTTCCATGTTAATCCAGGTTTACATCTATATCTGTACAAACTTTAATTCAAAGTAGTAACTATTGCGTGATTAAAGAACAAATAACATCCAAATACACTTTTATCTATCTGTCTATCTATATCTGGTGCGGCGGCTGAATGTGCCGAGGACCTCAAAAACCGCAAATATGCTGGTTTAGATAAGGCCTACATATTTGAGCCTTTTGAAGTCGAGACCCTGGGCCCGTGGGGAACAGGAGCCCGCCGCGTTTTCAAAAGTAGTTCACGGCGTCTGGTATACATATACATGGTATACATGTCATGATACATTGCGTGACCCAAGAGCTGGCTCCTATCTGGCCCAGCGTATTAGCATTGCCATTCAACGTGGTAATGCCGCCAGTATCTTGGGAACGCTGCCCTCTGGTGATCTGGATCAGTTGGGCTATCTATAGATCGTTTTAAACGGTCCTTAGATAGCTCAACTGTTTCACGTGTATTTTATATTATTGTATATTTCTGTAATTATTTCTGTAAATAAACATTAATTTCTAATCTATATATAATACCTCTAAACGAGCAATTATTGTATATGTGTATATTATATAATCTGAATCTCGGAAACGGCTCCAACGATTCTGATTCGATGAAATTTAGTATGCAGGGGGTTTCGGGGGCAATAAATCGATCTAGCTGGGTTTCATTTTTAGAAAACGTCGTTTTATGCGTGTTTTTTATTACTATACTAATATTAATATGTTATGGTGACAATGGCTGATTTATGATATTCCTATGATGAAGACCTCAAAAGGAACAAATATGTCGATCTTAATAGAGCCTACATGTTTAAGCCTTTTGAAGTCGAGACCCTGGGCCCGTGGGTAACAAAAGCCTATCGTGTTTAAAATTTCACGGTGCCTGGTAGAATCATCGCGTGACCCAAGACAGGGCTCTTATCTTGCCTAGCGTATAAGCATTCGACTCACCCTTTGGCAGTGAGCTGGATCAGTTGAGCTATCTATAGATTATTTTAAACTGTCCTTAGATAGGTTGACTTTTTTTTATATATTTCATATTATTTTGTACATTTCTGTAATATTAATAAATCTGATTTTTCTATTATTATTAAGAGACTGTGACGCTTCCTTTACTTTCTCCAGTCGTCACTTTCTAAAGCCACTGTGGGCCAATCTAAATAAAATGTGTGGGCTAAATAACGAATAATTTATGTGACATTATTATAATGCGCCAGCATAACCTTGTGCTCATGAACTTCAAGAGTTTTTTTTCTTCAGCTAATTGTCCAACTTTAATCGTTTAATCCTACTCACTCATCAAATCAATATGATTCTTTCAATTTAACTCAATACTATTTTGAATTGACACTGGCGGCACTTCATTTCCTGCGCCAAAATTTCAAAAGAACTTTTTATTTTTTCCTTTTTACGGCACTGCAGAAATATTCACTCATGAAAAAATGCGCAGATGCAACTTTGCACAGAGCACTTAAAACTGTGAACTATATAGGTATTTTGCATTCTTTTTGGTATCGGCTCGATGTGACTTTCGATTCACCTATTCGGAAAATCTGTACTGAGGGAACAATGAGTTGTTTCAGAAATATTCAGATAAAAGTTTTGCAAATTTTGCTTGTCAGCTCATTTGGTAGTAGCTCTTCTGAGCTGTAGGTGTTTGTTCTGTGTCTGGGTGTTATAAAGTATCATAAACATGTATTTAAAAATATATAAGTATTCAAACATTCATCTGGTCACCAAAATAGCTTGTAAGCTTAGTTAAAGGCTAGATGGTGTAGTGTGCACTGTTCAAGCAAAAACTTTGTACCCCTTTTTACACAAATGCGCGGACGGAGGAGTGTGAAATTTCGAACACATAGTTTATATAGAGAAGGAATGCAGAATACTAATTTTTATTTTTAATTATGCTTAAAAATACATTAATTAATAATTAACTATGGTCGAATTTAGACCAGTGGGCGACCACTAGTTTTTTAAACATACGCGATCAGAACACATTATTATAAATACTTACGGGTATTTATCGCGTTATTACACTCTGTCGTGGTTACGGGATGACTGACATCCCGTGACCACGACAGAGTGTAAACCTGTCGAAACGTCGGGAAAAATAGGTAAATAAACGCGATAAATACCTGTAAATATTTATAATAATGACCACTAGTTTATTTAATAACGCCCTACGACTACAAAATCCGTCAACACATAACAAAGTTTCCCTATACATTTGGATTGTTTCCAGTTGAACGAACACAAACGTGTCGCGAAACAATGTTTACTTAGATATTTCGTATTACGGAATTTAAGGAGCTACGGCTACAACATGAGCTCAATAAATCCTTAGAAAAGAAGTTGAGGTATGTTTGGCTTAATAAAGCGGTTCGTATTAGTGTGGATGGGTGGAGTAGTACTTTGGAATGTCTATGAGATGAGATCCCTTGAAGAATGCCCTTGTTGTGTCTAAGAAGATCTGTATAAAAAGGGATGTTACTAACTTTACCAGTGCTAGTATACATAATATTAAAATCGAATGTTTATTTACAAAAATGTTCTATTGCTTTAAAAAATAGCGATAATCATAATATGAATACTAGAAATAAATAAAAAAAAACGTGTGCGTCTCGGGACGCCCGATAGGAGTGATAACTTAAACTAATCTAACTAGCGCTGTGGGTTACAGTGAGAAAGGAGGAGCCTGCCTACCGCTGCCGTATGCGTGAGAGAAAGACAGACTGGCGCCGTAACTCGTTACGTAACGAAGTGGGTTACCCTCCCATAATAAGTTATCACTTCAATATAAACTAGCTGTTTTCACAGTAAGGCTCGCTTAAGTTAATCAATCCCTACTATATATTTATATATATAATTCTACTGTACGTGTGTATGTCACTGAACTCCTCCTACGGCTGGAGCGATTTGAATGATTTTTTTGTATGCGTTTGGGTGGCGCCCTGGATGGTTAAGATTCACAAATCAGCCCGACAGATGGCGCTGCAGTCGGTACAATTAGATATTTTTTTTTCTTTTTAAAACACGCGGACCAAGCCGCGAACGGAACAGCTAGTATTATATATATATATATAATAAATAAAAATAAATAATAAATAATGCCGGACATTTCACACAGCAACATCTGGCCCCAAAGTAAGCAGAGCTTGTGTTATGTGTACCACATGACTTATACACTACTTATATACTTTTTTTTTGTAAATACATACATATTTTATATAGTAACACCCAGACCCGCGACAAATACTTGCATATCATACAAACATTGGTCCCGCGGCGGGAATCGAACCCGCAACCTTCTGCGTCTCAGCCGGATCTTAGCCCACATAATATATTATAATAAATATATATATCATATATATTTATTATAATATATTATATATATATATATTATAAATGCGAAAGTAACTCTGTCTGTCTGTCTCTCTGTCCCGTTTTCACGCCAAATCCGCTAAACCGATTTTGATGAATTTTGGTATAGAGATAGATGAGACCTTGGAGAAGAACATAGGCTACTTTTTTTGTAGGTACCACGCGTGCGAAGCCGCAGGCAGCTAGTATTTTATAAGGCAATGTGTACGCTTCTATAACAAGGTCCAAAGGGACGTGCCAGATTTGTTTGATTGGCAAATTTAAAATCGTTATAAAACAGAAACTGTCACACAAAGCAAATATAAGATTATTTAGATGACAAAAAGCTTGGGATGAATCTGCTCCAACTCGTCGCGGCATCTGTAACAATCCGAAAGGGATTCAAAGTGTCCTTGTGATTTTATATAGAATGACTTGATTTAATTTGTTCGTACATTGTATGCACATTGATACTAGCATATTATGTAAGTACTTAATATTATAAATGCCAAAGAGTCTCTGTCTGTCTATTTGGTAAGAAAATGTATTGCATTGGAGGGACGAACATAAACTACTTTTTGTCTCAAAAATCAACCTTGAAGGGGGTAAAAAAATAGGGGATGAAAATTCGTTTGGGCAACTTATATTTCTGTAAGTTAGGGATCTGAAAATTCATATTTTGGTAAGAAGTCCCTACTGGCTTTTGGTAAGAAATCCCTACTAATATTTTAAATGCGAAAGTAACTCTCTGTCTGTCTGTCTGTCTGTCTGTTACGTTTTCACACCTAAAACGCTGATCCGATTTTGATGAATTTTGAAAAAGAGATAGCTGGGACCTTGGAAAAGGGCATAGGCTACTTTTTATGGAAGTACCACGCGTACAAAGCCGCGGGCAGCAGCTAGAACTTTATAAACACCTGTTCTCGGCTTCGTCTGCGCTTTTATGAACAACCCCATGCCATTTCCCTTTACTCCTCTTTTCCTTTTTTTCTAGGATTGGGAATGAAACATACCTCAGCGACTAAGTTGGAGAAAAGCTATCAAAAAGAGAAAGTTTCGCCCCTCAATTGCTCCAGAATTTTTACGCTAGAACAGACAGACAGAAAGTTTCAAAATGTTATTATCTTGTATAAATGAACTACATTATGTACTACGTGATGTTCTTTATTAAGTATTACATTATTTATATTAATATATTTTTTTTACACAGCATCATCTGTCCCCAAAGTAAGCAGAGCTTGTGTTATGGGTACCACATGACTGATATACTACTTGTATACAATTTTATTGTAAATACATACATATACATAGAATCCCCAACACCAAGACAAATACTTGCAGATCATACAAACATTTGTCCCACGGCGGGAATCGAACCCGCAACCTTCTGCATCTCACTCGGCCCTTAGCTCACTGTGCCACAGAGGTAATTTACTTTCATTTACTACATAATATTATATATATTTAGTTTGAGATTACGTGATATAAAGTTATAATTTAGACGCACTATGTAAATATTAATAATCAGTTTCTTCTTTTCGTGTTACTATTTATTTTGTACCAGTGTGGTGAAAGGAATAAAGTGCGCTTCAGAGACTCCTTTCGCGCATTTGACAGATGTCTTATTAATAATAACCTGGATGAGCGAGCTTTGCACGGTATAAAACACGGATAAAACTACGTTTTCTAAAAAAGAAACCTAGCTAGGTTGATTTATCGCCACTAAAACCCCTGCATACTAAATTTCATGAAAATCGTTTGAGCCGTTTCCGAGATTCAAATTCAGATATATGACTGGGCTGTCAGCTCAGTTTGTAGTAGCTCTGCCTTCTGCGCTATAGGTTGAGGGTTCGATTCCCTCCCAGGATAAACATTTGTGTGAAGAACATAGGTGTTTGTTCTGTGTCTGGGTGTTATAAAATATTATAAGTATGTATTTAAAAATATATAAGTATTCTATTAGTCACCTGGGCACCATAATACAAGCTATGCTTAGTTTGGGACTAGATGGTGTTGTGTGCATTGTCCAGCAATATTTATTTATGTATTTATATATAAGTAGTACAGATATAGATAAGTGTAAGTACCTATGGTACTAAACATGAGAAGTTGTAAATAATTAATTATAATAATAATAAATAATGCCGGACATTTCACACAGCATCATCTGGCCCCAAGGTAAGCATAGATTGTATTATGGTGACTAGATGACTGATATACTACCTACTTAGATATTTTTTTTTGTAAATACATATAAATATTATACATAGAAACACCCAGACCCGAGACAAATACTTGCAGATTATACAAACATTTGTTCCGCGGCGGGAATCGAAACCGCAACCAACTGCGTAATAATTTATTGCTCTAAACTCTATATCTTGACTCTAGATCGCATTTTTTATGGTACCAACAAAACTCACACAAACTCAACAAAACAGTATCACTTTTCCTGTTTAGACATATCATGGAAAACTTCACCTGTGAAATACTCGTATACTCAAAGAATCAGAAAAATAAATCATAAAGTTCCTACAAAAGTTCCTAACTTATAAATAAGTTTGTGTGGCACGGACCGGCCGAGATACCTCTAACTTATTTCCATGATGCAATTTTTACTTCTGGATAACTTTTTAATATTTTACGCCGATTGGGGGAACTGGGAGTAACGAGCGAATGAGGTTTGGATTAGATTATTGGATTTTGAAATGTGTTTTTCATTAGACCTGCTATCTATCTACGTAGATAGGTACTATACGGGAATGATAAATGGAATAAGTAGTTATGAGTGGCTCCAAACATGTCTAATATCACACTTTCAAAACTTTCGTGAGTTGTACTATACATACCGTGAACTCGAGCGGCAACGAGCGGACCGCGGATCAAACTCACCCTGATGAAGATTCTCTAGATGAATCAAAACAGTGTCGGTTCCTTCATTGACAAAATAGAGTAAAGCCCGTGGTTATCCAAATATATGTCTAATATCTTCGGAACATGCCGTTCATACTGGGTATCGTTAGTACCACTATGGGCAAAGTGTAAAAGCTAGGTTTCTTTTATACATGCCCAAAACACTTCGCCACCACGTAGGTATCCAGCCTCAGGTAGCGTATGAAAAAGAGTGATCAAGTAACCGCTCAATTTACCCGGGCCTTTTTCTGCCTAGGAAAATTGATCGTATATTATTAAGTACCTTACAAGAACACAGGTAGGTACGTAATATGGGTACCGCGATCGACCTCTTAAGACCTAGTGCCTCCTAGTACCAGGAATGCATATAACGAGAGTGCTCTAGATTGCTTCACGGTAGAATTTTCTCATTTTCCGCGCCCCTTGGGATTGCTTCAGCACGGAAATAGATTATTTGCTATTGATTGAATTGACTAAGTTCTGTTGACGTAAACAGCGAGGTTTACACAGCTCTCAAAGCCTCTGTGGTCCTGGTGAGTTAGAAATATGTTTTTTACTTATGTTGTTCATGCGCTCGGTGATTTTAATGAAACCATGTTTTATACAAACAGACATTTCTATCATATGAATAAACAAAATGTTAAATAAAAATATAAAAACACTAGCTGTTACGCGACTTCATACTCGTATGATTAAACGTATACACTAGATTAAATCTTTATTTTTATTTTTGTAAGGAATGCATTATGTGCATTTAAAGAACATTTCATAAGTTTAATCGCCTATTTTACCCCTTTCGGGGATGATTTTGCAAAAACGTTGAAACACGTAGTTCTTTATTTCTTACCAAAAGCTAAACTATTAATTTTCAGATCCCTAACTAAAGAAAATATAAATTGTCCAAACAAACGTTTATCCCTAATTTACCCAATTCAAGGTTGTTTTTGAGACCAAAAGTAGCCTATGTTCTTCGCCTAAATGCAATACATCTTCTTACCAAATTTCATCAAGATCCGTTTAGCCGTGAAAACGTAACAAACAGACAGACAGAGACACTTTCGCATTTATAATATTATAGTATGGATACTGCTCACAGAACTAGCTATATCGTATTCGTAGCATTTAATAAAATCGATCGTTCTACCCGTATCCTTTCTCTGTTTGAGTAGGCTCTTGACTAAAGAGGTGAGTAATCGTATGCTGGTTAAGTAGCCCCTTCTTTGTAGATGAATAGAATTCCATACAAAACTCGTTCTAACATACATGCAGGCTCTTGTCACTGAAGGATACTTACCTTAATTATGACTCAATTTCTATTTAATACTTGCTTCTGTCCGCGGCTAAGTTCTGTTGATCCGATCGCTACCAAACTTTACACGAATACCCGCTAGGCCAATCTGAAGATTTCCTAAAAGTTTCTTCGAAATCGGTCCAGCCGTTTTGGAGTCTATAGGAACATGGAATGTAGGGTCTATCGTTTACCTAAATACACACTAGTTAAAGTGTTTTTTAAATATGTTACAATTTTTATTCAATGACATTAGATAGACAAATTTGAAACGACATGCTAAGACAAAGTTTAATAATAATATATATATATATTTTTAATAATACCGGACATTTCACACAGCATCATCTGGCCCCAAAGAGGGCCGAGCTTGTGTTATGGGTACCACATGACTGATATACTACTTATATACTTTTTTTTATAAATACTTACATATATTAGACATAGAAACCCCCAGATCCGAGACAAATACCAGCAGATCTTACAAACAATTGTCCCGCGGCGGGAATCGAACCTGCAACCTTTTGCGTCTCAGCCGGATCTAAACCCACTGTACCACAGAGGTCGTCAAAGTTTAAAAGTTTAAGTTTAAACGACACGCTAGCTAATATATTTAGAGACTTCTCTTTATCAACTGTAATGACTCTTGATAGTAACAAATATGGGCTTATTACGACATATGATAGTCGGCCTAAACCAAGATTATTCACAATTGCCCATATTAGCCTCTATTAGCAAGCTTACTATAAGCGGGCCTTATGAGTTATGTGAGTGATACGCGGAGTAGGGCAAGGGTTATTAAATCATGGATGAGAAGACGAGCATCAAGAAACATTCGTAGAAACAAACTACTTACTGAAATAAATACACTATTGCAGTGAAAACTCGGATTGTCTCAGTCTATCTAGTTGTGTGAGTATGTGCCTTTTGCATTCATGTTTTGTCTATTGTATCTTCTATATTTTTCTAGTTAATTGTGTCGTAGTTTTTGTAGTTTGCTAAAATGTAACTTTACCGAATATGTAATTTGTCCATTATTGTCTTTTGCATTCATATATGCCTATTGTATCTATGATATTGTAATTGTATCATTAATAATTTGTGTAAATTGCATTTTTTTTTTAAATTTTACTGCTGACCGAGGTTACTGTCAATTTATTAAGTAAATCGTCTCTCTGGTATTCACGATACAGACTTGCCTAGTGTGAAGACCGCTGAAAGGTCTACCTATTTCAAATTCGAGCAGCATCAAAGTGCATTTAAAATTGTGTATGCTATCATATAAATGCTGAAATAAATATTTTTTCATATTTTTTTTCATATCTGTGACGAATCATATCTTTACACTTGTCGCACAAAGCAAATAGTTCGTTTTAGCCGGATAGCATAAAATTATAGCATTAAATTACTCTGGATGGTGTGTAGATTCCAGAACTACAAATAAACTCAAAAACTAAGTAGTTTTACGAAAATGAATTGGAAATATTACTAAATAAATATATATTGGAGGACATTGCACACAACACCATCCCCAAACTTAGCATAGCGTGTCATCATCATCTTCCTGCCCTTTTCTCACATTATGTGGGGTCGACACAACATGTGTTCTTCTTCCATTCTCCTCTATCAGCCGTCATCTCAACACTCACCCCTTTCTTACTCACGTCATCCTTCACACAATCCATCTTTTCTTTGGCCTACTCGTAAATCCATCATCACTTAGCATAGCGTGTATTATGTTAAAATGATGACTGATATAATACTAATATATTTTTAAATTCATACTTATTATATTTTATAACCCAGACACAAAACAAACACCTATGTTCATCACACAAAAGTTTATCCAGGGAGGGAATCGAACCCTCAACCACGAAAGCGCTACTACTTATTCACACGCTATAATACGAAATAAATAAATAAATAATCCCGGACATTTAACACAACATCATCTGGCCCCAAAGTAAGCAGAGCTTGTGTTATGGGTACCACATGACTGATATACTACTTATATACTTTTTTTTTTTTTTTTGAATACATACATATTATACATAGAAACACCCAGACCCGAGACAAATACTTGCAGATCATACAAACATTTGTACCGCGGCGGGAATCGAACCCGCAACCTTTTGCGTCTCAGCCGGACCTAAGCCCACTGCGCCACAGAGGTCGTCATAAAATTATATAAATGTTTTTATAAATACATATATCATACATAGAAACACTCAGACCTAGAAATAGACTAAAGCAATAAGGTGATATAAACACTAGATTTAAAAATAGGTATTAAGCAATAAAGCTCAGTACGTGACCAGTAAATGGCGACCTACCCTATCTTTGATCCTAGACAAAGATGGGGTAGGTCACCATTTATAGACCGGTATCTTATGCGGTTAAATTGATTGAGAATCATAAATTCGAGTTATAAAAGGCAACCCAGCATGATGCTAATTAAGTATTTTAACAGATGAACGAAAATCTGTCAAATTATCAATATCGATTGTAGTTTTAGTATGATTAAGGAATACGGTCTTTAGTTCCTAGTTTATTATTTTTTGGTATTTTTTGGTAAGACGTATATATAATATGGGTAGGTCAAATAAACGCACCGCTCCAATGAGACAGCGACGTATCGAAGTGCACGAAAACATCATCGATGTTTACAATTTTTAGATTTTCGTTGATTTTTCAGCTCGACCGATTTTGATAAAATTTAAATAGGACCATCTGTGAAGTATACCCTTTTAAACAAAAAAAGAATTTTTAAAATCGGTTCAGGCGTTTTCGAGTAGGTAATCGGTGAACATACATAAAAAAAAATTATACATTGATAATATTTTTTATATTTTTTATATTATGATGTGTTATTTTTTAAGACATCATGTATTTTAATAATTACGTTTTAAAAACTAAAAAGAAACCGACTTCATTGAATCAAAATTGAGCCTATAATACATTTTTAGTGGAAAGTAGATGTATTTTGTATATAAATATAATATGGGTAGGCCAAATAAACGCAACGCTCCAATGAGACAGCGAGGTATGAAAGTACATGAAAACATCATCGATGTATACAATTTTTATATATTGGTTTATTTTTCAGCTCGACCGATTTTGATAAAATTTATATGGAAAATTCTTTTTTGGTTGAAAGGGTGGTCACCCTTTCAACCAAAAAAGAATTTTCCAAATCGGTTCAGCCGTTTTCGAGTAATCGGTGAACATAAATAAAAAAAAAAGAGATTCTGACGAATTGAGAACCTCCTCCTTTTTGATAAAGTCGGTTAAAATATTATCGATGTACAAAATTTTATTAATTTTGTTGATTTTTTAAAAACCGCTCGATCGATTTGATAACATTTAAATGGGACCACCTGGGTAGTATACCCTCTCAAACAATAAAGAATTTTCGAAATAAGGTTCAGGCGTCTTTGAATAATCGGTGAACATACATAAAAAAACACAGATTCCGACGAATTGAGAACCTCCTCCTTTTTTGAAGTCGGTTTAAAATGGAAATTAAAATAGGATTGGGCAGGTCATGTGATGCGTTAAAGAGATGGCAGATGCTCACAAGAGAGCACGACATGGTGCCCACGATACTCGAGCGCCCGAGAATGCGCTGGCGCACCGAGCTGGAGCTATTCAGCGGATTCGGCGTGCTCACCACCGACTAACAAGAATGGGCTAGTAAGGAGGCCTTTGCCCAGCATTGGGATGATCTATAGTCATAACAACTAATTAAATTAAACAGTAATAGTAAATACAATAATAGATACATACTTAATAAATATTGGTTTGTTAAAAATATTGAGTGCATAAACCTAACCAAATTATCGATAAATAATAATAATAACAATAAAAAAAAACGTGAAACGTGAAACGAAAGTCTCGGGACGCACGACAGAAGTGATAACTTAAACTAATGTAACTAACGCTTTGAGTTGAGTGAGAGGAGCCTGCCTACCGCTGCCGTATGCGTGAGAGAAAGGGAAGCCAGACAAAATAGCGCTGTAACGCGTTACGCAACGAAGCGGTTTAGCCTCCCATAAGAAGTTATCACTTCAAAAAATGCTATCTTAATGATAATAATAAACCTATTATTATCATTAAGATAGCATAGAAACAAAACTAATCAACGTTTTTGAAATGTAAAAACATTAGAATTAGTGTTTGCTATAATAGGCTAAAATAAATAAATAAAAAGGTATAACATTAGTAGAAATTCTTAATATATTTTGTGTCCTCAACCCTAACAGCTCCAGAGGCAAGAGAACGCGGCCAACACGTCCTCCCGATAAATTACAGAAGTTCTGACCTCCCATTACTCATCGCCTCTTCCGGGCACATACTTGTCTAATTAAACATTCAAGATTATAACCGTTCCTTCGTATCGGATAGGGAAATTGAAAAAGTTATTATTGGAACCAAATAATAAATAAGGATTGGAGGATAAACCAGCCAAAATGGTGTTGTGTGGTAGACATCCTTAAACATAGCTTAATGGGAACTATGGGAACTTGACGACTATTTTTATTCAATACAGTCACAAAGATCACTTAGAAACGTCTTACATATTATATAGGTGAATTTAAGTCCCAATTCCTCCTAACCCAAGTCCGAGAAAAAATGAAAACGTGGCCTAGCGCTTTTTGATTATTTTTATAACTTGCTTATCAACAACAAAGTGGCTTATCAAACGAATACATTGCAAACCGGTCAGTTAACTGTCTGAGAGCAGCGTAACATGAGGCCATGCGTTACTATCAATAATTTAATAATTTATATTATATCACGCTTTTTTACCAGACTACTTTTTATGTAACCTCTAAGGAAACAAGATGACTGATGGAATACTTATATATTTTTAAATAGATTATACTTTATAAGAAGTAGCTTTACACTCATGCTTTACAAGTATTTGTAAGTATACGTTACAAGTATTTCAAGTATTTTCGTTACGTTGGCTGACTGATAATGACACGCATCCCAGAGACCTGAAAACATATTTCCGGGATCTAGCTCGATCTGCAAAATATATGTTTTTACTAGTTTGGGAGCCTATGGATTCATTATAGATCTGTAACATTGTAATATGTTAGTATACGAGTATATTTATGATTTTGTTTTTTTTACATTCTCCAAGAAGTTTAACTAGAAAAGCACGTTGCATAATTTTAATGAACTTATTTCTAGCCATTATCTCCAAGCACTGCTTAAGGCGACTCCCTGACCAAATGGTCTTGACTAGTATTCACGGCGCTCAAATCGCGATTTTTTTTATCAGAAAACATTCAGATAAGAAATTATGAAAAAAACTTAACGGGTCATGTTTTAATTAGCTTACTTTCCGCCTATTATTGTAAGGTGCACGTTGAAACGCCGTCAACTTTAGGAGAAGATGATGATTTTTAGAATAAGTCATCATAATCATCATCTTCCTGCCCTTTTCCCACAAAGGGGAAAAGGGGTCGGCACAACATGTGTCCTTTTTCTATTCTCCTCTATCAGCCATCGTCTCAATACTCACTCCTTTCTTACTCATGTCATCCTTCTCACAATCCATCCATCTTTTCACTATTCGATTTTTAGACTAAGTCTAATTCATAATTAAATAATAAAACTAAGTTACTTTAAAATAATTTGAAACGAGTAACCATATATCTATTATATTATATTTTCAATAAACAAGACAGTGCTATTTACGCGGTAAAAGGCTCATTTATTTCTATACAAGAGTACATTTGCTGGGGCACCATCTTAATGCATTTTTCTTTTTCTTATATTATGCAAACATCCGTAATACGAGTAGCAACAGCCAATATTTTTTTTTATGTGAAAGGAAACGACCCGTTTTAGTTTTCATAGAAAAGACAACCGGCGGATGCAGTTAACATATGGTATAGTTATGGAAACGGGCATCAGTGAATATAAATACAAATAAATCAATATTGGTGGACAATGTATACAACACCATCTCCAACTAACCACAGTTTTATCGTGACCAGATGGCTGATGAAATAGTTATATATTTTTAAATACATAATAACACTAAAATACAAAACACGCACAAGAGTTTATCACACAAAAGTTTATTGCGAGGGAATTGAACTCCGAACCTACAGCGCAGAAGGCAGAGCTACTACCACCTGATCTGAACGGCCAGTCATATGGTTAATATGATTTCAGGTTTTTAGTAAGTTACTTAGATGCTCCCTAGGGGTGCTATGGAGCCCTCCAGCAATCCGGAACTAACGTTCCGGGAGCCGACACGCCCGCTTAGGTACTTATGCACTGAAATACTTGCTCTGAACAATGTCTAGGTACTTATGCTCACATGAGATATTCTACAATGTCTCCAGAGGATACTGCAGACAATTATTTATCTCGATTATGGTCGGTTAATTTTGTATAAAAGAGTTTTAGGTAATAACCCAAGTCTTCAACTTCTCAGAAGTTGAAGAATTGGGTAAGAATATATTTATTCTCTTTTATACACACGCTCTTAGTAATATGACTGTTATTAGTAATTTGGGAAAATGTTTTCTATTTTGTATTTTTTTCGTATCATTAATATATGTATATGTACATATCTATATGTACGTACTTTTTAGGAATCCAAAGCCCACAAGAAACCCTTATAGTTTCAGCATGTCCGTCTCTATGTCTGTCCGAGCTATTAAGCTCTATTTATTTATTTTTTTAAATGAACTTCTTATGGGAGGGTAAACCGCTTCGTTACGTAGCGCGTTACGGCGCCAGTCTGTCTGGCTTCTCTTTCTCTCACGCATACGGTAGCGGTAGGCAGGCTCCTCCTCTCTCACTCTAACCGACAGCGCTAGTTAGATTAGTTTAAGTTATCACTTCTGTCGACATCTAGTCACCATAATACAAGCTATGCTTAGTTTAGGGCTAGATGGTTTTGTGTCCAGCAATATTTATTTATTCATATTATTATTTTAAGCACTTTTTAGATGAACAAAATTCACCGAGTCGATTTTTCTTAAGTGTAAACTTTTTATGTAAAATAATTTCAATAATTGTGTACGATAGCGCAATAAATGATAATTGTATTTTACCATATACATGATAGTACTTTCTACTGATAAATAAAACAATTCATTCAAAATTATTCCCTAAACATTCTTTGGGGACTGCCGATAGAAGTGAAAACTAAGTAACTTGGGAATTGTATCATCGAGCTATTAGATTATTATTTTCGAATTATATTTAGTTGATAAAGAAGTGTTTATGATCAAGGATTAAAGTTTAAATTGGTCATTAACACTTCATTACAAACCTAATAGCTCGACGATACAATTAACAAGTAACTTCGTTTTCAATTCTATAAGACCCAGTCCCCGAAGACTGCCCCGCATTTTTTTTATAGAGGCCAGTACAGAGGACCCTACTACTAAAACCCTGCAAGAGGGTACCTGAAAAGATTAGAAAATTGTAACATATAATGCTGAAGCTATAAGCGAAATTATCAAGGCTCTTAAGACCTTACTAGACAGACAGACTTTACGAGAGAGCCTCATTTGTAAATCCTATTAAACTCATGAAAGCTCATACAAAATTATTCTATTTTGCTAACTAGATGGTATTGGTTTTGGACCTGACCACTACTCATTCTTATTCTTAGTGACTTCGGAAGGTGCTTATAAAACTGAAACTATTTATTAGAGCATATTATAACTTATCAGATTATTTAAATGACAAAAAAGCTTGGGATGAATCTGCTCCAACTCGACTCGCCACCCGTAACAAAATTGTCAAGGATCATACAAAAAGTGTTAAGACCAGACAAGTTTCTTGCCGGATTCTTCTTGAACTGGGGTTAGGAGGAACCGGCACCTAGATTCACTAGCATGTAAGAAGACTATTCAAAGTAGTCCTTTTGATTTTATTGAATAAAGAATGTTTTGATTTGCCCGTGGTCTTAAATTTAAAATAAGTTGATAGGGTAATGTTTTATTTAGTTTATTCTCTACCTATAATTGCAAGTTAAAACGACGTTAACATTCGAAGGTGACGATTATTGAATGTATTAGACCTTATTTTACAGTACTATTAAAAACTGTTTGGATCACAAAACTATTAATGTGTGGCGCAGTGGGCTTAGGTCCGGCTGAGACGCAAAAGGTTGCGGGTTCAATTGTATGATCTGCAAGTATTTTTTTTATATATCTCGGGTCTCGGGTCTGGGTGTTACTATGTATAATATGTATGTATTTACAACAAATATATATATATATACATATAAGTAATATATCAGTCATGTGATACCCATAACACAAGCTCTGCTTACTTTGGGGCCAGACGATGTTGTGTGAAATGTCCGGGATTATTATTATTAATCACTATTATTCTTTGATAGCTAAAAAGATACATTTATCATATAGAAAAGGTTATCTGCTGATGGTGCCATCTTAAACGACTCGACTGTCTCAAAAACATGTGCTTGAATATCTGTTAGTTCAACCAAATACTTACGATATATCCTGTTTTTTATTATTTTCAATCACATCCTTCTTTGAAGGGGCCCTGAAGGCGTGAAAGCGGAAAATGTTTGTCAAACTCAATTATATATCGTTCATTGTAATATCTCAAGTCACATTGCGATCGAATAGAGGCTTCGGAGATGAGTCTTGAATACATAAAATGGTTTATTAAGCCACGTTTGCGCGCTCTTTCCTGGCTGCTGTTCATAACATACCATGCACATGCATGAGCGCAGTAATCCTTTAAGTATCTATGCAGCAGCATCTAACCGTGATAAAAATGGCCGAGAAAGGTGTCCTCGAAGGATATATAAAAACTAGCTGCTGCCCGCGGATTTGTACGCGTGGTGCCTACATAAAAAGTCCTTCTCCAAAGTCCCATCTATCTCTATACCGAAAATTCTTAAAATCTAAAATGTAACAGACAGACAGGGTTTCGCATTTATACTATTAGTAGGCACATACGAACTTTTGCTGTACAATTCCTCATAGATGGTCACTGCGCTCATGTGACAAGACCCAAAGGAAAACATAGGTTAGCCATGGTAGATCTACGGACGTGTGATAATTAGTATTCACTCGGTGTGTAGGATAGACATAGCTGTGGATCTGTACTCGCATGGCGAAAGGATGTTATGCTAATAGGATGGTCTGCTTGTATGTGAGCAAAACTACATAGTTTCCTGTAGGTTAAAAGTGTTTCAAAGTCAAAGACAAAGTCAAAAGATATATGATTCAATACAATCACAAGGATCGCTTTGAAACGTACATACTAGGTGAATTTAGATGCCAACTCCTCCTAACCCAAGCCCGAGAAGAACTGTCAAGAAACTCGTCCTGGTCTTTGCGCTTTTTTAACATGATCCATCTTATAAGTATCTTAACTACGAAAAACAGAAGAGTTAATACATTTAAAATGTGTCGGTTAACTGTCTGAGGGCAGAGCAACATGAGGCCATGCATTCTTATCAATCTTATATCATTTATAATAAGCTTTTTTCAAAAGATTACCCTTTATGTAAGCTTTAAATTTCTTAGTAGGTAAATTTTCTAAGCATTTGCTAAGCCTATGATTAGATTTGTCTAACTAGGTTCTCGCTTAAACAAGGTAAAATAACATATGCGAGTATAAAAAAATGAAAATTGAATTGAATAAAACACGTCGAATATTATAATGTAAGTAGGTAACAATAAAAAGTGAGAATGATGAGCGACCGGGCACAGCAATAAGAACACTGCATGCACACAATTACAATTCCGTGTGGTAAAAGGTGATAAGGCATTGCACAGATTGCTACGTTCGTATGCTTGCGCTTACATTAATAAAGAAAATGAAGATTATTGAACGATGCTCCATTTTTTTCAGTGATTTCAAAATATTAATGAAATAAATATGAGTTGAATAAAAATAAAGTATTGTTTGCCATAAAGTACCCACCTAGTACCTTCATCTGCAACAAATTAAAATTTAATGTCATTTCTTAGAAACTGTTCCTAGTACGATAAATTAGCCTAGATTGCTGGAATTTATTTTAGCAGCTGCTGCTCGCGGCTTCACACGTGTGGTACAAAAACAAAGTGCCTTTTTTCCTAAGATACAATCTATATAAGTACCTAATTTCATCAAGATCATAAAAAGTATTAATGACACCAACAAAAAGTAACAAAAAACATTTCATTAGTACCATTTCAGTTATTGCATTTTAGCAAAAAAACGTAATTTTTATTCCCATTTCTACCTTTCCATTCGTTTTGAATCTGCAATTGAAAATCTGAAATGTCGAATAAAGCATTTAATAAACCTCAGATAGGTAAATCCATGGACAATCAGTCCTGATTTCGACTAGACCTACACTGTTACAAAGAATCAAAGAATCGTGAAAGCCGGTCCGTCCCGTGAGGACCGATGAATCGCCATTGTGGGCTGCGTATTGTGTGGCACAAAGCCGATAGCATATCTAGTTGTAGGTACATAGTGGGTTGTGATTAGCTATAGAATACAACTGTAAAATTAATAATTAACTAAGTAACTTCGCAATCAATTAGATAGCTGCAAGCCAATCTAGAGCTTGTCTAAAGATACATATAAAGATAATAAGATATAAAGATCGCTTACACTTGACTTGCGCTTGACTGGCATCACAGATATCAACTCTGCCTTCTATATGATGTAGATTCGATTACGTTCAGAAAAAACGATTGCTTCTATTGTCATGACTTTCATGAGACTGATGTCTTCAGAGGACGCCAACACCACAAATATACAACATTTGCATACTCACAACACGTCTCTAACACTTGCATATTCACAAACACGCCTCTACATACTTATACTAATATGTAGAAGATTGTAGTTTTGTGTTTGTTTTTTGATACTTTTTATTCTTTCTACCTTGCAGGTTGGTAGGTACAAAATGCTACTAGCATTAAGCCCACCTATTACATATCTGTATATATTTGTTTGTGCAATAATGGTTTAAATAATAATATGTGTAATATATGTAGCGAAGCGCTTGTGTCAACATCAAAGGTCAACTCTATATTGTAATTTTATTGTTACAGGTAACCTACCTATTTATAAACAAAGATGCATGAAAAGCTCCAAGGTAAGAAATCAACAAAATTACGTAGTTAAAACAATGTAAAGTCAGAAGAGTAATTAATCAACCAACGGGGAAAAGTATGCGTCGGTGTTTTTCAAGAAACTCAAGATATAATTTAAAACGCCAGGGTGAAATGCTTGGAATTGTAGTTAGCTGAGATATTTATAAATTAAACTACTTATTTCAGAATACTGCAATTTGAGATCAACTTCAATGTTCAAAATCCCTTTACTCTTCAAAATAAATTAAATAAATTGCGCAAGCGCTTGTGTGAATACTTCCTAAGTCCAAAAGATTAAGAATGACTGGTCCTAAACCAATTTAAAACTTTCTAATTAGCATAGCACAAAAAAATATATGTGACTTTTTGAATTATTTAAGGTTAGGTATATTAGGTATAAAATCATCGACGTTTAAATTTTTCCATTTTTGTTGATTTTTTAAAAACCGTTTGACCGATTTCGATAAAATTTTCACCTGAGAAGTATAAAAACGACCCTTTGAAAAAAAAAACGAATTTTCCAAATCGGTTCAGGCGTCTTTGAGTAATCGGTTATCATACATTAAAAAAAAAGTTTCCGACGAATTGAGAACCTCCTCCTTTTTTGAAGTCAGTTAAACAGTTATTGGGACACGTAGGTACTAATTTTAATAACATTCGCACTATACCATAGTATTACCATAGGTATTTTCCTCTGGGGTACCTCGACGGACTCGAATAGACCTTTTATTGTACAAAAAAATGCTTTCGAGCAATTGATGGGATGCCTCCGTGGGAATCATGTAAACCGATCTTTCGGAAGCTAAAACTGTTGACACTGCCCCGCTTGTATATTTTAGAGGCACCTAAGTTTGTTAAGGGACAACCAAATTTCTTTAGTAGAGTAGAGAGCTTATAGATGTGTAAGAAACCATGAGAGAGATGTTCTTTTGACTTTTATAAATAAAGTTATTTTTACATATGTAGACAAATATTTAATAAAGTTCCAGCCGAAATAAAGGACTTGCCAATAACGCTTTTCGTAAAACAGTTAAGTTTGTGGCTTTTTGACTGAGCTTTTTACACTGTTAACGATTTTTTTGGAAAGTAATGAATATAATGTATTAATGCTGAAATAGAAAACTCTTTCATTTAATGGTTTTGAATATTTTTTTAATTTGCTTGCCGATGTTTTTTGGTGAAATATGCTAAAATAGAATACAATGTTATTTGGTGAAAATTTTACTGTATGACTCAATATCTTGGTAGCGATATTTCTCGCAAAAAAAAATTTTTTAGCGAGTGGTCAGATAGATAAACTAAATGAAGTGATCGTATTTTTAACCGACTTCAAAAAAGGAGGTTTCTCAATTCGACAGTATAAATATTATTTTTATGTATGTTCGCGGATAACTTCGTCGTTTATAAACCGATTTTGATGATTCTTTTTTTGTTGGAAAGGAGATATTCTAAGGGTGGTATCATGATAAACAAACCAGGATCTGATGATGGCATCCTAGAGAAATCGAGGGAACCTTCAAAAATCGTAGTGGCGACTAGTGCGTTTGTTAAATTTTTCATTGAGTATTTTAAAGCACTAGGTACTATTTAAGGTCTGGAGTCGATCTGATGATGGAGCCGAAAGACAGTCGAGAGAACTCTTCAACGTCTTACAGCGATTACCTAGTGTTTGGCTTTGATTAATTTGTATTGATGAGAACTTTATACCTAGATAGGTTGTGACTGTCATTAGGTCGCTGATGATGAAGACGAAGGACAGTCAAGGGATGTTTAACTTTTTAGTTTCCTGTTTGAAGTAGTTTTTTTTGTTTAAAATTATAATAGGTGAGAGACAGACTTCCGTTCTTATCACGCAATCACTTGTTTAAAGCACCATGTGCACATAATCCCTAAATCTGGGAACGGCCGGGTGTGCCTATAGGGCTAAATAAATTCCCTCGCGCCGGGAGGGCATTTTAATTCAAAGGCCACTTACATTCACTAACCCGCAAAGCCAAATTGGCCATGGGTCTCATAAAGCCTTTTCATTATGGGATAATGGAAGATTATTTTGTTATCCTGGCTGGATTTCAAGGCTTAGAATAAACTTGTAGGAAGTAATTTTGGTATTTATTAGTATCATATTCCTTTATAGGTGTCTAAGTAGCTCGTCTATAAATAAAAAATATATATATTTGATAGAAAGAAAAGTTTATTTCGTGTCTTATGATAACATATAAATACTTATGAACTAACAAGTAAGTAAATTGACAGCAAACTTTGTCACTCAGCATTTGTTATAAATAGTGTTTAGATCGCTCTTATAACGCTGGTCTTCCGTGACGCAGCCGCGTTAGTATGCGCATCGGCACTGTGGCACTATTGGTAGACAATACACACAACACCATCTAACCCAAAACTAGGCATAGCTTATATCTTATATTGTGCTGACCAGATGACTGATAGAATACTTATATATTTTTAAAAGCATACATATGATACTATATAACACCCAGACACAGAACAAACACCTGTGTTCATCACACAGATGTTTATCCTTGGAGGGAATCGAACCCTCAACCTACAGCGAAGAAGATAGATCTACTACCAACTGAGCTGACAGACCAGTCAGTCATGTGAAGAGTATGACAGTAAAGCGGGCGCAAACGTGGACACTTTTGTGTCTTGTGTCAGATACAAGCTACCGATGAATATTTGATTTCTATTGAACCAGTATGAAATCATCCACTCCCAGCGCATATGTAACCATTTTTTGTGTCCAGTTGCTTCCACTTAACACTTAGTTATTGACGATCGAAAAGTGTTCGGTGTAGGTAACTGGAAACTAAAAGTCGTCAGTTGAAGACACACGCAACATTAACAAATTTTCTTACAATTTTGTACTGAGTTTCTTCATCGATATCGTGAGACTGACGGAAAACAAGCAACGAATTATACCAGTGGACAGTAGTAGCAACGGGCGACTGTGTTCTATCACCGCCACAGGACACAGCATCTACGTCTACGTAAAAAGTGTCTACGTTTGCGCAGCGCCTAAACAAAGCAAAGCTGTGTAGGTACGGTATACCAAGTGTATCTAAGGTAAAAGTGTAGAGTTCGAAAAGCATTTAAAACATTCTTTAATTCTCATTAGGCGTTCGGATTTGTAAATGATAGCAGGTCGAGCGGAATAACACGTGCGGCAGACAAATAAATTAAGTAGGTACCTAACCAGTTTAATAATATTTCGACGGAGAATTGGAAATTGTTTTCAGAGGTAATTGTTTGTGTTCTCTAAGAATTGGTATGAGAATGGATATTAATTCATATCTTTGAATACATTTACATATTCTAATACTTTTTCAGAGTTCAATTAAAAAAAATACTATGAAAAAAGTTTTAAGTCTAGTTTTGTTCTCAATGTTTTTTTATTTTGTTGGACGAGATTGTACATTCGTTGTTCGCAACGATACTTAAAGCCCCAATCTTAAATTAAATTGGTCTCGTAGAAATGGAAACCTACAAAATATTAGTTTTTCAATACATAAAAAAATTAATATTGGGCATTTCATAGAACACAATTCAGCACCAAACTAAGCAAAAGTTTGTACCTGTTTCTTCTTCTTTGTTTATGGAATGTGACATAATAATGCAAATTTTGCTAGTGTCAAGTGTTTATGTTTGTTTATAGTCAATTTGTTTGTTAAGGTCTTAGTCAATGGTCAATTGTCAATTCTAGACGTCACGCGGAATGGCCGTCTAGAATTTTCTTCGGATTTCTCGTCGTTCAAATTACATTGCACCACAATACACATTTAATTCAATTGTCCATACCCGTTCTGTAGTCACAATTTATTTACTAAAATTCCGCTAAGATTACTGGATCAAACATGCAATAAAACGAGTAAAAAATATTAAATTAGCGGACCTATGTTACTTCGTACCTACAAGAATCCATACTATTTCTTTCACTGTCGATATGAGCACTGACATATGAAGTTCTTCTTCTTCTTCGTCGTCAATGACATGTGTCATAATAATGTAAATTTTTCCAGTGTCGAGAGATTGTTTGATAATATGGTCATAGTCGAATAGTCGATCGTCATTTGTATAATCTAAACGTCATCGCTGAATGGCCGTCTAGAACTTTCTCGGGATTCCTCGTCGTTCAAATTACATTGCACCATAATACCACTTATAATTCAATAATCCATACTTGTACGAAGTCACAATTTATTAACTAAAATTCCGCTAAGATTACTGAATAAAACATGCAATAAAACAAGAAAAGATTATCTATTTAATATATTATATATATATTAATACGTGAAGCAAAATCTTTGTACCCTTTTTACGAAAGTTGCGCGGACGGAGGAGTATGAAATTACCTATAGTTTATATAGAGAAGAAGTGCAGAATGATAATATTTTATTAAAATTATGTATTAAAATACATTAATTATGTTCGAATTTCGACCAGTTAGTGACCACTAGTTCATTTAGAACTGCTTTAATAACACATGAAGTTGTATATATGAATAAGTACAAAAGTAATTCCAAAAATATTCCTTGATAGTTTGAAAAGATTTGACGACGCTAGGTTACCTATATGAGATAGAAAAAGTTTTTGATAGCTCCACTTCCACCCGAGTGGAGCCACGACTCGTCGTGTATGGAATGTAATAAAATGTCTCATGAAATCTCGTAAGAGGCTAAATTAAGCTGGTATTTAGCTTTTTATGGGTTTTTTCCGCTGTCTATGAACTTAGGAATTTTTAGTTGGATAATCTTCTTTGTATGTTCTCTGTTTATTGACCACAGTACCACTGAATAGTTTTACAGTTATTTCTAGTATCAGAACCAAGTTTAATCATCATATCTTGAATTTAATGTAAGTAGCACTTTCATAAATAACAAAATAATGTTGGCAGTGGGGTGCTACAGCATCATCTAGCCCAAAGTAAGTAGAGCGTATTTTTTTTTAAACAAATAAATAAATATTGATGGACCAACGCACAAACGCACACAACACCATCTTGTCCCAAACTAAGCATAGCTTGTATAATGGTGACTAGATATCTGATAGGATACTTATATATTTTTAAATAAATATTTATGATACTTTACAACACCCAGACCCAGACATAGAACAAACACCTATGTTCATTACACATAAGTTTATCCTGGGAAGCAATCGAACCGTCAACCTACAGTGCAGAAAGCAGAGCTACTACCAACTGAACTAACAGGCCAGTCGAATGTTATGGAAACCAAATGATTGTTTTATATTGTATTGATTGTTTTATAATGGTTTTATATATATTGTAAATACATATATATTACACATAGAAAAACACCTAGACTTAAGAGAAAAATTTGCAGATCATATAAACATTTGTCCCGCGGCAAAGTAATTGTCAATTTGAAGGTAGGTCAGGCTCCTAACTTTTCTCGCTTGTCGGTTAGACCCGAAAACCTTTTGTTCAAAAGATGTGGTTAACCGTTCGGATGAAACCGCTGCTTTTAAAGGAGTAAATCACATTGTCAAAAGCAGCTATTTTAATAATTACCCAATTAATATAATTACGTGTAGTTCTGGCACGATTCTGTAAAGCCTACACGGCACAATATGGAAATATTGATTGGATATTATTAGCAAACATTCAACTGCAATATTGCTGCTTACAGTTATCAAAGATCACTTAAACATATGTAATGTTTCATCGACCTATGGATGCAGCTGCAGCAGGCTGTACCAAAAAGCGCAATATCCATATAATCCAAGGATTCAAAAAAAAAGTTCTAGTACATAAGATATGACGATCTCCACAGGTAAAAGTATGCAAAAGCTCATGAACAGAGGCTTCATCACCATGTGAACGTCGAGGCAATCCAGCTCCTCGTCATCAAAGACATTGTAAGAAGGCTCAAACGGAAAAAGCCATTTGAGATAGTATAGTTTAACAACAGTGAAATGATAAGTACCTACATGAAAACACAAGAAAAAAGTGTCCCCTTAACTAGAGACTAGGAAAAGTGCTATTGGGCTAATTATTAGTCCATTGACTGACCTGTCAGCTCAGATGGTAGTAGCTCTGCCTTCTGTACTGTAGGTTGAGGATTTGATTCCGTCCCAGGATAAACATTTGTGTGATTAACTTAGGTGTTTGTTCTGTGTCTGGGTGTTATAAAGTATCATAAGTATGTATTTAAAATTTTCCAAGTATTCTATTAGTCATCTGGTCACCATAATACAAGCTATGCTTAGTTTGGGCCTAGATGGTGTTGTGTGTATTGTCCACCAATATTTATTTATTATTTATTTATTTATTAGGTTTAATTTATTTTATAAAACTATGTTAAAACAAAATTTCTTATTAGCTTATTTGAGTAGATTGTAATATTATTTACCATATGATTGATATTGTGCACTAAATTTCCAAAAAAAAATGTTTCATCGGTTGTTTTTTTTGTTTCGTAGTCTATAGAAATATTACTATTATCTTTAAAACATGTCGGCTAATTATGTAATAACTAGTTAGAACTTTAAGGTTCTAACTAACCAGTGGCTTCGTATGTAAAATGTTTTTAACCAGCAAGATCTGTTACAGTACAGTGTAAATAAAGTGTAAATACTAGACAGCAAAAAAAAAGCAATCGATTTGTAGAGCGTCATCTCGGTCACTCATGTGTGCCTGGTATTCAATTATGGCATTTATAGAGGAGGTAAACAGTAACAAGCCGCAAACTACTGCAGTCTAGTCTCTGGGCTGATGCCAGACCAGAACGCCATTTTATCTCAAACTAATATAACGCTTTATGAAAATAGAGGCAATTTTGCAACAGTCAATTTTTATTTCATTTATTTAGTAACAGTTTCAATTATTTTACATAAAGTATTTGAATGTACAATATGAATTATATCAATTGATAAACACAAAATATTAAGTTAAAAATAACTATTAAAAAATAGGTAAATAAATCAACAAAATTACACAACAACATAAAAATAATATTAATAAATTCATTTTGATAGCGGGTTTTACTCACGTATTATTTTGTCGATGGATGCACAGACACTGTTTAGATTCAGATAGACTCTAGACTCAATATTTCTGAATGAAATTCCTAATCAAAATGAATTAAATTTCTGACTTTATTAATATTTCATTTTCACCTGATGAAGATTGTCTAGATTCTAGTAAAATAAAGATTTATAAAGTCAGAAATTTAATTCATTTTGATGTAAGATCCTATACTATGTCAATTCGTCAACAGAGTAGAAACACTTCTCCGTTTTTTAACTTTCGTTTATATATGACTGGCGAACCGCCCCGGCTTCGCACGGGTGCAATGCTGATGCTAAATATGTTACAGAATGTCTAATATGATTTGATACCTCTTAAATTATCAGTGTTTCTCTACTATATTAATGCATGTATCCTACATAAACCTTCCTCTTGAATCACTTTATACATTTAAAAAACTGCATCAAAACACGTTCCGTAGTTTTAAAGATCTAAGCATACATGGGGACAGACAGACAGCGGGAAGCGACTTTGTTTTATACTATGTAGTGATAGGACTGTTAATAACCTTCATATCAGTGAGTCACAAAGTTTAACAGCCTAAAACTGACAGCCTTGCCACATCCAGCCTTGGACATTGGAGCCTCAAAGTCCTTCTTCCAATAAAGCTAGAGTCTGCTCAAAAAGAGAAAAACAGCTTGCATTTCGAACTTTTTCTTGTCTTATCACCTGAGACATAGGATTACCTAGTTCAGACTCGTAACACCGAAACATACTAAAGTGTTAAGCATTTACCTTTGTCTAATTAAGATTTTGTTTTGTTATATTATTGTACTATTGTAATTTTCAATAAATAATTCTTATTATTATAATTTTGCTAGTTTAACTTAAATTAAAACATTAGTATAATTACTAATATCAGGTTAAGAATCGCAAAATATTTATAGAAAATCGAAAAGCAACGATAGGGCGTACAAATTTTTCCCATTTCGCTATCTAGTAATTACATATCAAGCACACCAACATTTTCTCTGTTTATTTATAGTCCAGTCCATACATAGGTTGCCTGGCAGAGATCGCTGTTAGTGATAAGCCCGCCCATTGTATTGCCTTTAATTGAGTAAGCCGAGCTTGTGTTATGGGTACCACATGCACATGACTGATATACTACTTATATACTTTTTTTATATACATACATATTATACATAGAAACACCCAGACCCGAAACAAATACTTACAGATCATACAATCATTTGTCCCGCGTCGGGAATTGAAGTGGGCTAATAAACGAAAAACGATACGTATGTGTGGGAGGAGACGAGAGGAATTGTTGAAAAGGAGGTTACTCAGTGTCCTTATGGATATTGTCTGGTAGCCCGAGGCAGAAGTGACCGGAATGACAAATTACGCCTGTGCAAATGAGTTGCTAAGTGAACGAATTCTCGAAAAACTCAAGCTAATAGCAGAATTATTTATGATTGCCTTCTGCTCAATTAAATTTCTCACTCAAATGTTTTTGGAATAAAAATAGAAGGTGGGTTTGTTGTTTTTGTTTCGTGTTTTTAAACAGTGTTTTGATTTGGCTCGTTCGCTCACAAATTTCAACATTCAAGACAAAATAGAGAAGAAAAGTTTTAAGTTGTGTGATAAAAGCGTTGCGATTTTCAATCCCTATGTTAAGGTATTATAAAACCTCGTGAAGTAGCTTTGTACCTTTTACATGGTTATCTTTGTTAAAATATAAAGTTACCATTTTGTAGCGGTGTACTCCATGACAATCACCTGAGGAACATCAAAAATGGCTCAGCACCCGCATCTGACTGTAAAATCAGGTTGGTATTTCCGCTGAACTACTCGTATATATAATACTTCGAATGAGGATTTCTACGTGGAACTGATCCCAGATGAGTGCTGCTTGGAGACTGATGTTGGAGTCGACTGCGATAGTCTTCAAATTATTGCTTACTAACGGAAGAGCTAGCAATACAGAAGGAAAACTCAAACCAAGCCCGGCTCGGTGCCAGCCGTTATGCACCTGCAACCGAAATCAACACCGCATGTACTGATTCGTCTTTCCTGCGGGTCTTGTCAGCAAGGTTAGAGAGGTTAGTGTGGGTACCTGGGAAGGCCTGCGCTATCAAACAGAATGTGGCAGTGTGACTTCATTGGAGAGGAAACTTCACCCACCTTAGCTTGCTGGAGTGGATCCATGAACGAATGTTTTCAATTAGAATTAAATGCTCTGTAACTTTACTGACGCCTAAATCATCTTCAACAGATGAACAAAGGCCAATGATGATTTTGTAGCGGGTGTCTACTTTGTAACAAAGCATCTACCACTGAATATTGTTCGATATTGTACAATTCAATAATATTTCTACGTGGAACTGATCCCAGATGAGTTTGTTCAGTAAATTGTCTATTATTATGAGTTTTTTGTTTTCTTAGATATTTTATGTATTTATGGAAAAGTAAATAAATCTTTACTAATATTATAAATGCGAAAGTAACTCTGTCTGTCTGTCTGTTATGTTATCACGTCTAAACCGCTGAACCAATTTTGATGAATTTTGGTTTAGAGTATAGATGGGACCTTGGAGAAGGACATAGGCTACTTTTTATGTAGGTGTTTCCCTTCCCATAGGTGTTTTCCTTCCATTCCCTTTTTATGCGTGCGAAGCCGCGGGCAGCAGCTATTATTATTATAAATGCGAAAGTAACTCTGTCTGTCTGTTTGTTACATTTACACAGCTAAACAGCTGAATCGATATTGATGAATTTTGTTATAGAGATATATGGGACTTTGGAGAAGGATATAGGCTACGTTTTATGTAGGTACCATGCGTGCGAAGCCGCGGGCAGCAGTTAGTTCTACTATAAATATGCGGAGGTCTAAAACTCTGAACATTAATTTTTTTTTGTCATAAAAATATTAGGAGTAGATTACCTAGACCAGACACCACAGTGAAGGTTCCGTAGTGGTCAGATCCCGAACCAATTCAATACCATCTAATTAAGAAAAAAATAAACAGAAAATAATGGACTTTTCATTTATTTTAAGGTTTACAAATCGGACTTTCACTCAAACTCGTAGAGCATATTTTTCAATGTTTTTATTTCATATCTTTGTAGAGACAACTAACAAGTAATATCGATCAATTCATCACGATAAATAGTCTGCGAGCAAGATCTCTGATCTCGGTCAGACAAACAGACAGACAAGCAGACGAATGTAGCGAAATTTTATGGGTTCCTTGTAGACTTCGAGACCATAAAAAATATTTGCAGAACAAGCTAAGCAAGTTAGAATAATCGCTATTCATTTCCGATGCCTAATTATCAATTGCCTATTATTTGTGTCCATAGTTATTTAATATGCTAATCATATTATGACGTATTAGGTATTCTAATGAGTTACTAATATTTTATTGATCGATATAATCGGATTCCACGATGAGTTAATGCAATGATAATAGGTGAATGCATCATGGATTGACGTTACAGAGACTTTGTTCTATTTTTAACACCCGATGATAAAGACGTGTATGTGACATCATAGCTTCTAAACGGATGAACCCATTTTTTTTAAGTGTAAAAGCGTTGGTAGCTATGTTTCAGGAAAATCTGCTCAGTTATGACATACATGTCACCTCAGTATTCTTCTCTGAGAGAATTAACACTATTCGATTATTTTTGGGCGTCTTGCGAAGTAAAGATTGTGGTCTTATATTATTTGTTTTACTCGATTTATTTCCGGTTTTATAAGTAATGTTGGTGTTTTTATTGAAGTGAAAACTTCTTTTAGCGGTAGCGGTAGCGGTACGCATATTTTTAGATGGGGTTGAACCTCTGGATTCGCGACACCGTACCGCCCCATTTGATTTTAAACCTTAATTCACATGTTTACAGTCTACTTTTGTATGGAGAAGTTTACTGAGTTAGGTTCTTTGATATAGACGCAGCCGGCTGCCGCACTTGCCCCATTTGATTATAAACCTTAAATCACATGTTTACAGTCTATTTTTGTATGGAGAAGTTTACTGAGTTAGGTTCTTTGATATATTATCTACATTTATGAACAAAAAATATTGCATCATCTGTGTTCATTCAGTATTTGATTGGCAGTCGCCATAATTACTGATTTTGAAGTGATTTATTACTAAACTCTAACGCGCCAAAATAAGTTTTCACTTCTGTCGGCACTCCCGGAGTGCAACCCGATTTTTTTTTTTAATAGAACTTGAATTTTTCGGGTGTGAATAATTGAATTTATTTCAATTATTCAGCTTTGTGTTTCTTTGTGATTCGTGCAAAAATAATTCTTATAGTAATTTTATATCAAAGACGCCATTTTATATAAAACTAGCTGCTGCCCGCGACTTCCCACGCGTAATACATACATAAAAAGTAGCCCATGTTTTTCTCCAAGGTCTCCATCTTCATCTATCTCTATACCAAAATTCATCAATACCGGTTCAGCGGTTTAGGCGTGAAAACGTAACAAACAGACAGAAAAGTTACTTTCGGATTTATAATACTAGTTAGATAACAATAAATGACAAACGACAAGATATGACTATGTGACATCATACTATAAACAATATAAACTTGACACTTGACACACTTGACACTGGCAAAATTTACATTATTATGACACATGCCATTAACAAAGAAGAAGAAGAGCCAACACTATTCATGTCATTAAATAGTTATGTGGGTACGCTATTGTCTCGTTTGCTATTGTAGCGGCGCAAGGGTTAATTGTGCGCGGTTTGAAGCTCGCGTTCGGGAAAACAATGTGGAGAGCTGTTTGTGATGTCAGTTGCTTGTCTTGTGGCCTTGTGGTAGATAAATGTATTTGTCGTATACCACCGATGCTAGATAATGATTACAGTGACATACATAAGGTTGTCAGCAGTGCTTTTATTGCAATAGGATACGGTTTATCCCACATATCGTTTTAAAGGTATAGCATATTTACAGAAATAATTGAAAACCATTAAAAGCCCAAATATATTTAAAAATAAGCTTAAAAAGCTCTTGCTGAAAGGGTGCTTTTTTACCGTGGAGGAATTCAAACTTTAGTAGTGATTAAAATTGAATTATAAACATTAATTAATTAATAATGAAATTTGTGGTCATTTTTAAACCACAGAAGGGAAATAAAACGTATAAAAATAAAACATAACGATAAACAAACAAATAAATAAAAAAAATAGTTTTATTACTCTTAATTACTTATATAGTATGCGAATACAATTGTTAGATGTCTTTAGAGATCTGAATGACTAATCTAAATCTTAACTAATATTATGAAGAGAAAATATTAGATTGTTTGTAAATACTACTATGTCGTTTATAAAAAACCGCGGGGCAGTATTTGAGGACTGTCGATAGAAGTTAAAACTAAGTAACTTGTGCATTGTATCGTCGAGCTATTAGATTATTATTTTTGGTTAATGAAGTGTTAATGACCAATTTAAACTTTAATCCTTGATCATAAACACTTCTTTATAAACTAAATATAATTCGAAAATAATAATCTAATATTGTTATATTGTAGCTCATGGGAAGCGTACGGTGACGATGACGTGAGTTTCACGCTTTTTGTTCACACATAATATACACAGTATACATATAGCTTATGGGAAGCTTTCGGTGACGATGACGTGAGTGTCATGATTTTTGTTCACCCAAAAAGTGCTCAACGCGCTTAAAGAAGTTTTCACTTCAAAAATTAAACATGTAGAAAACTCATCAGTGAGTAACATATACTGTATTTTATTTTCGCTAAACTTAGAGATATATCTGTGAATATATCAAAAGTGTATCCCAAGTTATCAATTTGCTTATAAAAAACATTATTTGGCGTGCGCTGCAAACAGTATGCTATTTTAAATAGTGTACTCCATGTTTTTAGTAAAAAAGACCACGATGCCAATTTGCTGACCGAAATAAACATAATAATAATATATATTTATTGATAATAATAATATGAAAATTTATTAAGACGGCACTAATACATAATAATTAAATAAATCTATTTGTATAAATGTCAAATTAATTAGCTTAGGAACATAATACCTTAGATCTTATCGTCCATTTATTTACTTATAATCCAAAACTCGTCATAGCTATAAAAAGTTTGCTCGATAAGCCAGCGTTTCAGAATGTTTTTAAAAATGGCCATACTTGGGGCCTCTGTGACATTTTCTGGGAGCTTATTGTATACATTCGGACCCATGACATGCGTCAGATTCGATGACTTCGTGAGAGTCCGCTGTAGCGAAATCAGCATTCCTGTCACACATGGTCTCTATCAGTCTATCCACTAAGTTATTGTAAATTTTGTGTGCCCCTGATCCGCATGGACTTAGTCTCTTCTCCAAATGGCTCAAATTTGTAACCCCGTATGTTTCTCGATCTCCATTACATAAATATGTATGTAATCGAGATGTGCATATTTTCCGTTTGTACTCCGCTGATGTTGCGGCGGGGCCGGCTTGGCACACATTGCTGTGCCGGCAAGATAACGAATTAAATTAAGAAACCTTGCTTTTTTAAAGTCGGTTAAAAAAAACAATTAAATTTTTGGATATTAATAATAATAATAATGCCGGACATTTCACAGCATCATCTAACCCCAAAGTAAGCAGAGCTTGTGTTATGGGTACTACATGACTGATATACTACTTATGTACTTTTTTTTTCTATGTATTCTATGTATGTAAATACATACATAGAATAGAAACACCCAGACTCAAGACAAATACTTGCAGATCATATAAACATTTGCCCCGCGGCAGGGAATTGAACCCGCAACCATCTACGTCTCAGCCGGATCTTGGCGCTACAGAGGTCGTCATGCAAGATGCTAAAGACCCGTGCGGAGCCGGGGCGGGGCAAAATATTGTTTTTATATAGCTATTTAATTGTTTACTCTTTCGAATTCAACCTCCTTAGAGATCTTCCCGTCCCAAATCATTCTATCAATAATGTATTAATAGAAGGATAGATTATTCTATCTTATAGAATCAATCGCTAGTAATTAATAAATCCTTGAAAATTCCCGAGTCAGATAATTATCGTAACATTATTTTGGCACTTTTGCCAATATACATCTATGAACCAAGATCTCTATCTATGCAGTACACAGTCGATAGATGCCTATGTAGATTTAGATAACTTGACAGTTTCAAGTTCATTACCACTACTACTTACTACTAAAGTTAGTTTGTTTTGCTGTTTTACTTAAAAATCCCTTCTGCTATCTCCAGGAGCTCTGATTCTCAAAGTCAGTTAATTTACTTCATAATTCAGTGGTTTATTATAAAATGCAAAACTTTACAGTAGAATAATTTGAATTAATTTAGCTCTTTAACACAAAAGTCTCAAATCCCAACAATGAATAAAACTCGCGAAACACGAACCAAAAACCCAAAAACACTTTCTGTTTACGTTAATTTATACACACTGTTTACTCGGGAATGTTCACAAATTATTTGAAAAGTTTGTTTTAGATTTATGATAGAAGAACATTGAAGTTGAAAAGTGAAATACTTACATGAAAAGTATTTTTGAATGTTTAGGGTCTATGTCTTCTACCAGTATTTCCTGACTTTAAACATACTTATACTCTTTATCCTATAACTACATATTTAGGTAGCGTGACGTTTAAATATGCTCTGTCTATATCATTATAATGTCAATAAATAAAGATGGCAACAGATTTGAAGACCCGTAGTATTTTACTTAAGGTGACTAATCGATCAAATGGTTTTGACGCGTATTCACGACGCTCAAATCGCTTTTTTTTCACCTCATCATCATCATCATCATCATCATCATCAGCCCATAGCAGTCCAATGCTGGACATAGGCCTCCCCTAATGAGCGCCATTGCGCCCTGTCTTCAGTTCGACGCATCCAGCTTCTGCCGGCAGCCTTTCGCAGATCGTCACTCCACCTTTTTTATCTAAAAACATTAAATATGGAATTCTTAAAAAAGTTTAACGGGAAATGTTTAAATTAAAATTAGAATGCTCCTTATCGATAAGACCATTGTACATATATTTCTAGGTATTTTTAGCTGTCAAATTCTTTGTGCTATTTTTAAGGTGTACAATAAAGTACTTTTATTCATTCCTTTATTTATTCACTAGCTGACCCGGCATACGTTGTTTTTCCATATAAATCTTTCGTAAAAAATTTTTTTTTTTCATAAAAGCCCTATGTTATTTCTAAACCCTATGTTACTTCTAATGCCTCCAAGAATATGTGTACAAAGTTTCATGATGATCGGTTAAGTAGTTTTCGCGTGAAAGCGTGACAAACAAACTTACATTCACATTTATAATATTAGTAGGATTAGCTTTCTTTCCGCCTATTAGTGTAAGCTGCACGTTCAAATAATGTAAATTTTAGGAAAGGTGATGATAAATTATAAAACTAACAGTTGCTTTAAAAACAATTTGAAACAAGGAAGTGGGAGGCAAAATATTCAAAATACATACCATATATCTTAAATCTATATATTATCTATATACGTGAAGCAAGAACTTTGTACCCCTTTTTAAAAAAATTGCGCGGCCGGAGGCCTATGAATTTTCGCACACTTATCTTTACTAATATTATAAATGTGAAAGTAACTCACGTCGGTCTGTCTGTTTGTCTGTTTGTCACATTTTCACGCCTAAACCGCTGAACCGATTTTGATGAATTTTGGTATAGAGATAGATGGGACCTTGGAGAAGAACATAGGCTGCTTTCGCGGGCAGCAGCTAGTAGTTTATATAAATAAATAAATAATGAATAACCCCGGACATTTCACACAGCATCATCTGGCTCCAAAGTAAGCAGAGCTTGTGTAATGGATACCACATGACTGATATACTACTTATATACTTTTTTTGTAAATAACTACTTGTTATACATAGAAACACCCGGAAACCAATACTTGCATATCATACAAACATTTGTCCCGCGGCGGGAATCGAACCCGCAACCTTCTGCGTCTCAGCCAGACCTTAGCCCACTGCGCCACAGAGGTTGTCAGTTGTGGTTATAGAGTAGGAGTACAGAATGCTTTTTTTTTTTAAATTATGCATATAAAAAACATTAAAATTAATTATGGTCGAATTTCGACCAATGGTCGACTATTATTCCTTCAATTAACGAGCAAATAAAAGTTTGCTGAGGACATCGTGTTAATGCAGTATCTTAAAGTCACAGCTAAACTTGGGATGTAGCTATTTGTAAGGAAGAGCTAGGAACAAAAGATTTAAGTCCAGGAAGAGATACTGCGGGTTTAATTAATTAAGGGTTTAACATCTTCGTATACTACGTTTTCTCACCACGAAAGGTTGCAGTGCTAGCGATAATACTCAAGGACAAAGGAAACTCCTGAAATTAAGCTTGGGGATACAATATAGGGGCCGTATTATAGAACAAAACTCAACTCTGACACTTCAAATCTCTTTCAAATTCGCTCTCGAGGAATCCACAAGATCATCGCGAAGTACCTGGACTTGTCAGTTCCTCGGTTGAGGATTACTACTTAGAACATGGGTGTCAACTTAGATTGAAACATGAGTAGGTATTTATGGATTTTTTGACAGCATTTTGTTCAGAGCTATGAAATAATCTATGCTTAGCTCTCGAGATATCTGAGTTGAAGAATGAACTAGTCGATTATCTTTCCAGACAAACGGCGAAGGGTGATCACTCCACCGTCTGATGTTAAACAATCAAAACGAAGAGTGATATCAATTTATCTCGTTAAAATCTATGCCTGTATCTGAACAGAATCGTAAAAAAAGGTTCAGGTTTGAAAGATACAAGCCTAAAAAAAACGTATTTCAACACTTCACTAGTTTTTTCATGAGAACCTTTCAGCTAAAAGTATGTTCATGATTTTTACGCGGTCGTTTTATGCACTAATCGTAGTCTAATCTGATCATATGATTAGAAATCATTATAACACTATCTCCTTAGTACTTATCACTATATTTCGTGCACGTCTATCCTTGTCTCGCACCGTGCTAGGTGAAATAGCATACATTTTATCTGCGCCCACTGACGAGTTTGTGCTGCAGACTAGTGTCGTCTTAAGATCTAATAATTATATTTACTTACATTTTTACAACTGTAAAACATCGGTTATTGTAGGTGCCTTTATTTTCTACATAGTCAATTTTAATTTCATGTCACCAGTAAGACATAAGTCTAATCTGGTGCGGGTATAATAACTGATGCAGCTCTGCTACCACATATCGTTTGAGGTAAGGACTTTTGATAGATTTTAAAGCTCTATCAAAAATATACAAATATGTACTAACTTATTACAGAATAATATACAATAATATAAAATACATGTGAAACAGTTGAGCTATCTAATGACCGTTTAATATGATCGATAGATAGCTCAACTGATCCACGTCGTGTTGAATGGCAATGCTAATACGCTGGCCCAGATAGGAACCAGCTCTTGGGTCACTCAATGTTTCTACCAGACGCCGTAAAATAATTTTAACAACGCGATGGGCTCCTGTTCCCTACGAATCCAGGATCTCGACTCCAAGAGCCTGATATGTTGCATCAATAACATATTTTTATAAAATATAACTGTTCATTTTAAATCCCGCTTTCTCGAGAATAGACTGATCTGTTCTCGAGAAAGCCGGATTTAAAATCAACAAAGGAAGGATCTCTTGTGCAGTAATATACTGCAAAAATCACGTTCATTTTTCCAGCGCACGAGTTCTTAAATAAACTCACACTTAAGTGCGGCAAAGCGGTTTGTTGAATACACTTTAATTGAAGAAGAGGATAATACCGAAGTAATTAATTCCAACGCCTTATCTCTTGGGGCGTTGGCGCTCTACACTTGCGGCTCAAAATTGACGAAGTATTTTTATAAATAACTTTTGTAAACAAATACAGTAATATTAATAACATGAGTATAGTTTGCCATGACCGTGATGGAAATAACTACGATTTAGCAACTAAAAAGAAAACGGACTTCATTTATATAATAATTACGTTTTAAAAACAAAAAAAATAAACAAGTTCGTGTATACAAATATTATCGATGTATAAAATTTTTAGATTTTTGTTGATTTTTTAAAAACCGCTTGTGTAATTTCGACAAAATTTAAATAGGACCTAGGAAGGATAGAAAGAATACCATTTAAAGCAAAAAATAATTTTCCAAATCGGTTTAGGCGTCTTTGAGTAATCGGTGAACATACATAAAAAAAAGATTTCGACGAATTGAGAACCTCCTCCATTTTTGAAGTCGGTTAAACATACGAATTTTCATTTACTTGAATGACATATTTTTTCCAGTTATTTTGATTTTAAAACCAAACTAATGAACCGATTTTGATGAAATTTCTATGAGACCAATCGAAAAGTATACTTTTTCACATAAAAAATATTTTTAGAAATCGGTTTATAACCTCCTTCTTTTTTTTTAATCGTTTAAAAAGGCCCCCACTCAGCATATTAAACAAGAGTGTGATGGCTGCTGTAGTATGAGCAGCGTAATAGCTAACGGTTCACACAGCAACATTGGCCCCAAAGTAAGCAGACATACGCAGACGTTGACGGACGGGGCAGACGTTGTGTTATGACATGACATGACTGATATACCACCTATATAAATTTTTTTGTAAATACATTCATATTATATATAGAAACACCCATACCCGAGACAAATACTTGAAGATCCTTACCGACCGCGCAGTGGGCTAACACTGCGCCACAGAGGTCGTCACATTGTTCTAATGTTTAATTTCAATTAACTCTATAATTGGCAAATATTATATTAAGTATCATGTTTGCCAAACACGGATTGTGATATAATATTTGAGTAAAACTCGTGTTTATATAAAATGAAACTACAGATCACGATCATTCATAATCATAATGACTGATCACTCCCGAATTTTACCATCATAGACCACTCGCGTTTTATGATATACTAGCTCTTGACTTTCTCGACTTTCTTGTTGTTCGCGACTTCGCGAATTGGAGCTTAAATCTTTCCCCAGGATGCAATTTATCTCCTTGCCAAATTTTATTGATAAGTTTAAAACTATTCACACCCATTAAAAAGTTTTTATACAAACATTCACACCTCATTTTACTCCTTTATGAGAGTTATTTTGAAAAATGCTAAAAAAAATATTTTGCATTTTAAGTATCCGAACCAAGTTTCTAAGAAATCACACCACCATTTTTTTTACTTTTTAGGGACGCCACTGTATGTTTTAGTGATCTGGATCCATTGAGGTATTTCGTCCGTTATCCTGTCAAACACAGAATTTGACAGGACAACGGATTGTGCCCCCAAATATATTTTTGCGTCTTCGCTTAGACATTTTTTTTAAATCTTGGCTGCTGTTCAGCACCACAAAAATAAAATTATTAAAAAAATAACATACCTAACCTTTTCTACGATATAAATTTTTTTAAGTATAAAACAAAACACATATATTATAACAAACAATACACAAACATCTATTCAACCAAATATAATGAATATAAATATCTGTCTCCTTACGTTACGTTTTACTACCAAACGGTTGAACCGGTCTTATTGAAATTTGTTAAGGAGATAGATTGTGTCTTTAGAAAGGGCATATGAATCTTCCTATGTAGGTATCATGCGCGCGAAATCGCGGGCTGAAGCCAGTTTCTTATAAAAACCTCTAATTTCTTTGTCTTGCAGTGTACATACTCGAAGCACGCGGGATCTCTTTGTTTCCCGTAGGACGTAATTGCATCTTCTATTTGTTAAGCTCGGAGCACTCTAGTCTCAAGACAGTCGCTTGAACTTTTTTAAACCAACTTTCATCTTGTATTTTCTCTGAACCCTGCGAAACGCAGGTACGTAATTCAGAACAAAACTCAAACTCGGATTGATATCGTAGCTTAGATTGTAAAAATTCATTTATTTATGGAAAAAGATAAACTACTTCGACACCCACTACTTCGACACTTCTACAGAGAGAGAGTGTGATAGCGACTGGAGCATGGCCGACAATCTTTAAATCCTGGCTGATTTATAGTCTTTAGAGCCCTAAAATATTTGAGAGGTTCCTTCCCCTTCTTTCACACTTCTGTCCGATCCAGTCATGTTTGTTTTCTATTTTGCTATTAACATCAAGTCTAATCTAAACAAACCAACCAAACTAACTAACTAACAAGCAACCGCTGTTGTAGTTTCAAAGTTGACAGAGTGAAGTTATGCGTTAATTTTTAATTCTGTAAGTAATGTATCCTCACAAGGGAACACAGAACTTTTATTCCATTTATTCACACCCGAGTCAATAACTCTAGCTTTATTTTAATAAAATCACCGAAATTTCAAATAAAACCCAAAATAACTCGGGAAACATAAATAATATAAGGGCCGCAACGTCTACTTCGCAAAACGGCCAAAACTAATCGATAGCTCGGCTGCCCAAATTCAAAGCCTAGTAACAGGTGATACTCGACCGTATCAATATGATGTGGACCTTAAAACACCCAGTTTCATACGTAATTTTAAAAAATTAATTTAGCAAGTCTAAGCAATTTGGCATGGTTAAGAAAATTTCCTTGAAGTACAAATTCTAAACTTACGGTCTTATTACAAAAAAATACAATAGTCTAGGTTTGTTGCGGTAACAAAGTTGGTCCGAGTATCAAAATGTGTTCTTATTACAAAACGTAGTACTAACCAAAGACCAGCTAGTACAAGAAGAAAGACCATGGTTTATTTATTATCCACAGATAAGACAGTAAAAATGCGCCGTCTGAATGAAAACGTATTGTTAAGGTCTATGCTCTCGTTCTATATAACACCATTTTACGTGATACTGACACTTACACTGACAGTAACGCAGACAGATTTACAAAATAAAATGAAAAATTGTCATCTGTCTCTGTCTGATAAGCCGATAAACTAGCGCGGCAAGTTTGATAAAAATTGTCTGCTCAGCAAGAGTTTATTTAAACAAATCCAAAACATTTCGAAAAGATGGATGTTAAAAAGAAAAGAGAGAAAGAAAAAATAGAAAAATATAACAATCAAGTAAGTAATTAGTAAGTACCTAACCTAATAAATAAATAAAAGGACCTACTCGTTTTTGTTATTGTAAATATTTACATTATTATGTCCTACCATGGCCTGTGTGATGCGATATTAATTTCATGCTTATATTTTTGGATTATAACTAACTGGTAGCAACCGTGGAGAAAAAGACATTAGAATAGCATGGAAGAGAATGAAGTTGTCGGCAAAGGCAAATTTATCAAGCCATAGGAGAGTACAATCACAAACAGGTGGTGGTGAAAAGCCACCATCACCATCTCCCGAGGATCTGGCAGTATTGGCTATTGCTCCTCACTCCTCACGTAAATACAATTTCTGACATTTTGCCTATTAGAGGCATCATGAAATCAATATTTATATACTGTTAGTAATCTCAGCTATCTTTTATTTATTTACTTACCTAAATATTTTAGCTGCCGATCCCTACCACAACAAGAGTATCAATTACTGGACCTAGCAATGAGCTGGGCTGTATCATCATTGAGGACAGTTTCAAACCCAATGAAGAGAGAGAGATTGAGGATCAAGGTAAAATATACTATGAAAATATATGAATACAATATATCTCCTTACCAAATTTCATCAAGACTCATTCACCAATGAAAACATAACAAACAAGCATACAAACATACAGAGAGAGAAGAAAATAATTAATTCTGTTTTTTAATGTTATTCCAATAAACATTTTTCTTTATATTTTAGTGTCATCAAGCAAACACCCCATCGATAAAAGCAGCTTAGCCACCAAAAGGAAGAACTTCTATATCTAAATCTATAATATAATAGGTAGATCACCATTTAATCATCATGAGTCATGCATGAGCCACTGGTGCACCTAGGCCTTTTAATTTAACTTTCAGGTCAAATGCTTTTGTGGATGCCCACCCTACTTTTTGCGCATAGTCGTATTGCTTCATACATTTTTATGTAATTAATTATTATTTACAGAACTGAAGAAATGCGCCACAATATTATAACAAGTAATATAGAGTTCAAAAACAAACAAATCAAAATGATGGAAGTTGAACATGAAAACAATAAAAAATTGCAGAATAAAAAATAAAAAAAATAGAACTGGAAATAGCTTTATTAGAATTACAGTACAAAAAAATACATCTAATATAGAATACATTGTATAGTATTAGTTCCTACCTTCATATTGCTATAGATAAATATTGTAAAAAATATTATATACTATTATTAAAAATGAGTTTCATTAAACTGCCTTCTCCTAATATTTCTAATGGTTCCCGTGATGTTTGGTCATTGCTATCCTTCTCACCGAGAAACAGGTCTTCCCTCATATCAATAATTCTTCATATCAATAGCAATATTGTAAAGCATGGCACATGCAACAATTGTTTTTTTAGTTGTTTCGATATCCTCAAACATGCCTCTTAATAGGCAGCGAAACCTCTGTTTCCATAGACCAAAACATCTTTCCACGGTGTTCCGGGTACGGATGTGGCATCAATTGTAGTTTTGCTCTTGCAGAGTTGTGGGGTTCAAAACTATATTTCAAACGAAAATCTTCGTCATGTAATTGAAACGGGATATCGTGTCCGATAATGTTGCCGACGGAATATCTCCAGCATATCCAAAGCACCTAGATCTTCTAAATCCATCAGATCGTTGTTATCAACCATTTTCGAAGTTTTTAGTTAATATAGTTAGTTATAGTTATAGTTAGCTATAGTATAGTTTGAAGTTTGTTTGATTGATTTAATTTTGAGGTTATGTTTAGTACCAAAGATTCAAAGATAAACTAGGGGTCTCGTAGGTTTATCTTTAGTACCATAGATGTTACAGCAACTAGAGAAAAACTTCGTTTTGTAATAAGCTTTGGATTAGACCCTGGTTTATCAGCAGGTTTACACCTAGACTATCTTTAGTCTTCGTTTTGGAATAAGGCCGGAGAATACAAATTTAAAACCCTAGCAGCTCAAGCGACTTACTAAGTTATGAATTTGAAATACCAACTTGCTATGTTTTGAATTTGGCACCGATTGTAAAATCAATGAAATTTCGTTTAGTAAGTCCAATGACATATGCGCACGAGCGTTTCGCTCTGTGTTAAAAAATAATAAAATGAGTTACAATCAATTTCATCGGCCCAGGCGTATAGAAATAACTTAGAAATGCAGGTTAGAAATAACTTATTCATTATAGTTACGAAAATGTAAAATTAACGTGACATAACATCAAAATAGAATTGTCGTTGCATTTTCTGCATAATAAAGCTAACAAAACTAGTATGTTGTGCTGGCTTTCGTGTAATGAATGTGCCAAAGCCGATTCTGCTTATTACAAGGGTCGTCCTACTCTTCGTTTTACTGTCCTTGGTCGCCATTCGAGAACTTTTATTCCCCAACGGTTATCAGTTCTGTGAGCTATATGGCCTGCACATTGCCACTTCAACTTGTAAATTTTGAGTGCTATGTCAGTGACTTTGGTTCTACGGATTTCCTCATTGCGAATTTTATCACGTAGTGAAACACCCAACATAGCAGCTATGGAGAGAACTGCTCTCTCCATAGCACGTTGCGCGACTCTGAGCTTGTGTATGAAGCCAATAGTTAGCGACCAAGTCTCAGTTCCATATGTCATCACTGGCAACACGCACTTAGTATAGACTTTCGTCTTGATTTTAAGGGTACGTTATGCTTATTATTCACTGAAAATGAATAACTTAAGTTTTAACTTATTTACAACTTGGCTATAGATTGTGTTGTTGTAAAATATTTCATGTGTTGTCATGAGAGAATTATTGTGTGTGTCTCAGTGACGATCCTCTCAGCACATTTTTGCTAAACCCAGTGGTTGAAGCTAAATTCCTCAAAGGATCACGAAATTTGTTCTATAAAACAGATTTTGGTGAGTCTTACAAAGAACTGAACTTCTTGATGCAGAAATTTAAAATGTTAACACTATTCCTTTACATTGAAATACTATCCCCCGAGGGGTGAAATCATCGAAGAAAGATGGTATTGTTTTAAAATTGGTCCCCCTAATGCCATTGAACAGAATGGAGTTTTGGCTGAATATACCCAGGAGTGATTTGCTAACTGATGGTCAAATCGTTACCTATAACGTGTAGTTTATTGTCAATGAGAATGATTTTAACTTTATTTTTTGAGTTTTGTGTGACTGTTGAGAGTCATGTTTTGTTTTAAAAGTCCTTTAAAGTACGTTAATAAATAATATTTTTATAAGTCAACACGATTTTGAATCAAAATCTGCATTCATAGGTACGGACAGCCACACATTAATGTATACAAATCTGTCAAATTTCTTCAATCGATTCTCACCTTAATTTCAAACACGTTTGTTTCGTTCAATATCAATTGAGGAAAATTCTGATGTTACAGATGTGTCTGTACTTTGGGATTATTTTTTATTTTAGTCTTTACGTTTACTATAGAAAACCAAATTAATAACCTAGTAAGCAGACTTACTAAGGTTTGATATTGTTTTTACAGACATATTTGAGTAAATTCACAAATAAAAATAAAGTATGAGCGATTTAAGTGTAACTATACTTCAAAACGATTAAGAGTATTACAAACTAAAATGTCAACAATATAGCACAACTTTTCGCCAAACATCCAAATCGCTATCTCTTCTGGTTTCTTCGGGCAAACGAATCAAAGTAGCCGACCCGTTTTTTGGCTCTCCTGAACATTTTTGTTATAACGAGTTACTATGTTTTGATTTTAAGCAGCCGAGCTGTGTGATATAGATCCATAGCCGAAGAAAAAAACATGTCAACTGTCATGTCAAGTTGTGTTTGCGCGCAAAGTCAGACGTAATTTTTTTGTAAAAGAGAGGAAGAAGAAAGGCAGAACGAAAGATGTTGTAAAAAGTAATTTAGAGATGTTGGATTATTATCAAGGAGTCAAGTTATCTTGGATTGATGGAAAATGGCAGATGTGCAAATGCAGTCTCTATTAGGCCATGATCATTTAAGAATCTCTCTGCGTTGCATTCAGTCAAGGTTGTATGACCCAGACGAATGGAGTCAAGGTCTCCGAAGGCTACAAGAGACACTAGAAATTCGCATCAGCAGACATATATATTATTACTAGCTGACCCGGCCACGCGTTTCTGTGGCTCAGTAGTTCTAAAACGTTGAACCAATATTATACCTACTAAACTTTTTAATACACATAATTATGATGTTGAATATCATAGCATGAAAAAATCGAAACACCATCTACCAAACCCTTACCCAACCTAGATAGCAAAAGTTATTGAAGTTAACTTACACTGCCATCTGTTAGAAACTTATGGAACTTATTGTAGGAAAATTTTTTTTTTATTGATAATCAAGCAATTAAAAAAATATTGAGGCCAATAATCGAGATAGAAAATATCCAATCTCTTAAATTTGACCAAATTAGATACGGTAAGCCAGATTTCATAGAAATTGGTTAAAAAGTGGACAAACATCGTGACGCATTTTTTTTTATATAAAGATAGATAAAGATATATTCGAAAGTGTTTCTGTCTGTTTGTTATGTAGGTACCACGCGTGCAAGAGCTCGAGCAGAAGCTAGTGTCTCTTTTCTCGGCAGTTCATATTAATTTCATCCAAATCACTCCAAAAATAGTCGTGAACCAAAAGCCCATTCTAGGTCAAGGATTGAGGGTTGCGAAATGAGAGTAAAATTGATTACGTTTTCGCAGGTGGCAGCCCTATTCTGTCTCCATTCGGAAGTTAATTTGAGGTGAAGCCCGTCCAGCTCGCCGCCAAATAGGTGACCCTGCCAAGAAATTAAAGCTACTAGCTGGAATAACGCTATTTGAATAGTTATTTTAACGAAGTAATGAGAATATTATAATACGAGCATATATTTATATAATATATCATATCATACCTACTTGAATCATAATTCAATTTACAATTACGTTTGTAACTAAGATTGAGTGAAAATAATGTTTCTGGTTTTATAAATATGAGTAAGACAACATTTATTTACAGAACTGAATTTCAGAAATGCACAGAATAATATAATATACATGTCAAACAATTAAACTATCTAAGGACTATAAGGACTATTATTATAGATAGCACAACTGAGGGCGGCGTCCCCAAGACACAAGACACAGACATATTATGGACCCCGGTCTCGACTCCAAATACTCATATGTAGGCTCTATCGATAACGGTATATTTCCGGTTTTTGAGGCCCTCGGCACATTCGGCCGCCGCACCAGCATTAACAGAAGTCCCCAACAGATGGGATGCGGCCAGGGTGTCTACAAGTAGCATCCCATATCAATGGCCTACCCATCTCCCAAGGGACAAGAGTCGAATAAGTAAAAGATATATAATATAATCGATTAATTTCGGCCGTCTTGCGAAGCAAACAATGCACTCTTATAATATATATTTTTCCCGAGGTATTTCCGTTTTTTTTATATTTTTTTTTATTTTACTAGAGTTATTGACTCGGATGTGAATAATTGGAATAAAAGATTTGTGTTCCTTTGTGATTCCAAAGGAATTAGGAAAACTATAAGTCCTATGAAAAAAGTCAAATGGCAAAGTTGTAGGTAATAAAAAGATCTACAACTTTTGTATCTATACACTAACCTCAAAATTTTTGTGAAAAATTCCAAAAACCAAGTTTTTGGTTTTTATTTGTATCTTCTTCAAAAATTATTTTTTTTTCACGACATTTGGTGAAAAGTTACTTTTTTTATGTCCCAAATACACTGTAATTTATTTGATTTGAAATATACATTTTTTCACCTTATTTTGACTTAATATCGGAAAAGCACCCTAATAGAATAGAATAGAATAGAAAATACTTTATTGCACACCACAAATACATTAGACTGTAATAAGAAACAATGTTTAGCTACACGGTAGTACAATGGGCGGTCTTATCGCTAGATAGCGATCTCTGCCAGACAACCTTTGGATGGATAGAAATCAACATAGCTGAATCGGGGGTGATGAAAATACTATGCGTGATTTATGATAAAAATTATATGTACATACATATTTACAGGATAACAAAAAGTGAAATACATCAATACCTAATATTACCTACAAAAATAAATTAAATAATAATAATACAATAAGATAAACTAAATAAACTAATACATACATAAATAAATATACCAATATAACGTAAAGAAACAAACAATACATAGTTAACAACATGACAAAAAGTGTTCCTTGACCATAGATTTAAAGATACTATGTGATTTGGCGCGTCTAATAGCATAAGGCAGTGCGTTCCATAATTGAACAGCCTGTACTGAGAAAGAATTGGCATAGTATGAGGAGGTGTGGACAGGTGTCGCGAGTAGGAGAGTATCAGAGGAGCGCAAGGATCGAGAGTGGGTGAGGTGGAGAAATTGGAAACGTTCTTTGAGATAGGAAGGTGTTGTGGGATTAAAAAGAATATTATATAAAACGTTCAGAGAATGCAAATTCCGACGAAAGCGAATTGGTAACCACTTAAGCTTTTTTCGGAATTCGGAGACATGGTCATATTTGCGCAGCCCAAATATAAATCTAATGGAGAGATTTTGAAGGCGCTCAAGTTTGTTAAGTTGCTGGTTAGTCAAATCTAAGTAGCAGGCATCAGCATAGTCTAATATTGGAAGAAGGAGTGACTGTGCAAGCGAAATTTTAGTGGCAATCGGAAGGAAGTTACGCAGTCTCCGAATAGAACCGACTGAGGCAAAAGTTTTTCGGCTGACTTCAGTTAGCTGTTGTTCCCATGACAGATTTCTGTCCATGAGAACACCAAAATTTTTTACCGTCTCACTCTGCTGTATGTGAACTCCATCAAAAATAATATGTGGAAGGCTGGACCAGTCAATTTTGGACACCATCCGTGAACCCCCAATGACAATGGCTTGGGTTTTCGTGGGATTAATTTTAAGACCGTAAGCCCTACTCCAACCCAAAATACGATTTAGATCCTGGTTGATACATGTTATAGCACCAGGCAACAACGCCACCGGAGCTTGCGTGTAGATTTGTAGATCGTCTGCATAGAGGTGGTACGATGAAGTTAAATGTTGGGAGATTGAGTTTATGAAAATGGCAAAAAGTAGAGGTGATAAAACGCCGCCCTGAGGAACGCCAGCTGATATAGTGCACCAATTTTCAATCGAAGAAAATTCACTCGTCAAAATATCAGCTTTTTTCAAAAAGTTTGTGTGCTTTCTGTTTGTTGAAATCTCCACTTTCCTCCGATGGTGTAAAAAGATATATTGCTATAGTCATTCTTCTCAGAAAATGTAAGAAACTTCGATCTTTTTTACATTTCCTCTTCGATTGACAACTTCGATGAATAAAAGCTGATGTCAAAGTCTCAAATTTTTTATATTTATTGTCGATTCTTTTCTTGCTAGACACCTCTAAACGATTCAAAGATGCTTTTTTATTTCATACACTTGCTTATCATCTGCTTTATTGCAGATTATACAAACAGATTCATCCATACTGATAATCTGAAAAGACAAAATCGAATTAATAATGCCCTTACAATTTTATCGTGAGTTTAATATTTGTTTATGCAAAATAAACGAGATTATTATTTTGAATCTTGTACTAAAATATCATTCAATTTAAATTTTTTAAGTTATGTTCCGTTAAGCATACTATTTTTGAAAGAAAATATTACTATTTTTATGTTAGAGTTAATTGATACAGATTAAAATAAAGACAGTATTTACCTTGCTATGCAGATTCCAAAAGTTTTTTTTTAAAAGTAAATTTGTCACAATTCTCTTAAAGTAACTCAGCCTGCACGTGTATTTTTATAAACGATGTTGTACACTGATCTGTATCTCGAATACTGGCTAACGGTTTTTACAGCTGCTACGAAATAGCAGGTATGTAGTAAGGCCCAGACCCGCCTAGCCCCTTCCCCACTTCTCTATGAAATACCTTTTGATGGGCTAAAATTTTTCGTAGGTCACTCAGGTATATAAGTTATCTTAAAATAGTAATAAATAGGCATTGACGCTTATAATTTAAAGAAGATTTTACAACTTTCTCAATATATTGTAGATGTCTTATTAAATATTAACTTTATTAACTTATTTGTTTGTTGATTATAGTAGTATATTTATCAATGTAACATACGTTACATTGATAAATTACGTTCAATCTACGTTTTTCGAGTAATTAAAGTGTAAATTTTAATAAATAGCTTAAAATTGTATATAATTATAAAAAAATTATCGAATTCGAGTTTCTTTAGATTTTTTGCATTTTCTGAGAAGATTTACTATAGTAATATATTTTTTTTACACCATCGGAAAGTAGAGATTTCAACGAACAGAAAGCACACCAACTTTTTGAAAAACCTGATATTTTGACCGGTGAATTTCAGATTAAAAATAAGGGTGCTTTTTCGATATTAAGTCAGAATAGGGTGAAAAAATAAATATTTCAAATCAAATAAATTACAGTGTATTTGGGACATAAAAAGGTAACTATTTCATCATTCACTTTCATCAAACAAGGTAATTTTTTTTTTAAAAGATACAAATAATAAACAAAAAACTTGGTTTTTTTAATTTATCACATACATTTTGAGGTTATGTGATAAATTGACCTACAACTTTGCCATTTGACTTTTTTCCATAGGGCTTGTAGTTTTGCCGCAAATCGAGATAAACCGTTTTTTACCCTTAAAAACTCACCTCCATCTCCTTCCCGACCTCAGATCGCCCGTAAATTATTTTTCCTTCCATTTTTATAATACTCTTCTCCTTTTCCAACGGGTTTCATCCTACTATTTTTTTTTTTGGTTTTAAAAATTATCGACCCTGGTCTATAAACATACTTTGACTTTACTTTGAACACACGTATTTGTTCAGTGTCTGGGTGTTATAAGGTATAATAAGCAGGTATGTATTTAAAATATTTAAGTATTCTATCAGTCACCTGGTCACCATAATACTAGTCATGCTTAGTTTGGGGCTAATTGATGTTTGAATTGTCTGCCAATATTTATTTATTATTAACTAGCTGGAAACGCCGCGACTTCGCCCGTGCTTTTGTGCGAGTAACCATCGAGTTTATATTATAATATTTTTCATATCAAGTTTCAAGCAAGTCGAACCACGCGTTAAAAGTTTCATACATTAGTTTTCACCCCTTTTCACCCTCTTTATGAGGGTTATTTTGAAAAACCCTGAAACACGTGTCCGTTTATTTTGCATTTAAGTATCCAAACCAAGTTTCTAAGAAATCACACCACCCGTTAAAAAGTTACCATACAAACTTTGACACCCCTTTGTAAGGGTTATTTGGAAAAATACTTCAACACGTGTTTATTTATTTATAATGTATGTATGTAGGCAAGTAAATAAATATTAGCGTCATGAAAAACTAATATTTATGTAAAGGACCAATTCCAATTTCTAATTAACTGTACAGATTAAGGATGCTGGGGTCCCGACAACTGACACCTAATCGGTAGACTCAATTATCACCTTTCTTTCGCTACCAGGAAATCAGGCTGGCCAACATAATATGGGCAAAAACAATCTATGGGAGAGGTCGATTGAGAGAGGTCGACAGCTCGAGGGTTTTCCAATCAGGCGGCGGTGCTTCACTGGAGTACATTTTAACGAAGCAGACCATTGCCATAATGCAACTGATAATTTTTTGCTTAATAGCTATGCGAGACATTCAATTGGCCTGTCAGCTCAGATGGTAGTAGCTCTGCCTTCTGCGCTGTAAGTTGGAGATTCGATTCCCTCCCAGGATAAACATTTGTGTGATGAACACAGGTGTTTGCTCTGTGTCTGGGTGTTATAAAGTATCATACGTATGTATTTAAAAATATTTAAGTATTATTACTGTCATCTGGTCACTATAATGCTAAGTTTGAGCCTAGATTATTCGCATTGTCCATCAACATTTATTTTTTATTTATTTATTACTTCGCAGTCGGTCTTAAACGTCTTCTTAAATGACCAAAAACCGGCCAAGTTGAATTCGCGCACTAAAAGACAGTTAAAATTCGCCCAAACGCCCAAACAAAATTAATAAGTATCAAAATACTAAAAATGTTAGAAATCCTATTTATGTTCAGTTTGTTTGTTATAAAACCTACTAATGTAACGTTTTGACTGAATTGACAATTTATCCGCAAAACACACATTATTATAAACACAAGCCCGGTAAAAGCAAACATTGGCTTACATAAAAAAACACGCAAATATGGGAGTGAAATTATTACATTTTATATGAAATCTCGCCAATTTTAGCGTGTTTACTTAAACCGATTCAGCTGGCTGCTTTAAATTTTAATGTGGTGGAAATAGCAAGTCCTATAATAATAAAGGACCAAAGTTAAATATACTTACATCCTAACAATTTGAGTTTTGAAACTTTGTTGATTGGTTGCAAAATTTGTCTATGGAAGTATTATATATATCTAGTGAACTCAGACTGTAGATAATCATGGTGTAGAAGATTGGCAGAGTTGGCATCTGACGGCCAACTACCATTTTCCGAGAGGTTGGTACTGTCAGCCAAAGCCAGGTGTGTGTTAGCAAGAGAAAGGGAAATAGAGAAGAATGCATCAGCTGTGTTGTAAACGGTTCGCTGTTATATTAACAAATTTAGGATATAATGTTGATGTTGCTTATTACCAAGATGATATATCAGATATTACAGATTATTTGCGACTACTGTAAGGCCCGCGGGTTTTTTGTATAACAGTTTCGCCTCACAAGTTTGACTAATCTGTTTTTTTGATCAGCGTGTCTGGAAAACTATCAGTTGTCCAAGCCGATTCCCAAAGGTACCTACGCAACAAACATCATCAGAACGCAATCCGACGAAAGCCTCTGAAACTCCATTCAACTTTTATATTGAATTTTTAATAATAAAGTTTCGCCGTAGACACTCGACGATGCCATCGTGGAATGACGATGAATATTTCAGCGTTTCGTTTCTGCATCGATGCAGTTGGTGGATGTTACTATGGCTGTATTATGGATACTCTCGATGGTGAAAAGCGAAACAATTATTGTTATACCTTTTGATTATTTTTAGCCGTCTTGCGAAGTGAACATTACGTTCATGTGGTGTTAATTTTTTTGTGTGTTCCGGTTTTATTAGTAATTTTGGTGTTTTTATTTTATATAGAGCTAGAGTTATTGACTCGGTGTGAAAAATTGTAATTAAATAAAAAAATATTGGTGGACAATGCACACAACGCCTTCTAGCCCTAAGCTAAGCTTGTATTATGGCGATAGAATACTTGTAATTGTTTTAAATACATACTTATGCTACTTTTTCACCACCAAAGTTCATCACAGAAATGTTTATCCTGGGAGGAAATCTAACCCCCAACCTATAGCGCAAAAGACAGAGCTACCAAAAGGCCTAGTCAGGTCAGTAAAAGAAAGAGTCAAAAAAAGTTTGTTTATTTGTGATTCGAGCAAAAATAATCCGTATAATTATTTTATATGAAAATATACCATACTAGCGACCCGCCCCGGCTTCGCACGGGTGCAATACTGATACTAAATATACTACAAAATGTCTAATGTGATTAATGATGTGAACCTCTAAAATGATCAGTGTTTCTCTACTATATTACGCATGTGTGACACATGTGAAACCTTCCCCTTGAATCACTCCATTTATAAAAAAAACCGCATCATAATCCGTTGCGATACTGTTTAACTTTTTTTTTGTCCCTGGCAAAATTGACATTATTACGACACATGCCATTACGAAGAAGATGGTATTATACCATTTCCATGATCATTTCAGTAAGTAGCTCTTCAAAGCCATAGCAAAACATGCAAAAGTGGGACTGGATATTATTTTAATTATGAGTAAATTTTTACATTCCATAACATTCTGGCATCCAAAATTCAGGCTCATCTTACAGTAAAACGAAATGAGAACATTTCCACATGACCCTATTACTTTTTAGTGGAAGATATACTAATATTTTGTTACTAAATTACTTACTTATTCGTTTACTTGCAAGTTTACATTCATATCTAGTAGCTATACCTAATTTGCGATGTTGAGAAAGCCAGCATTTCTATAGATAATTTAGAGTCGCAATAAATACGGACAAGTGTGAGCAGGACACTTTGAGGCTTGCGTTTTGTATTTGTTTAGGCAGGGCGCAAACGTGGACACTTTTGTGTCTTAAGTCAGATACAAGATACCGATGAATATTTGATTTCTATAGAACCAGTATGAAATCATCCACTCCCTGCGCACACGTAAACATTTGTGTCCAGTTGCTCCCAATTAACAAAAAGTGTTCGGTGTTGGTAACTGGAAACTAAAAGTCGTCAGTTGAAGACACAAGCAACATTAACAAATTTCCTTACAATTGTACTGAGCTGCACAAACGGATTGTATTGTAATTGTACACCGAATTGTACCAGTGGCCGGTAATAGCAACGGGCGACTATGTCCGATCACCGCTTCAGGACACAGCAACTACGGCTCCCTGTGATGGTTTGCCGTGTAGGCAACAAAATGTGTCTACGTTTGCGCAGCGCCTTACTGTATATTAATATTTATGTAATATTTATTATTGTGCCGAAAATATATACACATTATGTGGCAAGAACCCGTGAACACAATATCATGTACGTAACAACCCACTTACGTAAGCTTATGTAAGTACATTATTTTGTTTATCTAAACAGAAATCGCACGTGCTAGATGAAAAACACGCTAAGAGTTTTATGTCTGAGTCATAAAAAGGAAAATTTATTTAATGACCTCTCCTGTGGACGCTAAATAGAAATACATAGCCTTCAACTTGAGAACCTCTTTTTAGAGTCGGTTGTCAAATCCTGTGAAGATTCTGGCTTTATTTTGAATACGAATTGCTGTTTTTGTATAAAATACACATACAGTTTATCAAGCTACAATGAATAAAATTTAAAACAACCGCCGTCTGGCAGTGATTTGGATAAATTGAGCAATCTACGAGTTTAGGTATTATTAACGCATAAGATTTGGGTTCGATCAAAAGATATTTTATTCAATACAATCACAAGGATCGCTTGGGTCCTTGTGATTGTATTGAATAAAATCAGGCTTGGGTTAGGAGGATCACCAATTCCTCCTAACCCAAGCCCGAGAAAAACTGGCAAGAAACTCGTCCTGGTCCTAGCGCTTTTTTGCATGACCCATCTTATTACTACCTTAACTACGAAAAACGAATACAAGAGAGTTTATACATTTCAGAAGTATCGATTAACTGTCTGAGGGCAGAGCAACATGAGGCCATGCATTCTTATCAATAATATAGTAATTTATATCATAATACGCTTCAAAAGACTACCCTTCTTTTGAAGAAAGCGTATTATAATATGTATACAATATATTATAGTATGTATAATATGTATGTATTTATAAAAAAAAGTATATAAGTGCTCTACTTTGAGGTCAGATGATGATGTGTGAAATTTCCATCATTTTATTAATATTTTTATTTTCATATGTCCTTAAGTGGCTCCTTATGTATTTTATACATCTCTCATAAATAGTTTATATATTTTCTACAGTTTATAAACAAGTTCTAATTAAACGCAATAAAAACAAACCTATTTAAAAATAAAAACCATCCATCAAACATCCGTACAACTTAGATTTCTTCGTGAAGCAATTAGGTTCATAGAATTCTTTCGAAAGCAATTACATTTTCAACGGTTTTCAATAAAACGCTGTCGCCAGCGCAATATATTACGTTCGGAGACGATTAAGCCGAGCTCAAGCAAGTCGCACTACAAAATAATATATCGGCGTCTGGCAGCCAACAACAACTACTTCTCACTCTCTCTGGAGCAGAAACAATCAAGTATTTTCAGCCCACGCTACCATCATTGTTTTGAATACAATTTGTATTTTACGTGATGATGATAAGAGTCCTGATGGAATGACAAGAGTCATACCTTGGGAGATGGGTAGGCCATTAGTGCGGAATGCTACTTGCGTCGACACCCTGGCCGCATCCCATCTTTCGGGGACTTCCGTTAAAGGTTGGGCGGCGGCTGAATGTGCCGAGGACCTCAAAAGGCGCAAATATGCAGGACTTGATAAGGCCAACATATTTGAGCCTTTTGGAGTCCAGACCCAGGGCCTATGGTGAATAGGAGCCCACCGCGTTTTCAAAATTATTTCACGGCGTCTGGTAGATACACTGTGTGACCCAAGATTTGGCTCAGCGTATTAGCATTGCCATTCAACGTGGCAATGCCGTCAGTGTCTTGGGAACGCTGCCCTCTGGCAGTGATCTGGATCAGTTGACCTATCTTTAGATCGTTTTAAACGGTCCTTAGAAAGATCAACTATTTCACATGTATTTTATATTATTGTATAATTATTCTGTACATTTCTGTAAATAAATGTGAGAACATAATACACACATACATATCTAGTACGTAAATATGCATCTTATCAAAGGTAGGTACTAATTTTAAATTGGTTAATAAAAAGTAAGAGGTTAGGATTAGGATTTTGTAGGCGGTGAATTAAAACTGTTCCTCCTCCATATTTTTAATATTTCTGTTCATAAAGTTTCTTTACTACTATGAAATATGTTATATGAGTTGAAAGTATTTGACTCGGGTCTGGGTGCTTCTATGTATAATATGTATGTATGACTGGCCTGTCAGCTCTGTTGGTAGTAGCTCTGCCTTCTGCGCTGTAGGTTGAGGGTTCGATTCCCTCCCAGGATATACATTTGTGTTACGAACTTGGGTGTTTATTCTGTGTCTGGGTATCAATAAAGTATCATAAGTATGTATTGAAAAATATCTAAGAATTCTATCAGTCATCTGGTCAACATAATACAAGCTTTGCTTAGTTTGGGGCTATATGATGTGATGTGTGCATTGTACACCAATATATATTTATTATTATTTATTTATTATATACAAAAAAGTATGTAAGTAGTTTATCAGTCATGTGGGTACCACTTGACTGATATACTTATAACAAAAGCTCTGCTTACTTTGGGGCCAGAAGATGCTGTGTGAAATGTCCGGGATTATTATTATAATTACTTATTATTATAATCTTTATGCAGTCTAAAATAGTCTGGTTACTATGCGTAAGTAATTACAGAATTTTAAACACTGAAGGAAACTCAGGATACAAAACTAATTTAAACAAATATAATCTTCCTGGCTAAAAAGCACAATGGAAGTGCAATATTATAACTGTGTTATTATTACGGTACAGCTTAAAGCAGTCTACACACCAAAGCCGCCGACCCGCAGACACAACCCGGCTGGTTGGTGCTGGCGGCATGTCATCTAAAGCTTAGCACGCACTAGTGAATTAATTTGCACAGATTAAACCGTACTATTTTTACCTATGTAACTAACGCCTACGCCAGATACAATTGTGGATATCACGTTCCACATAGTAGAGCAATCAAATGTTAGCTTCATATTATATTGAAATGTTGTTTATATAATTTTATCACAGATTTTTTGTTTATTGATCTACCTACAAGTTAAAATTGTTAGTCCTTTCCAGCCTGAGACACAGGTTCCCCTAGATCAGGCATATTGTAAGCAGTTACCTATGTATAGTTACATAATAAGTGTTATGGTATGAAGCGGGAATCGAACCCGCAACCTTCTGCGTCTCAGCGGGACCTTAGCCCACTGCGCCACAGAGGTCGTCAAATGTTAGATGTTTATATGTATATGTAATTAAATAACCAACGTAGTTTTTTTCGCTAGTGCGTGGGCCTCAGGTTTCTTTCTATGTACCTACTACGGAATTGCTCGTAAAAATCGCAGCGGATTAATACGCAATGCGGGCTAGCTCTAAAATGATGCTGATGACTCAAAACCGACTTGTGCCGGGCGGGTACGGCGGGTTTGGTGTGTAGACTCCATAATATTATGGCCAAACCGATCGCAGCGAAATTATTCATCCATTTTATACAAATCTTGCATTGTATCGTCGAGAAGCCAAAATAACTAGACATCATTACGTCTTTCTATGATTTACCAATATTAAAAGGAAGACTAGGTTAAAACCATAGTGCGTGAGTATTTGTTCTTATTAATTGAACTTTATCTCTTCTTACTCCCTTAGGAAGGGAAACCGACTACGAATTGGTTCATATTGTATCATTCAGCAACTCAAAACATAGCCCCGAGACGTTATTCGACGTTTACAAATCAATTCAGGCGTCCCTAGACGCTCAGTTGGAATATACAGTTAACATACAAAATTAAATGACGATTTTGATGTGAAACCAGTAAGTAAAGCTTGAAATTAACGACAGAAGTACTTACTACATTAAATCAACATGTTAAATTAGGTGCTTAAGGGTTTATCTTTTACTAGCAACCCCATCAGGCTTCACACGGGGGACTTTTACACCTAAACCTGAATCTCTATTAGTGAAAACCGTGTAAAAATCGGTTCGGTAGTTTTTGAGTTTATCGCATTCAGATAGACAGATAGGTGCGGGTTTTGGATTTTTAATATATATTAATGCTGCCTGCGGGGTATGTAGGTACATAAATATTTTATTTATTTAACCCTTTAATGCACAACAAAATATACAAGTGTGCAATAGGCGGGCTTAATGCTACTAGCATTTTCTACCAGCCTGCAAGAGAAAATAAGAGATTAGAACAGTACAAATACATAACATATTTAAAAATAAACTCCTGAAATACAAATATAATAAAAATATAGATATATGTATATACATAGTGAAATGCGATAGCAATAAATACATACATAAACTTAATAGTAAATAGTTACAGTAGAGATTTTGTTTTCTTTTTAGTTAAAAATTACGTTTTAACTAAAAATAAAAGTGGATTTATTTTGTTGATATATAATATGGGTAGGCCAACTAAACGCACTGTTCCAATGAGACAGCAAAGTTTCGGAGTAAACGAAAATATCATCGATATATGTATACATTTCTTTTATTTATGTTAATTTCCTACAAACCTCTAGACCGATTTCGATAAAACTTAAATGGTTGTCCCATTTAAATTTTATCATGGTCCCGTTGAAACAAAAAAATAATTTTACAACTCGGTTCAGGTGTCTTTGAGTAATCGGTGAACATACATTAAAAAAAATATTCCGACGAATTGAGAACCTACTTCATTTTTGAAGTCGGCTATATATTATTTATTTATTTATTTATTTTATATATGACCCGGCCACGCGTTGCTGTAGCTTAGTAGTTCTAATACGTTGAACCAATATACGCTAACCTCTAAAATTTTCAGTGTTTCTCTACTATATTATACATATAAACCTTCCTCTTGAATCACTCTATCTATTAAAAAAATCCGCATTAATATCCGTTGCGTAATTTTAAAGATTTAAGCATACATAGAGACAGACAGACATCGGGAAGCGACTTTGTTTTATACCATTTTTATTTAATTTTTTTAAATGTTATACAATTGTAACTATTTAGAACAAAAACCTAATTTAAGACTAAAGCATGACCAATAATAGTTAATAATGTCAATAACCGAAAGTAATTTAATTTCGTGAACGCATTTAATAAGCAAAAATAAAGTCTTTTCCAAAGAGAATGTATTAAAATGAAGCTGGATAAAGTTGATTTATGTGTGAATAGGAACGTTCCGAAGAACGTGGAGTCATTAAGCATCCCACAAACAGAGCTCGGAAACCATTGATCAATATCTTACGTCATACTCATGCTGCTGGCGGAATGTGGTGCTGTGCTGATGAGACGTGGTTTCCGCCTTTTGATCCATCGCCCCAGCGGATAAGATCGGAACGGATCTTTTGGGTTAAAATCACTAATTAGGTTCACTGTTAAAAATGTATATGATTCACTTTCAAAACTTTCGTGAGTTTTACTACGAGTAATATATTTTATAAGACACGGGGCTTACTCACGTATTATTTTGTCGATGGAGGCACCGGCACTGTTCCGATTCACGTAGAGAATATACATCACTCACCCTGAGTTTGATTTGCGGTCCGCTCGTTGGCGCTCATGTTCACGATTCACAATCAAACAGTGTCGGTGCCTCCATCGACAAAATAATGCGTGAGTAAAACCCGTGTTTTTCAAAAATATAATGTGTTATGTTGTTTGAACTTTTGGATTAAAATAATAATACGACTGCTCGAATGTAAGTTCTTGCAAGCATGACGCAACAAAACTATTCCGAGCTCCTAGACTTTGGCTTATCGTAATTATGCCAGTTTTTCTTTGTTCGGTTTCGAAATGTGACGCTCATTGTGGAGATAACTGCTAATGGGCTATCATTTATAAATGTTATATTTGACTTAATTTTATTGTCAATGAGTGTTCTGTGTCCGTGCAGTTTTAATTGTAATTTGGCAGCAACTCTCACTGACCACGGTACGCCAATTTAATGAAAGTAGTCCATATAATAAACGAAAACTATGGATATGTACATAAAAAGTTTATTTCAAAATAATAACAGAAATGTACAGAATAATATAAAATACAAGTGAAACAGTTGAGCTATCTAGGGACCGTTTAAAACGATCTATAGATAGTTCAACTGATCCAGATCACAGCCAGAGGGCAGCGCCATCAAGACACTGGCAGCATTGCGACATTGAATGGCAATGCTAATACGCTGAGCCAGATATGAGCCAGCTCTGGGTCACGCTATGTTTTTACCAGACGCCGTGAAATAATTAAAAGTGGTATAAAGAACGCCGGAAATTGCACACAGCATCATCTGGTCCCAGAGTAAGGAGAGCTTGTGTTATGGATACCACATGAATGTACACCTTTTTTTTGTTTTACAAAAAAAGGTGTATATATACCAATGTATTTATACACCTCTTTTTTGTAAAAACACCCAGACACGAGACAAATACTTGCTGATCATACAAACATGTGTCCGCGGCGGGAATCATACCCGCAACCTTCTGCGTCTTAGCCGCACACTGCGCCACAGAGGTCGTGTAAAAGGGAAACTTATTTGAAACGCAAATAAAGAAATGGAACAATATTAAACGTTCGCTCATGACTGTTATCCTTAAAATCGATAGACATAAATCTCTTGTTACTTTAACAAAGAGTATCTAGTGACTAGATTTAAGTAAGACTCCATTCTAGTCATATTGTTAACAAGTACCTATCGCTCATTAATTTATCCACCACGTTTTGGTTATGTTGCAATAACCATGGTCGTGGGCTGGCTGACTACTAAAACAATATGAGTTCTAATCGCGAAAGCATAAAAAATAACGTGTGCGTCTATATAACGAGAGAAAGGGAAGCCAGACAGACGGGCGCCGTAACGCGTTACGCAAGGAAGCGGTTTACCCTCCCATAAGAAGTCATCACTTAAAAAAAAGTGTGTGTCTCGGGACGCCCGACAGAAGTGATAACTTAAACTAATCTAACTAGCGCTGTGGGTTAGAGTGAGAAAGGAGGAGCCTGCCTACCGCTGTTGTATGCGTGAGCGAAAGGGAAGCCAGACTGGTGCTGTAACGCGTTACGTAACGAAGCGGTTTAATTCTTATGGGGAAGTTATCACTTCAAAAAACTGAACGTGTCGCGGGACACGCGTTTGGAACGAAGCCCCTTTCGTATGCAGGGCTGGCATAATTAATCATTAACGTGCCAGGCTCTCATTCTCTCAACCCACCCCTCTTTTTTTTGCTTAATTAATTTTGCTTATTGATGCAATAAATATATATACATATATATACACACACACATTCACATATATATATATATGGGAGACTAGTTATCGGTCTCCGTCATTCTCTCTTTCTCTAACGGTTTTTCGTAACGCGTTACATTTTTTCTCGGCTAGGTACCTCGCCAATCCGCGATGAGGAACTTCGTTACATCATTACATTCTGCTCTTTAATTACGTGCACGGTGCGCGCTTTTTGCTCTTAGATAAGTTTATACTCATACCCATAGCGACTTGCTTCAATCAGCACGTACTAAATCCTCACACGAGCAGACTGGCTTCTCCATAAAGTCACATAAATCATTTGGCTGCCATTCCAGTAACCTTAACTGTCAGTTGTCAGACTCATAAACTTGCTCGTAAACACGATAGCACGCGTGAATACAACTTCTACGCACATTCTGAGCTCATGTTATGTTTTTACGATAAGTTTTGCCCGTTATCATAACAGATATTAGAAATGCGAATGCGAAAATACCTATGTTTTGCTATTGTTGCCGCGACAGTAGTTGGTCGCCTACGCTCTGTCATGTCAAGCATGATTTGAAGAGGCAGGGTATTTGATGGTATGGTTTATCGCAAGGCCAACGTCATTAGCATTAATGACGACCTCTGTGGCGCACTGGCCTTCCAGCTGAGACGCAGAAGGTTGCGGGTTTGATTCAAATGTTTGTATGATTTGCAAGTATTGGTCTCGGGTCTGGGTGTTTCTATTTAATATATGTATTTACAAAAAAATATAAGTAGTATTTATATATCAGTCATGTGGTACTCATAACACAAGCTCTTACTTACTTTGGGGCTAGATGATGATGGTGAAATGTCCGGGATCATTTATTTATTTTATTAATACAAAACAACTCGTTGGTTCCTTCCATCTGTACAACAGCTGTCTAGTTTTTACGAAATTATATTGTTTTTATTGGATAAAACGATGTTTTCTAAAAATTAAACCTACGAGATCGGATTATTGCCTCCGATACCCCCTCCATACAAAATTTCATGAAAATGGTTGGAGCCGTTTTCGAGATTCAGATTATATATATATATATACAAGAACTGCTCGTTTAAAGGTAGTATTAGATAACAGAAGTGACCCTTTGACATTTTCGTTTCAAATGATATTTGAAGTAACACTGAATTTATTACCTCTAATAGCCGTTATATATAAATTGCGATTGATCCACATTCCACAGATGAGACAGATGAGTCCTGCGAGAGTAGGATATCGGAAACCGACCTTTTTGTTCTGCGTGCGGCTAAGTGTAACTATTTCTAGCCAAGGTTACCTAAGATAGTGGGTATACTCGTAAATAGGTAATAGGCGTAAAGTTTTCCGCTGTATTCGGTGATATACCCTTCTTAAACCTGGTGGTGAGTGGTTAAGGAGTCTTATACATGCCTTCGTATGACCTAAAAAAAATGCATGAGTGTCTTGGAACACTCGGTTGGAACGAAGTTCCTATCGTAGTATATTCTTATTGATAAGCGTATTATATTATTGATTACAAAAATTATGAATTACTAGCGTCTGAGAGCAATTAAATGAAACGCTAAATAACTAATGAATTGAAGGAAATTTCGTAATCAATATATATTTTTGAGTTAATAAACATTTTATTGTACATCGTTCAATTCATCTAATTAGTTTGTTCGTTCGTTCATTCATTAATCTAAATCATTCATTCGTATCTCCCTATGGATAACCGTCTACACTAAGGAAAGGGTCGTGACGGAAATTCGTGTCGGAAAAATCTTACACTCTTTTTCGCCCAGCCCCCCCATCCGCTAAGTCCGTACCGTACGAACTTTTCCGGTTCCAAAAATCACCACGCTCACGACTGCTTACCGATATGTGCACTGAAGTGTTGTTACGGTATTTACTATATACGAAAACTATTATATGTAAGAATCGATGAGGAAAGCGATGCCTGCCGTGTGCGATGTCCCTATCTTAGTCATTTTATTATAACATGGCCATGGCTACCTTTGGGTATTTTTAAGCTTAGACAGCTCCGCATGTATTGATCATGTATTTCCTGTATTTCCTGGTGAGAAGATGGTATAGGTGCTGGATAAGCTGACTCCATCCAAAAAACTGTCCCATGCACTATAATAATAATAATAATAACATATCTTCTATCTATATCTTTATATAAATATTTTTTTTTGTGCGTGTGTTTGATAAACTCCTCCTAAACGGCTGGACCGATTATGATGATTTTTTTTGTGTGTGTTCAAGTGGATTCGAGAATGGTTTAGATTTGATATTTTTCATTTTAATACGCGCGGACGAAGTCACGAACGCGACAGATAGTAATATTTAAAAATGCATCCCGTTTTCTCTTGGTCACGGAATCACGCGTGAACGGCTAGAACGATTTCGCTAATTCTTTTTTGTTTTGTATTTTATCCTCAGGAAAGGTTCTAAGGTTTTTATTTGAAAATCTAAGAAAACTCAACGTTGATATTAACTTTTCCAATGAAACCTGAGCGCATTTAAAAATATAAACTTTTCAATGTAACCTTATGGCGTTTGACATAATTATATGTCAGTCGTTTGACAGTTATAGACTATACAAATTCGAATTCATTATTCATAATTAAGACAGAACAACGTCTGTCGGTCAGCTAGTAAATAATTTATCTAATACCGACCAATTCTTGTAACATTACATAGTATAAAACAAAGTCGCTTCCCGCTGTCTGTCTGTCCCTATGTATCTTCAAAACTACGCAATGGATTTTGATGCGAATAAGTACCTACTTGTGTTTTTACAAAGCCATTGTTTGAATATATCATTAAGAATTTTTTACATAAATATGTAATTACAGAAATGTACAAAATAATATAAAATACACGTGAAACAGTTGAGCTATCTAAGGACTGTTTATAACGATCTATAGATAGCTCAACTGATCCAGATCACTGCCAGAGGGCAGCGTTCCAAAGATACTGGCGGCATTACCACGTTGAATGGCAATGCTAATACGCTGGGCCAGATAGGGAGCCAGCTCTTGGGTCACGCAACGTATCTACCAGACGCCGTGAAATAATTTTGGAAATGCGTGGGCTCCTGTTCCTGTTCGAGCATATTTGGGGTTTTTGAGGTCCTTGGAACATTAAGTGAATTGTAAATTATTTTGAGATAATACATTTCTTTAAACGGAATATGAACAGTAGTGGCAATCCGGTTGGTTCATTTCTAAAATTAGGAATTGTCTAAAATATATTTAGTTAGTCATAGCATTTGTAAAACCTATTCGAGTGGTACCATCTAACTAAATTAGGAACGCTTAATTAAGTTAGATAACATTAAATTAGGATAAGTTGGTAGCAGCAGAATACCAAAGGTTAATTTGACAGTTCAAAACCTGATTTTAGCTAAAATTAGTTAGGTTGGTGCCAACAGAATTGAGGCCAATATGTGATATACTACATCATCTAGAGTAGAGAGTTTATCTTGACGCTGTTTATATCATCTACTTAGATGCAAAGGTCTGTCTTATTTATTATCTTAAGGTACACTCAGTACGGTCTACATTTGTCTAAAGATTTACACAGGTAAAACTGCGTAGCTGTATGTCAAGACCCAAGAACTAAAGTCGGCAGTACAGCTGCGACTATAAAACCTTTGCCCAGGACATAATACCTTTACTCCAAAGTAAACATAAACATCTTTGTTTTATTTGTTTTTACCCACTGTTTGAAGTTAGCAAGATACGTTAGGTGTTGTGCTGTTTGCTTGTAGGTGAAGATCAGGAGGGCAATTGCGATATTTATCAACGTATATTTGACGACTTTTGTGACTCAGTTGGTTAAAACCCGGCGGAGAAGCAGAAGGTTGCGGGTTCGATTCCCGCCACGGGACAAATGTTTGTATGTTGCAAGTATTTGTCTCGGGTCTGCGTGTTTCTTTGTATAATATGTATGTATTTAAATGTTTATAAGTAGTATATCGGTCATTTGGTACCCATAAAACAAGCTCTGCTTGGGGCCAGATGAAGTGTGAAATGCCCGGCATTATTATTATTATTTATGCTTCTAACTTGTTATTTCTCGTAAGGCGAGGAATTTACGTTTTTCTTGGGCTTTTGGCCAAAATAATATCGTTGGTGATTTTACTGGTTGATTGATAAAAACTTGCGGACAATGCGACAAATTTTAAGGATGACCGCTTTTTGAAGTTGTATTAAAGTGAGTTTGTGGATAAGGTTGAAGTCGATCGTCATTTGTCTATTGTAAACGTCATCGCGGAATTGCCATATAGAACTTTCTCGGGATTTCTCGTCATTCAAATCACATTGCAACATAATACACCTTATAATTCATACGTGTGCAATAAAAATATTTTTATATTTATTGTTAACATTTGTTTTAAATATAGAAATATAAGTAAAAGTTATTAAAGATCGTTTCGTTTTAATCTTTTTTTGTTTCAAAAAATGGCGACCGATTTCAATAAAATTTAAATGGAAACTGAACCTTTTGATTGACCACCTAGAAAGTATACCCACATTCCGGGTGGTCAATTTAAAGGTTCCATTAAAATTAAATCGAAATCGACCGAGTGGTTTTTACCGGCACCTAGATTCACTAGCATGTAGGAAGACGATTCAAAGTGGTCCTTGTGATTTTATTGAATAAATAAAGTTTTTTATTTGTAAAAAATCAACAGCAGTCTAAAAATTTATCGGTGATATTTTTTATATACCTACTCGTCACTTGTCGTATAAGTCGGTTCTCTTTTTAATTTGTAATTACAGCTCTTAAGAAAAGCCTGTCAAATATACCTATGCTTTACGTTTTTTATTTAAGTAAAAAAAGATTTCTTGTGTCTGCAACATTGTTTTCTAACTTCTGTAGATACCTATCGTTTTAAAATACCGTTTCTTTGTAAGCTGTCGAAATGTTTTATGAACAAGTAACCATATGTATTTTAAAATAAAACATTTAGATTTTGCTTTCAAAACAGTGCGAACCGTGAACTCGAGTGGCAACCAGCGCAGCGCGGACCAAACTCACGATGGTTCTCTAGATGAATCGAAACAGTGTCGGAGCTTCCATCACCAAAATAATACGTGGGTAAAACCCGTGTTTATCAAAACATTTAGATTTTGATTTGATGGTTGAGTTTTGTTCTTGAACAGGCCTTTGCTCGATGCAAACAAATAGTAGATTGTTGCACCGAGCGCAAAGTGAGTTATTAATGCACGAGTGTTATGTTGGTGCCCGAGCGCAAGCGAGGGCACTGAATTAACACGAGTGCATTAATTACTCTCTTTAGCGAGGTGCGTAATTTACTTTTCTTTTAATTACCAATCTACCTACTGATAAAATATACCTACTCAAACTAAAAATATGAAGAATCAAAGTTTTACAATGGTACAAAATGAGCGCCGTTTGTTATTTTTTTCACCAAGTCGGTTTTATTCAGCTGATTTTTATTATCAGCCAGTATCTTTTTAATCGAATGCAACATTTTATATTAAACTTAATGGGAGATATTAAACCTCTATGGTAAATTTATATCTAAAATTAAAATTTAAAAACAGTGCAATAATGAGATTTCATATAACATTACTGCACTGTTTTGTTTCTAAGTTGGTTCTAAGTCCTTCGTGATCGGTTTTGTAGTGATTAATGATATCATTTCTGCGTAGTTGAAAAAAAATGAATTTTGTATACAAAGTTATGATACAAAATCATTCACAAAATTAACCGCATTATCCCCTAAACAATAATCCTATTAAGTTTATAGCTATAAATCATTTACTTCCTGCAGATAAAACGTTTTAATTATTCGTGTTAACTCAATTATTACCAAGTAAAGCCGCTTCCTATATAATAAAATCATCCGTTTGTAGCACTCGTCAGTGATTTCTCTATGTATATTAGAACAAAACGTTTCCTTTCATATATAAAAAATGACTGACGGATGCTACTAATTAATATTTGCATAATATAGAAATCCGGCTTGAGTGCAGATAATCTTAAAATGAATCTCAGAACTTAATACTTTGACATTGAATTGCGAAAAATTATGATTTGAACTCGTAAAATTAGACTATTGTGGGGAAAGTTCTTCAACTCATCGTTGAGAGAACAATATGAGAGATGTGAAGAACCAATAAGAATGTGAACAAACAGCATCGATTAAATTTTTAAATATTTTTTTCCTCAATTTGTAAAAAACAAACAAATAAAAATTGTGTTTACACTTTTCACAAATAACATAAAAAAAAAAGAGATATTACAGAAATAAAGCAAGACAAGGTCGTCAAAGCAAGAGAATTAAAAAACTACGTAAAATTAAGATCACTATAAATAAAGAACACGACGGGATAGGCTCTGTTTTTGAGTTTTGCAACAATATAAATAAAATATGCCAAATCAAAATTATCACGACAAAAGAGTCAAGCATGCTTTCCGTTCCATCGTTGTCTCAAATTCAAGTTAAGTCAAAGATATTTTTTCTTTCAACTACGTAGTAATGTTTTCATTAATCACTACAAAACCGATCACAAAGGACGTATTTTATGCTTAGAATCAAAATAGTGCAGAAATTTTATATGAAATCTCATGGTTGCACAGTTTTTCATCAATGCACTGTTTTTATAATTATAAATTTATCACAGAGGCTTAATGTCGCCCATTAAGTTTAATATAAAATGTTTGTCTTAGATTAAAGAGATACTGACTAAAAATAAAAAACCGCTAAATAAATCCGACTTGGTGAAAAACATTTTTTTGCGCGCATTTTGTACCATTGTATAACTTTCATACCTTATATTTAGCAAGAAAAGTAAAAAAATAATGTAAGTACACCAAAAGAGAAAAGCAAAATATGAATTAAATTCCAGAAAGTATAAAAACGGCTGCAAATGAAATTGTTAATAACTTTTTGAAACTTAGATTAAAGAGATACTGACTGAAAATAAAAATCGGCTAAATAATTCCGACTTGGTGAAAAACATTTTTTTTGCGCGCATTTAGTACCATTGTATAATTTTGATACCATATATTTAGCAAGAAAAGTAAAAAAAAATAATGTAAGTACACCAAAAGAGAAAAGCAAAATGTGAATTCAATTCCAGAAAGTATAAAAACAGCTGCAAATGAAATTGTTAATAACTTTTTGAAACATTCCTGTGCATTGATTGATTAATAAATAAACATAAATATATTATAATAGCTGCTGCCCGCGGCTTCGAACGCGTGGCACCTACATAAAAAGTAGCCTATGTTCTTCCCTCTCATTCGTAACATTTTTTTTTTCATAAAAAGTATCCTATGTTACTTCTAATACCTCCAAGAATATGTGTACAAAGTTTCATGATGATCGGTTAAGTAGTTTTCGCGTAAAAGCGTAACAGACAAACTTACATTCACATTTATAATATTAAGTACGATAGTATGATGAATACACTGATATCTTTGCATCTTCTTTACATTTAGATATGTCTTAATTATATATAGTATGTATATATTATCACGTTAGGTAGATTGGTAGTTGAAAGAAAAGTAGGTTACGCACCTTGCTAAAGTGAGTAATTAATGCAGGCGTGGTAATTTAGTTCTCTAGCTCTTGTGGGACCAACATAACACTCGTGCATTAATAACTCACTTTGCGCTCGGTGCAACAATCTACTATTATTCAATACAATCACAAGGATCACTTTGAATGAAAGTAGAACCGTAAAGGAAGAAGCCATTTTCTTATTCTTTCTTTTACACCGAAAAGAGAGGAGTTCAGTGGGGCGATTATGGAACTTTGATACTATCAAAACATTGATACTAATAGCTTTCAGTTACTATTGACGAATTAGCATAACGGATCGCTGCGATTTCTATCGGCTTCTATCGCTAGTTACAATGTGAAGTTGGTGTCAAACTATAACTCGACCAATTTACAAAGTACGATTGTGGTAGGAACCGTGTTTAGCGTACTAAGCATTTAAATACATCGTATATGATTGATTGAAATAATGCCTATTGCTAATCGAAACTGATAGACATTGATTGTATCAAGAGTTCCATAATCACCCTACAGGTCACAATGCTTACAAAAACAACATTATAAAAGAGGTTTTGTACGCTGCTAATTGAGGTTTTGAGCTCCAAATAATAGTTCAGAATATTATTTACCAACTTTTAAAGAATTTTGGAGCTTGCTGGTTGTAAATAAATTGGTTGGTAATTAGATATAATTGATTTTCTGGCGTTATTGTGTATTGGGGTAACTGAGACTATCTTCACAAGAGGGTAAACTCAGATTTATCACATGTGTCACAGGTTGTATAAATATGTACCGATACAAAAGACTAATATTATAAATGCTAAAGTATATGTGGATGTTGGCCGTGGTGGTTCCGGCGAAGAATAGGATCCGTGGATGTCGTAAAAGGCGGATAAGGGAACACACACCGGGGGATTGGGCAGTAGCACCCCTCAAGTACTTAATACAAAATCTGCGGTCACCAATCTGCCTGCCAAGCGTGGTGACTATGGCAAAACCCCCAATAAAATGATGGACACAATTAAAAACCGGCCCCCAGTTACCGGCAGTTCCGCTATTCCTGGCATAGGTGGCGGCAACAGTAACGGCGGAACAGGGGGTGAGAAGAATCTCCGGCGGTCCAGCGAGGGTGACCCCCCACCTGATGGACTTATGGCATTGTAAAGATCGCGGGATATCGGTGGATGAAAAGGGGTCAAAATCATTCTTTCTGGAAATCTATTGGGGAGGCCTATGTTCAGCAATGGACTTTTAGGGCCTGATGTGATGATGTGGAGGTTTAGATTCTGGATGTTTATATATTTGTTTGTTTGATGTTTATAAATATATTGATGATGATAATGATGATATTGATTGATGGGGCCACCCATCAATCTGTAACAGCTAATCTGTGATAATTAACATTTGTAATATAGTTTGAATCGTAACTTATAACACATAGAAACTATAACAATAGAATCCGCCTAACTATTCAACAATTAGACCTTATTTGAGTTTCAAGAGCCCAGGGTTTTCTGTTTGCCTCGACAGTTTCGAATTCGAGTCTTGACCTCAGTTAGGGGTTCTTCCTACTGCGAACAGAAAGGGTTCTTGGGGTGGTAAGTTGATCCAGGTAGATGTTGCGAGTTTTGTATTGACAAATGTTTCTAGTACAGAAAGTGTAAATGTAGCAGTTTTACAATATTTTTTTTATGGTTCGAGTCAATCGTTTTCTATCCCATCTATCAGTAGGTATACTCTCTACTCATCCCAATTAATTAGTAGATAGATGTTGTATTAACCAAGTTAAATTCACTATTAATAATATGTACCTGGGTGACCGAACTTTTTTTGGTACAAAACACGAATAAAATGAAGTTTTCTAAAAATGAAACTTAGCTAGATCGATTTTTCTTCCACGAAACCTCCTGCATACAAAATTTAATGAAAATCGTTGGTACCGTTTCCGAGATTTAGATTAGATATATATACATATATACAAGATTTGCTCGTTTAAAGGTATTAGATATAGAGTCGATTAAAATGTCAACTGAGATAATCAATAATGTAATGGTTTTTCTTGCTTCGTTGTTAGACAGACTGGTAGAGGTACCCTACAAACATTAAGGTTACGTTCAAGATAAAAAGATTCGCATTGCTATTTTGGTATTAAATCACAAATGTGGTTATATCAACGAAACAATTTTGGTAACTGAAATGAGAATTGAAAAGGAAATTGCTCGGAAAACACCTCCGAGCATAAATTCGAAAACTTTCAGCACGTTAAATACAAGAGCTCAAAATTCTCCTAATGGATTTCCAATCCATCAGCGCTGAAGCTGGTTTTATCGGAGCTGATAGATACCTACTTACTCTTCGTTGACACGGTGTTTACACTACACGCTTCTTGCAGTACTTATATACATATACATAATTACGTTTTAAAAACTAAAAAGAAATCAGACTTCGTTGAATACAAAAATAAATACAATCAATAAATAAAAATCAAAAATCTTTTTATTTTAGTTACAAATTATGTACATAAATGGAAGGGTTTAGATCTCTTCTTTTAAATTTATACCAGTGTTAGACGAGTCCTCTTTATTCTGTGGTCCTTAAGTTGTAACATAAACAATACATGAAAACATTATAATAACAATAATTTGTAACGTAAGTTAATACAACCAAATTGAGGACCTCCTCCTTTTTTGTTAAAAAGTTTTTATTTTATTCTTTTTAGTGCTTTATAATTTTTTGAAACTCGTAAACACCACTGGAAATTCACAAGAAAGCAAAATACAAAAAGACGTTTACTTGGATGACATAGGATACTTCTTCTTTCTTTCAGCTATTTTGATTTTAAAACCAAACTATTGAACCCTGAAATTGATATAGATACGAGTATTCGTGATATTATTCACGTGAAAAAATATTTTTTCTAATCTGTTCATAAATTACGGAGTTATGAGGTAGCAAACATTAAAATAAGAAAAAATACTAGCGAATTGAGAACCTCTTCATTTTATGGAAGTCAGTTAAAAATGCGGTGTCGCATATAAACACGGTGTTTACACCACACGCTTCATCCATGTCCTCAGGAGTTCAGGAGTCCATGTGTTGTAACCTCGCCTTGCAATGTATCCTGCCCAGCTCCATATTCACTCTTTAATCCGATTTCCGAAATCCTGATCCTGACCTCTTAGCTTAGTTGGTAGTAGCTCTGCCTGCGTTGTAGGTTGAGGGTTCGATTCCCATTCAGGATAAACATTTATGTGTTGAACATAGGAGTTTGTTCTGTGTCTGGGTGTTATAAAGTTTCATAATGTCTTTACAAATATTGTAGTATTCTATTAGTCAAGGGCCGACCGAGATCATTTTGAACGTCTGAACCAAAGCTAAACCAAACGTTATTTTTGACATATTTCGTACCACGCTAATCACTGTAACGAAAACGATTTAGCTCTACTTTGGATTATACGTTGATCGAACGTTGCGGGATCGCGTTATTTTTGTCAGTGCTTTGAAACGAACGTTTTTGATTTAGTACATCCTAGTATCCTGTGCATAGAGTAATACTAGCTAGTTCTATGTATAAATGTATTCGATTGGTAAAATCAACGATTAAATCGTTCAGGAAGAATAACGCAGTACCTTTTTGACATTCAGATTAGCAATATCCTAGCCATATCCAACCTTTGCCAAAACCAATCCGTTCAATGGCAATTAAGTTGACAAATAGCGCGATTGCGCTACTGGGCACCATAATACAAGCTGTGCATTGTCCACCAATATTATTTATTATTATTTTAACATGTATAAACAATACAATATGGTTAATGGGTATCCTGCAGATTCAAGAACATGCTGCATTATCAGGTCAAAATCAATTAATGAATTAACAATGAAAATAAAATACCAAAATAGGATACCAAGTTTTGAACCGATCAGACCTGTGAAAATTGCTTACACCTTTATCGACTACAAAATAACAAATAATCGTCTAAACAGATTTTCTTGAATCATAGCTAAGAAATAATACTTTTGATCTAGACACCTTTCAATCAAAAAAACTAATGACAGATACACACATAGCTAGAGACAGATACACACATACACATACTCACAGATAAATATATACATACATTTTGGTGGACAATGCACACAACACACATCTAGTCTATACACAATCAACACCTAAAACTTACCCTTTGTTTTATTCGGGGTTAAAAACGACTATAACACAACAAATATCTGGCGAACATAACATAGAACTGAAACTACTACACAGACTCACAGACAGATATGTACATACATTTTGGTAGACAATGCACGCAGAACCATCTAGCCCGATACATAGACCAGCTCGTAAAACTTACCCTCTGCTCTCTTTCGGGCGTTAAAAACGACTATAACACAACAAATATCTGGCGAACATAACATAGAACTAAAATACTACACAGACTCATAGAAAAATATATACATACATTTTGGTGGATAACGCACACAACACCATCTAGGCCGATAAACAATCAACACCTAAAACTTATCCTCTGTTTTCTTCGGAGGTTAAAAACGACTATAACACAACAAATCCCTTGCAAAGATAACATAGAACTAAAACTACTACACAGACTTACAGAAAGATATATACATAAATATTGATAGACAATGTACACAACACCATCCAGCCCGATACACAGACCAATACTTTAAATTATCCTCTGTTTTCTTCGGGGGTTAAAAACAACTATAACACAACAAATATCTGGCGAACATAACATAGAACTAAAATTAATACACAGACTCATAGAAAGATATGTACATACATTTAAGTGGACAATGCACACAACACCATCTAGCCCTATAAACGATCAACACCTAAAACTTATCCTCTGTTTTCTTCAGAGGTTAAAAACGACTATAACACAACAAATCCCTTGCGAAGATAACATAGAACTAAAACTACTACACAGACTCACAGAAAGATATATACATAAATATTGATAGACAATGTACACAACACCATCCAGCCTGATACACAGACCAACACGTAAAATTATCCTCTGTTTTCTTCGGGGGTTAAAATCGACTATAACACAACAAATATCTTGCAAACATAACATAGAACTAAACTACACAGACTCATAGAAAGATATGTACATACATTTTAGTGGACAATGCACACAACACCATCTAGCCCGATACAAAGACACGTAAAACTTATCCTCTGTTTTCTTCGGGGGTTAAAAACGACTATAACATAACAAATCCCTTGCAAACATTACACAGAACTAAAACTTCTTCGAGTATTTCCGATCCACACTAGAAACTAGTTCACTGAGACATTCTCGACTCAATTATTTCTAAGCTTCAACTGCATGGCTGTGAGCCAACTTCGTAAGTTATAAAGGAATTACTAATTTACGTACTTATTTGAATTGGGATGAAATTTAACCCAATCGCAAACTAACCTAGGGTAATATACCTTCAATCGCGATTCTATGTTCCACTTGTTAAAATTAAGTTTTTATTTTTGAGCCGTGTTAGGATGGAGGGATGGGGGAACTGGAGCTTTTGACTCGCTTCTACAATGCGATTTTCGAAAGTGCTGAAGTCGCGTCTTGGAGGATACTGTACGTAGGTACCTACTTTTTCCAGCATCGTGGTTCTGTTACCATTGGTTACAATAACTAGTCCAGTTATAGCATATCTATGAAACATATTGATTTTTAGTTTATCATCATCATAATTGGTCTTAGTTCATCTGTTGAACATGATTTAGGTGGTATCAGTCAAGTTACAGAGCAGTTATTTGTCATTAAAAAAATTCGTTCATATATCCACTTCAGATAGCATTTTTGATGATCTTCAGCTGATCGTTATGGAGTACAGCGGATGGTAAAAGTAATAAACTTATAAAGTAAACTGTATTTTTATAAAAAAATCATCTGAAGGGATGACAGGTGTTAATGATCATATGACATGTGACTGATCACCATTTTTTTTATTTTTTTATAAACGACTTTATACTCAGTTTAATTAATAGATTTCTGATGTTTCCTTTACTGTGCTATAAGACCTTGCTTCCTTCCATATTACGTGATTCGAGGGCTACGGGAAGTATCCCATAGGTTTTGATTTACTAGCGAGTTCGAAATATGCGGGATAAGTACCGTCCTAGTTATTCATTTTCTAACAGTTTTTTTAGCAGAATATTATCCTGTACCATTCTAGTAAGCTTTTATTAGGTCAAGCTGTCCAGTTTCGGTTTTGATAGTGATTTATTGGCTACAAATATTGCTCGCGTGGAAAAATCGATGTTCTATAAAGGCAACAGCAGTATCCTGAATCAGTGACCGTCACATGACTGCCGAAATATAACGGAGACGCGAAAAAGATTCATGTATATCCTGCTATTGGGATGAAAATCCCCTGCATTGCTATTCTGTTTCTTTATAAACCAAAGCCCATCACGGAAACGATGACTTCCGATGTTACGTAACTAAATATGAACCGTTAAAATAGGTCATCAATCTTTGCCATTTATCATAAGATTGGTTATAAATCTCTGCAGATCCCTATATAGATGTCCAATTAAGATATTTCCCAGCTATTTTTGGAAAATGAGAAAAAAGAAAGGGAATAAAGTAATAGGTCAATACTCGGTACGTGACCAAGCTTAACAAGAGTCCTACATTGGGAATTCCGGCCCTCCGATATTGGTTTGAAACTGCTCGCTGGATTGTACTGTGCGTTTGGGGACCATTAAACTATTAGATTTGCCAGTAAATTTTGCCTCAATTTATAAAGCTAGACTAGATATCATAGTTTATCAGAACATATATATAATATCATATATTTTTATTATTAATTACTAGGTGCTGCCGCGACTTCGCACGTGTGGTACCTACAAAAAAGTAGCCTATGTCCTTCTCCAAGGTCCTATCTATCTATCTACTAAATCGGTTCAGCGATTTAGGCGTGAAAACGTAACAGACAGACAAACTTACTGTCGAATTTAAAATATTAGTAGGGATTTCAAAAAATTTTTTTTTTTTAAATAAAATTTAATTTTTGTTTATTTAGTTTTTATATATCTTTTTTTCTTAATGTTGTTATATAATAGCGCATTGTAATGCTATGTTATTATTGTGTAAATACATATATATGTACAGAAATGTACAGAATAATATACAATAAAATAAAATACTTGTCAAACAGTTGGGCTATCTAAGGACCGTTTTAAACGATCTATAGATAGCTCAACTGATCGAGATCACTGCCACTAAAATAAAGAAATAAGTAGGTATATACCTACCATTTCAGTCAAGTGTATTTTTCTAAGCAGCTGGAAAAAGTTTTAAGGAGGTCACAGTTGTCCTACTTTTAAGTCCTGAGCCAACCTTAAATCCATTCGTAGCCATTAAGGTAAGTAGGAAAGTTGTTTTTGTGAACCCTTGTCCACATGCCGGGAATAGCGAAACCTTAATCTACTTCTGCCCTTCAATTATCGTCTTCTTCAGTTTGTCTATCACTATTATATCTTTTGGTTGACAAATATACCTATTCATTTAATTTTTAAAATCTGATCGAATTAGTAATTAAACCAATGTTCAATTACAAAAAATGAAATAAAAATTAAAATATGGGGGGTGTTATAAGGTTACGAGTATGTATCTGTGTGTCCGTGTATCTGTGTAACGGTGTGTGCGGTGTGTGTATGTCTGTGTGTGTGTGTGGTGTGTGGTGTGTGTGTGTGTGTGTGTGGTGTGTGGTGTGTGTGTGTGTGTGTGTGGTGTGTGTGTGTGTGTGTTTGGGTTTGTGTGTATGGGTGTGTGTCTGTCTGTCTGTCGTGGCAGATTTGTATTTTTGTATGTAACGAATAAACATAAAAACTACTGGACCGATTTGAAAAATTCTTTTACCGTTGGAAAGCTACACTATCCCCGGGTGACATAAGCTACTTTTTATCCCGGGAAAATTGGTTTGTCCCGCGAAAATCTTCAACGCGAGCGAAGCTGCGCGCGTACAGCTAGTTAATGATATAGCGAGAAAGTGGTAACCTTGTCCCGATGCTGCAGTATCATATGGAATCTGCAGGATACGTAACTCCTAACCAATTAACAACAGAGGTAACGTGTTTAGGTGCACTAAAATGATCTCAATGAATATTTGATATACATATTCTATTCCAAAATTTGACCTAATTACCCCCTCCCTTCCCGAAACATATTGAGGTATAAAACAGATCCACACACTCTACACGATATTACTCAACACATACACGTTACATAACAATCACTCTGCACACACATATTACAACCTCACTCAACATCTACATGGTACACTCCACACTCTACATGGAATAATTATTATCTAAATTCACTTCTTCTATACTATTACTTGCTTTTTATTTTTTATTTCAAGTCTCTTATTGCTGTTTTTAATTTTTGTTGTTTTATATGTAAAAAGAATATATATATTTATATTCGTGATAAATGTTCTCTTTTGTGTCGGGGTTTTTTAATTTTATTCTTTTACCTTATCTATCCTGCTACTCGTACCACTAAAGAAAACCAACAACTTTCTAAAACACTCAACGAATAACAACGTAACATTCTACAAAAGAAAACTCATGGAAAATCTTCCCGATACAAAAACCATCGATTCGGCTAACTGTATGTACGTAATTGTTTTGATAACGCACAAAACCAACTAACCCAAACTAAGAGTAGCTTATATTATGGTGACCGACCGCGGTAATATTGAACGTTCGAACCAAAGCCAAAACAATATTTTTGACATATTTCGTACCGCGCTAATCCCTGTAACGGAAACGATTTAGCTCTAATTTGCATTATACGTTGATCAAATGTTGCGGGATCGCGTTGTTTTTGACAGTGCTTTTAAACGAACATTGTTATTTAGCACATCCTAGTAGTCTGTGCATAAAGTTAAATTTTCTTAAAAAGAGTACTTAAAATAAAATAAACAAAAAATTATATAAAAATTTGTTCGGTTGATATAATCAACGATTAAACCGTTTAGAAAGAATAGCGCGGTACCATTTTGACATTCATTTTTGCCATATCCAAACCTTTGCCAAAACCAATCCGTTCAATGGCAACTACGTTGATAAACAGTGCGATCGCCTTATTGATGACTGATAGAACACTTATATATTAATTTCTTACATGAAACTTTATAACACCGAGACACAGAACAAACACCTGTTAATTCCAGAAATGTACAGAATAATAAACAATAATATAAAATACATGTGTAATAGTTGAGCTATTTAAGAACCGTTTAAAACGATCTATACTCAACTCAACTGATCCAGATCACTACCAGAGGGCATCGTTCCCAAGACACTGGTGGCATTACACGAATAAAAACACATGAATATATTTTTATCAAATCATAATTCTGAATGAGCTAATTAACAGGAGACTGTAAACTAATATAAATGTTAACTCGATGCTGGCATAGCTCAAATGTAGGTCTTTTCAAATTGCAGTTTGACTTGACTTACAGCTGGTGCAATATGTACATGCATACAACGTACTACAGATTAGACTGTTTAACTGTGAATCGGCCGAACCTCTTAGTAACAATCAGCCGCAGACTTATCCTAGATCGAACCGTGATTCTGAAATGAAATTGGAAACAATTTCAATAGAACGCGATGTCCGGAATTCAGGTAAGATCCTTTCTCACTTTGTTTAGAAGCAGGCAACTTTTCCTTGGTAAGGGAACGGAGTTTGTTTGAAACTACGAATGGGTTAGAGACGTGATACCTAGTTAATTACGAGAAGGAGTAGGTACTATACTGCCTTGTACTATACTGCTCAGTTCGTAGTAGGTCTGCCTTTTGCGCTGTAGGTTGAGAGTTCGATACCCTCCCAGGATAAACAGTTGTGTGATGAACATAGCTGTTTGTCATGTGTCTGGGTGTTATAAAGTATTATGATACTAATAATAAATATATACTAATACTAATAATATACTCTTATTTTTTATTATACATAGAAACACCTAGCCCCGAGACAAATACTTGCAGATACATACAAACATTTGTCTCGCGGCGGGTATCGAACCCACAACCTTTTGCGTCTCAGCCGAACCTTAGCCCATTGCGCCAATTGCCACCATAATTACATACCTACGTATTATGTTTACAATTGTATAATCAAGAAAATACTGAAGAAATTTCTGAAACTGAAATATTTCATACTTAATGTGACCTGACCGACCTGTTTCGATTTAATCTCAGATTTATGAAGTCAACGAAAAAGTAGAAAATGGGAGCTCGAGTTAAAATGGTTTTTATTTACGAAATATCCTAAAAACTATACTAATACGATATAACTTTTGAAACTATCATAGTTTTAAACATAATTTGAATTTATCTCGTGATCATGGGGCATACAACTTCGCCAAAGTATCGGGAAGCAGTGAAGCACATATCATGGAAAATACCCCGTTTTGAGTGAACATTATAAACGATAACAAATGGGTTAATCCCATTGTGTCCCACTGTTGGGCAAAGATTCTCTCCAGTCATCACGGTTTTGAGCTAATTGGACCCAAGCTCTGACAATGGTGTCGAGATCATCTCGCCATCTCTTTTTAGGTTTGCCACGGTGTCATCTCGCTGTCTCAGGGCTCCACTGAATGGTGATTTTGACCCACAGCACATACGGTATGCGATAGAGATGACCAACAACTCAGCTCTCAGCTTCGCAACGTTTTGAGCTACATCAGTAATTTTTGTTATGAAACGCAGAATTTGTCTTTGTTGGTATTTGTCATATTCATTTATAGTCCAATCTCGAGGACCTTAGGTCTAGCAAGCATTGTAACTGGGCAGATAATGAAAAAAGAACAATGTCATCGATAAAACAATGGTTCAAAAGTCTCGTCCCGCTGAAGTCTATAAAAATAATAATAATATAATATTGGTGGACAATGCACACAACACCATATAGCCCCAAACTAAGCATAGCTTGTATTATGGTGACCAGATGGCTGATAGAATACTTATAAATTTAAATACATACATAAGATACTTTATAACACTCAGACACAGAACAAACATCTACGTTCGTCACACAAATGTGTGTCCTGGGAGGGAATCGAACCCTCAACCTACAGCGCAGAAGGCAGAGCTATTACCAACTGAGCTGACAGGCCAGTCAATATGTCAATATGCCTTCCCAGTCCGTTTTCATTCTAACTTTCTGAAGACTTCTACGATGGTACTGATGAGTGTTGGTGACTGTGGATAACCTTGCTTGACACCATTTTCTATTGCAAATATGGGAGCTTGTGTTTGTAAATTTATTGCTGCTATGTTATTTTGGTAAATATTACGGATGTAGGTTGGTTCAATATTTTGTTTGGAGAGAACAGTACTTATTTCAGAATGGGCTATGGAATCGAATGCTTTGGCGTAATCTACAAGGAGATGATGAAGGTATTAAATTAATTGAGCTATTCTATCAATTGATTGATGACGTGAAGATGGTCAGTAATAATTTTACCTATTCGTAAGCCTGCCTGTTCTTGTAACTGTTTCAGTATCTCTCCAATACGTCATTTGAAAACAAAATATCTTGAAACAAAAGTAAAAGGTGAGTGAAGGATGTCAGACATCGTCACGCAGTCTTTAAACCAAACTTCTTAGAAACTGGCTCGGCTGTTACAAGTACAATGTGTTTAAGTTCCAAACATTGAAACATTCTAATAAGTATGTTAGTGTGAAGAGTGATGATAAGATGTATGAGGAATGTGCTCGCTTCATTAATAAGCTCTCCATCATAAATACCGTTATTGAGATTAATTTTAGTTAAGCATATTAGGGGATAATTCGAGGAAGCACCCCGCTCAAGTATTATTCTCTCAGCTTAGTTTTAATTTTGTTTAATATTTGATTGAATGTACTCATCATAATGGGTGAAGATTTATTTATGGTATAAATAACAAGACTCGCTTACAATAATAAAGAAACTGAATGAATGGTTTCCTTTTCCACTCTAACGCGTTACAGGTCTTGCCCGTACTTACTTATAACTATTGTTACAAGCAAATTTGCGACAGGCTGTAAGTATCTATTTTGTTTCTGGTGAGATGTGCTCGATGACGTACGCTCTTCTCGAGTCTTTTGTAAGACAGAGGTGCCTGGAACTGAGCATATCCTTGCATTAGGTCTTATTGACGCGATGCACCGACGAACAGCATGTCACGGAGGCAAGGGCAGGACAAGATGATGTTCCTGACTCTATTAGTAGATGCATCCATTTGCGCAACTCTCCGAAAGCCGCAAACGACACTATCACAAGCAAGTTTACGCTGCGACTTTCGGGAACTCCTTGAATTTTGAAATTACGGTTACACGAGATCTTCTCGACTGCCGATTGTTGGTTCCCTATACATGAAAGCTTTTTTTGCACACGAGATTTCTGACTTGAGCACCACAATTTTTTTGTCTCGTACTGCAATTTTATTTTTATGTCATATTGCTCATTCGTGAGAATTACAGTGGTAGTAGAAAAATCCTTCATTAGTGTAGTCTTCATCACTGGACACATGACACATCACCTGACATCTATAGCCACAAGCTCTTTAATATCATGTCTCAATAATTCACGTATACTGGGGGTAAAATCAGATATAGGGGCTAGCTTATAGGCCTTTGACACGGTCTGCCACGCTATCTTAATTGGTAAACTGCCAGCTTACGGATTGCCAGTTCAGTTCTGCACATGGCTTGCTGACTTCATGAGGGAAAGATCCATTCGAGTAGTGGTTGACGGCTCCTCGTCTGTTCGATTGGCAATTAATGCCGGGGTACCTCAAGAGCCAATGCTCTCTGCCACACTGCCACACTGTCAAACTGACATTCAGAAACATTCAGAGACGAGATGCTTATGCGTCAAAATTTGTTACTCAAGGCCGTATCCGATTAGGGTAATGCAAACTTTACGGCGAAAAAAAATCTGTTTCTCCAAGACCCCGTTTTCTGAAATGTACCGGTGACTACAAAAGATCATCTCCAACTCGGGAGTTTTGGCTCCAATATCGAGTGTAAGGCCAAGACTGCTGCCATGAAGCTTGGTATTCTCCACAAGATCCTCCATTGCTGCCATGTATAGGATGGTTCAGCCAAATGGCAGCTGGCTGTCTTGGACTCGATCTAACGTAGAGCACTGAGGCTGATTGGTGAGCAGCTAAACGCTGAGACTAAGTTTCAGAGTATCAAGCACTGCCGTGAAGTTGCTTGCCTTTCGATCTTTTATAGAATACATTTCGGAAAATATGCCCAGGAATTGCATGATCCAATCCCACCATCTCCTTTTCACAACAGAACAAGCAGACGTAGCGTTCAACAATGTCGATTCCTTGTTAATCTACCACCCCTATGAACAAAGCATTTTGCTTCCACATTTATAAAGCATACAGCCATGGAATGTAATACTTTGCCGTCGTCCGTCTTTCCTGTAAACTACAATCTGGGTCTCTTCAAGTAAAAAGTTAATAGGAATAGAATAGTATTCTAGACCTTCGTGCCCCATCGTCAGCCACCACATCATCGCCTACCACCAGTCGAGATCTTGTTCAAACGTAGGGATATCTATGAAAGCTTCTCATCAAGCAGTTTGCTAATGCTGTCGAGAGTTAGTGGCATGTTGCCGTCAATTGCAGGCTTAGTTGCGGATGAGAGTGTTGTTCACGGCATGTTCTTGGTACTTGTGTATTTGGTAATAATATCTATATTCGTGGTAGCTTTCGATCGCACAGGTGTATTGTCCTTGTTTCTGCGACCCGTAACATTTGAACATAAAGGACAACTTAAGAAGGCCAATTGTCTTTTATTTAAACTTGTCACTTTATTGATATCTATGTTTAAACATTCATAGCAATATATAGATTTGCAGGTATTGCAAGTAAAACATTTATTCTTAAGGTTTAAATTGGAACACTCACTGCAACTCATGTACCAAGAATTTTTTTTTTCTCCCATTTGGAACCCCATATCTTAAAAACCCTTTGTCCAATTTGGTTCTATAGGTTACCAGCTCATTTCTTAATTCCAACCCGTTGAACTGCCAAACTGCCTTCATTTAGATCGGATTGTCCAAGTTTCCATTGAGCTCGCTTTGCTCGCTCGATCAATAATCAGTATGGGTGTCCAAACTATTCTCGCCGACATTCATTATCTCCCCATGTAAACGAGGCTCAAAAGCCACGTCACAAGACTTCAACTATAATCGCATTAAAAGTAGAGGATAAATTATAATAAAGCGAATTGTTTTTACTGAAAACCAAATTGTCTAAGAGAAAATCAACTTAATTAACCAATTTTCAAGTTTAAAGGAAGCGAGGAAAGTGAATCTCTCTACAAACGACTGTAATTAGGGAGTTATAAGCACGGCGCTTAAGTCGGAGGTTTGATAACATGATTGGGACTCTAAAAAGTTTTATCTTCAAGGAAAATACCTAAATAGGTGATACTTTGAAGCACGTGCTCAGAAAAGCCGCTTTCATGCTTTGAACTGTTATCTAATTAGCCTAAAATGCCCAAAATACTTGTAATAATTAAGTACTTCTTTTTCTACAAACAAATCATACATAAGCATATTATTATAATTAATCAGATTATATAGGTGACACAAAGCTTCAGTAATCAAATTATCTAAAATCATTTAAAAAAGACCTGACGAGTTTTCAATCGTATTCTTTTTGAACTGGGGGTATGAGGAGCTTGCACCTAGATTATACGTATACGTATACGTATACATATATACGTTTAATAAAAATGAAAAATATATAAAAAATAAATGACCGTACTACGTTTAACCTATATTGAAAAGTCTCTTCGAATCTGTAAATTAGGGTCGTAATCACTCCAAACTCATAAACGGAGTGTGATTCGCGTCAACTTAATGGCATCGCTGTCGAACTCCCGAATATCTAATAATAATATCAGCAACTTTGACAGGCCCTCAGGCGCACTGTTGGGTGTGAACGAGAAACTTCCCAGATTATCGGCTTGTAATGAAATTTGTTTTGATGTATATATCCATAACATAAATCTTAATCCATAGCTCAGCTGTTTAGATTGTAAATACTTGTTTCCAAAATATACATAATTATCTAAGATGAAAACCATCTTAATTATTGTTTAATCTTGTAAGAATTCATAGTATTAGCTAACTATTTCTATGTTTTTGTCTCGGGTCTGGGTGTTTCTATGTATAATATGTATGTATTCAAAAAAACAGTATTTAGGTATTATCAGTCATGTGGTACCCATAACACAAGCTCTACTTACTTTGGGGCCAGATGATGCTGTGAGAAATGTCCGGTATTATTATTATTACTGTTTAATCACAATAACCGTTTTTGTTCAAATTTGTCGATCAAATTGTATACAATTTTTAGATTTTTGTTGATTTTTTAATAATTAAAATTTAAATAGGAACACCTGGGAATGGACCACCCTTTAAACAAAATAATTTTCCAATTCGGTTAAGGCGTTATTGAGTAATCGGTGAATATACATAAAAAAAAGATTCTGACGAATATACAAATACAAAACTTTCTTTATTCAATAAAATCACAAGTACCACTTTGAATCGTCTTTTTAAATGCTAGTGAATCTAGGTGCCGGTTCCTCCTAACCCTATTTCAAGAAGAATCCGGCAAGAAACTCGTCTGGTCTTAACACTTTTTTGTATGATTCTTGACAATTTTGTTACGGATGCCGAGTCGAGTTGAGAATTGAGAGCCTCTTCCTTTTTTGAGGTCGGTTAAATACGTTTGATAAATACCTCATAAAATACGTAAAAATAAGTATGTAGTTAGATGAAATCCTTTTATTAAATGGCGTGCGCTGCGAAAACTATCGATTACACATAAAATAATGTACTAGGTGTTTATAGTTCTCATTATCCACAAAAAAGTACGCGAGGCTATACATAGGGTTAGGCGCACGCCATTTAATGAAGGGAACGCCTTTTATAGGGATGTTTTGGATACCTTAGGTTACATTATTGTAACCTAATATCTAATTTATATGAAAATCTATTTACAGCTTTTGTTACTCATTGTAACGTGGCTTTCTGTACGTGAAAAAGTTTGAGTCGGTTAAGGAGTTTGGAAGTTTATCAATTACAAATAAACACAAACAATCTAATCTTCTCTCTTTATAATATTAGCTTAGATTTAGCTTAGCTGCAACTTCAAACGCATAAAAAGTAGATATTATATATGTTGTATCTACATAAAAAACTAGCCTATTTGAAAATGTATATTGATCTGTAAAACCGTTTAGCTGTGAATATGTAACAAACAAACAAACAGACTGACAGTTAGAGTCACTTTAGAATTTATAGTATTACTAGCTGTCCCGATCGCAAATTCGTACGAGCGTTTAAAAAGAAAAAAAAATCTAATTGTAAATCTAAACTATTCTCGAATCCACTTGGTGTGTGGACTGGTTTCCGCAACTAGGTGAATCCACACAAAAATGGGTCCAGCCGTTTAGGAGGAGTCTAATTACAAACAAGTTGACATGACACCTGTTGATGTTTTTACAAATAATTTTTATTTTATACGTTTTTTTGAAGTTACAGAAAATAATATTATAAAGAATCACGACTGTAGTCACTATGTGACATAAACTATGGTGGCTATATTAACTACTTATAAAAGATGTAGACCGATACTTCGTTTTTCATTTCATGATGTAACATAACACTTCTAAATTAATATTTTTTCCTCGTTTTATTGCATGTTTTATTCTGTAATCTTAGCGAAATTTTAATGAATAATTTGTGACTGCATAGAACAAGTATGAACAATTGAATTATAAGTGTATTATAGTGTAATGTGATTTCAACGACGAGGAACCCCGAGAAAGTTCTAGAAGGCCATTCCGCGATGACGTTTAGATTTGACAACCATGACCATCGACTAAGACTTTATTATCAAACAATCACTTGATAGGTACTGGTAAAATTGTCGACATGACAGATGCAATTATTATTGGAAGAAAAAAAGAAGTTGTAGACCATACTTTTTTTGGATATTGGACACACAGCGTCATCTAGCTCTAAAGTAAGCAGAGCTTGTGTTTTAGGTACCACATGACTGATATACTATTGATATATTTTTTGTCAATATATACATATCTTTATAAATACAAATCTTCTGTGCGTGTGTTTGTTATTAAACTCCTCCTAAACGGCTGGACCGATTTTGATGAAATTATTTCTGTGTGTTCAAGTGGATTTGAGAATGGTTTAGATTTACAATAAGATATTTTTTTTAAATTTATTTTTCTTTATAAAACACGCGGACGAAGTCCCGAACGAGACAGCTAGTTATATATAAAGAAACACCCATACCCGAAACAAATACATATACGCCGATCATAAAACATTTGTCTCGTGACGGGATCCGAACCGCGGAGGGAAATCTGAGTCTCATCAGAAAATCAGGCCTTCACCAGGTCCAGTAGGGCAACAGAGGTCGAATCACACAATATTTATATCAAAAACCTCATCTGATCGATTGGTACAAACATTTAATTTTGAATAAAGCCTCTACAAAGCTAGACCATATCTATCCAGCGCCATCTGCCACAGATACGAAGTTCCGGCAAGTTTTGATTTATTACCTCGCGCCGACGGCAGCTGCTACCGACTCCTGGAATGCACAGCTTGTGATTAACGTAACTGGATCCACAGGTGCTAGTTTATAAACGACAAACAGTTTTAATTCTAACAAAGTTGTTTGTTACTAACAAAACCTTCATGAGTTACTATACATTTTGATAAACACGGGTTTTACTCACTCTACCGTGAGTGCGAACCGTGAACTCGCTTTTTTTACATGATCCATCTTATAATTACCTTAACAACGAAATACTAATACAAGAGAGTTTATACATTTCAAGTGTGTCAGTTAACTGTCTGAGGGCAGAGCGACATGAGGCCATGCATTCTTATCAATAATATAGTAATTTATATTATAATAAGCTTTCTTCTAAATACTACCTTTTATGCTTTAAATTTTTTAATAGTATTTTAGTAGCATTTTCAGGAAGCTTATTATAGAAGCGCACCGTGTTCCCCAAAAAAGACTTATTTACTTTTTGTAGTCGAAACCTAGGGATGTATAATTTATGTCTATTCTATAACCCATCTCTATTTGTATGTGTGTATAACAAACTTTCACATATATATATATATATATATATTGAAGCTATTGTGAGAATATTAATTTCTTTGAATACTTCTCTCAAGGATTCTCGTGGTTTCATTTTGTAAATGACACGTATTGCCTTTTTTTGCATAACAATTATTTTACCAATATCAGCTGCTTTCCGCCAGAGAATGATGCCATATGACATAACACTATGGACGTAACTGAAATAAACTAGCTGTAGCTTCATCAGCAAGCCACCGTATCGCACGAACTGGATATGCAGCGGAACTAAGTCTACCAGCAATTGTTTCAATTTGTGGTCTCCACTGTAGTTTTGCATCAATATTAAGACCTAGGAAGATCGTGGAATCTACAAGAAAAGTATATTCGCTATAACTACCAGTACGACATGTCAGGAATCAGGCATATCGCAATACCTAAAATATTAGAAGATATGTATGGCAATCGCACGAAAGGAGCCTCTGAGTCTCTGTTGCACTTTAATCCTTTCACCACACCGGTTCGTAATGACAAGAAGTAGACTGATTTGATAGAACTTGTGGGCAGAAAGGTTACGTCGATTGTAAGTATCCCTGTCATTCTCGATTACTCGTTATACACACGAATAAATATGAATAGACGATGCACACATATAACAAATTAAAAAACCAACCCCGCTTTAATAGCGGAGGTAAAGAATAGTCTGTGAGCAAAAGCAAGATTAAGGGCGGACAGACAGACATGCGGACGGATAACGAAACTATAAATACCTAATAATAATAATAATAATACCTTTAGATTACACGATACAATAACAAAATAAAAACATAATTACTAACACATTTAAATACACAATTAAAAGTGATAAATTTCTAATTTAAATTTAAGTAAAATAAAATATAAGCATGTACAATTAAAACAAATATAAAACTTTAACCTAGCACTACCTACTACCTCTACCTCTACTACCTAATCTTTATACATACTACATACAGTAGTATGTATAAAGATTTCTTGTAGACTTTCGGAAATTCGGAAACAAATCACCCTACTGCTAATATTAAAGAACGTAACATGCAGTCTCATAAGCCACTTTTGTTTCGACTTATTGTTTTGCCATACCCATACTTGTCAAAGTTCTCGAAAACAACTGCAATATTCCGTCGATTCATCCCAGCGATGTGTATAAATGATCTCCGTGCCGTCACTCGACACTTTCGGACCCGGGTAACGAGGCGCGGACGTCAATAGACTCAATCGATCTTCGTTACATGACCTGTGATACATCTATAGCTGTTATGACGGCTACAACTACTATAGTTTGTATGTAGAGGATGCATTATGCGTAAACTGAAGTCCGTAACGAGAACAATTTCCGGAACACACGCTGAAACCGCAAATCAGGTAGTTCAAGCCCAAACTTTACACGAAACGCTTTGAAATAGACATCAAATTATTGAAATTGGCCGTGACAAAACTATTGTTTGATGAATATAACTTTGTATCAACATCAACTCGTTTTACAAAGTGGCAACTTTTAATGCATGCATTTACAATTTGTGCAGGTTACAAAACTTTTGACCATTTCCGCCGGTAAAATAAAGTGCGGAACCTCGACTTCCGTTACACAGTTTCATTACATCAGCGGAATTACGCTCACACATAATGGCATCACAAGATTTCGGATTCTGAAGTCAGATAGAGAGTCATTTATTTGAAGTAAAAAGCGTTATACTGTAAAAATAATGTTTTACGAGTATCACGTATCGTTCAATCACGAGCGTCGGTCGGTAATGTCGTACTGTCGATTTGTCCCCCTGTGGTTTACAGGGGGACAAATCGTTTGTTTTCCTCGAGTATTTTCACCGATTACTCAAAACGCCTGAACCGATATGGAATTTTTTTTTTTTGTTTCAAAAAAACAATTCAATTTTGTTTTTTATGTTCTGCTGTTAATATCTGGTGCACACGGTTCATATCGTATGAGATAAGCGTTCTATTTTCAACCTTATGTCAAAAGTATAAGGTAAAAATGCGTTTGGCACGACGTTATATCACCAAACTAGTCTCTTGGTAGATGCTATGATGTCTATGTAGGTAGAAGCAAGTTATTTGCGAGCGCTTTCATAGAAATATATGTTATTGTGATGCTTTGTGTTTGCAATTATAGTACAAAATGGCGTGAAGACATTTACGTCCATATTCTAGCGTTCCATGTTCGTCTGTCTGTATGTCTGTCGACCCTAATTAGAAACCTTACGAGCAAGGTTTCTAATTAGGGTCAGGGTTGTTATTCGTCTAATGGAGAATACGTATTATGGCTCCTACAAAATTGTGTAATAAAAGTTTAAAAAAATACATATAATGTGGGGTTGCATTATTTGAAAAATTTACTTTCTTATCGTATGACAAATCGTTGAAAAGTTTTTAAGTTATACAATTATAGATAGAAGTTTCTTGAAGTGGTTTTTTAATTCGTTTGATAAATATTAAACTTTGAAGTTAACATTTTTTATAGTCTGATATCTAAAACTTTTCAAAATACACTCGAGAGCAATGAATCCGGGTCACTTAAATAAACGCAGTAATGTAAGCACGAGGAGGCAAAACAAAGTATTAAAATTGAAGAAAATCGTAATGTACTTCAAAAATTACATGTTTCCTATTTTTGTTTTAAGGCGAGATAAGTTTTTTTCAATTTTTAGTAAATAAAATGACTCATAGATTTTATTACTTTCATTTAAGGTGATATTGTCTATTAAACACAATATATTTTATTAAGCTAGCGTTCTTAGTTTCCGAGATTTATATGTTTCTTTAAGTGACCCGGATTTATTGCTCTCGAGGTAGTAGCATATAATAATTAGTACCAGGATGACCGAGCTCTGCTCGGTATAAATCACGGATAAAACGACGTTTTATAAAAAAGAAACCTAGTTAGATCGATTAATCGCCCCCGAAAAAAATCGTTGGAGCCGTTTCCGAGATTCAGATTATAATATATTATGTCATATTATGACATAATATAACATTATGACATTATGACATATTATGACATTATATTATATTATGTCATGTGTGATTATATGATTATATCAGATTATATTATAATATATTATGTACAAGAATTGCTCGTTAAAGGGTATTAGATAGATAAATAGATGAAATTATTAAACAATATCACCTTAGACCTCACGAGATTAAAAATGGTAAATAAACTAACGTTCAAATTCATGAAAGCTCTATATTAAATTAAATTAAATTTGCTTAAAATGCTAACTACAGCATATGGTGTTGAATGGGTTTGGAACCTGTTTAGTCTTTCAGCCAGCACGCCCTTGGCCAATTTATGGAATCCGTTCTGGACATTTAGATATAATTTATTTAATAAAAAACTTGAGTGTCTTAGCGTCTTTGACTGTACTTTTAACTAAAACTGATTACATGATTTGATGACCTTTGTGGCGCAGTGGGCTAAGGTCCGTCTGAGATGCAGAAGGTTGCGGGTTCGATTCCCGCCCCGGGAATAATGTTTGCATGATCTACAAATATATGTCTCGGGACTGGGCGTTTTTATCTATTCCTTTAAACGAGCAATTCTTGTATGTATATAAATATAATCTGAATCTCGGAAATCTCGGCTTCAACGATTTTCATGAAATTTAGTATGCAGGGGATTTCGGGGGTGATAAATCGATCTAGCTAGGTTTTATTTTTAGAAAACGTCGTGTTACCCATAAAAAAAATATATGTTTAGTTAAACATATATTTTATATCTATGTATATAAAAGAAAGTCGTGTTAGTTACACCACTTATAACTCGAGAACTGCAAGACCGATTTGGGTGCAACTTAAAATGAAAATAGTTAGTACATAAGACTAGGATATAGGTTATTTTTATCCCGGAACAACAACAAGAACGGGAACGGGAATGGGGCACGCGAAGCTGCTAGTGCCATCTATCAATATTAATATTTATTTAACTTTGTTAATCTCTGTAATTATTACAATAATTTGAATAGCTATCTTTTTTTAATAGCGATATTCGTACTTTGATATTTTTTGTGGTCAGCTAGTAATGAATGTATTAACAAAAAAAAGTATATCAGTCACTAGCTGTCCGCGCGCAGCTTCGCAGCTTCGATTTTTCCCGGGACAAACCAATTTTCCCGGGATAAAAAGTAGCCTATGTCACCCGGGGATAGTGTAGCTTTCCAACGGTAAAATATTTTTTCAAATCGGTCCAGTAGTTTCGGTGCATATACAATACAAACAAACAAACAATCAAATCTTTCCTCTTTATAATATTATTAAAAATATTTACGGGTATTTATCGCGTTTTATTTACCTATTTTTCCCGACGTTTCGACAGGTTTACACTCTGTCGTGGTCACGGGATGACTGGATCAAGTCGCCAGAGTATTACCAAAATAGGTAAATAAAACGCGATAAATACCCGTAAATATTTATAATAATGTGTTCTGATCGCGTAAGTTTAAAAAACTTTATTTATAATATTAGTAAAGATCTAGTACCCAAAACACAAGCTCTGCTTAAATTAGGGCTAGATGATGCTGTGTGAAATGTCCAGCATTATTTATTTATTTATTCTGTAGTTATCTATTTTATGATGTCTATTTTCTCTTGACTGCATCATAGTTTGCAGTAGAGTACCATTTTTAAAAAAACACTTTAAATTTGACGTTGACTGACGTGTTGTAGCTCATTTTACTAATCATGTATAGAGGTTGACTAAACCATCCTAGGGTTTTCAATGTATAAATAATAAATAAATAATGCCAGACATTTCCCACAGCACCATCTGGCCCCAAAGTAAGCAGAGCTTGGGTTATGGAAACCACATGACTGATATACTACTTATATACTTTTTTTGTAAATACATAAAATTTTTAATTTTTAATTTTGTTTTAATACATATTATTCATAGAAAAATAATCAGACTAGAGACAAATACTTGCAGATCATACAAACATTTGTCACGTCGCGGGAATCCAACTCGCTACCTTCTGCGTCACAGGCAGGCCCACTGCGCCACAGAGGTCGTCAAAATCAATATAACTAAAGGAATTAAATGTAATTTTTAACTTATTATAGAACTTTCATTTATAATATACTCTAATTTAAATTTTGGTGTAAGCAAAATAAAGTCGATCGGATTTTAGCTGAGTGACTTGTTTTTAGTCTCTTAGGACCTCAGGCACCAATTACAATATTTGCGGGCCTTATTTTAATTAAGCAGTCATTTGTTTATATACGGGTTGGTTTCAAGGATAACTTGAAGATAAGATAAATCTAATGGCGTTCTGGGTAATTTAAGATGAAGAGGAATTTAATTTCAAGATGCTTGAAAAGTTAAATAAAACATTTAATTTACTGAAGCGCTCGGACATAGTCGTTCCTAACTTCACTGGGTTACATTAATCGAAACATTCGCTCGTAGAACCATCAGTAATACATCTTAATGATGGCTAAATTAGACCAGCTTGACCATGCAGTTTATCTCGGAGGACTGACCCTAAACAAATCAAGTTAAGCAACGTTCTACGAGGTCAGTACTCGGATGGGTGACCGCAGTGGCGTTCATGAGCATTGCCGTGCTTCTGTGAGCATGTTTAGATGTGGGTCCCGGGTTTTTACGGTTCCGAAGTTCACATGGAATCCTTATAGTTTCGGTATGTCTGTTTTTCTGACTGTCTGCCCTTAATCTAGATCTTGCTTGCAGACTATTAGTTTTATCAATTTTATAAATTTTGGAGGGTAATACCTATTAGTGACTCTTACAAGGTTATAAAATAAAAACATATAAATAACGGTTTTGAACGATATTTCATATTATATAGGAATATGTAATGTGGGGTTGATTTTTAAATATTTTACTCATCTTGTTGCAAATCGTTGGTAAGGTCTTTCAAAGATACTAGAAGTTTCTTAAACAGTTCGACACAGACACTTGTTTTATAAATTTTAAGCATTCCAGTGGCCATTTTTGATAGAGGTCTGTGTCCCACCCCCTCCTGCCAGCTAAACTGCTGTTTGAAGAATCCCGGATTCATAGATATATAATAAAATTACAAGGATAATTATCACGGAATCAAGGCTTTACAAGATTTTGAGTAACAGCCTGTTTTATAAATCTTAAAAAAAAAGGCCCATACAATTTTTTTGCTCCGCTAATTAGACTCCATCAAAGTTGGCCACTAACTATACGAAATTAGTAGTACGTATCAATGTACATGTAAAAATTTAAAATCTTAAAAACCCCTGGCACAAACCAATACATATGGACATCTATCTATTTAATACCTATACATATTCCAATACATACAAACTCGATACTTATGCTGTATGTTGGTTATCCTGCCAGATGATACTGCAGTATCAGGTCGAGGTTACCATATTCTTGCAAAATAAGTAAATAATGGAGGACATATCATACAGCAGCATATGTCCAAGAGCAAGCTTTGCTTACTATGTGTTATAGGAACTTATATTCTTTTATTGTTGAGAACATATGTTCATACTAGCTGTTGCTAGCAACTTCGTCCGCATTTTTTTTTGAAAGGAATTGTAGCTTAAATCCTTCCCCAGGATGCAATTTATCTCCTTGACAAATTTTATTGATAAGTTTCAAACCATTGACACCCACCACCCATTAAAAAGTTTCCATACAAACATTCACACTCCATTTTACTCCATTTAGTTTGCATTTTAAGTATCCAAGCCAAGTTTCTAAGAAAACAAACCACCCGTTAAAAAGTTCCCATACAAACTTTGACACCCCATTTTATCCCTTTGTTAGAGTTATTTTGTAAATCCTGAAACACTTTATTTATTCATATCAAGTTTCAAGCAAATCGCACCACGCGTTAAAAAGTTTCATACATTCGTTTTCACCCCTTTTCACTCTCCTAGGGATTGAATTTCAAAAAATCCCGCCTTAGCGGTTTTGCTGTAAAAGGAAGTCTTCCAAATTTCAGCTTTCTAGCTTCAGCGGTTTCGGCTTGGCGATGATGAATCAGTCAGTCAGGTTAAGCTCTTATATAGGTATAAATTTATATATTTTACATATAAACACCCAAACCCGATACAAATACTTACATATCATTCCGCAATTCCCGCGGGGAGAATCGAACCCCCTCTAGTGTCTGAGACGAGCCTTCGCCCACTGCGCCACAGAGATCGTAAACTTTTTACTTCAAAATTGCTGCTAAAGAGTCGTAACGCAAGCTTCACAAAACCTCGATCAAAGACTCCAATAGCCCTAAATTCTTTGGACAGTATTCAGTTTGATTAATGTTTTCCTCTGATAGCTCGGTAAAAATGCTGCAGACTTGTAAAATGATAGGTACTATCCGATGAGAGATTTGACAGATGCTCCTAATGAGACCGCCGCAGCCTTAATAGCTGGGAAAAGGAGGTCGCTTGCTCTGAAGATGGATCCCTGAAGTTTGAGAAATAAAGGGTTAAGTTTGCGAACAGTTCGTCATAAAACCGAACCTAACCCTTTTTACTACGAAGTGTATGTACATTGTAAAATGTGTGTACAGTATGTGTCAATACTGGTTGATGAATTTTGTTAAGACTTAGCACCCACTAGCGAATTAATCCGTGCGGTTTGTATCGCTCTATGTTGAACTATGTAGATAATATTCAAGTAATATTCAACGTGTGGTTTTCCGCTTGTGCGTTTGATACGTTTGATTCCATGCTCCACAGAATAGAGTGAAAAAAATTGCGCTAGGCCTAAAAATGACAATTTGTAAGTTGTATTTTCAAAGTTATGTTTATGTCGACTGATAAATTTGTCCTTTCTGTCTGATTGTAATAACTGCCAGGACTAGATATTTTAAAAATTATATAATTCATTTTGATTTCATAACATTGAACAGATAGATGACGACCTCTGTGGCGCAGTGGGTAAAGGCCTGCCTGAGACACAGAAGGTTGCGGGTTCGATTCCCGCCGCGGGACAAATGTTTGTATAATCTGCAACTATTTATCTCGGGTCTGGGTGTTTCTATGTATAATATGTATGTATTTACAAAAAAAATAAGTATATAATAATAATAATAATAATAATGCCGGACATTTCACACAGCATCATCTGGCCCCAAAGTAAGCAGAGCTTGTGTAATGGGTACCACATGACTGATATACTACTTAAATACTAATACTTTTTTATGTAAATACATACATATTATACATAGAAACACCCAGACCCGAGACAAATACTTGCAGATCATACAAACATTTGTCCCGTGGCGGGAATTCAACCTGCAACCATCTGCGTCTCAGCCAGACCTTAGCCCACTGCACCACAGAGGTCGTCATATAAGTAGTGTATCATCATGTGGTACCCATAACACAAGCTCTGCTTACTTTGGGGCCAGATGATGCTGTGTGAAATGTCCGGGATAATTTATTTATTATTATTATATACAAATATTAAGTACTTTTCCGCTAATCTATTCCTAATGTGTGTGTACTTTTATATTAACGCTTTGCATGGCTTTTCAATTGCTAGTAGAGGAAGGTGGTAGCGTCCGCATTGTGTCTAACTCATTGGGAATAAATTGGGGGTACCTACTGAATATATATCTATTTGTTCAATGTTTTGTAATAGATTTTCGCAAAGACACATCTGAATCAATCTTCTATAATTCTATGATTAAATGAAGTAATAATCTACACTGTTGTCATTCGATATTATGTACGAAAGAATACAGTATTATATCTCGTTTAGTTTTATTAGGTCACAGATATGAAATAAGTTTTTCAAGGAGCGCGTGCTACCCACATCACAGCGGCACGTCAAGTTGTTTGATATTAGCCGCACACAATAGGTCTTCTGGGGACTGGCTAGAAAAACTATCCAGATTGTTGCTAACCAAACTAGATTGTAGACATACTCTACAACGAAACTCAAGCAATTATTCACCTTATCTCTATTGTAATAACTATAATATATTTAATTATAGAAATAATTACAGAAATTTACAGAATAATATAAAATACATGTGTAACAGTTGTGCGTTTAAAACGTTCCATAGATAGCTCTTTAAAACAGATCCAGATCACTGCCAAGAGGTTAGAGTTCCGAAGACTCCAGCGGCATTGCCACGTTGAATGACAACGCTAATACGCTGGGTCAGATAGGCCAGGTCTAGGGTCACGCAATGTTTTTACCAGACGTATTGTAATTTGAGTTGTTTTTAGAAAGTCTAAGAAGTTCGATTCTCTCCTTTTGTGATATGATGAACTTAGGTGTTTAATCTGTGTCTGGGTATTATAAAGTATCATATGTAAGTATTTAAAAATGTATAAGTATTCTATCAGTCATCTCGACGATAATCCAAGTTAGCTTGGGGCTAAATGATGTTGTGTGTATTGTTGATCAATATTAATTAATACTAGCTGCTGCCCGCGGCTTTGCACGCGCGGTATCTCCATAAAAGGTAGCCTATGCCATTTTCCAAGGTCCCAGTTATCTCTGTTCCAAAATTTATCAAAATCGGATTAGCGGTTTAGCCGTGAAAACGTAACAGAGAGACAGAGTCACTTTTGCATTTATAATATTATAGTATGGGATTTCTTACCAAAAGCCTAAATATTAATTTTCAGTTCCCTAACTTAAGGAAATATGAGTTGCCCAAACAAACTTACATCCCCTGTTTTACCCCTTCAAGGTTGTTTTTTAAGACAAAAAGAAGCATATATTCTTTTCCCGAATGCAATACATCTGCTTACCAAATTTCATCAAGATCTGTTCAGCCGTTTAGCTGTGAATTTACAATATTAGTAGATATAAATTGTATATTATTCAATGTTTGACAGTCAATTTGCGTATCTGGCAAATTCACTCTCAGATTTGTCTCTGAACTTTAGCCTTACGGCTTTGGTACATAGAATACAATATTTAGTACAAAGAAAACATTACCTCGCTATTAATTCACACAGCAATTAGCCGAAATTCTCGCGCACGTTTTAACAACAAAATTAATGATGAAATTCAATCGAAAAGTTTTGTCTGTTGAAGTCGTTATGGTTTCAACATTCAACAATTAAGCACGAATAAAAGGATTGATCCCCTGGTAGGTACGTACTCATACGTTACGTTTTGAATAACAAGGCCGAGAATCGTCAGCTCAGTAAATCGCTGTCAGCTTTTCTGTAAGTCGGCATATTTTCGGTGTTTGTCCGACGATAACATGTAAACCTTTAAACCGTGTTTGATAGATTTTAGTGGACATCTAGGACTATAGGTAGCTCACACTAAAAAAAGCGTGCGTCTCTGGAGAGCCCGACAGAAGTAATAACTTAAACTAATCTAACTAGCGCTGTGGGTTAGAGTGAGAGAGTAGGAGCCTGCCTACCGCTGCCGTGAGAGAAAGGGAAGCCAGGCAGACTGGCGCAGTAATGCGTTACGTAACGAAGCGGTTTACCCTCCCATAAGAAATTATCACTTGAAAAACTTTCGATGTTTTTAAAAGGTATCTGCAAGGAATTTGGAAAATCAGAGTTTGATAACCTGGCAACGAAGCACCGTAGACCTGGCCAGGAGGCACGTTCCGTATATCGGACTTTTTGACATTTAGCTAATGGATGAAACCCTGTAAAAATATCTTGACAAATTTATTTACAATGTTTTGGTACAGATATGTACAGAATAATAAACAATAATATAAAATACACGTGAAAGAGTTAAGCTATCTATAGACCGTTTAAAACGATCTATGGATAGCTCACCTGATCCAGATAACTGCCAGAGGGCAGCGTTCCCAAGACACTGGCGGCGTTGCCACGTTGAATAGCAATGCTAATACGCTGAGCTAGATAGGAGCCAGCTCTTGGGTCACGCAATGTATCTACTATACTCCTGTTCCTCCTGTTCCCCACGGGCCCAGGGTCTCAACTCCAAAAGGCTCAAATATGTAGGCCTTATCAAGACTGGCATACTTTGGTTGATGTACTGTTATAAATTGTATGAATAAATAAATTATTAGCTCCGGCTCCGCTCGCGTGTTATATGTATAAAAGTTGCATATAAGCTATGTCAGGTCCAAATTTATGTATATATATTCGACAACCTCTTTGGCGTAGTGAGCTAAGGTCTGGTTGAGACGCAGAAGGTTGCGGGTTTGTATGATCTGCAAGTATTTGTCTCGGGTCTGGGTGTTTCTATGTAATAATATGTATGTATTTACAAAAAAAATTAACATATATAAGTAGTATATCAGTCATATGGTACCCATAACACAAGCTATGCTTACTTTGGGGCCAGATGATTCAGTGTGAAAATGTCCGGGCTTATTTATTATTTACCATGTTTCATTTCAATTTGTTTGAATTATTGCGTTATTGAATAACTAACAAACATTCACACACACTTTCGCATTTATCTATACTTCTATACTAATATTATAAAGAGGAAAGATTTGATTGTTTGTTTGTTTGTATTGAATAGGCTCCGAAACTTCTGAACCGATTTGAAAAATTGTACCGTTGGAAAGCTACACTATCATCGGGAGACATATGTAGGCTAGTTTTTATACCGGGAAAATTGGTTTGTCCCGGGAAAAATCTTCAACGCAGGTGAAGCTGCGCGCGGACAGCTAGTATATATTAATAAGAGTTGATAGGATTATTAAATAGGTACATGTACAAAATATTTATTTTCCAATACGATCCCTTCCACGATTCGATCTTCGTCAGTGCATACATAACAACAATTGAACCCTCACCCGCAATCGCACAATCGAAGATTGGACTCGTGCCAGATTAAATATGCCTACTTGTGCTAAGTAATAGCGTGTTTGATATATTTATATATTTTTACTTAATGTGCCTAATAATGTTTTTTGGGTGAAAAGAAAGAAAGAAAGAAAAATTGTTTATTTGACATTACAGAGCGGATCAATTAAAAAAAATAAGAGAAAAAAGGTAACAATAAAGAAACAAAAATAAAAACAAAAGGTATGAAAAATTAAAAACAATAAGCTATATAGCAAGCTGACCCGACCACGCGTTGCTGTAGCTCAGTAGTTCTAATACTACTGAGCTACAGCAACGCGTTGAATGAATATACGCTAACCTCCAAATTATCAGTGTTTCTCTACTATATTATGCATGTATTATACATATAAACCTTCCTCTTGAATCACTCTATCTATTTAAAAAACTTCATCAAAATCCGTTGCATAGTTTTGAAGATGTAAGCATACATAGGGACAGACAGACAGCGGGAAGCGACTTTGTTTTATACTATGTAGTGAAACTACATCGTGTAGCTAATTAGGTATCTATCCTGCCAGACCAGGTATCTACGAACCAATTACGTAGGTACTAGGCACCCCATTGGTAGGCCAAACATAAGCACCAACTAGCCCCGCTCTGTGTGCGCAGCCAAACAAGTCAACTCAGCATAAAGCTGCTCTACTTGGTTGATAGTGGCTACCTACCATGTAAAGCTGTACTGGTTTACAGTCAGGGCCTGGGAATAGTGACGACACAAATAAAATAGTTTTAATGCGTCGATAATATTATCGAGATGCGTGTCATCGCCGCTTTGGAAGTGCCTTGTGCTGGGGGTGATTAATGGGGTATTTTTCCCCCTCGTTAAGACATCTTTGGTACATCGGTCGGTCTCTTTCCACCTATAGTTGAAAATTAAATCTTTTGAAATGTTTTCTAAATATTTACATTAAAAAACTAAAAAGAAAACCGACTTCAAAAAAAGGAGGTTTCTCAACTCGACCGTATATATATTTTTTTTTTATGTGTGTTCGCGGATAACTTCGTCGATTATGAACCGATTTTAATGATTCTTTTTTTGTTGGAAAGAAGATATTCCAAGAGTGGAATAGACCTCTGAATCAGAGGTCGAAGACCATCTGATGATGTCATCCCTGAGAAATCGAGGGGAACCTTCAAAAATCGTAGTGGCGACTAGTGTGTTTGTTAATTTTATTCATAAAGCACTACTATCGATCGATCTGATGATGGAGCCGAAAGACAGTCGAGGGAACTCCTCCACGATTTACAGCAATTACCTGGTGTTTGGGCTTGATTAATTTGTATTGATGAGAACTGGGTTTTGACTGTCATATAGAGGTCTGATGATGAAGACGAAGGACAGTCAAGGGAACTCCTCAACGTTTTACAGTAGCCACCTTGTGTATATACATGAAGTTGGTTGTCTTTTTAGTTTTTAAAACGTAATTATTTAATAAAAATTTGAGCTCATTATAATTTTAATCCCCTATTGAAGTGAAAACTTCTTTTAGCGCGGTACACATATTTTTAGATGAAGTAAAACCTCTGGATTCGCGACATTTGATTATAAACCTTAGATCCTGTCCAGGTGGAGCGTCTTACGCGCGAGTGCCCTCGCGCGTTTAAATTTGTATTGCGTCCAGATGCCGCGTTTTACGTGCGCTCCTACGCGCGATGTGTATGGGAGGGACCCAGGGACAGTTATAAGCATGGATCCAGAAAAGCAATTGTGTTGTGGCTCGCATACCGCCGATAGAAACGTCGTAAACAAAGAGGAAGTTGAAAGCTTCACAAAATGTCTCGACTATTTCTTCCCAGTTATTCCGCCTTATGACTCTATATTAGAATAATCCAAATATTCCATATCCCATGTGGCTACTCTTTTTCAACTTTGTCAATAAAAAGTTTCGTAGGTATCAAAATTATCAAGCTCCATTTTGCACTAAATACGTCCACTCGCCACGGACTCGCGCGTACTTCTGGACGCAGCAATAGCGCCTGAGTATCTCAACACGCGCGGCGCTCGCGCGCGAAACGCGCGAGTCGAGAGTCCGGCACGTTACACGCGTTTTACGGGTGAGTTAGGTAACGCGCGTAGGACGCGATGTATATAGCTCTAGTATATGGAGAACGCGCGAGTGCACTCGCGCGTAAAACGCTCTATCTGGACATGCTCTTAATTCACATGTTTACAGTCTACTTTTGTATGGTGAAGTTTACTGAATTAGGTTCTTTGATATATTATCTACATTCTGAACAAAAAATATTGCACCATCTGTGTTCGTTCAGTATTTGAATGGGAGTCGCCATAATTACTGATTTTGAAGTGATTTATTACAAAACTCTAACGCGCCAAAATAAGTTTTCACTTTTGTCGGCACTCCCGGAGTGCAACCCGATTTTTTTTCACCATTGATGGGATTGGGGTTATGTTTTATTAACCCTTTTTCGTACTTGATATTTTTTCCAAATTCGTAAACACCACTGGAAAACAAATGATGATGACATATTTTTTATATATTTTTAACCGACGAAAAAGAGGTTCTCAAGTCAACGCTTTTTTTTATGTATTATTTTTGATTTAAAAAATAAACTACTGAACCGATTTCGATTAAATTTATAACAAATCTTTTTTAATTATGGACTACAAAAAATTATCTGAAATATAATACTTTATCATTATATTATTATTACCACACAATATCATTATCAAACCTCTGTATACTATTCCTAAATTAAGCCTTGTTTTGTTACAGGTAAAACTCATTCTTGGATAAATAATTACCAAGGTATAGGTAGATAGATAAGTATCTACCCAACAACAAATTAAACCACAAGCTGCGTAAGTAAGTATCCTATTCAAAAACATCCAACATTCGTTTAGAATTTAATAAAATACCGTTCTAATACTTATACAACTTGAAATGTTCGAGCTCAATATATTTCAGAACATAATACGCTAGAACTTTTATTTGCCAATATATCAGTTTTAAAGTCCTCTTGTGGTTGAACACGTGTATAACCGTCCCGCAATTTGTCAGACCTATTGTCTCGCTCCTATTTTATTCCATTTCAATAGGCATGGTTATAAATTGACGTCACTTGGCTACACCCATCTCGGCCCGACTCTCATTGGATTTATGAGAGCGTCCTGTCCGATTTTTGTCGATTTTGCGGACGCTTTTAGGCGGGGTCAACACTTGAAATATATGGTATTTTTATACCGAGTTATGGAACGGCTTTTTTGCAGCGGATTTCCGGGGTACCCTGTCCATTCCTGCTGTGAAAAAAATGCGGTTATTATGATTTTAGATAGTGCTTCTGCAGCAATTGCGATATTTTATTATAAATATTAACGGGTATTTATCTCGTTTATTTACCTATTTTGGGATGAGTCATCCCGTGACCACGACATAGTGTAAACCTGTCGAAACGTCGGGAAAAATAGGTAAATAAACGCGATAAATACCCGTAAGTATTTATAATAATGTGTTCTGATCACGTAAGTTTAAAAAACTTTATTGTGATATTTGTCACCGTATATACTATTAAACAGAGACAAACAATTAGTACTATTCCGCCACTCTAATCCTAATTTAGACACGATACAGACGCATGTCCCTCCCTCCTGCACCACTTCCCACCTCCAATTGGAAAGCCATGCAAAGCGTCAATACAAAGGTAGCGCAAACCATCCACACATGCAAAATATCACATTGAAAGGCGAAACGTGTCGAATATTGGTCTGGCTGTTTAATGTTTTGTAATGGATTTCCGCAAAGTCACTCTTAACGTATATACCATTCAAATGGATAAAACGTTTTGTCTTTGGTTCGAACAATTCAAAATCCGTTCATTCCACTCGACACCACCAGAACGACTTCACCGGTGGTGTCGTTTGGAATAAATATTCCGTGCGACACTACCCTAGTCATGTCTTGAATAGCAAGCTACTTACGTAGTAACCTCGAATAAGTACCTAGTCTGTGATACTGCCAAAAACAAAGAAGACAATTTGATGTTATTATTTAATTCAATTAAGCATAGGCTTTTAACTATTTGTATAACAACTCTATAATTGTTGTCACAAACTTGAAATATGCTTTTATGATTTTTCCTCTACAATTGATTGTCCGGGAAAAAAATGTTTGATAACAATTTCGCTGTATCGATGACAATAGTGGTTTTTGACTGCTCAGTTTGTGTAGAGATATTCATCACATGTTGTTTAGTTTGCGTTCCCACGGATATGAGAATGTCCGGTGTATCGTCGTCACATCACTAATAGTCGCTAGTGTCGAACGGAATAGTGATTCCAAACGATACCACCGGTGGTTTCGTTTTGGTAATAATAATAATATATATATATATATATATAAATAATAAATAAATATTGAGTAGTATATAGTTTAGTTTTGGCATTGACGTTCAAGCTATATCGGTCGGCCGCTAGTGCTGACGCCTGTATTAAGTATTATCATGGATTTTTCGTTTGTCATTTCATGAAGTAACATAGCTCTGCTAATTTAATATTTATTACTCGTTTTATTGCATGTTTTATTCAGTTATCTAAGTGGAATTTTAATGAATAAATTGTGACTACATAGGACGGGTATGGACAATTGAATTCCGGTTATAGAATATTTATTTTTCTCAAAAAGAAATTACAAACTTCACTTACATGAGAAATAATTTTAAACATAAGTATGTAGGTAAATTTTAAAACATGCTTCGGCAACAATAAAACAGTGGTAAATCTACCAGAAAATAATCGACGTACTCAAACAACTAACAAACAAAACAAAACAACAATCTACCCGCAAATTGTAATCGCGTCATCGCATGCGCCGCAGTGTAGTGTGCAGATTCATTCACGCGTCACAGTGTAAGCATATGCAAATAGGTAAGTTCGTCTATTTGAGTAATGTTTGATCGTGAAGTATGTGTTTGTGATGTGAATTATATGTGTATTGAGGTGAAATGTAATTTGAACGACGAGGAACCCCAAGAAAATTCTAGACGGCCATTCCGCGATGACATTTATTATTGTCAATTGACCATCGAGTCAGTTGAGACCATCAAGACTTTACTAACAAACAAATTGACTATAAACAAATATAAACACTAGACACTGGCAAAATTTACATTATTACATCACATGCCATAAACAAGGAAGAAGAAGAAGTATTATCATGTTCTGTAAACATTTAGAGTTCGGAAAACTGATCACCATTAAACAAAAATATTGGTTGTCTGTAAAGTCGGTTTACGGACGATAGTATAACGTGACAACGTCATAACAAAACATATAGATATGGCTTGCGCCGCATCTATCTGATTTGTTATGCGCTCTCGCTACGATCGTAACGGGACAATGAGTCATCCTTTTTCGTGCGTGCAGCCGGCGTTCATCGATTTATTAGACGTTGTCACGTCAAAAGAAAGATATTTCACCTAATACCTACCACATAACGCTTAGAACGTTCTCGTGTGTCCTATAACATTGATACCTTTGAAATCTTAGCTACGGCAAGCAGCGATTTTGTTAACTTTTCTTGCCCGGGCAGTTTATACTTAGCAACTTGATTATCCACTAGGTACGTACATATTGTATGTACATACCTAGTGGATAATCATAGTGAATACACATCGGTGTTTCTATTTATGTATTTACAAAAAACAGTATGTTAGTAGTGTATCAGTCATGCGGTACCCATAACACAAGGACTGCTTACTTTGGGACCAGATGATGCGGTGTGAAATGTTCGGGATTATTATTATTATTATATCAAGTAATTCTGATATGTACTCTTCTTGTTTACTGTTTGTTATAAAGGCGAGTTGAATTTGAAAGTAATTAATCGTGCTATGTACGTTTTATGTGTAGGTAAACAAAAAGGTTTATTGGAAAAAAGTATTTTACAGAAAAATTTTAGGTAATTTACACGTGTACTTCCCCACTAAGCCTTTGATTGGGTTATTGCGTTAGAGCTGTTAATTGGTTTAATTCGGTATCATCGTTTACGTTTGATACATAGTTTCAACTAAAAAGTAAATAAGTTCAATATACTATGTATTAAAATGTAAGCTAACCTATTTCTTAACTTAACTTGATTAACTTGATTTATGAAAAAAAATACATAAATAATCCAGTCGGCCCTGGTCGTCACTAGGACTCATATAAATAAGAATTATATATTTGTGGAAGCAATTTAGCAACACTATACTCAGCACTATATCTGCACAAACGTGGTTTTTAGTCTTCCTCTACCCCATAGCTCGAACTTAAGTGACAGTCTAACAGTAAATATTTAAAGTGACAGCGGGTTCATAAATCCAAATAGAAACAGAAAAAAAATTACAAGTAAAAAAAAAGAAAAATAGATAAAAACAAACTACGAGTATTAAAAACGTCACTGTCTTATAATACGAGTAAGTTTAAAATCGCAAAAATATTAAAATAATTACAAATTATAAGATTTTGTCTTTTTGAAATATGCGGATAAATGGCCGTATTTTATAATAACGTTGACATAAAAATACTTATGATCTTTTTACAGCTCCAGATAACGTAAACCTTTGTATTTCAATTAATTTCAACTCGATAACTTCACACGTTTCTAAGAAAAATGGTCTTGACATACAGGCAATAAGGGTTTCTTTATTCCTCTAGAGGCACTGAATTTTAAAAACGCTTTTACTCGTGATATACTCGATTTTGATTAAGACTTAATCCGCCCCCAGATTCATGAGAATTCAAAATGGTTATTCAGAAGCACGTCCAAACATGTTTGTTATTCAATTCAGCCGAATAATTTGCTTTATTAATAGATGAACAAAGTCTAAATAGCTTACACAAGTAACACAAGGATAAATTAAAACTAGGCCTATAAAGGCGGGTGCACGATGACACTAGCCTGCCCTCTACCCTCTCGGCTCAAGTTGTCACCATACACTAATGAACTCTGTCATAGAGCACGCTCCACTTTGTCGTTTGTTGTGTTTACTGCTTTATATTCTATCTATTTTACCAGTATGATTTGAATACGAATTTTGCTGAGGACATGCGTGTATAGCAGTGGGACATGCGTATGCTAGCGTTTTAAGCTTATGTATGTTCCATTGGGTTCCATGTTCCTCTGGGTCTTGTGATGCTATAATAATACGATGGCTTCCGTACTTCAGAGGGCATGTCCCGGCACATTTCAAAAGTTGCCAGTCTATGACTTTCTATCGATGGCCACGACAGAGGCCGTCGAGCAGAATAAGTCACCAAAGTTGATAACTGACTTTGTAAGAACTAGATAGGTATCATACCTATCTACACATAGTTTCTGATGACAGAACTAGGAGCCCTAGTGTGATGTCTAAGATAAGTGAAGTATACTAAGAGTAGCCTATATTCTTCCCCAAGATACAGTTTTTATATCCTTATACGCAATTTCTTCAAAATCCGTTCGTCTATCTAAATAAAAAAAGGCAAACACCATTTATAACTCGAGAACGGCTCGACCGATTTTCATGATTTTTATTTATTTGTTGGATTTGTCTCCGCCCCCAAAAACAGAATAACTATCAAAAAAATCGGTAAATTAAAAAAATCGCAAGATTTAAGCGGTGAGTTCAGTTTGAAACAACCTTTGTTGGATGTTCGGTTTGTTAGGTTACCACAGTTGCCAGGAAAAAAAGATTTTAAACAAATATATTTTTCTTTTTAAAACGCGCAGATGAATTTGCGACCGGTACTGCTAGTTTATAACATTAGTATGTAGTATCGGAAGTAACCTAACCGTCATTTAACATCAAGAAATTGGGCTTAAGAAAGTACCTTCAGTGAAAGGATGAAAATATTCTCGATCCCATATTGTAACTTTCGGCATTACTTTCCGATCCCAGCTGTCCTTTAAGCTCGTTTATCTAACAGAGATAGAATGTCCTTTATGCAATCTGATTTGAAAGAGGATTCACGCCTACACATTGGTCATTGATATTTTGTTTTATACTGTCTATGATTAATGAAATGGATAGGATATTAATCCGTCTCCACTTTTATTGAATTTAGCTAATTAAGTAATATTCTATAAACATTATTCGATAATTCATACCATACATAATATGAAAACAATGATAATAATTCATACATTATCATTGTTTTCAGTAAATCTTTCCCCCTGGCTTTAATCTCATCCATCAACTCGCAATTTTGCTATATCTTCTAAGATGAAGAAAGTCGCTTCACACAAGAAGAAAAAGACTTCTTCTTCATTAATGGCTTGTGTCATATGATGTCAATTTTGCCATTGATAAGTGTTTAGATTTTTATATTTAGACGTCACGAAGCCGTACATTGTCGTTCGTCGTTTGTTATTTTATAAAAATTGGTGTCTCTTTATAAAATAATTATACGGATTAGTTTTGCTCGAATCACATAGAATCACCAAACTTTAATATAATTATTTATACCCGAGTGTAAACCCGATCTCTAGCTTTATGTGAATAAAATCACCAAAATTACAAATAAAACCCCAAATAACTCGGGAAAAATAAATAATATAGGAGCACAATGTTTACTCCTCAAAACGGCCAAAAATAATCCTGACTGCACCGTCTTGATAAGAGATCGATAACAATTATTTAGCCACTCCATAGCATGTGATGTGTTTGCGGACGGATGGAAGGTGATTTTATCTGAATGTCTGAGATTCTGTGAGAAGTCGGTTTGAGTGTGTAGATAAATGCTTACCTTACAGTTAATATTTTTATTTGTATTTTCATTTAATGTTTCTTGTATTATTCTTTTTTAATTAGTGTTATTGACATGTTCGTACTATTAATAAATAATAAATAAATAAATAAATAAATAGCATCTCATCAGCTGTCTTTGCGGCCGGGGCACGCAAATTGAAGCGACAGTTGACATGACTCTACAATTTTTATGTGCCTATCTCCATTTATGTTTATAGTTATCACAGTCACATTATAGTATAACGAGCGTTGTATTGCGTTCCAGTGCATTTGCGGCCTTAGATCCTAGGTATACCTAATCTACACCACCAGCTTGAACTTTTGCTGTCGCAAACCAAAATAAATTATGCTCGATTTATCTTCCGTCCAATCGCTAGCACAGAACGACATTACATTACAGACTGGGACGATAGTTCTGTAGGACGATAATTCGGAGGAGACAGCTGGCTCAGACGCTGGCAATGTGTCTATGGATTAGTGGTTAATACCTCGTCTTTCGGTATGGATTACGAGTATTTTCACGTAGATATATTTATAAAGCAAGATAGTCTTTATAAGGTAAGAAGTAGAAGCAATTTAATTGCACTAAATTTTATTTTGCTAAAGGTTTTAAGTTATGTTTTTATACATACCTAAAGTAATCTACATAAAGTGACTTCTAAACTGGTGGAAACATTCACCTGCGCTTCTATGCGTCGGCCTTCATTCTATACCAGCAGTTACGCAGTTACTCAAGAAAAATTATATATAACCCCATCATACCTTCAAATGCATTTTGCTTACTGGTAATGTTCTCGCACTTGGCTTAGTTGGAATAGTCAAAAAATTCACCTGTCATGCTACGAGTGATTGTATTGACTCTTAGGCTTCAAAGCAAGTGGATAAATAAGAAAAAACTACCCGCTAACACCAAATACAATCACTAATAGTCCGGCACGAGGCGATTTTCCACGTCACTAGTGATCTTCGACAAACTAATGAAACAAGCTCCCCTTTGATGTGGGCTCACATCGTTGTGCCAATATCGATTCGTATGCTCGGCCAGGCGCTTTTATTTTCAGTTTTTATGAGTAACGGACTTCTCCGACTTCGCTGTCCCAGCCTGTCCTATTAGAATTATTAAGTATAGTTTTTTTAAACTTACGCGATCGGAACACATTATTATAAATATTTACGGGTATTTATCGCGTTTATTTACCTATTTTTCCTGGCGTTTCGACAGGTTTACACTCTGTCGTGGTCACGGGATGACTGAGTGTAAACCTGTCGAAACGTCGGGATAGGTAAATAAACGCGATAAATACCCGTAAATATTTTTCATAAAATTATTAAGTAGTTTCCCTTTCCAACTGCTTGCGTGGAATCCGGAAATGTGATATATCACCAGATATGATAATATAGGTCTACGTATATTTATAGATACTCCTATCTATGACATACATATGATATCTATCTGGACGTGGACGTGGATCGCCATGTGGAAGTGGAAATGGGCGGGATGCTTGGCAAAAATGGATAACTTGAGATGGATAAAGGCAGTAATGGAGTAGTGGAATGGGATGCTCAAATGCCAAGAGCCAGACCACCCGCTTGATGGTCGAATGATATAGTCAGCGTTGTTGGGAACCACTGGATCAGATTGCTAGGAACCGGAAAGAGTGGCGTAATAAAAAAGAGGCCTATATCCAGCAGTGGGTGTAATCGGGCTGAATGATGTTGATGATGAGTATGTAGGTAATGGGTGTCAGCATTTAATTTTTCACTTGGCGATTATCAAAGTTCCTTCCGAGAACAACTTCTTTTTATAGAGGTTTTTATAGGGGTCCGAAGTCCACCAGAAATCCTTATACTTTGATTATGTTCATCTGTCTGTCTGTCCGCCTCTAATCTGAGCTCATGCTCGACTATACGAATAAGTGTTATCGTAATGAAAACATTCACGTTTATATGTGTATAAACGTTTATATGTGTAGTACGCCTTATAAAGTTATGAAGTGAAAAAATGTTTTTTTAGGAGTGACCTCCCCTACCATGTAAAGTGGGATTGTTTTTCAACCGACTTAAAAAAGGTGGTTCTCAATTTGACTGTATTTTTTATGTTTGTTACCTTATAATTCCGTCATTTATGAACCGATTTGAAAAAAAAAACTGATTTTATGTAAAAGGACATACTCCCTGATTGGTCGCAAATATATTTCATGAAAATCGGTTCAGTAGATAGCTTTTTAAATAAAAAAAAAACTAAAAAATATCATCCACTTGATTAAACCAAATTTTGATATTTTGCTTTTTATACGCTTTATATTAGCTTCACTTACTCACTATGTATGTTTGTATGTTAGTATGTTTGCATGTTTGTATGTTAGTATGTTTGAATGTTTGTATGTAACCGACTCCTTAGGACGCGATTTTGACCTACTTTAAACGTCCAGATTTCATTAAAATTTTGCACACCTGTCAAAGACCGATGACAATGCAATAATTCGAAAAAAAAAAAAACTGATTATCCTAAAACTAAAAAGTAAAAAATAAAGAATACCTTAAAAAACCTAGAAAACACGCTTTATAAGATAGGGGTGCTTTTTAAGATATTATCGAATTGATAATCCTTCCACCATGCACCCTACGCCTTTTTTTTTATAAAACATTTTTTTCTTACTTACATTTATTAAAATTTATTTTCCATTTTTTAGTTTGGTTTTCTATATAAAGCGTGTTTTTAAGGTTTTTTAAACTATTTATAGATTTATTTATTTATACAAGAAGTCTGTTGTCTTGTAAATTTTTAAAACGTAATTTCTTAATTTACTATCAAATCACGTAGCATATCGTTGGATAGGTCTTTCAATGATATTATGGGATTAAAAGAATAGTTTTTCAATCCAGATATTTGTTGATTAAATATAAAGCTTTGATCTGGTCGTTTTGTACTAGGTTATATTTAAAAACCTAAAAACTTATAAATAAATCGTGAAGTTGTATTAATTTATAACATTTTTGTTATTTACTAACTAGAAAGTATTAAATGGATTTTGGACCTAATCATTTTTGTCCTCACGTATGGAAGCCTTCACTGTGTCTTTCACGCGCTTGGTATTCCGTATTCAGTACGTTTACTCACATAAGACATGGTTATAATATACATAAGGTGGAATTATTAATAGTGGAGCTGCATGTCTTGCCTGAGTACAGGCACGTGAGTATATTACATTTATACAAATTAATTGAAATTATAACATATCATTTAATGGTCAGTTTTTGATTTACTCTCGTGGCGGAGAAATAATTGTCTATAGGGTTTTTCTATACCAAAATGTAAATCATGTCTACAGCAAGATGCTATCTTGCTCGCACAATAACCATTACAGTGTATAATTGTGCAAGCGATATTGTGTTTAAGTTTCCACGGACCAACGTGCATGTGATACCTTCTGGTATTCCAAGCGTCATAGATGACGATAACCTCACTCAGCTCTGCTTACTTTGGGGCCGATAATACTGTGGGAAATCTCAGGCTTTATTATTATTATGGGAATGTTAGGCGATTCAAGTGTACAGTGTGACTGTGGTGCTCCTTTTTAAACTATGTTTCATCTACTTGATGCAATTACATTATTATCAGAATAAAATACAATAATCTATATTAATATCATAAATGCGAAAGTGTCTCTATTTATCTGTTTGTTACGTTTGTACGGCTAAACGACTGAACGGATCTTGATTAAATTTGGTAAGAAGATGTATTGCATTCGGGGGAAGAACATAGGCTACATTTTGTCTCAAAAAATTACCTAGACGAGGTAAAATAGGGGATGAAAGTTGGTTTAGCTAACTCATATTTCCTTAAGTTAGAGATCTGAAAATTTATATTTAGGCTTTTGGTAAGATATAAAGAAATATGTGTTTCAACGTTTTTGCAAAATAATTCCCGAAGGGGGTAAAATAGAAGATTACACTTATGAGATGTTCGTAACAGCTAGTATAAGATACATGTACGACAGTTGAGCTATCTAAGATTATCTTAGATAGCTCAACTGTCAATTATTATTATTATCATCCGTTTAAAACGATCTATAGATAGCTCAACTGATCCAGATCACTTGCAGAGGGCAGCGTTCCCAAGACACTGGCGGCAATGTCACGTTGAATGCTAATACGCTGAGCCAGATAGGAATCAGCTCTTTGGTCAATGTATCTACCAGACGTGTAATAATTTTGAAAACGCGGTGGGCTCCAGTTCCCCACGGGCCCAGGCTCTCGACTGCAAAATCCACTTAATAGCCTTACTTGCCCCTCATCTCAACACCACCTCGGACGTTGCTATAGCGGTAGCAGCAGAATCAAATTTGAATTATTTTGCGAGATAATAGACACGAAAGACGAGGAAGTTTATTATTAAACAAAAAAAAAACATGTGTGCAATTCACACCTGGTAGAAGTTAAACCTTTAAAAAACAAACGTATAATACGTAAACGTATACAAAACTGGTGTTTTGTAAAACACGTTTACAAAACGGTTGTTGTGATGCCCTTTCTCAAGCTTAGTACTAGGCATGCGCGCACAAACACGTAACACGTTATAATACTTTCTATCTCATTTTCTCCCACGTAAAATCTTATGAATTTATGTGTCTGTCTCTTTTTACAGTCGCTTTTTCGTTTCATCGACTTTCAAATCAGAACGATGCTAAAGAAGTTTTCACTTCAAAAAACTCGTGTAAAGAGATCGTTTTCTACAGAAATTATGCCACGCAGACACCAAACCAATCGATTATCTATTTACGATGTCGTACTTCTTCACTTATGAGGTGTATTACGTTAGTATCTGGTTATATTATGTCAGTGGAATCCAAGATTTTTACAAAGATATCTTCCCTAAGGAAATTCAAGATATTTCTAAAGGCCTTATTCCGTGCCAAAAGCCCGATATAAATTGCTACCTTTCAAACAGATATGATTTATCGTTCTCTATAAAACAGCAACGCCAGGAAAAAACTATTTGAATCAGTCAGATTGCATCTTCCGTCGTTGTAGGTGTACAGATTTGCCACCGGTTTTGCTTCTATTTTGTGACTAGTGCTATTTGCCAATAGTCAAACCGAAAAATAAAGGTAGATTTTTCATTCGAAATCGGGCAGATGCGCCTTATTTCCTGGTTCCGAATATGTACATACATAACTCAGTATACAAGTATAAAAAAATATATGTGCCATTTTTTTTGTAAAAGGGCGCAGTGGGCCTAGGTCCCCTTGCGATGGATAAGCTTGCAGGCTCGATTCCAGCCGCGGGACAAATGTTTCTATGATCTGCAAATACTTGTTTTGGGTCTTGTTTTTTTTCTATGTATGTATTTACGAAAAAAAATGATATAAATTATATAAGTCACGTGGTTCCCTCAACACAAGCTCTGCTTACTATGGGGTAGATGATGCTATGTGAAATGTCCAGCACTATTTATTTATTAACTGTGTTGATGAACTTTGTATGTACTAAATTTAATTGATTTAATTTAAACTACACCAGTATTGAGGCTAATAAAACAAAAGCAAATTATTCAAATACTCGTAGGTCGACATATTTTCGAGTTTTTACGTCTGAGAAAAAGGAGAAGGTTCGCAATTAGATTTTTTTTTTCATTTGACTTCCTCATTACTTACGTCATTTATGAACCGATTTGAAATTTTTTTTTACTCTCCGATTGGTCTTATAGAAATTTCATCAAGTTTCAAAATCAAAATAACTGGAAAAACGATGTCATCCAAATAAACGAAATTTAGTAATTTTAACTAAATTTTAACTCAAAATAAGGAGGAGGCTGTATTAAATTCGGTTGGATATTTATGGGCTTAAATTTAATTCAATAATATAGTTTTTTTAGTTTTCAAAACGTAATTATTTATACAATATATATAGATAGGATATAACATAGATGCACATTATTTAGGTACTGAATTTTGAAAAATCCTTCTATTCACTTCTACATCCTGCAGTTGTAAGAATTACTCAAAGAATGTTGATAGATATACCCATAAGAAAAATCTAGTGTGGCATTAGAACGTGATAGGTCTATAAATTATTATACTTTCTCTTCCGAAGCTACACTTACATAGAGGCTATATTACAATGACATGTTTCCGGAATAAGAAGGTCTGAAACTAGCAAAGAAGATAAATGGATGAGCACAAAACAAAGTTTTGCTATAAAATAATAAATTTTGCAAGCTTTGTTAAGGCTACGATATATTGGTCCTAGGTTTTAGTACCATGAAATGTTTTATTGTATTGATATCCTATTTTATTTCTATACTAGCGACCCGCCCCGGCTTCGCACGGGTGCAATGCTGATACTAAATATACAACAGAATGTCAAATGTGATTAGAAACCTCTAAAATTATCAGTGTTTCTCTATTATATTATGCATGTATTATACATATAAACCTTCCTCTTGAATCACTCTATCTATTAAAAAACTGCATCAAAATCCGTAGCGTAGTTTTAAAGATCTAAGCATACATAGGGACAGACAGACAGCGGGAAGCGACTTTGTTTTATACTATGTAGTGATATTACTAGCTGACCCGTGCCCACTTCGTTGGGCGGTTACAACTTCACAAAAAATATTAACACGTTAGCTGTCCCAAGACAATTTTGGGTATACCACACTACGTCCGTACTGATCTTCATAGGAAAATTCATCAAAAACGTTGCGCTGGATGCTATAAAAAGCACAAAGAAACTGGAGCTACAGCACCAGAAGCAAGAAAAAAGACGACGATGGTTATTACCGAATGTCTCACGTGCAAAAGAGGTTTCTGCCATGTTTAAATCAATGTCATTGAATGTCTGCTTGTCAACTCTCATAGAAATGTAACGTAAACTTTGAACCTCATTTTCATAAAAAAATACCCCGAAATTCAACCTCGTAGCTCTAGCGTCTAGTGCCCGACATCTCATGCATTTGAAACAGAGCTATGCACTTCATGAAGTGCATGGACTTCACAGCTAACTCCAAAATGAACTAAATGTACTTCATGGACAGCTAACTTGTTAAAGTACTAATATCGTAATTAAAAAAATAACTATAAAAAAAAATAGCTATTTAAATTATTGTAATAGTTACAGAGATTAACAATCTTACGGATAAATATTGATAGAAGACGCTAGCGGCCCGCGGCTTCGCCCGGCCTGTTCCCGTTCCCGTTGTTTTTCCGGGATAATATAGCCTATATCCTAATCTAAGTTACTAACTATATTCATTTTAAGTTTCACCCAAATCGGTCCATCGGTTCTTGAGTTATAAGTCGTGTAAATAACACGATTTTCTTTTATATTATGTTAATTTATTATTATTTGACAAGGGAGCCGACAGCGGTAACTTAAACGTCAATACCATAGACGACCTCTGTGGCGCAGTGTGCCAAGACCCGGCTGAGACGCAGAAATTTGCGCGTTAGATTCCCGCCGTGGGACAAATGTTTGTATGATCTGCAAGTATTTGTCTTAGGTCTGGGTGTTTCTACGTATAATATGTATGTGTTCAAGTTTCAAGTTTATTTATTTAAATAAGAGTAGCATAAAAAATATATCCAAGGCGTTACATCTACCTATGTTTAATTAAACAATATAAAAGATGAAGAAATATAAAAAAAAGACCTAAAGACTAGTTAGGAATTAAAGTTTTTTAAACTTACGCGATCAGAACACATTATTATAAATACTTACGGGTATTTATCGCGTTTATTTACCTATTTTTCCCGACGTTTCGACAGGTTTAGACTCTGTCGTGGTCACGGGATGACTGACCACGTCATCCCGTGACCACGACAGAGTGTAAACCTGTTGAAACGTCGGGAAAAATAGGTAAATAAACGCGATTAATACCCGTAAGTATTTATAATAAATAGTTAGGAATTATATTTAATAATAGTTATTTTTTTTTTAAATTTAAAAAAAAATTGCCAACTATACTAATAACTATTTTCAACCCTACAATAAGTGAAAGTTAATGAAGAGTCTCAGTTTGTTTGAATAAGAACGCCAAAGATGGGCATTTAATTAAAAAACCACGGTAATGTATAGGCTTCGCAAAGGTGAACACGCAAGACGACCGAGCCGAAAGTTTGTCGAATAAATTCTCCCGCTGGAATTCGGCTCCGGCATTTAAGCGTTTGGCTTGTATCAGTCATTAGGCACATTCGCCCAGAAAGATAAAATCCCACACTCACTAACTAGCTCTATTAGTAAAACAGACGGTTTCACGTAACACTGGCTATTTCCATAGCAATCAGAATAGAAATAGTATATCCTTCATTTATATTGTTTTGCGAATGAAAGGGAAATACCGCGTACCTTTTGCCTGTGCTATTAGGTTACAGGCTATTCAATAAACGGAGTAGTTGGCGTATTGCGTATGCGTAATCCGACACACGTTACTTATGGCATAGATTTCGCAAGAAATTTCAGGCGTGACTATTCGGAAATCCGTTACAAAATATTGAATAAATAGATAAATATTGAATGCTATGTTGCCAATCTATTCTAATCTGTTGAATTACTTTTGAGTCTAAATACTAATTATTAAGACTCAAAAGAAATTTTAATTATTTCAAACTGGGCCAAATGCCCAAAAGAAATTCTACACGTATTGCGCCTGCGTGAGTGTTTTGGGTCTAACTCAATTGAATAGATTGGCGGGATGGTACTAAATATTTGTCAATCTATTCAATATGGCATACATTTATACGTAGATCAATGACCTTTATTCCAAACACCATATCTGCAGGTTTTGGCGAAATATTCGCGTTCCATTAGTGTAGCCATTTGATATATTTCAAGAGATTTATATTGGTGGCAATTCAGTTGGTTCATTTCTAAGATTAGGAATTGTCTAAAATATATTGAGTTAGTCATAGCATTTGTAAAACCTATTCGGTTGGTACCATCTAACTAAATTAGGAACGCTTAATTAAGTTAGATGAAATTAAATTAGGATAAGTTGGTAGCAGCAGAATACCAAAAGTTAATTTGACAGTTCAAAACCTAATTTTAGCTAAAATTAGTAAGTTGGTGCCAACAGAATTGAGGCCATTATCATACTTTTCCTGTTTTTTTTTGTATATAAATACATATTATACATATAAACACACAGACCCGAGAAAATACTTGCAGATCATACAAACATTTGTCTTGCAAATAGGAATACAAATACCAATAGGATTATTACAAAAAGGAATTACAACTTATAGACCACTATACATTTTGAACAAGGTTTTACTCACGTATTATTTTGTTTTGTTTCAATTGTTGAGTGTCTGTTTCAATTAGATAGATAGATAAAACATTTATTTGATGAAGCAGCACACACTTACAATCAATGATAATAATAGTACATAATGGTAACAATATAAAACTTAAAATTAAAGACTAGGTATTTAATATTAAAAGCACGTGTGTATTGGAGAATTTCAAAAGGGTCGTAGCTCAGCGATAATATTGCTTAGAAGCAAACACTGATTTTCAGCTATGACCTTTGAAATGACGAGAAGAAATCGAGCACAATACAACATTAACTATACCTACAGTTCGAGTGTGTGTGAGTGAAAAGATTCATCAGGAGAATCTTCATTAGGATGAGTTTGATTCGCGGTCCGCCCGTTGCCGCTCGAGTTCACGGTTTGCACTATAGACCGCAATTTTTTAGGGTTTCGTACCTCAAAAGAAAAAAAAACATGTGTGCAATTCACACGTGGTAGAAGTGAAACCTTCAAAAATCAAAAATATAATACGTACACGTATACAAAACACCACGGGTTGTTGTTATACCTCTACTCGAGCTTTGTACTACGCATGCGCGCACAAACACGTAATAATAATAATTTTCTCCCACGTTAAATCTTATGAATTTATGTGTATGTCTCTTTTTACTGTCGCTTTTTCGTTTCATCGACTTTCAAATCACAACGATGCCAAAGTTTTCACTTCAAAAAAGAACACTTCGCTGTCCATTTGTAGTAGTATATTTAACCGATATTAATTGCATACCTTTTAATGAATTCCAGACGTATCGGCTATGTTGCAATAACCGTTGTCACAAATCGGTTATCGCAACATAATCAAAACGTCGGAAACAAATTAAAAGGTACCCGTTAATTACTACAACAATATGAATTTCATAATATTCACTCAAAACGGGATATTAACCATGATATGTGAGTTTTTCTGCTTCCCGATATTTCGGCACAGTTGAATTGCATGCGCAAAACCATGCGAATTTTGAGAGTAATATGAATTCTGGTCGAGAAAGCTTAAAATACTTCGTTGTCTATCTGTCTGTCTCTATGAATATCAAGACCCTTTATCTCAGAAATGCGTCGATAACGGCTGGCACCTTGAAGCTGTAAAAAAGTCAAGCTTCTCAGTCAACTCATTCAAAAAATACGACGTAAATACGGTCATTTGTGCCGCATATTTCGAACACACGACTAAATCAATACCTAATGGGTATTTACCGTTTAATCACGAAAATAGGCGTAAAGTAAAGTCTCACAGCAAAAGTAAAAAAAACCGAAAACCGATACTTTTGTAACACTCATTCTGTAAGTCACACTACATTATCTATTTAAACTCGTCACTAATGAGCTATAAATACTAAAAAGACAACCGACTTCATGTATTAAAAAAATATAATCGATGATTTTTTAAAACCGCTCAACCGATTTCGAAAAAAATAATGGTACGCCCTGGGAAGTATTTAATACATTTTTTTTTCTTTTCTTTTTTTTTTCTTTTTCTTCAGGAGTCTTTAAGTAATCGGTGAACAAACATAAAAAAAAGAATCCGATGAATTGGTAGGGGTAAAGATTTAAAAGGTCGGCACTGGACTCCGAACGGGGCCGGCCATTCGAGTAATCTACTAGTCCTAGGATAGTTATGACTAAACTGGCTGTAAAAAGTGTAATACATCCTAACGAATTATATTCTGTACGTCAACCAATGTATCTACTGTTTTATTCCATTCCCTGCAAGATCTGGTTTTACCTTGTACTTATCACATGAAGTATGTTATGGATAGCAAACACTCTCATTGGTTTTATGTATTTAATTGAGTTTTACAGTATTTACAGGTATAGTTTAGTTGTAGTTATAGTTTGTCCTGGAGCTGCGCGTAGACATCCTCCGGGGTGTTAAAAGTGCTGCTTTCAAGGAATCAATGTCATGCACCTTTTCTGGTGTCTATTCGTTATCTAGTGATTTTGCGTCTTCATTAGTAAGAATATACACATAGTTTTTTTTGTGATGAAAATCTGCTTGGTGTTTCAAAGTTTTGTGAGAGTATGATTGGACTACTAACAGTAATTGATGGTAAAAGAACCACAGTGCTGAAAGTAAGTACGTACCTACGATATCGTCTCAGGGTGACTTTAGCGCTTGACCGATTAAATAAAATCAAAATGGCCGCTTTTGCCCAAAAACGCAAGTCGAATATCTTAATACTAGCAAGGATGAGGGATTTTCAAACAACCGCAAATCTCCTGAAGGGCCATGAATCTCTACAGATAAAGATAAAGCTCTCAAAGAATTACAACTGACATACAAAATACTTTACGACGAGTAGATACAGGGTGAATGAAGAGCTACTAAATCTGAAGACGTGCAGGGTTTTTTTTTGTTACGAATAAAAAAAACATAAGAAAGAAAGAAAGAAAGAAGCACTATGTTCAAAATGAATATAATCTATTGGACAAAAAAATCTACTTGAAATTGGTATCAATTAGTATATTATGCAATTAAGACACCTACCCAGTTTAGAGAAAAAATACTTACCGGACAAATTGGAAGGACACATTTCATATGCGAATATTTCGATCTGGGTGTTTTTCTATCTATAATATGTACATTATATAAGTAGTATATTAGTCGTGTGGTTCCCACAAAACACAAGCTCTGCTTACATTGATGCTAGATGATGCTGTGTGAAATGTTTATCTGTATTATTATTATTATTAGCATAAATTTATCTACGAGTATCTTTTATTATAATTGTATTATTAACATTATTATAATTATTATCTTTATATCTTCTATCTATATTTATAAAAATCTATTGTCGTGTTTTAGTCTCGCAAAACTCCAAAATGGCTCGACTATAAAATATCGATAAATATCTATCGACTCGAAAATATATTTTTGTGTTTTGTTCGCCTAATTAGTTTAAAATTTTAGGAGGTAAGAAGTTCACCGGGTCACTTAGTAACATAAAATCTCTTTTCCTAAATCCGTGTTTTCTTTTTACTCTTTTTTTGTTGTTTTGAGGGTAGTTTTTACACCCTGTGTATCGTCGCTAGCAGAACATGTTTGTCGTAAGTAAGTGGGTGTTGTGTTTGATAGATGGTTTGCGTTCTGTAACGGGGAGTGTCTCGCCTTTTTGTGGATCTTTATCATCAGATATAATTTGTAACAAAGTACAACATAACTATACAAGTAATAAATAAATAAGGCCGGACATTTCACACAGCATCATCTGGCTCCAAAGTAAGCAGAGCTTGTGTTATGGGTACCACATGACTGGTATACTACTTAAACACTTTTTTTGTGATAAAATTATTATACCTAGAAATACCCAGACGAGACAAATAGTTGCAGATCATACAAACATTTGTCCCGCGGCGGAATCGAACCCACAAACTTCTGCGTCAATAATACGTAGGTATTAGCTAATACGTACCTATCTGCTTACCAATAGTGTAAGCTTTTGCGTCGTATTTCTTTTTATTCATGCTTTTTCGCAATTTATTTTTACATAACGGCACTTAAGTATATTTTATCACAAGAACTAAGATTTGTGCGCCCACGTGGATATCGTAGGCACAAGTTATATTGGAGATTTGCAAGGCGTTGTAGACGATGGCCTTCTTTTAAAATTGATTAATGCTTATATTGTTAAAAGTTTATTTATATTATTTTTTATAATATTAATATGTGAAGCAAAAACGTTGTATCCCTTTTTACGAAAATTGCGCGGACGGAGGAGTATGAAATTTCGCACACGTATAGTTTATATAGAGAAGGAGTGCAGAATGCTAACATTTTTTAATTTATGCATAAAAAATAAATAAATTATTAATTAATTAAGGTCGAATTTCTACCAGTGGCGACCACTAATACTACATAAAAAAGTGCTAGAACCAGGACGACATTCATGTCAATTCATGTCATCATGTCTTCTCTGGCTTGGGTTAGGAGTAATTGACATTTAAGTTCACCTGGTTGTAAGACGTTTCGAAGTGATCCATGTGATTGTATTGATTAAAATATGCTGGAATTTTTACATAATTAAGATATGTACTTATTTGACCCTGATTTAACCCATATATGTACAATGATCTTTCCTTGTTATTCCAGTGTCAATGAATAAAGGTGGCAATAGATTTAAACAGTACATTAGCTGATGTATGTTTATTACATAGACAAAAGAAGAAGGAAGAAAGAAAGAAAATGTTTTTATTTAACTCAGCATCTAGGGCACTTACATAGTTTAAAAGAAAACTATACCTATAAAAGAGCTTAACCTGACTGACTGATTCATCATCGCAGAGCCGAAACCGCTGAAGCTAGAAAGCTGAAATTTGGAAGGTAGCAAAACCACGCACTAAGGCGGAATTTTGGAAATTCAACCCCTAAGTGGGTGAAAAGGGGTGAAAACGAATGAATGAAACTTTTTAACGTGTGATGCTATTTGCTTGAAACTTGATATGAATAAATAATATGCAAAATAAATGGACACGTGTATCAGGATTTTTCAAAATAACCCTAACAAACGGGTAAAATGGGGTGTCAAAGTTTGTATAATGATAACTTAAAAATGAAGTACCTAAATTGTTATGTGGGGCAAATAGGTCCCCATTTCAGCATGATGCTGTACCGGACCAATGGAGGATTGGGGCAGCGCTGATTTTTGGACGGAGCCTAAAGTGATGTTACGAATACCGGTCAAAACACACACATTACATAATAAATAATGTAGTAAGTAAATACATCATAAAATGCATTATATACAGTATAAAAAGTTAACTTCTGTACTAAATAAATAATTAAGTAAAGACATGGAATAGAATAAATTTTAATTCAGTACACAAATACAAAAAAAGTATGAGAAACTCCTGAGAGTGAATTTGTTTTGCTTAGCGGATACACACAAAAAAAAGGAAACAAAATGGTGTATACAAAATAATGAACAATTTGCTTTGCGGAAAAATTATGCTGTGTGAAATGTCAATCAAATGAAATGAAAATCAGAATTTTGTATTATTATTAATTTTCTAAGCTCACAGAGAACGAGGGTAAATCAAATACAGGATTTTGATTGATGTGTGGCTAGAGATAGGTACACCAAGTCATGCTATAATGCATCTATAGTGCTATAATGGAGCGCGGCCCACCTCATGCGGGTCGCGCTCTAAGACTGATCCTCCAGTAACTGCCGCTGCAGATGAAGAGCGTGGAGGTGTTCGTGGTAATGTCAGCGTGTCGAATGTTTGATACTGGCGACAACTGCCACCACGCCCACCTGAACGCCTTAGCCCCCCGGATCATCCAGGACCATGGCGGACAAGGTTTTCAGTTAGACATTGCTCTTACTTATAAAAGTCTCTCAACTTCTGTCAAAGTTAATAACTGTTTAAAATAGTGCTATCCCTCTTTGTCTTATGCAGTGTCTTATGCAGTGCAATCTTATGCAGTGTTTAGGCAGTTAAAAGGCGTTAGTCAAAGTCATAGTTAAAGTCAAAAGATACCTTATTCAATACAATCACAAGGATCACTTTGAAACGTCTTACATACTAGATGAATTTAGGTGCCAATTCATCCTTACCCAAGCCCGAGAAGAACTGGCAAGAAACTCGTCCTGGTCCTAGCGCTTCATAATCGCTTCATAGCGTTTACAAGTAAGTCAGTAAAAGATTTTCCGATTGTTCAGCCTGGCCCATCCAGCTACAAATTGTCAGAAATCGTTAAACAAATCTTTACACTGTAGTTACGGCTGCTGGTGATGGTAGTCTATAAAGTTTTTATAGCACTAATGTGTCATAAACTGCAGAGTCTGAAGATTACTCAAGATTAATGTCGAGTTGTTGGAACTCCGGAAAATCCTAGGACAAAAACCATTGTATAGACTCATAATTTGACAACCTCTGTGGCGCAGTGGGCCTAGGTCCGGCTAAGACGCAGAAGGTTGCGGGTTCGATTCCCGCCGCGGGACAAATGTTTGTATGATCTGCAAGTATTTGTCTCGGGTCTGGATGTTTCTATGTATAATAAGTATGTATTTAAAATAAAAAAAATATATAAGTAGTATTATATCAGTCGTGTGGTACCCATAACACAAGCTCTGCTTACTTTGGGACCAGATGATGCCGTGTGAAATGTCCGGCATTATTTATTTATTTATTACACGCGTATTAATTGACTTTTAATATATTCCTGTTTCGGTTTTGTTGCAATAACCTTGGTCGTGGGCTACTTTTAATATATTCCTGTTTCGGTTTTGTTGCAATAACCTTGGTCGTGGGCTAACTCAATACGCGATGAATCCCGTTAGCTACTAAAACCATGTAATAATATAATACACTTACAATTTAATTCTCTATACTTTTACTATGTAGTCACAATTTATTCACTAAAATTCCGTTAAGATTACTGAATAAATCATGGAATTACACGAGAAAAAATAATTAATTAAGAAATGCTGTTATTATAAATATTTACGAAAAATAGGTAAATAAACGCGATAAATACCCGTAAATATTTATAATAATGTGTTCTGATCGCGTAAGTTTAAAAAACTTTAAATGCTATGTTACATCATGAAATGAAAAACGAAGAATTCCGTCCCTTTTCATGAAATCACTGAGAAATGATTTACACATCAGTAAATCACAAACTGTGATAACTGTGCTTGGCTTAGAAAAGGTTTCATAGCCCAAGGCATACGTCGAGACTAACCACCTGCCTTCCGAGCCAAGAATCGATCAAATATGCATGTAAATATCACTAGCGGTCATCAAAACATCGAATATTACATAATAACAGATCGTTTTGTTATAAAGCCCACTAACTTTATAGGTCGATGAGTCAGTCCGGTGATTGCTGGAGTTTGCGCATAAATTGACTGCTTATTCGTACCTTAGTGTGATTTCAATATAATTTCTGAGCCATGCTAATTGGTACAAATTCATCAAACTAAATCATGGATGATACTTGAGATAACAGATAGGTATAGGTATACGGAACTCTCTTTCAATTTCTTCGGCTATGAGCCCCATATAGAAATAGCAACATTAACATTATATCCTAGTTTATATAACAGCACACCTATATATACAACACTATGCGTCAAGCGCACAGCTGATACGTTCTCCTCTATTTCCCTTTATTTTTCTCGTCAAACACACGCTCACACTGCTAACTGACAGTACCAACCTCTCAAAAAATTGGTTGGTACTGTGCCTTATATGGTGTGTTCTCTACTGAGTATTGTGCGTGTTTATAAATAAAAGGTAGAATCACGAGACACGTCCGTTTATTAGATGTTCATTGCAATACTGCATGTATGTAGGCACAGTACTTCCCCCTTATTTTTTTAAATAAGTATTCGTTTACACATTGGGGTGATAACACAAAAAATGAATAGATTACATACATTGATTACACAAAAAAATAAAATTGATTACATACATTGATTACTTAAACAAATTATAAAAAAAACAATAAAACGAGTCTAAAGTTTCAGTTCTTTCGTATCTTTCCACAACTAGGTAGGTACCACTTATTCACTGTGCAAAACGAACCACAGGTTTGATCGTTCGACCATATCTCGATACTTTAGGCTGATTGTTTATATCAACTGATTCCTTATTTGGTGTGGAGATGCATTCCTCACTCTTGATCACAAAAGCTGGCTTCAATCGATCTATACTAACGACTTTTTCCGAGTCTGCTTGCATTACCTTAAAATATTTATCTGTCTTTTCTATAGCCATGAAAGGTCCCATGTATGGTTAAGTTAAGGGTCTCGTTACTTTATCACATCGCACAAATACATATTTGCAATCTTTTAAATCTGGATGAACAAATATTTTTCTTTGATGTGATTCCTTTTTAGGTATTGATGCTAAAAATGATATTTTCTTACGCAATTCTTGCACAAAAACGTCGTTATCGGATGTTTCTTGCTTTAAGGATTGAAAGTAATCTCCAGGTAATCTGATCGGTTCTCCGTATATCATTTCCGTAGCAGATATTTGTATCGTTTCTTAAACTTGCTCTTAATCCAAGTAGTACTGATGGTAACTCTGAAACCCATTGTGTTGTGTTTCCTCTACACATCAATGCTGTTTTTAATGATCGGTGCCACCTTTCTACTAGGCCATTGGATTGCGGGTGGTAAGCCGTGGTTCTTATTTTTTTTAAACCCATTCTTTAGGTCAAATGCATTATTAAATTTGAATCAAATTGACGTCCTTGATCAGATCAATATTGAAGTTTATAGTCCTCACACTTTTTTTTGGAAACGGTTCTTGTTCACTGGTATAACCAAAATGTTCGCACCGGTGTCCACTAAAAATTTTAATATACTATTATCATCCGTAACACATAGGCGTTGTACTGGAGTGATGGTGCAAATCTCCGCCTGCAACTGCACCGCCATTAGTTTTCCGTACTCTCTTTTTTCTTCCAGGCACACGGCTCTTCGCATTTTCTAGCTCTATGGCGATGTCTAAAATGGTAGGTACATAGCCAATCTGGATGCTCGCGTGATGCAGAGCGCGATCGTGATCCATGGCGATTAAAATTTCTATAATGATTTCGACTATTTTCCATGTCTCTCACTTTTAGGCTTAATTTAGCGATTTCAGCCAAAATTAATGCCGTATCCATGCTGGTACTCGGCGTTGCCTGTACTTCCGCTAACTGCGAAGGCCGCGTGGTTTCCATCACTTTATCTGGCGTCACAACAGCTATTTCTGTTCCGTCTTTTTTGTCCTCGTAGGTATTACCTTCTTTTGTGACACTTTGCTATGATCCCGTCAACAGGGCAAACAAAGCAAAAATGTTTTAAATCAAGTCGGAGGTGTTCGATTCGCTATCGGGTCACCACTGTGCCGTATATGGTGTGTTCTCTACTGAGTATTGTGCGTGTTTATAAATGAAAGGTAGAATCACGAGACACGTCCGTTTGTTAGATGTGCATTGCAATACTGCCTGTATGTAGGCACAGTACGATCTGACGGCCAACTGAGCGCGTTCATCGGTCATTTGTCAAATCAAATAGAGCTTCTCCGGCTTCCTGTTACACACTTTCGTCCCTTTCCACAAAATCGAGGAGAGATGTTACATATCAAAAGTCGTTAGGCCATTATAGCTTAAATTCGGTTATAAAAGTATGTTTATTGCGGTTTAGTGCACAGCATCCGTTTATATTTTGGCTAGCTGCCAAATGTAATGTTTCTCATGTGTGACTTTAAAACTTAAATCTATATTGTAGCAACGTTGTTAGATAATGCTTTGCCTGACACTTTTCTTTGCAAACCTGCGTGGAGTTCTACTTAAAAGCTTAAAATAAAAACTTTTTTTACTGACTTCTCAAATATGAGAATATTCTCAACTCAACTCCTTGTATCATTTGTATTCCGACTTCAAAAAAAAGGAGGTTTCTCCATATATATTTTTTGAAGTGAAAACTTCTTTAGCATCGTTGTGATTTAAAAATCGATGAAACGAAAAAACGACAATAAAAAGAGACAGACACATAAATTCATAAGATTTAACGTGGGAGAAAATGAGATAGGAAGCATTATACGTGTTTATTATTACGTGTTTGTGCGCGCATGCGTAATACAATGCTTGAGAAAAGGCATCACAACAACCGTGGTGTTTTGTATACGTGTACGTATTATACGTTTGTTTTTTGAAGGTTTCACTTCTACCACGTGTGAATTGCACACATGTTTAGTTTTATTTTATGTGTGTATGTGGATAACTTCGTCGTTAATGAACCGTTTTTTATGATTATTATTTTGTTGGGAAAGGGATATGCCAAGGCCGGTACCATGATAAGTAAAACAGTATCTGATGATGGCATCGTAGAGAAATCGAGGGGAACCTTCGAAAATCGTAGTGGCGACTAGTGCGTTTGTAATTTTTTTTTCATTAGGTTTTTTAAAGTACTACTATTTAATGAAGGTCTGGACTCTGGAGTACATGCAACTACACACATGACTTGACAAGTTTGACTTATTATATTTTATCGATATCCTAACTACTATTCTGTTAATAATTTGAAATCTGTGATATACATTACTTCGATTCCCGCCGCGGGACAATAGTTTGTATGATCTGCAAGTATTTGTCTCGGGTCTGGGCTTTTCTATGTTTATCATGTACGTATGTATTTACAAAAAAAAATTGCATATAAGTAGTAGTATCAGTCATGTGGCACCCATAACACAATCTCTGCTTAATTTGGGGCCAGATTATTAGATTATTATTATTATTACTTATATACCTAGGTGCTACATAAATAGGTACTTAGGTATATGACAGTTGTAAACAAACTAAGAAAGCAGGCAAATATTACATGGGAACACACTAGCTGCTTGCTTACTAAGTAAAAGTAGTAATTCACGGCGCTCAAATCGTGATTTTTTTATACGCTTTATAATAGCTTCACAACAAACAAACAACAAACATACATACAAGTATGTTTGTATGTTTGTAACCGACTCCTTAAGACGCGATTTTGACCCACTTTAAACGGCCAGGTTTCATTCAAATTTTGCACACCTGTCAAAGACCGATGACAATGCAATAATTCGAAAAAAAATTAAAAAAAAAAAAACTATCCGATTATCCTAAGACTAAAAAGTAGAAAATAAATAATAGTTTAAAAAAACTAAAAAACACGCTTAAAATAGAAAACCAAACTAAAAAATAGAAAATAAGTTTTAATAAATGTAAGTAAGAAAAAAATGTTTGATTTAAAAAAAAGCGTGGGGTGCTTTTTAAGATATTATCAAAATGATAATCATCTCTCTTCTCATGTCTGTCAATGAAATATTTATAACTATTAACACCATGCATCCCACCATGCAATAAAACATTTATTTCTTACTTACCTACATTTATTAAAATTTATTTTCTATTTTTTAGTTTGGTTTTCTATATAAAGCGTGTTTTTTTAAACTATTATTTATTCAATAAACATTCAAATACTTATTATTAAAGTTATTATTATTATTAAAGTAAGTTAAAACAGCGTCAAGTTTAGAAATATTTTATTGTATATTTTATACATTACTTCATAATTAAATTATAAAATCAACAATTTGACCGGCAAAATATAGAAAAAAATACATACCATATTATTTTTTAAAACTATTATTATTTGTGTTTTGTGTTTTTGTTCATGTATATTGTTATGTCTCTGGCCTTGGTGTTTCTATGTACATATAATATGAATACTTCGGTCATGTGATACCAATATCACAAGTTCTGCTTACTTTGGCGGCAGATGGTGCTGTGTGAAATGTCTGGCATTCTTTAAATTAACGAACATGTACCCACTAACATTAAAAAATGAGTCAGTTTTTCCATACAAAAGTTTATTTGCTGAGGGCACCGTCTTAACTAAAATACATTGCAACTTTGTTGTAAATCATACGAACAGTAAAACGTTTGAATGTTTCAATCCATAAAGTGTTGTGTGAAGATAGATTCATCCACTTTTGTATGCGGTGATAAAACGCGTGGTTTAAGAGCGTATTTCTTATTCGAAGATTTAAGCAAAATGGTACCTAGGTTCACAGGAAATCTAGAAACAGTAACACCACTGCTGGGTCAATATTTGAATATATTAACTATACACTCGTATATAGGTATATACTGTACTACAGACGACCTCTGTAGCGCAATGGGCTTAGGTCCGGATGAGACGCAGAAGGTTGCGGGTTCGATTCTCGCCGCGGGACAAATGTTTGTATGATCTGCAAATATTTGTCTCGGGTCTGGGTGTTTCTATGTATAATATGTATATATTTACAAAAAAAAAAGTATATAAGTAGTATATCAGTCATGTGGTACCCATAACACAAGCTCTGCTTACTTTGGGACCAGATGATGCTGTGTGAAATGTCCGGGATTATTTATTATTTATTATTTACAGTAGGTAGTTAAATGCAGCTTGTATGACCTCGGTCGGAATTGAGTTATGCACTCGTACTCGACTCGTACTGGTTAGACGAAACTAACCAGTTTAAAGAGTTCAGTTAATTTTGACACAGGGAGAATGCCAGTCATTTCACAATGCATATTTTTTTATAAATCCCTACTACTAATATTATAATTGCGAAAGTAACTCTGTCTGTCTGTCACGTTTTCACGCCTAAACCGCTGAGGCGATTTTGATGAATTTTGGTATAGAGATACATGGGACCTTGGAGAAGGACATAAGTATACTATAGGATATACTTATTAGGTAGGTACCACGCGAGCGAAGCCGTGGGCAGCAGCTAGTATAATATAAATATTGGTGAACAATATACACAAAACCATCTAGCCCTAAATTAGCATGGCTTGTATTTTGGTGACCAGATGACTGATAGAATAGTTCATTAACTTTATATAGATAAAAATATACTTTATAACTCCCAGACACAGAACCAACACCTATGTTCATCACAAAATGTTTATTCTGGGAAAGAATCCAGACCTTCACCTACAGCGCAGATATATAGGTACATACTATACATTATACATAGAAACAACCAGGCCAGAGACATCATAATATACTTTGACATACAAACATTGGCTTACGTCAAGTTTTGATGCTCTGAATTTTCTATTTCTGTTTATTTATTTATGTATTTCTATTTTTTCTCAAAATAAATGTACATTTCACTTAATGAGATATTTTGAACTAACATAATAAACTAAAGTGTGTTTATCACCAAAACATTTCATATTGCAGTATATTTTAGGTACCTACCTGGGCAAGAACAGAACATTGAAAATGAGTTTTGCGTATTTATATTTATATATTATATGTATGGAAAGTAGATGTATTTTGTTTATATATGAAGTGGATAGAGCAATTAAACGCACTGCTCTACTCTGCAGGTATCAAAAATATTATCGATGTACATAATTTTTAGACTTTTGTTGATTTTTAAAAACCGCTTGACCGATTTCGATAAAATTTAAATGCTCCCATTTAAATTGAAAGTATAGCCTTTGAAACAAAAAAAAAGTTTGAAATCGGTTCAGGCGTTTCTGAGTAATCGGTGAACATACATAAAAAAAGATTCCAACGAATTGAGAAACTCCTCCTTTTTGATGAAGTCGGTTAAAAAAGGGCAAATGAAAGTTTTTTTTAATATATTCTTTTTATTTTTTTGGGAACTTGGCGTCGTGTACCGACGATGTTAGTTCCATCGTTCTCTCTAGTTACATAGATAGCTTTTACTTTCTTTAACAAGCTTATATATTGACCTGTAGAGCATGCCAGGTGCGTCTGATTTTGGCGCAGCTAACATAATCTTGAAACAGTCCCTCATTGAGCCGGTTAACCTTCAAACTCCTGAATAGTTTTTTTCTCATAGGCGCACTCCGGACACACTCCATTAACAGATGATGCACACCATCTTTTACCCCACAGATCTCACAATCTGGACTGTCAACTTTCTTCATCAGGTATTTAAGTTTGTTTGTTTAAATAAGTTTAAGTTTGTGACCTTACTGTTAAGAACTTACTGTGCCACTTGTGCTAGTATGAAGAGAGATAAAAATAATGGCTTTTTATTCAAAGTAGAAGGCGTAGCGAGGGAGGGCTCAAGTGGGCGAGAATTTTTTCACGCCTCTGTATTGTACTGGAGACCGTTATTTGCACTTTAATAGCAAAACAACGGTTATGGAAGTGGTTATTTTTCTCAGAACGAATTAGCGATAACGCTTACACTTTGTTATCATACAGCTAAGGGAAGGTTGGAACAGAAACGATAAGTACGTCAGTACTTTTAATGGGATTAAAAAAGTTTACCACTTACAGGCTGACTTGCAATCCAATGGGGTAATTGTCGGAGCTCAGTGATGAAAGCGGTTTAGGGCAGATCCCCCAGATTTAACATTCGCCATAAATCAAAAATCTGTTCAGTTTGGTCATAGAAGACGAATGAAGACACATTCGCCAGAGTTATGTATGTAGACATGCCGAAGCCGCGGCACGCTAACTTTGCTCGCTCGCCTTGCACGTTGTTTTTTATACTCTAACATAACCTAACCAACTGGTTACGATCTGATTAATTTCTTTATGACTAACGCGAAGTTTGATGAATGAGGAATTATAAATAATATCGTTTCGTCAGAGGTTGAAAAAATCTGACGAATGCGTAAGAAATAAATGATCTGACGAATGTGGAATCTGGCAGATGTGTCCTAAAACATGGAGGCATGTGTCTTACTTACCATATTGAAAATAAATGGCCTTCCAACTCTGTTGGTAGTAGCTCTGTCTTATGCCCTGTAGGTTGAGAGTTTGATTCCCTCCCAGGGCAAACATTTGTGTGATGAAACATGGGTGTTTGTTCTGTGTCTGGGTGTTATAAAGTATCATAAGTATGTATATAAAAATATATAATTATTCTATCAGTCATCTGGTCACCATAATACATGCTTTGCTTAGTTTGGCGTAAAGTGGTGTTGTCCTCCCATATTTATTTATTTACTGATTGCTGAATACCCCATTCCAGCCAACTCAGACATCAGTTTAAATCACTTTATTCGTTTCACGACACTGGTGCGAATGAACTAGTGAGATAAATAGAAGAAAAACTAGATATCGAAAATGGCACCTGCCTTATTCTATTCGATCCACCAGTCCTATGAAATGTCACGATTTTCGCCTGCGGTTTGCGTATCTGTGTCGTCAGTCTTATATTATCATCATCATCCAGAGATTTGGGTATAGACCTCCCTAAAGTCGTACTACCGCAATCGTGTGTTAATCTTATCCATATGCAGCCATACGACTTTGACTATGCAGTCAAGGTCACGGAATATTTACCATGATATGCGAGTTTTTCTGCTTTTCGATATTTCAGCATAGTTTCATGCGCCATGACCACGACCACTGGATCGAGATACACACTACACAGATAATCTCAATTAAACGACATTACTTACCGAGATTGGTATAAGAGGCAATATAAATTTCAAAACACAAGAGTTTCAATCGAGAAGACGGTTTTCCAAGTGAGTTACTAGTTATGCGTCCAGATACCGTGAGTGTTGTGTGTCGTAATCGTGATCGAGTTGTATGTGACAGTGAATCATGTGGTACGGGTAATATTCGCAGTAATATACTGAGAAAGAGGGTAGACCGTTTTGTCTGCCAATAACAACCACCCACAGAGACTTCAGTTTATCTCGTGATCATGGCATGAAACACTGCCGAAATATCGGGACGCTGAAAAACTCACATATCATGATAAAACGTCCATTTTGAGTAAAAAATATGTTCAAAACCATGAGTTCTAAAAGTTATAAAATAAGGAACGTCGGTCGTCCTTTGGCAAGATGGATAGACGATATCGTCAGCCCGTTCGGTACAAGGGCAACGTTCCAATAGCCATTTCTTGTGATTGCCTTACTCCACCTGTCATCAACACGCCTCATCATATGTCCTGCCTAGCTCCATTTGAGTTCCATTATCCGCTTCCCGATATCTTTGATCTAAGTGCGTCTTCATATATATAACAGCACTATAAATGATGAATGAATCCATTATGATGAATGTTAGCGCCGCGTAATTGTCTTGCATATCAGAAGCGTATCATTTTGTCACTAATAATGAATAAAGTTAATATGTATGATGTGTGTGTGCTTAAATAATTAAATAAATATAAACGTTTTCAAAATGTTTGACCCTGAGAAACATTTTGTAAAACGGAATAAAACAATCAGTTCAGTCTCTGGTTGTATGGCTGGAAGAATTGAAAGCCTCTTCGCTCTCTACTATACTCGCGTTATTTTGTTTGCAAAGGCGCCCTCATTGCTGTAAGTGTATGTATTATTCAGAAGATTCGCCGACTGTATACTATTTACCATTTCTGAATAACTTGTAGGTATTTTAACTATTTTGTATAAAAGTTGTTTTTCTGAGTGTAAACTCTACGGTGTCAATGACATAAAGATCGACTTATACAAATATGTACCTTAAGTAGAGGGAAACCAACCAAACGAAATTCATGAAAATGTATATGTGCCTACAGTTTCTTTGGCACTGACAAAATAAGATGTGTAAACTACACCTAATTGTGTCGCCAAGCAATCTGTGTATGTAATTTCACGAGTACTTGTGAGCTTGTGAGCAAAATCCAATGATTCACGAATCTCTTTAAAATGTATGACTATAAAACGATAAAACGGCCAGGCTTAATTGGGACTGGGCAGGTCACGTGAGTCGCATGCATTCAGACAGATGGGGCAACATGGTAACACCCTGGCAGCCTGGCGGACAGCGGCGTCGTGGTCGGCCGAAAAAGGACGATTGGAGGGACGACCTTGACAACTTTGACGAAGAATAGAGCTAGTTTAAATGATTTGGACCAAAGCCACCCGCTTTAGTCCAGCAGTTGGACGACATAGGTTAAATAAAAAATAAAAATAATGCGTGAGTGTCGTGGAACACTCGGTTGGAACGAAGTTCCTATCGTAGGATATTATTATTGATAAACTTATTATATTATTGATAAACAAATATAAATGAATGAATTACTAGCGTCTGAGAGCAATTAAATAAAACGCAGAAATAACCAATGAATTGAAGGAATGGTAGGAAATTTCGTAATTAATACACATTTTTTCGAGTTATGAATTAAAACATTTTATTGTACATCATTCGTACATCTAATTAATTCATTAATGTCACCCTTTAGATAACCGTCTATACTAAAGAAAGGGACGTGACGCAAATTCGTGACGGAAAAATATTACACATTTTTCGTCTAGCAAGTAGTACGTGCGTACTTGGCGGATGGGTAGGATAAGGAAAGTCGTTTAAAAAAACGACTAAAACGAAAAGTTTCATGTTAAGTGTTCATACACAAGAATTAGTATATTTCATTAACATATACCAGATCTGTCGAAAGGCATTCCATCTATTAAGTTTGTAAGTTAAGTATCATTACCATACTTACACATTAGTTTACCTTCTCAAGGAGATAGCGCAAGGACCAGGACGAGTTTCTTGCCATTTCTTCTCGGGCTTGGGTTAGGACGAATTGGTACCTAAATTCACCTAGTATGTAAGACGTTTCAAAGTGATCCTTGTGATTGTATTAAATTAAAGTTTCTTTTGGACTGGGCTTCACTTGAGATAATACCCTTTTATAATGCAAAATCTTATTATCATACATAAGGTAAGCGGATCTCAGCCATACAAAACATTACAAGTCATTGTTTATTCTGTTTGAACCATGTTTACAATGTAAGCCTTCTTATAATAATATAATGTTCCATTACTCGTTCAGACGGATCAATGTTACTAATCTTTAACCTGCATTATACTAGCACACTCAAAACACATATTAATTCCTGCTTTATATCCTAATTCTATAACTTTTTAACTAAAGTTGGTAGTAGCTCTGCTTTCTGCACTGTAGGTTGAGGGTTCGATTCCCTCCCAGGATAAACATTTGTGTGAAGAACATAGGTGTTTGTTATGTGTTTGGGTGTTATATAGTATCATTAGTATTTAAAAATATATAAGTATTCTACACTTAAAAGTTGAAGTCAACTTAAACACTTGAAGTAAGTACACTTCATACCCACCCATTCGTTTTTAATATCTCCAATTCCCATGGTTTGCTGGAAGAGAACTCTTTTTAGGGTTAAGCTCGCCTGTGTACATGCCATTATTGATTAAGTTTAGATTATTTTTTTTTGTGTACACTAAAGAATAAAGAATATTCTATCAGTCGTCTAGTCACCATAATACAAGCTATGCTTAGTTTGGGACTGGATGGTGTTGTGCGCATTGTCCAGCAATATTTATTATTTTATTAATAAAGTAATGAGCTGGTAATTTATTGAGCATTTTGGACAAGGGGTTGTAAAGATATAGGGTTCATAATGAGAAAAAAAAATACTCGTTATTCAAACAAGTGGTCGCCCAGTGGACGAAATTCGGCCATAATTAATTTAAATTAATATTATTAATTCAGATTATTGCTACACAACTTTCTTATACTAGATTTATATTTATATATTGAGCGAGCGGTATTTTACTTTTAAATAATTAATATATTGTAATAAATGAATTGAATATGGTTATGTTTGACATTCGGTAATACTATAGAAAAATAATATCAAAGACAAACAATATATTAATCTGTTCTCAATTTGACCACAGACTTTACCAATAAACAATAGAGTATATATGTATGCGTGTGTGTGTCGAATAGTTGGTAGAGTGAAACATTACACACACTTTATTTATTTATCATACTTTTTATGCGGAATTCAAAAAAAATATTAGCATTCTGCACTCCTTCTCTATATAAACTATTAATGTGGGAAGTTTCTTACAATTTTCGTAAAAAGGGTTACAAAGTTTTTGCTTCACGTAATTTCTTTGGCGCCACGTGCGCGGTCGTATCCGACCGCTAGGGGATTTAGGAGTTAATATATATCATATGTATATTAATACGTGAAGCAAAAACTTTAAGTTTAGTAAGTGACGTATCATATGAAAGTGCTTTGTTTGTATATTTCAAAATAATCTTAAGCAATATTCTAAATCATCGCATAGTTTTTATAGGTTTTACTAAATTGGCTCCACATTACAAGGACAATATGTTTAAGTACCAAACACTCAAACTTTCAAATTTGTGTGTTAGTGTTAAGTATTTTTTTTCACACACCCACCCACACCCACGCACACACACACTCACACACACGCACACACACACACACAAACACACACACACACACACACACACACACACACAAACACACACACACACACGAACACACGAACACCCACTAAAGCGCGCGCGCGCGCGCGCAGACACATAATTACTGTCGTTTTGCTTTATTAGTCATAATGTAAATCCGTTTATGGCTGTCGGTTATAAATTTAAGTTTTGTGTATACTATTTTTAAGAGCTGTAGATTTTGTGCAACGCATAAATAATATAAATAAACTGTGATAGTAAGGAAGATTATGATATATGTATAACGAATGAACTCAATTGGGGTGCGCTTCGCTCGCCTTTAGACTTTTAAAAGCTACCTTCTTTGAAGCTTTGCGTTCTCTTATCATAATAACGTTATACTAAACAGCATACATTGCTTCATATGTATAGTCATGATAGTCAAGGCATGGTAATGCTCGTTAATTGAAAAAAATTGCCCCGTTACTTAAGGGTAGTTGTTGGTATCTTACTTTGTACACTTTAAGAGTTTGCTTCAATCGTTAAATAGGTGATGTATTGAGTTCATCTCTTAGCCTCCCATATTTTTTATAATTTAAATTGGAAAATTGAAGTAATGGATAAACATACAAGTGTAAAGACCGCCAATAAGCAAACAATTTCCTATATTATGTCGTTATTTACAGTTTTTTTAATTACCAGTCAAAACCTCTTAAATATAAACAGTTAAGAGCGTGCTGGACAATGTATTGAGTAAAAGTTCCGCAGTCGTTTCAATTTTAATGCAGATGCAGCTTGACAATTTAATTACGGCACAGTCAGTTAACAAAAACAGCGTGTAATCAAGTGACGGTAATGATGAATGATCTGGCTCATTAGCATAACCAACTGCAGTAGGATTGTAGATAGCTATTTTAAAAAAAAATATTTCGATTTTGATGGTATTGTTGTTGAACATTTATTTATATAAATGATTACAGAAACGTACAGTAATATAAAATACATGTGAAACAGTTGAGCTATCTAAGGACTGTTTAAAACGATCTATAGATAGTTCAACTGATCCAGATTACTGCCAGAGAGATGGCAATGCTAATACCCTGAGCCAGATAGGAGCCGCAATGTATTTACAGACTCCGTGGAATCATTTTGAAAATGCGGTGGGTTCCTGTTCCCCACGGGCCCAGGGTCTCGACTCGAAAAGGCTCAAATATGTAGGCCTTATCAAGACCGGCATATTTGCGCTTTTTGAGGTCCTTTTGTTGAACTGATCGAATATGATTTATACGTATTTTTTATGGAATATCAGAGGGCTTAAAATGACACCTTTTATTGACAAAATAGCGTTGTTTCGCAAAAATTTGTCATATGAAAGTCAAAAAAACCTCGTTAATAAAAACGTAATATTAATAAAAAATTTATGAAAACGTAATACGTTAATAAAAACGTAATACTCAATAAAAACCTCGTTGTTTCAATGAATGAAAGTAGTTGTAATTTAAAGTTAATAAAACTATAACTTTGAAAGTAAATAATACCATTCACAAACCATTGCTTGTTTTGAGTTTTATGAAAACTGATTCAATGTTACGCTTCAATTAATGCGTGGTCGACTAAACTTATTCAATAGGAAAATACTTTTGCATATTATGTTAGTTGTAAAGAATTTATTTAAAAAAATATCATGGTTTGAAACTGCTGAGTATAAATGAAATGTTGACGTTTGAAGATGACCAACATTTAAATAAACTCCAGTGTGCGCCCGTAGGTTTTGTAGCCGGCTTGTTAAAGATATCTTGCATTCCACACAGCTCACGTACACAATTGTACCTCGACCTCTGTGGCTCTGTGGGCTAAAACCTCCCTGAGACGCAGACAAATGTCTGGGACAGATGTCTGTGTGATCTGCAAATATCTGCGTCTAGTGTGGATGTTCTTCTATGTATAATATGTATGTATTTACAAAAAAAAAAGTAGTGTTGTATCAGTCATGTGGTACCCATAGCACAAGCTCTGATTACTCTGGGGCTAAATGATACTGTTTGTATGCATTATTTTATATACTATTGCGGCAAATAAACCTTTTTGTTTAATTTCGTTTATATCATAAAGATACGAAGGAAACAAACACGTGGTGTTAAGAACGTTGATAGAAAATATGAGCGGTGCTGTCAAGATGTATAACTCCTCAGGTTCGTTCAAGGAATGCTGAAAAATTGCCCCGCAAATGATATCACAACATGGAGATGATACATCATAACTTTGAAATGTGATTTCGTACGCGATCCATTCGAAAGTACGCCACGTGTCACTCTAATCCAATTTCAAACTCGATTTACCCATTTCGACGGTTGTTAATAACTTCTGATTCCACTCACATAGCATGCAGACATTTTGATTTATTTAAAACCACACCAAAATATAGTCTATTGGAATAAAAAGGTGCTTTCGTCGGTGATTTTGAATTAAAGTCAAGTGCTAGTTCTTTGAAATGTCATCTTAAAGACAATTGTGCTCATACTAGCTTCTATGACGTGCTTATTTTTTCTTTCAACAATAATTACGTTTTATTGGCTCCATGTACGGTCATCCTATATGTACGGTGCAAGACTTACATTTAACTGTTTACTTAGTCAACCTTTTACGCAACCTCAATGTATTAAGGCACAACTGAGCGGTCAAGAAGCGGGTCGCGGGTCGTAATCGTCTTAATTTAAACTTAACTTGTTAAACCTAGCATTTTACGTAATTTACTTTATATAAACTTTAACTGTTTGTGACCCGGTTTTACACTACTACTAACTTCAATGTTTAATCGTGTGCAGTCTAACTGGACCGTACACTATTTAAATTTGTCTTAAAAGCTATAAAACACTGCCACCTCAACATTTGACTAATTCTAATCCCAAAAGTCCAGTGTGGAATTCCTGAAAGGTCCCAAGAGAGCCCATCCATCACATCCGTCCGAGCCACCGTCGCATATTTCACAACGCTACCGCGTCACCCCCAGAACAGCTTATTTTGTAAAATTTGCATGATGTGAATCATTGGATGGGTATTTTAGTGGGTCTTTACAATAAACATTATCATCATTGGCCTTCGTTCATCTGTTGAAGATGATTTAGTTGGCGTCAGTAAAGTTATAGAGCAGTTATTAGTAATTGGAAACTTTCGTTCATGGATCCACTCCAGCAAGCTGAGGTGGTTGAAGTTTCCTCTCCACTTACGCCACTCTGCCTGGGATTATGTTTGATAGCACAGGCCTCCCAGTTACCCACAATAACGGCTGGCACCGAGCCGGGTTTGTTTCCAGTTTTCCTTCTATGTTGCTAGCTCCTGTACGTCAGCAGAAGGACTAACCACCAATAATAAAACATTAAACAATACATCAACCAATGCCTATATACAAAAAACTCCCGAGAAATCGATTTCTTTTTAAAACATATCATCGGAAATAATACGTAAGTATAATACGTGTTTCTAAAAAAGACACTACAAAAAAAAGTCACTATTCTTGTCTTTATCTATTTTTAATACAGTATATGAATGCAAAGTATGATAAATATTTACAAATCCCGTTGAATTGCTGCGTCGTCTTACTACATTGTATCTTGTTTTCAATGAAGATATAAGCAAAATGTTTATCTCGTTTCCCTCTCAACAAAGCTCAGGTAAGAGGTGTGAAAAGGTTTCGAAATCACAGTCGTCGCTTCTGCCAAATCATTTTTGGGAAATCCTCTGCAATCCCAGCTTTTACATTATTTGTGAGTTTTCACGGCCCTTTTTGAGCTTGTAATCGAGCCCTTTAAGGATTTGCAATCATCAATTATTTTTAGGCATTATATTTATGTACAGCAATATACATAATATATTGTATCCTTTGAGGCAACGTTGCCAGTCTTTATCGCGGGTCAGTGATTGGTTGTTTATCCATAGGTAATTCAAATTGAAATGTATTTATTTGGAAGCGTAAACAAGGATATACAAAACATGGAAACAACGACAACATTACGCAATTATGTAATTACGGATAGAAAATATATATTTGCGTCATCTGATCCCAAAGTAAGCAAAGCTTGTGTTATGGGTACCACATGACTGATAGACTTATTACTTATATATTTTTTTGTAAAAATATACATATTATCATAGAAAAATACCGAGACCCGAGACAAATACTTGCAGATCATACACACATTTGTCCCGCAACCTTCTGCGACTCAGGCAGGCGTTCACCCACTGTACCACCGAGGTCGTCATTTGTTTTAGGACAGGTTAAGCCAACTAACAAAAATTGCTTACTTTATTCTTTATGCGTAGGTATTCTCGTTGATCTCTTAACCATTGCAATTTCAATTTTAGTGTATTAGTATTTCAATATTTAACCTTAAAATGCATAAACTATGTCTAGCTAAGGTTAAACGCATAGGTACATAAACGCTAGAGTTATTTAACTCCGAAGCATTAACTGACACAGCGTTGAGTCGTGACCTCTCTTGTATTCCGTTAGTATAGTCCGGACAGGTTCTCAAATCGTACATGCAAGCTGGCGCATCGCCAAGCCGGGATCATCCACAGATGAAATAAAGTTTGAGCATTTTTAGGGATTCGCAAGTATTTATCTTAGTCATGCTACTACAAAGACTTGAGTTTTATAACTGAGTGAGAGTAAGGGTGTGCCAACCAACAGAGACAACGCCTAAATACGAACTAATAACAAGTGGCTCTGTGAGCTGTAGAACTCGCGAACATTTTTTGGAAATGCCTGAAATATAACTTTTATTACGTTTTCAACCCCCTTCAAATAACTCCGCCATTTTGATAAATTTCCAAAAACTGCATCGACATAAAAATATATATAATTATAGAGCCTGCTCACAAAATTTCACAAGAATCGGTTGAGGATCGGACAGACATACGAAAGCATTTTCGCCTAAGCTGAAACAGTGATACTCGCTCGTACTTCGCGCTCGTTTGGTCAATAATCTATGTTTATTGACAACCTCTGTGGCGCAGTGGGCTAAGGTCTGGCTGAGACGCAGAAGGTCGCGGGTTCGATTCCCGCCGCGGGACAAATGTTTGTATGATTTGCAAATATTTGTCTCGGGTCTGGGTGTTTCTATGTATGGTATGTATGCATTTACAAAAAAAAGTATGTAAGTAGTATATCAGTCATGTGGTACCCATAACACAAGCTCTGCTTACTTTGGGGTCAGATGATGCTGTGTGAAAGGTACAGGATTATTTATTTATTTATTTTATGTACCTATTCAAGGCAGTTTGGTTTACTAGACATTTAAGTAGTTGGACTAGAATATTGGAATAAAAATTATAATATTATTTGACAATGCACACAACACCATCTAACATGGGTTGAGTAAACTAAGAAAAATAAGCATTGGTTGTATAGTATGTCGATCAGATCACTGTCAGAATACTCATATTTTTTTTGTGATGCACCCATATCATTCATAATTATTTTCTTTCATCATGTTTTTTTATGATGAAGACCTCTGTGGAGCAGTGGGCCAAGGCCCGGCTGAGACGCAAATGGTTGGGGGTTCGATTCTCGCCGCGGGACAAATGTTTGTGTGCAAGAATTTGTTTGTATAAAGTAAAAAGTAAAAGAAAGTGTTGTATAAAGTAAAAGAAAGTGTTTGTATAAAGTATCATAAGTATGTATTTAAAAATATCTAAGTATTCTATCAATCATCTGGTCCCATATTACAAGCTATGCTTAGTTTATGGCTAAATGGTGTTGTGTGCATTGTCCACCAATTTATTTATTTATTTATAAAACAAGCTCTGCTTACTTTGGGAGTAGATGATGCTGCATGAAATGTCCTGCACTTTTTTATTTATTCATAACTAGCGACCAGCCCCGGCTTCGCACGGGTGCAATGCTGATTATAAATATACTACAGAATGTCTTTATATACAACGTTATCTAATAGAATAACATAAACTAAGAGATAGACAATGGTATATATATGTGCGGACTTTTGTGTAGACCTTTTTAAGATGTACAATACTGTAGTACATTCTTTTGATCTATCGCAAAAAATGTGTTTATTTACGACACCACATAAGAAACCTCTAAAATATCAGTGTTTCTCTACTATATTAAGCATATTTTATACATATAAACCTTCCTCTTGAATTACTCTATCTATTAAAAAAAAACCGCATCAAAATCCGTTGCATAGTTTTAAAGATCTAAGCATACATCGGGACAGACAGACAGCGGGAGGCGACTTTGTTTTATACTATGTAATGATTTGTTCATCACACGAATACTTGTCTCTGGGGAGAGACTGGGAGAGAATTATAACCTCAACTTACAGCGCAGAAGACAAAGCTACTACCGACTCAGCTGAGAGGCCAGTCTAGGACCTCTAGGCCTGCATAGGGCACAGTTGACGAAATGGTTAACTTATAATGAATTGGAAGTGAATTGGCTACACCAAGAGTAACCGGACCTAATGGGGGTTCACGAGTGTATAACGTTCTCCCTAGGCTTGGTAGACTTGCTCTCAATTCTGTACGATTTAACCAGTTTCAAATGATAAAGGGGAATTGGTAGTTTTACGAGTAAATAGAGAAAGCATTGTGTTTGACACCCCTTTCACGTCCCGGCCATTTTATTTGAGAGGATTGGAAATCAAATGAACTGGTACGATAGTTGATCTTTCAATTTAACAGATTTTAAAGCTTGTTGCCGTGGAATACAGTTCATAATGCATTAAGGGCGCTTAAAAGTATGTAGGCTTCAATGTGTTAGGTTAGGTCCGTTGTTTGATTTGGTAAAAGCTGCGGAATGTTTTTGATGTAGTCAATAGCAATATGGTGAACAACGATTTCTGTAGAATAGTGTCACGCACACTCACAAAAATAAATAGTGTTTAACATTTCACACAGCATCATCAGATCATTATAAGCAGAGCTTGTGTTACTGATTACATGACTGATTACTTTACTGATTGTATATATTTATTTTATTTAAAAGAAATTCGACTTATTTTTATTATTTACCAGTCTCTGCCAGCGGCTTCGCAGGCGTGGTATTTACATTAAAATTAACCTATGTCCTTTCCTATGATACAATCTATCTCGTCACTAAATTTCATAACAATCCGTTAAGCTGCTTAGCCTAAAAAACGTAACAGGCAGAGACGAGACTTTCAATTCATGTAATATTACTAAATATTATATTTCAGTAAATATGTATTTAATTAAATAAATAAATAAAGTCGGATATTTCACACAGCATCATCTGGCTCCTAAGTAAGCAGAGCTTGTGTCATGTGTACCACATTACTGATACACTATACAGGCTAGATTATGCTGTGTGAAATGTCGTGCATTATATATTTTAATAAAATAATTGTTTATTTCTATTGCCGCTCATTCTCTTACCAGCAATATAACTACATAATAATGTTCTTACTAGAATATTATAAGCCTACCACAGGTTGAGCAAGACCACGTCATTTGTTTGCACACTTAGCGGAGTGGAAGCCTGGTGACCTGTAACACATGTTACGCAAATCTATCTCAAAAAGATTTCAGTCTCTCGCAAAACAGGTCTTCAATGTCTACACGTCCCAAAAACTTACACCTAAGTATCTAAAAGTTAATTTGTGAGAGTAAAATAAATTATTAGAAATATTTACGGGTATTTATCGCGTTTATCAGTTCATCAGATGTTATGACTGTAAGTCATCCCGTGACCACGACAGAGTGTAAACCTGTCGAAACGTCGGGAAAAATAGGTAAATAAACGCGATAGATACCCGTAAATATTTATGATAATGTGTTCTGTATGGCGATTATGGAACTTTTGACAGAATCAATTTCTATTAGTTTAGATTAGCAATCGTCATAATTTCAATCATAAATTTGATTGTAATTGGAACCAGTTTTGACAAGATCGATTACTATTACGTACGTTCTATATCAATCTCAGATCAAATAAATATATAGACGGAGACTGCCATGAACAACTAAAGTGAAGTCTCAAAACCATGCTCCTCTGTGTAAATACACGCATCCACGCACACACATCTACCCAAACCGTGCTCATTGCTCTTAGTATATGCAAACATACTTATACTATTAAGTATTAGGTCATGTCGTGGTCAATAAAACATTTAAAAAAAAAACACCATTCATTTAATGTATATATATAAAAGCAAGAAGCACGATTTCGGTGTATGTGTGTGCGTGGGTATCTACACACAGGAGCACAGTTTTGAGACGGTTTATTTTGGTTGATTGCGGCGCTCGGTCTTTATATTTATTTGATCTGAGGATTTTATTCATATGACAGCATGTATGACAATCAACATAAACCTTCCGTAATAACAATTCATCAATAGTAACTGAATGTGATTAGTATCAATGTTTTGATAGTTATCAGAAGTCCATAATCGCCCCGCAGATCGCGTAAGTTTAAAAAACTTTAAAATAAATTAATTTTATTATTATTATTCAAAAAAAGGCCTTACAGGGCACTAATGCAAATACGACGATCACACTAAAAGATGAAACTCTGGTGCAATATTTTTCACAAAATTACTTTCCTTCCACCATTACCACACTGCCCTATTCCTTTCACGCGGTCAGTGGACCGAGATAGATAGTGGGTTTGATGATCGTGACAGGACATTAGCCTCCTGAATAATGGAGGTGTAGGGTATTTTCACAACCTATTTGAAATGGAGGTATGTATTTGCTATTGACAGATAAAGGTTATTGATGTGTAACATCTTTCCTGTCCTGCAATCTGTGGGAGTGATTTCTCGAAGAGGAAGTGTGCATCACGAAGCCGGGGAAGCGTGCGTCATTTGATTTGACCTATAAGCGCGCGCGGTGGTAAAGTTGCCCGTTAGATTTTACCAACCTATTTTCCGCGAGGGTGGTACTGTCAGCCGTGTGTGCGTGTGTGTGACTAGAAAAAAAGAGGTAAATACAGAAGAACGCATCAGCTGTGTGCTTAACCTACTGTGTCGTGTATAAGGTATGTTGTTATATAAACTAATTCGGGATATAATTTTAATGTTGCATATTACCAAGGTGATATGTCAGATGTTACAACTTACATCATAAGCGACTACTGTAAGACTCGCTTATTTTTTTTTATTCAGATATTCGTTGACAACTCTTTATTGTTCATTTACAAAGTAAACTTTGATGTATTGCACTTGAATGTGTCTTGATTATGGATTTAAAAACCCAGTCATACTGATAAAGTATATGAACATATATATATTTATTTGTTTAGCTGTAAGTTTTCTAAACATTCTGAAATGAAATAAGCAAATAAAAAAGTACTTCTTTGTGTCGATGAATCGACATGATACAATATTTTTTATTCTCTAAGTTTAATCTTGCGCTTCTAGTATTTAGCCATAACTATAGCATTTTCCGTGGCTGCGCAAAGGTCGCTTAAGGCTTGCAGCTGTTAAGGCACGCTAGGAAGACCAGCAGATTTGACATAACTTATGTGTCGGTGCCACATTCAAAGTGCGTCGTCGACTCCTCGAAAATTAAAATGCACCATATGTTAAGTTACATGTACCAAGAAACAGACTGGTCATGGACACAAGGTTTTGCTTGAAGCTCGATATGTATAATAAAAAACCCTTAGAAATCTCACGGTTCCCGCTAAATGAGTTCAAGCAAAACCTAAACATATTTTTTGAAGATTTACAATCGTGAGTAGGAATAAAGTGAACCGAAATGATAAATAATAAATGAATGAATGAATAATAATTTTTTTTTTGAAATTTGATTTTGCCCCACAAGAACACAAGATCTGCTTACTTTGGAGCTAGATGAAGCTGTGTGAATGTCAAGCATTATTTATTTGTTAAAGTTGATCTTGCAGCGACCCACTTAAAATGTTTAGTGTCTCTCAGTAAGGCCAGGGAAGTTCCTTTATAAAGTACCAGGCTCGCAGAAGTAACGAAGAGTTTGATCAACCGACGTGAGCACGTTTGGTTGCTTCAGGCATTCCTCGCTCACCAACTTTACTAGGAGAAAGTCTATACACGGGTTAAATATATATTTATGCAGGTAGTGTCCAATAAATATCTAAAGACTATATTTAATTTTATGTAATGGGTGTGCAAGGTGTGAAGGCTTGAATAACGACAAGATCAAACACGATGCTACATGATGTTCCTTATTCACTTCGCTGGATTTCCAAATGAAAATGACACTGTATTTTGCAACAGAGACGCATATCAAACGACTCTATCACAATGTATTAGAGTATCTTTTGGAGCAGAGTATTGCAAACAGCTCCCAAGAGGTAAAATTTGTTTTCTAAACATGGTAATTTGCTTTGGCGTAGCTTCAGTTATTTCACCGAGGACTTAAATGAGGATGTATTTTTAAGTTAAACAACTATAATTAGGCAATGTTTATTTTTGAAAATTGCTTAATTAGGTGTGTATCCATTTAAACTATGTTAAAACTTTCATTTAGATAGTTCCACTATTCTTTTTAAGAATCCATGTTTGATATACAGACGACTTTTGAAGAAATAAATGTTAACTTGGATTGATCGTAAAAACATCAAATAGAACCGTAAACCGAAATAAAGTACAATCGAAACACAATCTGTTATCTAATCTTAAGTAATATTATTATTATAAACAATTCGATTTTTGTTTGTTTGTAATGAATAAACTCAATAACTACTTAACTGTTTTCAAAAATTATTTCACCTATAGAACGCTATAGTATTAGTGAGTATTAGTGCAATTTTCGTAAAATTGAAAGCTTTACGAAAATTGCAAAAATGTAAACCAAAGTATCAAAAGTTTTACTATAAAACTCATTATTTCGCGTGCGTTGCAAAAACGTCAGATAAAAAAAAAATTACTTTAAAAAATAAATTAATACAAAATTCCTTAAAAAAGTCCGGGAGGCTATATATGTCTAATTTTTATAGTTAAGATAGTTAAGTCGCACTAACCGATTTTAATTTCAAATTCAATTGTTTTTATCAATACAATCAAAGGGATTACTTGCAACTGTCTCGCATACTGGATGAATTTAGGAGCCAATTTCTCATAATCCAAGTTCGAGAAGAATTGGCAAGAAACTGCTACTGTTTTTTTGTATGATATTTTTTTGCGTTTATTGTAACTAATTTAACTACGAAAAAGTAATGCAAGGTAACAGTAGTTTATACATTACAAATCTGTCAGTTAACTCTGAAAGCAGAGCAACATGAGGCCATGCATTCTTATCAACAAAGGCGACCTACCCTAGCTTTACAATTACAAGTACCTAATACTGGTCACCTACCGAGTTTTGTTGCGTAGGCACCCATTTCTATTATGTTTATTTTATGTAACATCTTAACTTGTCTATTTTGTGTTATGTCGTGTCAAATAAATATTTTTCTTTCTTCTTCTTCTTGTTGCGTGTCAAAGATAAAATTAGGTTGAATAGAATAGTGCCACCCACTCCATCATCCGTGGCTTCCAGTAGGTCATCCATTGTGCAGGAACACCTGCCCCCAGGACGTGATCTGCCATGTTCAGTTTGGAAGTCCATAAACCGACTGCGGACCCAAGTCGGCCGCTGTAGAGCATGTGCAAATAGGGCTATCGCGACTCTGCTTATGCCCAATGCGACTTCAGAGATCCCATCTAAACGTCACATCTACTCGTCTGCCCTTTATGGCCTTACATTTTTTTTATTTCTATTTAGTAATTTTTATTAGGCAATCAGAACACAGGATGAACTAAAGCATGATTGTACCCGTGCCGGGGTGGATTGCTGATATTGTAAACGATACGAGGCTAGTATTGCCTTCAAGTTAATTAATATAAAAAATACAGAAGATCTGCAATGTCATAATGTCGGGGAATGTCTACAAATGTGCTGGGTATCTGAGACATTGCACCATATTTAGCTTATATTTTTAATAGATGTATTGACGAAGGAGCTTTTCCTGATCTTATGAAACACAGTTAACTCATTCCTATGTTTATGTTTGGAAGTGAAGGTGATCTAGCTAATTATCAACAGCTAGACTAGTTTATTTTAGCTACTTCCATAGTGTTATGTCATATGGCATCATTTTCTGGGGGAAAGCAGCTGATATTGAAAAAATATTTGTAATTCAAAAAAGGGCAATACGTGCCATTTATAAAACGAAACCACGGGTGTCTTTGAGAAAAAAAGAAATTAATATTCTCACAATAGCTTCACAATATATATATGAAAATTTGTTATACACACATAAAAATAGAGATGGGTTTCAGCAAAATAGTGACCTTCATAGAATCAATACTAGGAATAGAAACAAATACATCCCTAGGTTTCGACAAAGTAAATAAATCTTTTATGGGGAAATCGGTACGCTTCTATAATAAACTTCCTGAAAATTTTATATTATTTTAGAATTTTCGGAGAAATTACTGCTAGGAACATTAATAAGAATTACATATAATACATGTTTATAATACATGTATTCAGAAGGTCAATTATAAGTTCACACTGATAGATATAAAAATGTATATATATGTTTTGAAAAATATAGTACAAGTGAGAACTTAAACAATACAAAGTAAAACTACATAATAGGAAATTTAAAACATACATAAAGGGTAGTCTTTTCAAGAAAGCGTATTATAATATAAATAAATGACTTTAATATTGACAGGCCTTTGCATGGTCTTATATCGCTCTCTCAAACTGTTGACATATTTGAAATGTATTGAACTCTCTTGTATTCGTTTTTCGTAGTTAAGGTAAGTAGCTATAAGACGGATCATGCAAAAAAGCGCTAGGATCAGGACGAGTTTCTTGCCGTTTGTAGGAGGAATTGGTACCTAAATTCACCTAGTATGTAAGACGTTTCAAAGTGATCCTTGTGATTGTATTGAATAAAGTATCTTTTGACTTTGACTTGATTTGAGTATTTAAGTAATATAATGAGTAATAAAACAACACGTTAAATCACACCATGTTTAAATGTACTGTAATTATATCACATAACTGAAGTAAACAACATTGCACAATACAACAGTTAGTTGTTCCGAGTTTTATCAAAGGAAATAAAATGAGTACGCGGCTTCAGCTCGAGTTCCGTCCGCGTGTATTATAGAGATGAGACACGGTAGAGTTGGCAATAATAATTAATAAATAAATAAATAAAATCTTTAGTCATAATCTTAGAGCTAAATGTAAATACATTATTACTAAAATTAGTTAGGTTGGTGCCAACAGAATTGAGGCCATTGGCCTACTTGGCTAGATTGACATTTAATTGTACAATAGTAGAAAAACAAAATAGAAATAGAAATAGAGATTTTTGCTAATTAATTTGCTACTCTTTAAGAATTATTTACTATCAGCCCCCCTCGGCTTCGGATGTGCGAATTATACTCCTAAATATAAGATACTAGCTGACACGGCCACGCGTTGCTGTAGCTCAGTAGTTCTAATACGTTGAACCAATATACGCTAACCTCTAAAATTATCAGTGTTTCTCTTCTATATTATGCATGTTTTATACATATAAACCTTCCTCTTGAATCACCTCTATCTATTAAAAAGAATCGCATCAAAATCCGTTGCGTAGTTTTTAAAATCTAAGCATACATATGGATAGACAGACAGCGGGAAGCGACATTGTTTTATACTATGTATTGAAGCATCGCCTCAAGTCGCTCTACCCTCAGACAGTTAACCGACATTTGAAATGTATAAACCCTCCTGTATTCGTTTTTCGTAGTTAAGGTAGTGCTCTTAAAGTGCAAAGTGCTTCTTGTGATTGTATTGAATAAAGTTCTTAATCTTCGTAATCTTTTGACTTGAAATCAGTCCGTTCTTTATTGAAACAATATGAAAATCCGTTTTGAGTTTGACAGACAGACAGACGACGGGGGGACTTTGTATTGTAATATCTACTGATTAGTATAGTATAATAGTATACTATTTACTCATCATTGGCCTTATTTCATCTGTTAAAGGTGATTTAGTTTGCGTCAGTCAAGTTACAGGCGGTTATTTGTAAATCTTTCGTTCATGGATCCACTTCAGCAAGCTGAGGTGGGTGAAGTTTCCTTCCAATGACGTCATTCTGCCTGGAATTCTTTATGATAGCGCGTGCCTTCCCAGGTACCTACACTAACCTCTAGACCTTGCTGACAGGACCTGCAGGAAAGACGAGTCAGTACATGCGGTGTCGGTTCGGTTGCAGGTGCATAACGGCTGGCACCGAGCCGGGCTTGTTTCAAGTTTTCCATCTCTGTTTTATATACCATCTATAATATGAGGATAGTATGTTTAGTAGGTTAACAGTACTTATAAGTCAGGAATAACGGATGAGCCAGTTAGAATTTTTCGTTAAATTATGAAGCAAAAATATTCCATTGACCGGATATGGATGTAAAATGTGTAACAGGTCGCGAAATCACAATTTAATTTATAATAGGTCGTGAAAGTAATTTATAATAGAAACCATCAGTGGAGTGACGGAACTCATTGAACTTGTAAAGGAAGCTTATGAAACAGGTGGACGTTTTCCCGAGCTCTTTTCGGGTACAATCCTTGCGTAATCATGTCGAAAAGTGTACGGGGGCAGAAAGAGAGAAAGCACGATTAACCACTTATTATTATACTGCTGACTGTACCTTTATCCTTACTAATTAGATTGTATTTAAAAATGAGCTGTTATTTTTGTATTATATAATAATTCGAGACTTTAGTGGCATCTTACTTCGTTGGTAGAAGAGCTTTTTTACTGCAGGTTGTGGGTTCGATTCTCATTTAGGGCAACCATTTGTGTTATGAATATAATTGTTTGATCTATGTTTGGGTTATTTACTTTAAACGTGTCATAAGTATTTATTTAAAAATATTAAATATTATATCAGTCATCTGGTACCCTGAGTGCAAGCTTATTTTGGGGCTAGATAAAATAAATAAAAAATGCCGGACATTTCACACAGCATCATTTGGCCCCAAAGAAATCAAAGCTTGTGTTACTGATTACATGATTGATTACTTAAATAATTGTGTAGATGGTCTTGTGTGGAGCTAATTAATATGTATTGTATATATATATTTTATTTAAAATTATTTTTATTTATTTTTATTAATTACTAGTCTCTGCCCGCGGCTTCGCACGCGTGGTATCTACATTAAAATTAACCTATGTTCTTTCCTATGATACAATCTTTCTTTTTACCAAATTACATAAAAATCCGTTCAGCCGTTTAGCCGTAAAAGACGAGACATTTTCAATTCATAATATTAGTAGTGTATTTAATAAAATTAAAATAAATAATGCCGGACATTTCACACAGCATACATATTATACATAGAAACACCCAACCCCAGGACAAATACTTGCAGATCATACAAACATTTGTCCCGCGGAGGGAATCAAACCAGCTACCTTCTGCATCTCAGCCGGGATTTGGCCCTCTGCGTCACAGAGGTTTAGTATGTGTGGAAGTATGGATTATCTATCGGATAGTAAAAATCTGTACCTGCAGTTGATATGGCTATGAATTAAGGCAACAAACAAGTCTCACTTGCACAAATACGAACAAAGTTTGCTTCGTGTGGGTTACAGAACATTCTGGTGTGGACCACCAAGTGATGTGACAATAAACACAGAACTTGCGCGCAACTTTTGTCTTCAAATTACTTATAGAACAGCGGTTTTCTGTAATGAATTATAATAAAGTTAATCAAAATAATAATATCGGCGTTTCTGATTTATATTACTCGTAGGCGGAATTCCAAGTCAAAGTCAATACTGTTTTTAACCGACTTCAAAAAGAGGTTCTTTTTTTTATTATGTAACATCATAATGTTCATGAATATGGTCATGAAACACTATTTGTCGTGCTGTTATACCTAATCATTTCTGTATTGTTGATATCTTATATAATACCTACTTTTTTGCTAGGATTTTATAATTTTATATGTTATTAACATTTTATATAATTTTATACCTATTATTGTATGTATGTATTTATTTATATTAGTATTATATTTAGTGTATTTAAGGATTATGTAAGTATTGAATTATATTTACCGAAAAACCACACCAACATGCCCCTTCTCTGTTTATAGCCATCCAAAGGTTGCCTGGCAGGTCGCTGTTAGCGAAAAGGCTGCCCATTATATTGCCTTTTATTGTAAAATAATAGTTTTTTGTATATTGCTGTGTGGTATAACTATAAAGAGTTATCTATCTATCTAACTAATGTTATGAGTTTAAGAATATTTTTTTCATATCAAAGGGTTTTTTTCATATAAAAATCGGTTCAGAAGTTTGGTTTTGAAATGAAAATAACTGCAAAAAATATTTAATCATAGTAAACGAAATTTTGATTTATTGCTTTCTTGTGACTTTCCAAAAAAGGAGGTGGTTCTCAATTCGGTTGTATTTCCATGGGCTCAAATTTCAATATAGTTGGTTTTCTTTTTAGAAACGTAATTATGTTAAATACAATCACAAGCACCATTTTGAATCATCATAATATATGAGGTGAATTTAGGTGGCGAGTTTAGAAATCAGGCAAAAAACACGTCACGTCCTAGCGAAGTTTTTGTATGATCCATCTTATCTACAAAACTCAATAAGCTCTGTTGTAAGATTGAACAAAAATAACAATTGGGCATTGGGTTAAGTGTAGTAATTTCATTGTCATTATGCAAGACGCAGTGTAAGTAACTAGGGTAGTTCTTCAAGTTAACCCAAAAATACTGCATAAAAAATTAACTAGTCGTTTTTCACCAGCCCACCACTAATTTTAACTGGATTAAGCACAATGGACTGGTTTTCACTGTCTACTAAAAGCTGGCGACGCGTCTCCACAACCCTAACGCGCAACGCGACGGCACGCGGATCGACGTGGAGGCCTTAAACCAAACCGCGCGGGTGCTAAACCGCTCTCGGAAGGGTGACAGCCGTGCGTGGATCTGCCGAACCGTGCTTTTAAGTGTTTTTCTGTGGTCCGTTTTTTCAATCAAATTTTGATATTTGTTATATTATTAAACCACGAGTTAACTTGATCAATATTACACTGGTCCCCGGACTGCGTAGTTTGAAGTGCGGGCCTCAAAATGTTGGTACTTCCATATATATTGCTCAACCGTACGATCATAAATAGAATGTTACACTAGTCCGCGTGCGGCTGGACTGCGTAGTTTGAAGTGTGGGCCTCAAAATGTTGGTACTTCCATATAAACCATATATATTACCCAACCAAATGATCACACATGCAATGTTATACTGGAACGCGTGCCGCCGGATTTTGCGGTTTAAAGTGTTGGCCTCTTAATGTTGATACTTGCATACATTAGTACCTAACCGCACGTTAGCACATACAATGTTACACGGATCTGAGTGCCGCCGGGTTGCGCGGTTTGATGTGTGGGCCTCACTGTTGAAAATAAACTCTCAATTTGCAATGAGTTGCGAGCTCGGCCGGCTCACCTTGTTACCGTTTCATTTTATTGTTTGCTGATCGTTTTGAAAGGTCATTCCAAATTGCCACAGCTCATCAGTGATCACAAATGGGAGTTTTGACAAATGGAAGTATTTTTTTCGTTTCATTTCATTTCCTATTCATCACCAGGGACTATGCACATCATTGGTGACCATAGTCACCGACGTAGCGCTCAAAATTTGCAAGTTGAAGTGGCAATGGGCAGGCCATATAGCTCGCAGAACTGACAACCGCTGGGCAGTAAAAGTTCTAGAATGGCGACCAAGGACAGGAAAACAAAGCGTAGGACGACCCCCCACCCGATGGACTGACGACATTGTAAAGATCGCAGGAAGTCGGTGGATGGAGAGGGCTCAAAATCGTTCTTCCTGGAAATCTATTGAGGAGACCTATGTCCAGCAGTGGACTTCATAGAGGCTGTGATGATTATGATGGTGACCATAGATATAACCCCAGTGTAAATATATCACGTTGCCGTTTATTTCTAACAAAATATTAAATGGTAGGCATGTAGATAGTTGGTACTATATTTAATCATTGTTCAAGTAAACTAATTTGGCAGTTATAATAACAATAATGCCGGACATTTCACACAGCATCATCTGGTCCTAAAGTAAGCAGAGCCTGTGTTATGGGTACCACATGACTGATATGCCTACTACTTAAATACTTATTTTTTTGTAAATACATACATGTTATACATAGAAACAACCAGACCCGAGACAAATACATGCAGATCATACAAACATTCGTCCCGCGACCCGCAATCTTCTGCGTGTCAGCCGGACCTTAGCCCACTGCGCCACAGTGGTCATCAAATAATTTGAGTCAATGCGGTGTTAGTTGCATTTTACTGTTTATAAGTACAGTATGAGTTTTATTTAACAAGTTTACAAGTACAAACAAGTAACAAATTAACCTAGTTATTCTTTACTAAACTGAATTAAAGTTATTTAAAACAATTAACTCTAATTTCACTAGCCGTATTTATTATCTAATTACGGCTATATCAAAAACAAATTCAGTTCACAGTTCATTATGTTGTATATAATTTATTATATACTCATATTTTTTTTATATATTTTCTATGTACTATCTGTATTTGTGTATATCGTCTATGTAATATATATAAGTATCAATAATGTTGTGCAAGTTTATTGCGTTTATTGAATACAAAAACATTCAAATCATAATTTAGTTCATAATTTAGTGCACCGTGACCAATCTTCCATTCAATTTAGGCTCCTCTCCATCCAAACGTTGTCTGGAAGAAATCGCTCCCTTAGCGGTAAGACCGCCCATTTTACATATGTTTTTAGGTGTTCTTAGCTGTCAAATTGTTTATGTGCTAGTTTTAAGGTGTACAATAAAGTGTTTTCATTCATTCAATGGAAAAGACCCTGGTGCACTATAGTATAAAAGTAATAAGTTAAATTATGAAAAAGTAAATTGCTAAGAATATTTAATATATTAAATAACTATTGGTATACAATACACACAACACCATTTAGCCCCAAACTAAGCATAGCTTGTATTATGGTGACCAGATGATAGAATACTTATATTTTTAAATAATAGAATAAGAATAAATTTACTGCAAAAAACTTAGGTGTATGGGTACATAGTGCTTAAATTTATTAATTAGGTCACATTAACAATGTGTGCTCATAATGCACTATGAAGTATGGAACAAACCTCCCGTGCTAGTTAAATACATACTTATGATACTGTATTACACCAAGACACAGATCAAACACCTGTGTTCATCACACAAATGTTTATCCTGGGAAGAAATCGAACCCTCAACCTACAGCGTAGAAGGCTGTGCTACTACCAACCGAGCAGACAGGCCAGTCAAAACAGGAAACAGGAAATTCAAAACAGGAACAGGAAATAGCAAAATCAAAGTGTATCGCGTTGGATAAAAATCAAAGCAGAGAAGTTCAAAACCTTAAATAAACCTCTGATTTTTGTTTACAAACTTTATAGCTACCCAGAATTAGTGAAAAGGCTTTTAGAATAAAAAGGGTGAACGCAATTATGAAACCTTTTGGGACGAAGGGTTGTTTTAACTATATTAGTCTCTTGATAATATTACCCTATTTAAACAAACAGATACTTATCTACTTATAAAAATGTTGTTGAATAAATAATTTCCTTATTATCCTGCTTTATATTAATAGCTGTTGATAAACAATTTGTATTGTTAAAACTTTTGCGATCGGAATTCATATTGTTTTAGTAGTAAACGGTGCGGCAGCTGAATGTTCCGAGAACCTCAAAAGGCACATGCCCTTTGGATCGAGACCCTGGGCCCGGAGGGAACAGGAGCCGCGTGTTAAAAATATTCCACGGCGTCGGCTAGAAATAGTGCGTGGCTTCTATTTGGCCCAGCATGTTAGCATTGTCATTGAAAGTGGCAATGGTGGCAATTCGGTTGGTTCATTTCTAATATTAGGAATTGTCTAAAATATATTTTAGTTATTATATTTTACATAGCATTTGTAAAACCTATTCGGTTGATACCATCTAACTAAATTAGGAACGCCTAATTAAATTAGATAAAATTAAATTAGGATATGTTGGTAACAGCAGAATACCAAAGTTTCATTTGACAGTCTAAACATAACACAAGCTCTGCTTACTTTGGGGCCAGATGATGCTGTTGGAAATGTCCGGGATTACTTATATCATATTATATATTATAATTTTAACTAAAATTAGTTAGGTTGGTGACAACAGAATTGAGGCCAATATCGGCATTGTCTTGGGAACTTTGCCCTCTAGTATTTATCTGGATCACTGAACGTTTTGAACGGTCCTTAGATAACTCATCTGTTTCACATGAATTTTATATTCTTGTATATTATTCTGTACATTTCTGTATTTATTTCTGCAAATAAATGTATTTCCTACTGGTGTTTATCGTGTTATGTTGCAATAACCTTGGTGGCGGGATCTCTGGATGCTTAGGGAGGATAGTTTCGAAAAACTGCCCATTCTATTCGGCGGAAACTCCATAAGCGACAGACAGACAGTGAATACGCGTTACATACCCGTTTACATACCATATCAATATAAATAAATTGGCATTAAAATTAACAGAAATAATTACAGATATGTACAAAATAATATACAATGATATTAAATACACGTGAAACAGTTGAGCTATCTAAGGACCGTTTAAAACGATCTATAGATAGCTCAACTGATCCAGATCACTGCCAGAGGGCAGCGTTCCCTTTATTTTCAGCATTAAAATTAAATGAATTTTTGCTTTTTGAAGTACCTATGGTTAGCATAACTATAACAACTAGAGGACGCCCACTGGTCGAAATTCGACCATTATTAATGTATTTATTTATGCATTACTAAAAAAAAAATAGCATTCTGCACTCCTCTATATAAACTATTTATAGTTCGCACTAGAAGTTATGAAATTTCGTACTCCGGCATCCGAGGAATTTTCGTAAAAAGGGGTACAAAGTTTTTGCTTCATGTATTATAACTATAACAATATATCGTAGGTTAGGTCATTAGAAGGCTAACGTAACTTTCCAATTTACCCTATTTACCAATCCACTTCAGCGTTACTTTACAGAGGAATAGGATTCCAGGAAACCAGCTTGAAATTACAATTTTCCAAGCAATTTAGTTTCGAATCGAATTGAAATAAATAACGATGCAGCCGGAGGCGCTCCTTTCTATTTGTACTGGTCCAGAAATACATAAGCAACGAGACTTGTATACAATATCTTCACATTGTTAACACATCTCACTGCATAACGTAAATTGGCAGTTTATTCTAGATTATTTCGGCGTAGCGTGTAAAAGGCAAACCAAGATAAATTTGATTCCAACGCGGGTTCTATTCCGTCGGCGGAACAAATCTTTAAAAAAAAATATGGAAAATTTATTTGTAACAACATACACATTAAAAAACAATATAAAGGTACACTCAATATAAAAAAACAAAGAAAAACAGAAAAGACAAATTAAACTAAACTAAAGATTGAGTGTCTCGCAATCGTCCAAGTGTGCTGTTACAAATTGGTGTTCGGCATTAAGTTGCGTTATACAGTCGGAACTATGCAACGCAGCGCTAATATTCCGTCGGAACCAGAAGGGTGAGCAACGGGTTAACATACAATAATAAGAAACTTCAAGATAAATATTATAATAAAATAATCAAAGGAACTAGAGCGCGGGTAAAGAAAAAGAAGTAGAGTCATGGGTACATAGATACTGGATACTAGTAGGTACATAAAGACTAAAAGGTGTGGGATACGATATTGTTTTATAAATAACATGTATAAATATAAGGGCTTCAATTGTTTATAGGTGTATAAAAAAAAACCTAAATAGTAGGTACGACTAAGTAGAGCAAGAGTAAAAAAGTTATTTATTTAAAAATAAATTTAATATTTTGCATGTTTTCTTAACCCAGATGACTTTAAAATAGATCTAGAATCTAGCGTAATATATAAATCGTTTCTTTCATATCTTGTTATATCCTCTTATTTTGTTATTATGCAAAAAAAACCGTAAATTTTTGTCGTATCTAATACCAATTTACGTTTACCAACAACGTGTGCCCAGATTACAAGGGCATAAACATAATTGAACGGCCCAAACAAGGGTTACGAGCCTCTATTACACATTTTACAGCGGTTATGAAAGTTCCGTGTGAAGGGTGCTAGCAGAAAGTCTACGGTCGCATTTAACAAACTCGTTTTCAGTTAAAATATTTGATTGCGCCTGATTAGTTGATTGGACTATTACGTTAATCAAATCAAATTTCACATATTTCTTTTTGTGTTTTCTAGGCAGAGCAGTGATGGTTTAGTGGTAGTGGTAGTGCCTTTCGATCTTAAGGTCGTAGGTTCGAATATCGAGCGTGCAGCAGTGGATTTTTCTGTTCGAAAAATGTATGACCGCGTTACTAGTACTCTTAAACGTTGAACACGTTGTGAGGAAACCTAAGACCGGTTTTAGAACCCAAAAAGTTTGAAGATATATGCCAAGTGTACAAAAGGAGGCGTCAGAGGCGCACTAATCCTTTCACCACACTGGTTCGAAATAACTATGAAGTAAAAAGGGACTTAGCAATTTTAAGATTGAATAAATGTTTCCCAAATACTAATAAAATAATAGCCAGCTATATAATTCGTAACAGATTTTTATAATCTTGGTAGCGATACAAAACATTTAAATCAAGTTGACTGTACAACTGTGCCGTTTCCATAAAGTCGAGTCTGAACTGCAATAGTGCGATCTTTTTGTGCTAATGAAGATCGTCTTTAGCTTCGTGTCGCAGAACCTCTACAAAAACCGCTGCTTCAACTTTAATGTAGAGTGGAACCACTCTAACTTTACAATCTTGGCTTAGTTGTTGTTTGGGATCGTGTTGATTTGCGAGACCATTAATTGTGATTAGGATACCGGAACTCGCGACACTAGCAATACAAATCTTGTATAAGTAAGTTCATTTCACTTTCAAATCTTTCGTAAGATGTACTATAAACATTACAAACAAACATTTTAATAAACACGGGTTTTATTCACGTATTATTTTGTCGCTGGAGACACTGACATTGTTTCAATTTATCTAGAGAATCTTTATCCGGGTTAGTTTGATCCGCAGTCCGCTCGTTGCCGCTCGAGTTCACGGTTCGCACTGCGGGTGACGTATCTCGCGGCCTCGATCGACAAAATAATACGTGAGTAAAACCCGTGTTTATCAAAATGTAATGTAAGTTCATGTTTGTTTTTGAACCTAAAAAACTCCATAAAACATGCAAAAGTTTGTGTATACGACTACTGTGGGCTGTGGGTATGTTTTTTCTTTCTCACGCTGTATCAAATAGACGGTTGTATAAATAAATCTATATAATAAAAATCAATTGCTGTTCGTTAGTCAGGCTAAAACTCGAGAACGGCTGGACTGATTTAGCTGATTTTGATGTTGAAATGTTTGTCGTAGTCCAGGAAAGGTTTAAAGGGTGAGTAAATGTGATTATTTTCAATTATTGATTTATTGAGGCTGTACGAAGTTTGCCGGGTTAGCTAGTATAAAATAAAAATGCGTGAGTGTGGAACATTCAGTTGAAACGATGTTCCTATCGTGGTATATTTGTGATAAATGTTTTATATTATTGATTAACAAATACAAATGAATGAATTACTAGCGTCTGAGAGCAATTAAATGAGACGCAAAAACAACTAAGTAATTAATGAAGGAATAGTAGGAAATTTCGTAATTATTATATTTTTTCAAGTTGTGAAAATAAACATTTGACATCATTCAATTCATCTAATTCATTCGAAACTTCATCTGTACATTCGTAGTAATAATTGGTTTATCTACACTAAAAAATGGCTCGTGACTGAAATTTGTAACGGAAAAATCTTACACATTTTTTCACTTGGCGGACCCCGCCAATCCGCCAAGTCCGTACCGTACGATAAAAAACTTCGTTTCAAAAATATTGGACAATGCACACAACACCATCTAGCCCAAAACTAAGCACAGCTTGTATTATAGACCAGATGACTGATACTTATATATTTTTAAATACTTACGATAGTTATATAGTTATACGATACTTACTTACGACAACCTCTGTGGTGCAGTGGGCTAAGGTCTGGCCGAGACGCAGAAGGTTGCGGGTTCGATTCCCGCCGCGGGACAAATGTTTGTATGATCTGCAAGTATTTGTCTCGGGTCTGGGTGTTTGTATGTATAATATGTAAGTGTTTACAAAAAAAAAAAGTGTATAAGTAGTATATCAGTCATGTGGTACCTATAACACAAGCTCTGCTTACTTTGGGGCCAGATGATGTTGTGTGAAATGTCCGGGATTATTTATTTATTTATTTATAGTTTAACCCAGACACAGAACAAATACTTGTGTTCATAACATAATTGTTTATCCTAGGAGGGAATCGAACCCTCAACTTACAACGCAGGAGGCAGAGTCAGTACCAACTAGGCTGACAGGCCAGTCAATAAAATTTAGTGATAATGTAGTAAATAGTCTAGAATAACATATTATTATAGCCTTTTCGCTCGATAGACTTTCTATAGGTAGATACCTTTTTACTCTACGCAAACGAAGCCGTAGGTGGTCTGTAATATGATAGACTCTAGAGAAAATAATTTGCAGCGTTACAGACGTTTCTATATTCTGGAGCAATGTTGTGCAATAGACACGTAATTCATTTATCGAGACCTGCAGGCTAGCTTTATGAGAAAGCTCTTATTCATCACCATTTCTCTTTTTACGTTCAATACATAAACCTTACTAGGGTTTAGGTCTAGTGTTGCTATGCTTCACTTTATCACAGGCTTATCCTGTTTCCTTTTCTTGTTTACTTTAGCAGAAAAGGTTTTTTTGGACAATACATTATTATGCCCATAGATGTTATTTTACGAATCTCTTTCAATATTTTTTCAGATGTCATAATGAATTCGCATCACTCGGATTTAGTTTGCTGCTTGAGTACATTAGGTGTACCTATTATGTTTATTTTTTGTGATTTGTACGACGATGAATCTAAGAAAATTCAAGACTTTGTGACGATATTATCCATCCATAAATCCATACTATATATATATATTTATATATATCAAAGTTGTGTTAGTTACACCATTTATAAATCGTGAACGGCTTAACCGATTTTCATGATTTAGATTTTTTGTATTTGTCTCCGCCCCGAATAACAGAATAACTAATAAAACATTTGAAAATTTGCAAAATTAGGAAAACAAATTTAAGATTTAAAATGGTACGTTCTTTAACGACGTTCCATAGGTTATAACAGTTATCATTGTGCGTGCATGAATAATTGTGTCATATAGAAGCAAAATCCAGGTTATTGTTTTAATCTATCTATATTTACATATACATATAAGAAAGTTGTGTTAGTCACTCAAGAACCGCTGGGCCGATTTGGATGAAACTTAAAATGAATATAGTTAGTAACTTGGAATAGGATATAGGCTATTTTTTAACCAGAAAAAACAACAAGAACGGGAACTGTAATTATTACAATAATTTGAATAGCTATGTTTATAAGAGCGATATTAGTACTTTAATATTGTTTTGTGAAGTTGTAACCGCCCAACACTGGGCACTGGCCAGCTAGTGTGATATATTTTTCTTTTTAAAGGCGCAGACGAAGTCGTGAACGACAGCTAGTAACAAATAAAATAACTTGGCATTAGCATAATTGTCATCAAGACTAATCTACGCTAATATTATAAGGAGGAAAGCTTTGTATTTTTATGTAACGAATAAACTTAAAAACTACTGGACAGATTTGAAAAATTATTTTACCCTTGGAAAGCTACACTATCCCCGGGTGACATAGGCTACTTTTTATCCCGGAAAAATTGGTTTGTCCCGGGGAAAATCTTCAACGCGGGCAAAGCAAAGCTAATGCCATTATATGGATGAAGAATTAAATAATAGTTGTTCTACTTTTAGATACAATGTTTTGAAAGATTTCACGCAAAATTTAATTTTACAACACAAGTCGCGAAAGCATAATGTTTGAGTTTACGAATAATGTATGCAATGCAAATTACTGTATAGCTAAAGTTCCTGAAAACAACGCGTTCATGTTTTCCATAAAGTTTCTTAGCCACCTACGACTTTACTACTGAAGTCATCTCTTTAGGGACAATACATTTTACGAATACAAAATCAATCAATATGTATTTTTAAATAATATAATTATTCTATCAGTCAATTTGGTCACCATAATACAAGTTATACTTAGTTTGGGACTAGATGGTGTTGTGTGCAATTGCCCAGCAATATTTTTTTTTTAAATTGAAATATTTTAACGAGTTTGCAATACACGTGTATATTTTATAAAGATTCTAAAACCTTTTAAGTGTGAAATACTTATCATAGAATATTTTGTTTTGACGTTTTGCAGTTTAGTGTGTTACTATAAAATTTTCTACAATTGTGCTAAGAAGTAACAATTTATTTAATAAAATTTTCCATATAAATGAAACATAAAATTACACGAAAAAACTAATTAATTTATATATTTGAGCCTTTTGAAGTCCAGGCTCGTGCCCATCAAGAACAGGAGCCCATCGCGTTATAAAATTATTTCACGGCGGCTGGTAGAAACATCAGACAATTATCATTGCCATTCAACGTGGTGACGCCGCCAGTGACTTGGGGACGCTGCTCTCTGGCTGTGATCTAGATCAGTTGAGCTATCTATAGATTGGTTTAAACGGTCCTTATATAGGTTTCACATATATTTTTTACTAGTGGCTCTGTGAGCTGTAAACCTCGCGAACATTTTTTGAAATGACTGAAATATAACTTTTTAAATTTTTCAATCCCATTTCCACCATTTTGAATAAAATCCAAAAACTGATTTGACAAAAAAAACTATATATGTTCGGATTTACACCGAACACAGAAATTATTCATTTTTGTCTTACAAGCAAATATGCACAATTGCCTGAGCAAACCAGTGCGCTACCATCTGCCGGGCCGGCACCGCGTTACTCAGAACCATCTCAACATACACACCATTTTATACCATTTATATGATTACCAATCTTTATTAATCTTTTATACAAGTTTATTACATACACTACTACCTACTACAGTGAACTTTGGACTTCACATTTTGTCTCCACACCAAATAACAACCACCAATAACTAAGAGGCCTAGGACTCCCACCATACAGGGTCCTAGCCTTTTACAATATAGATTTTCTTTAGTTATTCCAGATTTTATTTGGTGATTTTATCCAAATAAACCTAGAGTTATTGACTCGTGTTTGAATAATTGGAATGAATGTTTTGTGTTTCTTTTTGAGTCGAGCAAAAATATTCCGTATAATTATTTTATAATACTAATTTTTATGAAATAACGTGACGTCTTACTATAAACAATCTAAACACTTGACATTGGCAAAATGTCATTATATAACACATGCCATTAACAAAGAAGAAGTAACAGTGAATAGCTTTTGACAGAAAATGAGAGACGATTATAAGTAAGACCGAGGGCACATAAAAGTATTAAATAAAAAAGTTTGTGTAAAAGAGTATTTTATCTGAATCCCCAGTGTCATAATATGGACATTAGTAAGATCAATAAAGCTCTACCATTCGCAATATTCAGGTCCTCATCATTCGCGCACTCTCGACAACTTGGCGCCGATGCGTAGTGATGTTCTATGTCGATATATATGCGTCAAATAATATCGATACCGTAGGGGATAATGAACAAGTCATTCTAGAGTTTGAAAGTCTGATATCTATTGCTGTTATTGCTGTTATCTATTCTTGTTTTAAAAGGTAATGACAAAATACTTACATTCGCGTACTTACACCTTTTCGTATCTAAAGTAATCAAAATCTATATTCAATCGCATGAAGTTTGTAAACACTAGTATATTTGCTAAGTATGGAGCTCGTACAGTCAAGTAGGCAATCAGTTAAATTTGAACCAATATACCTAGCTGTGAGTCGATAGTAATTAAAATAAAAGTATTACTTACTGTGTTTACTTACTGAGCAATCTAGGTAGGTAACTTGGCTACATACCCAGGTACCTATCCAGTTTAATTACTACCTATAGTTAGTTATATATATAAAACTAACTATAGGTATTTTATATATATATATATTACTAATTATATATAGTTTATATATATACCTATGTAATATGAATAACTATACATATTACCAGTAGCTTTACTGCTAATGACTGCTGCTGACTAACAGAAGGAAAACTTGTAACAAACCCGGCTCGGTGCCATCCGTTATTGTAGGTACCTGGGAAGGCCTGCACTATCAAACAGAATCCCAGGCAGAGCGGCGTCAGTGGAGAGGAAACTTTACCCACCTCAGCTTGCTGGAGTGGATCCATGAACGATTGTTTTCAGTTACAAAAAACTGCTCTGTAACCTGACTGACGCCACCTAAATCATCTACAACAGGTGAGTTGGCAACTAAGGCCAATGATGATAGCAATAAAAATACTGACAGATTTCGAATTCAATGTTATTCAAATTCGTAGCGTGTGCTAGGTGTTTATTCTGTGTACTTATTGAGCAGCGAGTAGATGAGTAAGCCCTAGTAACACTATCTCGTATAAGCACTCAAATGAGGCGAGCATCTCTGACCCAATTTCACATTTGTTCACTTCTTTATGTCACATAATAGCTTTAAAAAGTTAGGCACTGACTCGTAAAAACATACTTTTACAACTCGAGTCCAAGATAAAGTCGAATTGACATCACTATTGCACTTTTTGATGTATTATGATCGATAGTAATACATCTTGACACGGCGCCGTAATGTCACATCTCTATGACCGAGGGCGGGGATGTTGAAGCTTTTTTCAATATTCATTATTTATTTTAGGGACTCTCACAAAACGGATTTGGCATCAATTCCGGATTCAGAACGCGGTGCTATTGTAGCGGGTTTTAAACGCGGTTTTTTAAATTTTAGCAAATTATTAGAACTTGAAATATTTTATTCAATATCAAATTAAACTCGTGCAAATTCGAAGAGTAAAAAATATTTTGTAGAATTAAAAAAAATTATATATTAAATTAAAATATTGCCGGACACCGCACACAGTATTATCTGGCCCCAAAAGTAAACGGACCTTGTATTATGGGTACCAAATGACTGATATTCATAGAAACACTTACACTCGAGACAAATACTTGCAGGTGATACAAATATTTGTCCCGCGGCGTGAATTGAACCTTCTGCGTCTCAGCCGGAGCTCAGCCAACTACATCACAATGGTCGTAAAATTTCTACCCATTCAAAGCATTTATTTCCATATTTTGTTTTTTCGATGTTGAGCGCAAAATATATAAATTTTATTTAAATCATAGAATCAAGAACCGTGTAGATTATTTTTTTAGAGCTAAGTTCTCTATTGCTTATTACAGACTAGCTGACCCGGCAAACTTCGTACCGCCTCAATAAATAAATAAATAAAAACATTTTTTTTTCTTATTTACTCACCTTTTAAACATTTCAACACCAAAATCAGCTAAATCAGTCCAGCCGTTCTCGAGTTTTAGCCAGACTAACGAACAGAAACTAACGAAATGTTGTATCTATCTATCTATCTATTAGGTTGGGGAAAAAGTCTTTTCGCATTATAGTATGTATGAACTTGTAATAAAATCTCTTTGGCTATACTATTTGTATCTGGCTGGTTTTGGTATCATTAAAAGATTAAATTTTAAAGAACATAATTCCAAATTCAAATTAGGAAAATGTGTGATTTTTATTTGTTTTTCGTACTGTCAAGATGAGTGAATCTAATGAAGAAATACCCAAATATCACCACAATCACAATATATAAATATCACCCATCTTTAGCCACTCGGCAAAAATTAAGAGAGTTTGGCTGGGAGGTGTTAATGCATGCGCCGTATAGTCCTGACCTTGCACCTTCAGATTTCCACCTGTTTCGGTCTCTTCAGAATTCTTTAGGCAGTGTCAGGATAACATCACGAGAGGACTGCCAAAACCACTTGTCATGGTATTTTGATCAGAAGTCCCAAAATTTCTATAGCAATGGGATCATGTCCCTACCTATAAGGTGGCAAAAAGTTATCGAACGAAATGGTACCTACATACTTTAGTTAAATGTAAATAAGCTATATTCAAAAATGTTTTGAACTTGCTTAAAAAATGCGAAGAATCTTTTTCCCCAACCTATTATCTATCAGCAATTGATTTTTATTATAATGATTTAGCGAATGAAAGTTAGGCCGAAATAATTGTAAAAAATCAATCGGCAAATTTCGAATTGAATAACGAATTATGACGTCGTCGACAAGCTAATGTCACCGTTAGCAGAGCGGCTGACAACGCTGACTGTCAACACTGAGCCCCGAGCTCATACCCAATATATCTTGAAATTTTATTTTACATTTTATATTAACCGAACTTTGGTTGACTTCAACCATTTAATGATTTTCCACTTCATTCCAACCGAATGTCTCATGACAACTCTCGTTAATATATTATTCACATACCTTTAACTTATTCATTTACCAAACAAAAATTTCTACAAAACAAAAACTGCGATTCAAAGGCATTTGTGTGTCGCGTAAAGTTTTTTAATTCACCAGCACGTGGTTCCGTACTCAATTATCGTTCTTACTTATATTTTCCACATCGACGGGAAAGCTAAAAAGGGTTTCTTTAATATGAAAAGCGCAAATCTGTAGAATGAGAATGATACTTAAGTCCCCTAATTGGGCGCTAATTTGTAATTTATTCCCGTTATAAAAGTTAAATGCCCTTAACTTGAGATATTATATTTTACGAAGACTCTTCCTTAGAAAAGGTATATTTTAATACCCGTACCTGTTTAGTACAGTCAGGATTAAAAATGTCATTGTAAAAAAAATCATAAATAAATATATAATCCCGGACATTTCACACACCATCATCTGGCCCCAAAGTAAGCAGAGTTTGTGTTATGGGTACCAACATGACTGATATACTACTTATATACTTTTTTGTCTTGTAAATACATACATATTATAGATAGAAACACCCAGACCCGAGACAAATACTTGCAGATCATACAAACATTTGTCCCGCGGCAGGAATCGAACCCGCAACCTTCTGCGTCTCGGCCTGACCTTAGCCCACTGCGCCACAGAGGTCGTCTGGATAGTGTTTCGTGAAAAAACTAAATAAATACTTCTGTAATATTTATATAGAACTAGATCCACGTTTTGCAATAGGAAATTACATACCTAAACCTTGCTTATAAACAACTCCGTCTATAAGTAAAAGCCGCATGAAAATCCGTTCGATAGTTTTAGTTTATAGCGCTTAGACAGTCAAATAGGAGCGGCGGGAAAACTTTGTTATTTATTATGTACTGATAATCAATATTTTTGTTACAGATGGCTAACGCGCAAGATTTCAAAACCGGTTCTCTGCAAACTGATGATTAGTATCCTACAAGTGATAGGCAACCAAAATGCCACAACATTCAGAACATTTAGAAGTTATGAGTGATAAGCAGATTAGTATCTAACAAGTGGTTGCCTTACCAAAATGCCACAACATTCAGAACATAAGTGTGTTAAGTAAACTACGGTGTTTTATCGAGTATAATAAAAGTAACAAAACTATTTTTGTAATTAAATAATGAAATTGAGCGTGAGTGCGTACCGTGCGCACGCGTCGGCGCACAAGAAGATACTGACTTCGTCGTACCAGCAACACTATGGCAGCACAGCAGCGCCACCTTCCTGCAATCCTGCGACGTTCACACCTCAGGTTAGTTATTACTTCTTCTTCTTGTCAGGGACATGATAAGTTGTTTTGAACCAGTGATTACTTAAGCCATGACGAAACTCCGGAGAAAATACAAACTCAAATGTACCTTGTGTAGCTAAACAATTATGTACAGAATAATATAAAATACATGTAAACCGTTGAGCTATCCAAGGACCGTTTTATCTATAGATATCTCAACTGATCTAGATAACCGCCACAGTTAAGTCTGCACAAGACACTGGCGGGATTGCGATGTTGAATGGCAATGTTAATACGCTGGTAGAAGCCAGCCTTTGGGTCACTTTGTTTTGTGGTTAGCTAGATATTCGCAGATCATGCAAATATGTTATTACAGCGAGAATAGATCACGCTATTTCTTACTTATCAGCCGAGCATTCGTCTACTACACGACGAGAGGCCGTACTTGTATTACTAACTAAAATAATAACAAAGAACTGGCACTTCAGTTCGGTTACGTGTTACAAACTTTATTTTATTTGGTGCTTTGTTTTTGAAGTAGGCACTCAAAACTTTAGCCCACAGACCACTGAACACTCTTATTTACAAAGTATCTATTAGGTGTATTTTCTCGGAAAAATATCAAGTTTCGAAACCGAATAACTAACTAAAAAGGTGAAAGTTTGTTTAAAGTGAAGTCCTATTATTGTAAGCTTCGATTTTGTTTGTTTAATCAAGAATTACTTTTTATTACAAAAAAACGTGTGCGCCTCGGGACGCCCGACAGAAGTAATAACTTAAACTAATCTAACTAGCGCTGTGGGTTAGAGTGAGAGACGAGGAGCCTACCGCTGCCGTATGCGTGAGAGAAAAGGAAGCCTGACAGACTGGCCCCGTAACGCGTTACGTAACGAAGCGGTTTACCCTCCCATAAGAAGTTATCACTTCAAAAATGCTATAGAAACCCTTCCCACGTTAGTGCACAGCGTAACGGCACAGAACACACTAAATTCTGATGATATCTGTGCGTAACGCTACGGTATGCTACGCTGCTCGTACTACATAATGAGCTTGCGTAAAAATATGTAAAGCTTTTGGTACAACTAGTATATACGTAAATTTTACAAATTCTTATAATATAAAAACTAGAACTTATAATAATGTTTTTTTCTAATAAAAATTGAGAATATACGTTTCCTTTATGGCTTTTCAACGAGCGTGACTTCAACAATAGTAAAGGATAATAGACTGTCGCATTTCTCACAATTAGTCCCCGTCCGACGGCGAGCACATATCTTTCTTTTATCGGCCAGGCGCAGCGCACGCTGCGCTGGAAGGACCGAGGGTACTTGCATATTACGAGGCAACTAGCCAGCCATGTCGCTATATACAAAATAAAACTTAATTTAGCCTTATTTAACTCAAAGTGGAATAACCAATTCTCATCAAACTAATCATAGAATGATATACTTTCGGTTTGGTCCCGTAGAAAGTTCATAAAAATCGGTTTAGTAGTTTTGTTTTTAAATCAAAATAGGTGAAAAATATGTCACCCAAGTATACGAAATTTTAATATTTTGCTGTCCTCCAAAGATAAGTAAACGCTAGTTGAGGTTCGGAGTTTGAAAATGTTTGTACTCACGTACTTAACCTGTAATTGGATATAGGTAAATTGTATTCCGGTACTTAAAACTAACACACAAGAGCAGCAAACACTTCCAAACCAGGTGAAACAGTGACAAGTTTTGAACTTCCTAAAATACGCTCGTATTTTATTGGCTAATTTACATCAATAACACTAATTTCTACAATAATATTATATATACACCTTTTTTATATTGTATTTATGCGATGAATTTGAAAATATATATAATCTATATATATATATATACATGTCGTGTTAGTTTCACCACTTATAACTCGAGAGCCGCTGGACCGATTTGGATGAAATTTAAAATGAATATAATAACATGGATTAGGATATAGGCTATTTTTTATCTCGGAAAAACAACGGGAACGGGGTGGGCAAAGCCGCGGGTGGCTGCTAGCGCCATCTAGCAATATTTATCATTAAGTTTGTTAATCTCTGTACCTAATTATTACAATAATTTGAATAGCTATCATTTTTAATAGCAATATTAGTACTTTATTATTTTTGTAGAGTTGTAATCGACCAACGAAGTGGGTACGGGTCAGGTAGTTTCGTATAAAGACAAATAAAATCTAAATAAAGGAATGGAAAAATAAAAAATCAACAACAGCAGAATCACCACCACTCACATAACCAATTCGCGTTGAGACCAATCACTTGCAATGAGATGGCTATTATTCAGTAGGAACATACAAAGGCTAGTCATGATAATAATAATAAATATTGGGCCTACATATTTACAAATTTGAGTCTTCTGGAGTCGAGACCAGGGCCCTGTGGGGAATAGGAACCCATCGCGTTATCAAAATTATTTCACGGCGTCTGGTAGAAACATTGGGTGACCCAAGAGCTGGCTCCTGTCTGGTTCAGCGTATTAGCATTGGCATTCAACGTACCAATGCCGCCAGTGTCTTGGGGATGCTGCCTTCTGAAAGTGATCTGGATCAGTTGAGCTTTCATTGTTTTAAACTGTCCTTAGATAGCTCAACTCTTTCACATGTGTTATATATTATATTACTGTTTACTTACCTCTGTGACGCAGTGGGCCATAGCCCGGCTGAGACGCAAAAGGTAACGGGTTCGATTCTCGCCGCGTGAATTTTTTTTGTATGATCTGCAAGTATTTGTCTCTGATCTGGATATTTCTATGTATAATATTTCTGTATTTACAACAAAAAAAAAGTATTTAAGTAGAATATCAGCCATGTGGTACCCATAACACAAGCCCTGCTTACTTTGGGGCCTGGTGATGCTGTGTGAAAATGTCCGACATTATTTATTTATTTCTGTAACTGTTTAAAAGTTATAATAAATATTGGTTGACAATTTCAACTGCACCATCTAGCCCTAAACTAAATTTTTATTATGGGAATTCACCATAAAACTCTTGATGAAGTCCTATCCGAGAGGAGCAAATTACAAAAAACAGCGCTGTGCACCTATGTAGGTGTACACTGTGTGGTATACCTTTTTATGCACAACATAATATGCTGAATTTGTATCCATTGCCCTTATTGTTTGTTTGTTTGTATGATCTGCAACTATTCGACTCGGGTCTGGGTGTTTCTATGTATGTATTTACAAAAAAAAAGTATATAAGTAGTATATCAGTCATTTGGTACCCATAACACAAGCTCTGCTTACTTTGGGGCCAGATCATGTTGTGTGAAAGGTCCGGCATTATTTATTTATTAAGTCTAGGAAACCAACAAACAATTTTTACCAACTTTCACTTAAAACGGGATATATACCATGTTATGTGAGTTGTACTGATATTTCGATACAGTTCATGCGCCACGATCGCGAGATAAACTATCTCGTAGCTTAAAATCTGTAGTTTAGAAGCAGCAATGTCAAAGTCAAAGTCAAAAGATACTTTATTCAATACAATCACAAGGATCACTCTGAAACGTCTTACATACTAGGTGAATTTAGGTGCCATTTCATCCTAACCCAAGCCCGAGATGAATTGGCCAGGAACTCGTCTTGGTCCTAGCGCTTTTTTATTTGATCCATTTTATAACTACCTTAACTACAAAATACTAATACAAGAGAGTTTATACATTTCAAGTGTGTCGGTTAACTGTCTGACGGCAGAGCGACATGAGGCCATGCATTCTTATCAATAATATAGTCATTTATATTATAATAAGCTTTCTACAAAAAACTACCTTTTATGTATGCTTTACTCAAATATGCCATTTTGAGTGAAAATCATGTTCAAGACCATGATGGTTTAAAAAGTTATAATTTTGTACATAGGTACAAAATGACTACTAAAATAGATACTAATGCAATAAACAATTCCTATTTTATTTTATTTATTTTCATATTTCGATCGACCTTCGATAGCCACCATCAAGGGTCGGACTTGGATGGGATTAGCGCAGGACCATAGCGAATAGCATAAACAAAGAGAGGCTTACCCAGCACTGAGTATAAGCCTTCCTTTGTTAATATTAGTTATGGCTTTAGGACCAAGGGTCGATTTTCAAAGCGATATAGTCTTACTTTGAAATTAAATTTCTAATTTACTGACTGTATCTGTTACTTTTTTAATTAATATAAGATAACAGTTTCCTGAATGACTAATTAAATCACGTTTGTGGCCTGTCTATATATATATATATGTATATAAAAGGCGATGTGTGTATGAATGTATCTTCCCTATTGACTCCAAAACGGCTAGACTGATTTCGATGAAATTTTTAGGAAATCTTCAGGATGGCCTAGCGGGTGGTCCTGTGAAGTTTGGTAGCGATCGGATTAACCGATAACTCAGGAACGACGTGCGAAGCCGCGGGCATAAGCTAGTTACTTATAATGTTACTTAAATGAGCTATTTTGATTCGACTTTTGAATCAGCAAAGATGAGTTTATCATTTTGAAGGGGATTAAAATGTACTTATCTATTGAATATGATTGTGTTTATGGCCGTGTTTTCGCTCCCACTAGAGCCGTAAACAGCATTATCTATACAGGCCAGTCAGCAGAGAATTTTCTCGTCTTCTCTTGTTACCGCTATGAAATATTACAGGATTTAAAATATGGCAATTTTTTACGAGAGTGTTCAAGTTTCTCATAACTTTTTTCTTGTCGTTTCGCTGTGGTGCATTTTTAAATTGATTTTATATACCAAGTGTAATATAGTAGAATTAAATGATGTATTTTTTAATGTGGTTTATGTGGTGTAACAAATACTTACCTACATTTATATGGTTTGAACGTGTCTTTAACTACTCTCCCTCAAATTAATTAGAGTTCAGAACGTAATGTTCAATTCTAAAGTTTGTGTAGTTAGTATGTACCAAAGCACGCAAACAGCAAGTCGGTATATAAAAAGAGGCGTGAATAGTGGTCTTCGTATTTTTCTTTCATCAAAGAACATAGTTATTGCACAATAACACTACAGCAACGATCTTCACTCACCCCTCATCGGGCCGGGGAGAGTTGGAGTTATTGAATTGATAGCCGTGAGCATTGGCTATATAAAATTGTTCATTCGAATTGAAGTGATTTCCTAGATGTATTTGCTGTTAGCTTTCGTTTCGACACTAATTTCGGAATTGGGCTTTAATACTTCACAAGTTTTGTGAACTTTGTCAAGTGACTACTTAATACTAAATAGTTTTACCATAGTGTTTTCATAAAACACAATCATTTCCTTGTTGTCCCACCTACTATATAGATCAAATAATAATAATTATGAACTGTAATGGATAATTTACTGATCTGATAATGGTTATAAAAAATCAGTCGACGATATAGTCGAAAGGTAAATCTATATATATATAAAAGAAAGTCGTGTTAGTTACACCACTTATAACTCAAGAACCGTTAGACCGATTTGGATGATATAGGATATATGCTATTTTTTATCACTGAAAAACAACGGGAACGGGAACGAGGCTAGCGAAGGCTCGGGAGGCCGCTAGCGCCATCTATAAATATTTATCCGTAACTTTGTAATCTCTGTAATTATTACAATAATTTGGATAGCTGTCTTTTTTTAATTGCGAGAGTACTAACTACTTTAATATTTTTTGTTAACTAGGATATTAGGATACAGGCTATTTTTTATCCCGGAAAAACAACGGGAACGAGGCTGGCGAATGCGCGGGAGGCCGCTAGCACCATCTATAAATATTTATCCGTATCTTTGTTAATCTCTGTAATTATTACAATAATTTGGATAGCTGTCTTTTTTTAATAGGGAGAGTACTATTATTTTAATATTTTTCTAAGTTGTAACCGCCCAACGAAGTGGGCACGGATCAGCTAGTAATAAATAAATTACAGGTATACATTGGTAGACATTACACGCAACAGCATCTTGCTCCAAAGTAAGCAAAGCTTGTACTATTCGAACCACTTCACTTATATAATATTTATACCTACCTACCTACCTTCTAAATATATTCAAAATATAATTCAAATTCAAATACTTTTATTCAATACAATCACAAGGATCACCTTGAAACGTTATTTTCATACTAGGTGAATTAAGGTGCCGATTCCTCCTAACCCAAGTCCGAGAAGAACTGGCAAGAAACTTGTCCTGGTTCTAGCACTTTTTGGGGTGTATCCCACTATTTCCATGGAAATACAAAATAGAAAAAGTGGGAATAACGTTTTTGACAAATTATATCACAGTATTTCTATTGCGGCAAAAAAACGAGTTGGTAAGGTTATGTTAGAGAATAGAAAACAACGCGCAACGTGAGCGTGCCTCGGTAGCGGCCGCCGAAGCACCAGAAAAATAGTAACTATTTTCGATGTTTAGGTTAAGCTGCCACCGCCGCCAGCAATGGAAATAATGGAGAATCTGTCCCAGTATTTCTATCAATAGTAATACCTAATGGAAATAGTGAGATACACCCTCTTTGCATTAAAGGGTTTATCTTTTTATCACACACTAGCTTACATGTTGTTTAAATACGTTGCCATCTTTATTACTTGACATTAAAATGACAAGGACAGAAGACAATTAAACGCCAACTTTCTAATTATGTGATTAAGGATTTAGGGTAAGTTACGGATGGTCAAGATATGCATAGAATAGTGCCAGATGAAGCTACTTATGGAGGCCTATTTATAGGCTGTGCAATGTTGGATGCATTGCGTGTAGTCGGACTGAGGATGATAATGATCTAAAATGTTATTAAAAAAATTTAAAAAAGGACTTTTTGCAACTGTAAAAGCTAAGACCCATTTACCAGTAACCTGACTGAAAGCTACGTTTATAAGCGCTTCTGAAAGAAACATTCGCGCAGGCTTGAGAGTCGCAATCATGCACGCAATTCAGCTAAATTAAAAGCGGGTCCCCAACCACGGCAACCGCTCTATTTGAACATTCAGTGCAACTAGGGTTGATATCCGATGTTTTTGTTCGACTTTTATTTGTCATTACCTTCTAACTCAAAATACTTCATACCTTCATTTACAGTGCATGCTGTCCGCTTGTGGAACGCTAACAATACGGAATATCAGAAAGGCCAAGACTCTTCCCATCTTCAAAAACATGGTCATGAAACATTATTTGTCGTGCTGTTATACGTAGTTATTGCTTCATTTTATTCGTAGTTATTGCTTCATTTATGTTTTTTTTTATTCTGTTTACCTTTATTAATATATATATTGAGTACATATGTATGTATATATTTATATCAGTATTTGTTTAGTTGATACATATATGTAAATATGTAATTATATAAATACACCACACCTACATACCCCTTCTCTGTTTATTTATAGTCCATCCAATGGTTGCCTGGTAGAGAATGCTATTAGCGATAAAGCCACCCATTGTATTGCCTTAAATAAGTTTTAGTTATTGTTATTGTAATATTCCGTGTGGTAGTCAATAAAGTGTTTTCTTTCTTTCTTCTTTTATATAAAAAACAATTGCTCTGCTCTATTAGTCTCGCAAAAACTTCCAAATGGCGCGATATTTTTTTCTTTTGATCGACTCAATACTGGGATGTTTACCATCAAATCAACTTTAGTTGGTACGAAGTTCACCGGGACCTGTAATTATAAATATAATGTTAGCCAGCTGCTGTGGTATGTAGGTATACCAACGGTCAGTTTTGTCACAATTTAGAAAGCTATTTTGGCAAAACTTTAAGGTCTAGCACGCACTGATTCACATTCCACTGAGTAACACTATTATTCGGCGCGAAAAAAATTCACAGTGTGCGCTGAGCCTAAGAAAGTACTTCCATAAATAAGAGAAAATATTGAAGTATTGATGATAATAAGTAAATTTATGATAGACATATTTCTAAATGAACTTTAGCTACGCAGATATCAGAGGCACGTAAACTACTAAACTTATAATTGGCCCTTAGTGATCTAAATACTTTTTGGTTATTTTTCCTTTACGTGTTGCAAGCCCAGCGTGGATTTTTTGTTTCTTATAATTTCCATACAGGTACAAGTAGATTTTATTTACCGGCTTTTTAAATAATCTGTACAACCCTAGAGCGACCGAGCTAATTCCCAACTTGAAATCTCAATAGAGCACCTAATCTAGTGGCTAGTAGGATCCTTCCGGTACAGGCGCTCGGTTCTCATGCCACAGTTCAAGTAAAGAGTAGTAGGATAAATAGGAACTCTCTTATACGTATTTGTAAGCACTTATTTTACCCACGTATTATTTTGTCGATGGAGGCACCAACACTGTTTTGATTCATCTATATCGCGTGCGAACCGTAAACGCGAGCGGCAACGAGCGGACCGCGGATCAAACGGCTTATTCCCAGAGGTCCATGGTTCTATTGTTTTAAGTTTCCCAAAGGGTCCATGAAAAATATATATAGAATCTGAAATATTCTTACATTAACTCTCAATAGGTCCATGAGATTTATCTAATGTACAGTCAGTATAAAAAATAATAGAGAGTATTTCATTAGTTGGTGAGTCTTAATCTTAAAACCCACACGCTGCATCTGTTCAACAAATCTTGTCACAGGAATGTTAGTGGCAGTCATATACCCATTACCAAGGTCTATAAAGAGGCAGTAAAACAAAATGTAGATGCTGGTAATGACCTGGTGGATGACACTCCGACTTCTAATAGTATGAAAAGTTCATTATACAGAACGAGAAACAAGAGTCTCAGCGCGACGAAAATATATTTCAAGCATAGAGAAGACGTGGAAATTTCTGCAGAATTCTTAGACTTCGTGTTGTTTGACCACAAGAGGACGAACGTATAATAATGTTCTCATCAGAAGCCTGTAGAAAATTAATTAAAGAGAGAGAGGTCTTCCTCATGGACGGCACATTTCACAGTTGTTCGTCACCATTCTACCAAATACATTCAATGCACGCTGATGTTGGAAGCATCGAGAGAGAAACGAGAATGCCTGTTCTGTTCGGGCTTTTACCAAATATACTGCATAAAATAAATATAATTTGCAAGGTTGGTTTCCACAGACAATCAGTAAGTTTATCATCATAAACATACTAGAAAATGCTATCAAGGCGCATTGTTGCGTTATAAATATATATATTTTTTTATTTTGGACTGTTGATTGTTGTTCTAAAACAGTGATTTTTAATATTTAAGTCTATTTAGTTTAAGATTGATATTATTTACCTTGATGTTTATTACATTAATACTTTAGGTGATTTTTTGTGATTAAGCTGAATCTGTGATTGTTAATGTTTAAGTATATTTGTTTTAGATTGTTATTATTTAATTTAATTTTTAATGACTTAATGAGTTCATTAATATTTTTTTAAAAATAAAGAAAAGTCCTGATTTATTTATCTATTGTCTTTTATTTCATAAAAAACAAAACGCGTTGGGAAAGGAAATATTATTAAATTTAAAATGTCGTGGACCCGTTACGAATCAAATTATCAACCTATTTTTATTGAAAACAATGAAGTCGTGGACGTCTGGAAATAAGTCGATCAAACTCATCCAGATTCTGGTGCCTCTATCGACAAAATAATACGTGGATAAACCCCGTGTGTGCAACTCACGCAAGTTTTTAAGGTGAATTATTAATTCTCCTGCTATAATTACTTTAAATTTCTGTAATAAATCAAATGAAAGACCATACTTTAACACTACGATAATTATGTGATTATATATATGGTTAAATTTATAAAAAAAACTGCTTTGACTTATTTCGAAGCATCCTTATACAATGGCAGGGTAGATACAAGGCGCTTAGATTTACTAACTAATTTTATAGTTTTTGACAGAGGAATTTGTTTATTTACTGAACAAGCACACTACACACCAATAATAACAAAGAAGACTAAACAATATTAGGTAAAAAAGGAAGTAACATATTAAAAAGTAAAAAAAGAAAAGACATTTAAAAAAATATATTAATAAGATAATTACGTTTTAAAAACTAAAATGACAACCGACTTCATGTATAAAACAAGGTAGCTACTGTAAAACGTTGAGGAGTTCCCTTGACTATCCTTGGTCTTCATCATCAGTATATATTTAAAAGAAATACATTCAGCTATGGAATATGGAGTCAGGTTCTGAGGAAATTCTCAAGTACGTTAAACAACTCTGTCCTGAAGGACCATGTACGGTTGAGGAACTTACTCCTAGGGGAAACTACAAATCCTTCAAAGTAGGCGTTCCTGACGCCTATTATGAAACATGCTTATCCACAGAAGTTTGGCCCGTCAACGCAAGAATTAAAGGTATGGTTCAATCTAAGAAAACCAGTTAGCGAGACCCCAGACTACCAATTAGTATACAGTCAAACAAAAGAGGTTGCCAGTGGTCACTCTGCACCCCAGCCCCTCCGTAGACCAACGACCTCACGTGACAAACGTGAGGTTGGCACAAAAAGCACATCACTCCGCTTGCCTAAGCAACAAATGTAGTAGAACGTGCTCCTTTAGTATAACATATCAAAATGTACGGGGTCTGAAGACCAAATTGGAGACCTTCCGAAACAACCTACTTTTGTTAGAACATAATTTGATAGCTATTACTGAAACCTACTTGGACCATTCCGTGGAGGACTCGGAGGTCATAGCCGGCGACTGGAGTATACTACGGCGTGATAGGGCAAACTTAGGTGGAGGAGTACTGCTCGCCGCACGTCCACCGATTCTGCTGCGTCGGCACCATGAACTAGAAACTGAAGCCGGTGAAGATATGTGGGCTGGCTTTACTTGTCATGGTCGCAGTTTTTATGTATGTGTTGTTTATATAAAACCCAGTGCTAGTGATGAGGACTATATGCGGTGGTTTTGTAATGTGGAAAACCACATTAATGAATTGAAAGAAAATGTCATAGTAATGGGTAACATTAATTTGAACATCTGTGCATCTGTAAATATTTGTAATTATTATTGTTATTTTTTAAGTTTTTGTAATTTGACTGAGACGAATTGTGTGTACAATGCGTATGGAGGAATGGTAGACATTGTTTTGATCCGAGGGGGTAATGACGTGCAAAAGACTACTGTATCACGTACAGAAGGATTAGTCAATAAAATTGACCCTCCCCACCCCCCCCCTAGACATTGGAATCACTATTATAATGGATCATCATAGTGATCGCATTACACCAAGCAATATCGACCCTCGCAAGGATTGGAACTTTCGAAAAGGGCATTACAATCTTTTGTTTGAGTTGCTCTCTGAAACCTCCTGGGACGAAGTATTTCAGTCAAATACCGTCCAATCTTGCTCTGAAAAATTCATAGACATTATTTATAGTTTATTTGACATCTGTATCCCTCGGAAGCGTCGTAAAAGCATGTCAGGACGTCGCTATCCTGTGTGGTTTTCAAGTGATATTATCAGTGACATAAAACTTAAGTTAAAATTACATTCTTGCTGGAAACGAGAGAACAATGAGGAGTCGTACAAAACGTTTTCTGAATTAAGATCTTCCCTCAAATTTCGTACCTCTGCCGCATACAAAAACTACCTTAAAAGTATTGAGGATAACCTCATTTCCAATCCTCGTGGGTTCTGACGGCATGTCTCTAGCCTCCGATCTAAAGGTGGGTTTGAGCCTTGTGTAAGTTATAAAGGAGAGACTTTTAGTGGTGTTGAAGCGGCAGAAGCTTTCTCTAGGTTTTTTGGTAGTGTCTTTCTCCCTGATATTCCGCAGTTAGATGCCGAAAGTGCTAACAAACACGATACGACCCAGTCTAGTAACTACGTGAATATTTTTGAGATTACTCCGAATGATGTGATCTCTGGAATTGATTGTCTCAAACTTGAAGGTTCTATTGGGCCAGATAATATACCTCCTTGGTTTTTAAAGCAAGGCTGTAAGAATCTTGTCCGTCCACTTTGCTACATTCTTAACTTATCTTTGTCAACCGGAGTTTATCCGATATAGTGGAAACTGACGAGGGTGACACCGATTCCTAAAGGAGCTAACAAAGCATTAATTGAGGAATACAGACCAATTGCAATATTATCGTCATTAGCGAAAGTTTTTGAACGCATACTACACAATAAAATTTACAGGCAGGTTGAAAAACACCTATGCAACGAACAACACGGTTTTAGAGCTAAAAAGTCCGTTAACACCAATCTCTTAACAGTGGTGAATTTTATATCAGCTAGTTTAGACCGGAGAGGTCAAGTAGACGTTCTTTACTTTGACTTCCGTAAAGCTTTTGACAGAGTCAATAATGACATACTTTTGATGAAACTGGTGGGTCTAGGGTATGCACCGGGACTGCTCGCCTTGATCGCGGATTACCTCCGGGATCGACAACAATATCTGAGACTGGGTGTTTACGAATCGCAGCCGTATCACACTCGATCCGGGGTTAGCCAGGGGTCGATACTTGGACCGCTTCTTTTTAATCTGATGATCAATGATATACCATCTGTCACCAAGCACAGTAAATGTATGCTGTATGCCGATGACTTGAAATTGGTCTCAGAAATAAAGTCCGTGGACGACTGTCTAAATCTTCAACGTGACGTCGACGCAATTTATGACTGGAGCGTGGCAAACGCGATGGTTTTTAACACGGCTAAGTGTTATGTATTGACGTTTAGTCGCATGCGGCACCCAATTCAATTTCCATATAATCTAAATGGTCATCCTATCACTAGATCTACAACTGTTAAAGACTTGGATGTCACATTTGACTCCAAGCTAACATTCCATGTGCATATCACATCCACAGCCAAAGAATCCTTCCGTAGGCTGGGCTTTGTGTTGAGGAACGTCCGTGACTTTAAAAGCAGTCACGTCATAAAGCTTTTATTCTGCACGCTCGTACGGAGTAAGCTAGAGACTAGCTCATGTGTGTGGCATCCATATGAAAGCACATATATCCTCTTGTTGGAAAAAGTCCAAAAGGCTTTTCTTCGTTTTCTTTACAAGCACCACTACTACCCTTACATGTACCCGACAAGGTTCCTTATGGGCTGCTTAGGCTACAACAGTTTAGAAGTTAGAAGGGCGAACAACCAATTGATTACCATGTGTAAGGTTCTCCGTGGTAAGATTGATGCTCCTGATCTCCATGATGACTTGGCAAGGATCTACGTCCCCAACAACTATTGCAGTATCAGAAAGCACCGACTGTTCCAGGAACCTTCTTCTCGCACGGTTGCGTACGCACAGTCTCCCATTGCACGTACTCTTTCTGCATTAAATGCCCTCTTGAATGAGAGCCCAGAATGTGATGTGTTTGCGGACGGATGGAAGGTGATTTTATCTGAATGTCTGAGATTCTATGAGAAGTCGGTTTGAGTGTGTAGATAGATGCTTACCTTACAACCAGTTAATATTTTTATTTGTATTTTCATTTAAGGTTTCTAGTATTATTCTTTTTTAAATAGTGTTATTGACATGTTCGTACTAATTAATAAATAATAAAATAAATAAATAAAAATAAAATAAATAAATCAGTTGACAATGACAGTCACAACCTATCTAGGTGTAAAGTTCTCATCTATACAAATTAATTAAGCCCAAACTCCAGGTAATTGCTCTAAATCGTTGAGGAGTTCGCTCGACTGTCTTCCAGCGCCATCATCAGATCGACTCCAGACCTTTATTAAATAGTAGTGCTTTAAAATACTTAATGAAAAAATAAACAAATGCACTAGTCGCCACTACGATTTTCGATAGTTCCCTTCGATTTCTCTGGGATGCCATCATCAGATCCTGGTTCCTTATTATGGTACCACCCTTGGGATAACTCCTTTCCAACAAAAAAAGAATCATCAAAATCGGTGCATAAACGACGAAGTTATCCGCGAAAACACATTAAAAAAAAAATACGAATCGAATTGAGTAACCTCCTTTTTTTGAAGTCGGTTAAATATATTAAAAGAATATTAATTTGGATGAAGGCTACTGAACAGGTACATAACAGAAACTTGACTCACTGTTACATTTCACCTGTGGCTAAACGGAAACGACAGTCGAGCGGAAATGCGCATCGGGTACCTACGACCGACTACTAGTGATAGATAAATTATCGATTTTCTAAGTACTTATCCACCATATTTATTTTATACGCTATATGACTTACATGTTAACGTATGTAAGCACATATTTAAGGGCCGTATTTTAGAATAAAACTCAAAATTAATTCTAAACTTAGCATACATTTGCTGGCAGTTCTGAAGAACACGTTGTACGAGTAATTTTACAGTGCTTCGCGAAGTGATGAAGCTATTGAAATTTGCAGAGCTTTTTAAAATTAAATAAAAACGTTATTTTATAAATCGTAAAGCGAGCGACAAAATCTCGTGTGGTTTTTTAGTGGTTCAGTTTTTAATCAGAGTTTTGTTACAAACACGAACCTAAGTTGGTGTATTAAGTTTACTCTCCATATTCATGTTCACCTTAGAGCTAAGATATAATTACAATCTGTTACCATCTCCTTGTCATAAAGTATCATAAGTATGTAAATATATAAGTATTTGGTCACCATAATACAAGCTATGCTTAGTTTGTGGCTTGATGGTGTTGTGTGCATTGTCCACTAATATTTATATATTTATTTATTATTTATCTCCACTTATGTCTAACAAGAAGGACATCTTGATAATCACGGGTTTTACGCACGTATTATTCATCTAGAGATGCTTGAACGCGAGCTGCAACGAGCGAACCGCGGATCAAACTCACTCCGATGAAGATTCTCTAGATAAATCGAAACAGTGTCGGTCTCCATCAACAAAATAATACGTGAATAAAACCCGTGTTAGTTGAAATGTCTAGTACAACTCACAATTTTTTTTAAAAGACGTCATAAGGACAAAAGGTACATGGAGATTTTTACATATTTCACGAGAAAAGGCGCAAATTGTACCTACAATTTGCGCTCTCAAAAAATTCACTTTGACAACGTATGTTCCTAAATATAAGTACATAATGAACCGTACATTAGGTACCTGCATTGTATATTAATAACTTGTATAGCAGGGGAAGAAAGTTTAATATTAATAAAGTTTGGTCAAACAGTCATGTTATATCTAAGTATGTTAGATTTTACTTCGTCGTGAAATTACTCATTTACCGCCCGAGTTCAGCAGGGTGGGTACATCTAACTTTTAATACCGCCGTTATATCTTCACTTTGTCCCTTGATAATTAAGGATTTAAATTATTTTGATTGATATACACGTAAAGGTACAGTTTTTTAACCGACTTCAAACAAGGAGGAGGTTCGACTGTATTTTTTTTACGTTTTAAAAACTAAAAGGAAACCAACTTCATGTATAAAAAACCAAAATATCAAAATTTCGTTTCATCCAAGTGGATGACATATTTTTTACAGTTTTTTTTATTTAAATCCTAACTACTGAACCGATTTTTATGAAATATATTTGGGACTAATTGGGGAGTATATCCTTTCACATAAATACAGATTTTTTCAAATCGGTTCATAAATGACGGAGTTATGAGGTAACAAACATATATTATTTTATTTGATTCTATTTTATTTGATACTTCAATTATTTAAGTTTACACAACTAAAAATAAGAACGCGAGTGTATGACCTAGAAGAGAACACAACATGCATACAGGCTTCTTATTGTGTCGCCAGTTAACTCAGAACAGTGTGGTGAAAGGATTAAAGTGCACTTCGGAGACTCTTTTCGTGCACTTGGAACATACCATCTAACTTTTTGGGTTCGTTCTACAACATACCAGCTGCTTCACGATGTTTTTCATCACCGGCGCCGTTTGAGAATACTGGTATAGCGTCCAAACATTTTAGACTAAGGGAGGCCTTTACCCAGCAATGGGTGAGGTGAAATCAATTTGAGAATAATGATGATGACACATAGAGGGCCATCTATAAATGTCTCATTCACCATCAGTCCTGGATGGACACGTCACTTTTATCAAACATTGACCTCCTTCAGTCTATTGTTTTGGATAGACTTTCTATGATAATAATTAAATATTCTGTTCTCTAGTCTTCTATTTATTTTATTAAATTCCTGTAAAATTAATGTGTGATCAATAATTCAGGACTTTCCGTATAGACCCCTGCTACCCTCTCCAAATTCAGACTAAAGCTAGCACCTTCTTAATGTGTGAGATAATTTATGGATAGCCCCTAGGGTCTATCTCATAATTACATTTTAACTGATGTGACATTAAAATCTGTTAGCATAATAATTTATTGACATAACGACCTCTGTGGCGCAGTGGGCCAAGGTTCGGCTGAGACCGGGACAAATGTTAGTATGATCTGCAAGTATTAGTCTCGGGTCTGGGTGTTTCTATGTATAATATGTATGTATTTACAAAAAAAAAGTATTTAAGTAACATTAAATCGATGTACTAATATTTAGTATCCGCCAATCTAATTGATTGACTAGATTGGTGGAATAGTACTAAATATTAGTCGATCTATTTAATTTTTAGTAATGGATTTCCGCAAAGTCACGCCTGAATCAATTATCTAGTATATAAAGTAGTTTAACAGTCATGTTGTACCCATAACACAAGCTCTGCTTACTTTGGGGCCAGATGATGCTGTGTGAAATGTCGGGCATTATTAATATACTTAATATTACAATGATAAGGATCGGCCATACTTTAACGAAAATTTAGCTAATACTGTTCAACTATAATCGTTATGTGTTCGCTTAAAGAAAACTAGATGGCGTTGCTGTGTCTAGTCAGTGCCTAGATCGCGCTGACGAAAACACACGGCGTTTTATCACAACCTAGGATTTTTTACTGGTAAAATGTGAACTGTTGTAATACCTACAAGAGAATATATCTCTAAACGTGATTGTCTTTTTTTTATTGGCGACTCCTTCCTTACCCGAGCGAGATTCCTGTACGTTAGCCGTTCAAATACTGACATTATGAGAAAGTTTAATAACTGAGATGTTACGTACGTAAGTCAGTCAAGAGAAGATAAGAAGGGATATTATTTGACTGATTTCAACCAAGCAGATTGTGTAATTACAAACGGACATCGACCACTGACATCCATTAGCAAGATTATGGATGTGTTCTATTTCGAACACCAATTTGAATAGCGTCAATCCGAATATCACCAAACAGCACCTCAAAGAGCACCTGTGAATGTTTTGGCTAGTCTACGCCACAAGTAATTAATTTTACCCGTCCCGACCATGACCGACATTCATAGCAATCCAAAGAAGAGATACAGTGCGATGAGCTCTCACTAGACTGACAAAACCGTACAATAAAACAAACGTACACAACATACATTTTGGTTGAGATGATGACGTCATCTGCGTGAGTTTTCATCGCGCTTTCTGAACTTCAGCTACCCGGCTAGAAATATTATACTTTGACCTTAATCGGCAACAGTGCGTATATTAATGTATGTGTGACAAAGACGACCATACAATATTATTGACTTTTTCTAAAGCTTGGTTTGTTATTTATGTACCTACAGTCTGAGTTGTAATGTAGATATTTATTGATATTCCAGAACAGCAAAGTTGATTCTAATAGACAGACAAATCCAAATCACAATAAAACTAACCAATTAACACTAACTCATCACGATTCTTGTAAAATTGTCTACATAAACTTATCACGTTCACTGACTAAGTTATTCTTCACCAATCACTGCAATCTAGCGTTTGGAATTTAATTTAAATTCTACCAATTAAAGGCTAGCGCGGGTGGAAGTGACAAATTGCAGAGCGGAAGCGCTCGCCCCGCTTTCTCTCTATTGTCAGTACGAGTACCTACGACGTTGAGATGCAGAATAGGGCTCGAACAGTGCTCAGTTGACTAAGAGTACATGAGTGTTTAACTATAATCAATATGAATGGGCATGCAAGACTCTCAGAATTCAGAAATGACAAAATGAAATAAAATCATGCTTAGTTTAAGCATGATTTTACTCCTTCATTTGTCAAAATTTAGTTTCATTTGACATGTGTGATTTGATTATAAAACGTCAGGGAATGTATCTCACGTACCCATAAAGTGAGACCATCTCACACATCTCACACTTCTACTTAAAAGATGGTCTCAATACTTATGAAATAGTTAAAAACTGTTACAGAAGTAAAATAAAATGTTTTGTCGTAATAACGTCTTATAAATCGACGAACGCCGGCTCCACGCACGAAAAATTATATAGAGAGCAAGTGATAGAGAGGCACGATCGGCCTAAGCGTTCGGCTTGTGACGCATCTTAATAGGTTAAAAGTTTGCCATTCTTCATTAATGTTTTCTTATGACTCTATCACGTAAAATTATCGCCCGTAAACCATCTTTACAGAGAACCATTTTTACTTATTACTTATTACTTAAAAATGAATCAGCGCTGCACCGTAATCGCTCATGTTTACATTGAAACACTTCACGCTACGATCGACCGACGTCAGTGTTCACCTTCAGTTGAGCACTGTTCATCGGTGATTAGTTTACAGATTGGCGTATTTTCCGCACGTGGAAGCTGTTATTTTGTTTACTCCCAAAACTTCCGCTGTGACGTGCACTTCTCGTATGGGAGAAGAGACATGCTTGTAAACTCGTCTAACACGCTTGGAGCAAGCGCGAATGCTGGAATACGTGCCTATTGACGTGCGTTCAGTAGTACGCGTATTAAGGTGAGCATGTAAGCGCGTATCATACGAGCGTGGATACACGAGCTCATGCAAGTGGAAAAAGCACCAATCTAAAATGGCCCTAATGCGGCATTGAACGCGTGCTCAGAATGTGTAAGTTAAAATAGCAATATGTAGACTAAAGCTCGCTAAATTTTGAACCCAAATACTTCAAAAATAATTGTGTGTACGAGCCGGAAGACAACATAGACGTCTTCTCAATAGACCTATGATTTTGTTGAGCCGTCACAGTGGATGAATCAACTAAATTATCTTTCATAGCGGCTTTATGCTCAATGGGTACTTGCCTTTATGGGTCGAAAAGAGACTTAGTGTGCCTCACAGGGACATAATTTATGGAAATCGGAATAGTGTAACGTAAAAGGAAACAAAAACTAAATTGCTTGTATCTCAAGAGTATCACGTCGGCCATTGTTATCCAACTACATGATACTGTGAACAAAATTTATTTAGAAGAGCTGAAAAAACCAATTTCACACGTAAGGCAATAGGGACAAGATTGCTACGATCTTTTGAATTTTTAAACTGATGAAAAAACTTGTTAACCCTGTAGTCAAATCCGTATATTTTGCGCATACAATTTAAGTATTTTGATAATCTTGTAAGACAAAATCGTTCTTCTTCTTCTTCGTTAATGGCATGTGTCATAATAATGACAATCTTGCCAGTGTCAAGTGTTTATATTGTTTATAGTAAGCCTCAATGTCGTATCTTGTCATTCGTCATTTGTTATTTTATATAAAACTAGCTGTCCCGTTCGTGACTTCGTCCACGCGTTATAAACAGGTAAAAAAAAAGTTCTTATCTAAATCTAAACCATTCTCGAATCCACTTGAATACACACAAAAAAATTCATCAAAATCGGTCTAGCTGTTTAGGAGGAGTTTAATTACAAACACGCACAGAAGATTTATATATATAAAGATGCCTTTCATATAAAGTAACTAAGGATTATTCTTGCTCGAATCAAAAAGAAACACAAAGCTCTTATTTCAATTATTTATTAAAATTAAATTATATAAATAAACACTACTTATATATTTTTTTTGTAAATAATACATACATAGAAAAACATTTATAAAATAAAATAACTAATAAAATCGTAATTAAGTCGAGAAAAATAAATAATAAATAAATAAATAAATAATCCCGGACATTTCACACAACATCATTTGGCCCCAAAGTAAGCCAAGCTTGTGTTATGGGTACCACATGCATGACTGATATACTACCTATATACTTTTTTTTTTTTTGTAAATAATATATCAGCACAATGTTTTCTTCGCAAGATAAACTAAAATAAATCCTCCAGAATAGTTAATAACGTCGTTTTGGATATCTGCTGTCATTTTACCAGCAACCGGCAACTATCATTTTTGACGTTAGTATCGAAAGTATTAAGAAGCCGGTGAAGCTCGCTCGCAACTTCAATTCGAGGCGCGTGCAAAAATCGCTCCGAATATCTCTATCTTTAATAAGCATTTTAATGCAGTTACTGAAGTATTAAAAACATCAATACCATCATCCGCCTTAGCTAAATTGTTGAATGAAGTACATGCCATTATAATAAATGCATTTTGCCTATAATTATTAAAACAAGAGTAACATTACAGAAAAATCCAAAGCGTTACATCTACCTATGTTTAATTAAACAATATAAAAGATGAAAAAATAGAAAAGAAAAGACCATAATACTAGTTAGAAACAATTTCTATCTTAAACTAGGTAACTGTTATTATAACTAGTCACCTACAAAAACATATTATATATTAACTATCTTACGACCTACGTAGGTACCTACCCTAAAATTATTTTTCAACTTATTTGGCTACACAATAAAATAAAATAAGGGAATACGAATATATATATATAATAATAATAATAATAATAATAATTTATTTTCAAAACAGAGAGCTGGTACACATTTATGTTCTTATAATAATTTTCCTCTATATAAATATAAAAGTAGTACCGCTATGTGACTCTGTTCCCCACACTAGGACTAATAAGCCTGTATAAATATATATATATATATATATATATATATATATATATATATATATATATATATTTATGTTTAGTATAAACACAATTAGCATAATATACTAGCAATAAAAAAAACAGTTATAAAATACTAACATACTCAAGCTTTTCACAGTAGCACATACTTAGTCTATCAATAACGTAATAATTATTATGTGGTATTGGCGAGTGATGGTATTGGCTTTAAATGATTTCTTTCTGCCGTACACCAAATACTTTTAATAGCCAGCAATAGTATTATGTGCTCAGTGCTTTCTGCGAATGGTAATATGGCGAACCGTACGTAGCTAGTTCAACCAAAAAAATTATAATAGTTTTTCAATTATTATTTTTTTTCAAAATTATTTCACGGCGTCTGGTAGAAACTTTATGTGACCTGAAAGCTGGCTCCTATCTGGCCCAGCGTATTAGCATTCAACGTGGCAATGCCGCCACGCGAGGACCGCTCCTATAGCGACCAGCGGCCCGGTGATCGCGAGGATCGCTTCTACGGCGACAACCGGCCTGGCGACTGGCAGAAGCACGAGAGCAAGGAAGATAGCGTGCTGCAGATCATCTGATCCCCGAGGGATTGGTTCTTTAAAGTGTCTTTACAGAACCAATTTAAGGAACGCGCCCCTCTGGCAGTGGTCTGGATCAGTTCAACTATCTATAAATCGTTTTAAACGGTACTTAGATATCTTAACTGTTTCAGATGTATTTTATATTACTGTATATTCTTCTGTACATTTTTTGTAATAATTTCTGTATATAAATATATAGCTTTGTGAAATATTGGAGAACTGCAGTTCGTTATGCTACCTTTTGGAAAATTGTGTACAATATTTTTAGATAAACTAAAAAAAGAGCAACATAACACAATATTCAACAACAATACTTTAATAATTCAAAATAAACGTCATTATGGAATATCAATTAATTAAATTTACGTCGTTTTATTAATACAGATATATTTTAAAAACACTTAAACTGTTACAAGGAGTTAAGTTCCTTAATAAAATTATTTTGTGGTAATATTATTATATAGTTCGGTATGGAGTTATCGACTTTCCCACTTATAACATAACTACTATTTATATACATACGGCTCTCGAACTTAAGGCAATATAATTCTGTTCTGGTTTTGTGTGATTCTGCTATACACCTCACTAGCCTTAACAAACAGTTGATTGTGCTTTCTAACAAATAAAGCAGACTCCAGGATATACATACTATGTAATGTGAGTAGATTTAATTGTTTAATGATTAATAACATTAATATGTAATAAGATTTCATAATCACTGACAGTGATATGGATCAGTTGAGCTATCTATATATCGTTTTAAACAGTCCTTAGATAGCTCAACTGTTTCACATTTATTATAAATTACTGTATATTATTCTATACATATCTGTAAATATTTCTGTAAATAAAAATCTAATTTTACTCATTGTTTAAAGAGTTGTTTGTATGATTCCCAGGGTGGTATCTTCTCTTATACATATATAAAATAGTTCAGAAATAGGATATAAAACAATTGATAAATACTATATCACATCACAGTAAAACTATAGACGCGAAAGCTTAAATGTTTGGCTGATATTTAATAACATCGTGACAGTTAAACTGGTTTAAATGAAATTTGGTATATGGATATAAGGGCCTACATAGGATATTTTTTTTCTGAATAAAACAATTGTATGAGAAAGTCCTTTAACGCAAGCGAAGACGCGCTTACAGATTTGACCCACACGCGGAAGTGATTCTACCAATGACATTGTTTTACATAATTGCGGTATATATAGATATGCCATAGATTTAAGGTCGAAAATAGCGTACCTACAACAGATTGTCACATTGCTACTTCTGAAAATCGGGAGTTTATTAGCAAATTATACGGGTAGAACGAGTGGCTATTGGGACAATCCAGCTGTGTGAGACAGTGAGATATGAGAGCTTCCGTCGAGTTGCAAAATGTTTTATTTCTCCGAGATCCATGCTTTATTTAAAATTTATGGCATGAATAAAACGTTTATGTAAATTTGGTTTCCTGCTGTCAAAAACGAGTGGTATAAAAATAACGGGCTGCTATTAATGTCGGCAAATAAACACCGAAAAACTATCTTACTGGACCAGACGCTCTATACAAGATCCTTTTTTTTTTGGCGTTCACGTCTTCTGAAAGATCAAATTGTATGAAAATAACCAGCTAATTCTAATCTAATACAATTTAGTCTTGCCACAAAAGCCTCGATTCTTCGTTTGTCATTTATTGAAGTAACATAGCACTTATAAATTATTATTTTTTCTCATGCAATTTCATAATTTAATCAGTAATCTTAGCGGAATTTTAATCACTAAATTATATCTTCATAGAACAAGTATGGATAATTTAATTATAAGCGTATTATGTTGCAATGTGATTTGAACGATGAGGAATCCCGAGAAAGTTCTAGACGGCCATTCCGCGATAACGTTTGGAATAGACTTTATTACCAAACAATCACTTAAAACTGGCAAAATTTTCAACAAGACAGATGCCATTATAGGAAGAAAATAATAAATTGACACCTGAGGTAGTTCTTCTATTTCAATGTATCTCTTAAACTATAGCACAACTGCACCAATCCTGCTTCAAAACTGCATGACGTCATATTCGCGCGTCGTCGGGCTTACAGTAGAGTTAACACTTGTTCACATATCTCCTCCTCCCACCAGACACTTGTTGGGGTTCTCAAAGTATCGCCACAGTCGTAAAACACCTTGCAACATTGCAATTTCTTAGAAAGTTTTACGATACAGTGACATGTATCTAAAGTGAAGGAACCATAAGGAAATCGTATAAAAGTGACAACATTGTCTCACAAACAACACATCCATATTTATACATTTCACATACGAGTCCACATTACATTTTGTATGTGGTTCAAAGATTTAGAGCCATAGATACATGATTTAAATCAGGCTGATGCTTATTACTTTCTTTCGGGATCACAAAATGTTTTAATAGAGCACAGAACCCTTGAAGCTTCTCTCCTATCGGATCTCCATGTCTAAAAACTTTCGTGAGTTGTACTTTACATTTTGATAAACACGGGTGTTACTTGCGGAAGAGTTTGATCCGCGTACTGTGAACTCGAGCGACAACGAGCGGATCGCGGATCAAACTTACCCTGATGAAGATTCTCTAGATGAATCGAAACAGTGCTGGTGCCTCCATCGACTAAATAATACGTGTTTATCAAAATGTAAATCCATGTATTTATATTACCTTTATAGTAGTAGTATTAGAGATCGTACAGATTACCGAGACATATTAAGTGAAAGAAGTTCTTACAAAATCCCTATCCCAAGATCTTATGCAGAAATAGCTAGACGAAGTCCGGGGGCGAGTTTTTTATAACACCTATAATAAAGTTTGTAGAATGTGATATTAGGGATTGTACCGCCTTTACTTGTAAAAGGATTATAGAGAATGGCTTCTTAATCATATGATAACGTACAAGTTTTAATACAAGTTGGTACTCCGCGCAACAAAATCTAATCTCAAACACACTCATTACCTTACGCAAGCAAGGTAATGAGTGTGTGTAACAGATAACATAATAATATGCATATTATTATGCAATACATGTAAGCAGACTCAAACTGCCAATTGTAGCATTTGTAGTATTTACTTTAAAGATAACCATCGCAATAATTAGGTAATCGAGCTCGTGAGTCCCAAAATACAGACTTCTACGCGTAGTTTGGACCTCACCGATAATGTTAACAAGTGTTTCGTTTTTGGCAATAAATATTCCTTATTATCTTATAAATACCTTGTCTTTAAATTATATACTTACCAGTGAATTTTTTCAGTGCAATCTCGATTTACTAAATTTCATGGTCTAATCAACGGTTTTTTTTTAATTAAATAGATATTGCTGGACAATGCACACAAAACCATCTAGTCCCAAACTAAGCATAGCTTGTATTATGGTGACTAGATAACTGATAGAATACATATAAATTTTAAAATACATACTTATGATACTTCAGAACACACCCAAACACAGAACAAACACCTATGTTCTTCACACAAATATTTATCCTGGAAGGGAATCGAACCCTGAACCTACAGCGCAGAAGGCAGAGCTACTACCAACTGAGCGGATAGGCCAGTCTTAAAAGTTAAGCTCTAACAACCATACATATATAAATAAACCTATAAATTATATTTGTTCTAGTATATATAATAATAATAAAGCCTTTATTAAACGATCTTATAAAACACTGTTTCTTATATAATAAAGTATTTAGCATAGACACTAGTTTCGCGAAGATTGTCTTGCTACTCAGCATAGGCCTCCCTAAAGCTTGCCATAAAGTGCGGTCTTGTGTCTTCCTTCTCCATGTGGCGCCTGTTGTTTTTTTTTGTTCTAGTATTCTAGAGTAAATCATATCATAATATATTGTAGATGTAAATATAAAGGTACCACTAAAATTGTGACTGCAAGTAGGTAACCAGCTTCACATTCTAAAGCGGCCGGCTTAGCTAAGTAAGTTGTCGAGATAAGCCCATGCAGCTTGACTATATTATCCAAGCTGAGATTAACACATTGTGGTACAGGAGCCTGCATACAACGTTAAGATCTTATGACTAAAATCTTTGATACTAAGATCTGTTAGCCATTATGTAAATGCAGCCATTGCCTTGCTCATATTATGAGTCTATCTCGTAATCGCATTTTAGCCAATTTTTTTCTTCTTCGTTAATGGCATGTGTCATGATAATGACAATTTTGCCAGTGTCATGATTGTGTTTATATTGTTTAAAGTATGATGTCGGATTCTTCATTTGTCATTTCATGAAGTAACATAGCTCTGCTAAGTTAATATTTCTTACTCGTTTTATTGCATGTTTTATTCAGTCATCTTAGAGGAACTTTGATGAATAAGTTGTGACTACATGGGACAAGTATGAACAATTAAATTAACTGTGTATTATGGTGCAATGTGATTTGAACGACGAGAAATCCCAAGAAAATTTTAGACGGCCATTCTGCGTGACGTCTAGAATTGACAATCGACTAAGACTTTAACAAACAAATTGACTATAAACAAACATAAACACTTGACACTGGCACAATTGGCATTATTATGTCACATGCCATAAACAAAGAAGAAGAAGTATGATGTCACAAAGTCGTATCTTGTCGTTCGTCATTTGTTATTTTATATAAAATGGTGTCGTTCAAGATTATACGGATAATTTTTGCTCGAATCACAAACAAACACAAAGCTTTTATTCCAATTATTCACACCCGAGTCAATACTCTAGCTCTATTTAAATAAAAACACCAAAATTACTAATAAAACAGGAAATAATTACCTAATTTAAGAGTGCAATGTTTGCTTAGCAAGACGACCAAAAATAATCTTAGCCAATGTTGAATTAACATCTGTTGCTATCTTTATTCTTTGACATTAGAATGACAAGAACAGACTATAATTTAACGTCACATTTGTTAATTATGAGATGGACGACCTTTCCATGAAGATGTTTTTACGAGAAGAGTTTAAGATATATCAATGTCTTGCTTTAATGTTAGGCTTTAAAGAGCTTTAGTAGGTAGTAGGCTATTGCGATATTATAGATAATATATTTGTAGAGGTAAGAAATGATAATACCGTGTATGGAGTTACAGCAGTATGTAGTTGGGGTGCAGGCGAAATTCAATTAATGCTTGTTGAAGCTACGATTACGGAACCGCGTCGTGATCAGTCCAAAAGATTCGCGGCGACTAATTGACAATAAAAAAATCAATAGAAATAAAGTTCGCCTACACCCTCAACTCCCTCAGCTTGCTGAAGTGGATCCACGAACAAAAAATTTCAATTACAAATAACTGCTCTATACCTTGTCTGACCACCTAAATCATCTTCAACAGATGAACTTAATGATGAGGCCACCCTCGACAAACCGAGTTAGTTATTGAAAAACTGAAAAGTTAGTTTGCCCACAGATGGCGTTACGTGTACAAATCAAAGAATGTTTCATAGAATGTAGATGGTAATTTGGAATTAAATAGAACAATGAAATCTTGTGTCTAGGTACGACATGTGTCGCCTACAATATTTAAGACTTACCTTATGGTTCTAAATAATTATATAGATCAGTCACTCACTCTTGTAATAGTTTAAACTATTTTATGTGTAGAAAATATGTATAAGAATGAAGATCAGCGCTGCTCCGCTCCTGAGGCCATGCAGGCGAAGGAATATGTGCATCCCACTTGTACTCTCTCGCCTCCATGACCTGAGGAACTGAGCTAAATCATCTCAAGATTCAACACAACAAAGAACACCACATCACCATGAAGAAGAAAGATTGTAAGTTCTATGGGAACCAAATGACCAGTAGAATACATTATACTTTTAAATACTTACCTATAAATACTTTAAGACATAAGATAACTCATTAACTAGTTTTATATATATATTTAATATATTAGTCACTAGCTGGTGCCCGCGACTTCGTCTGCGAGGATAAGTGCATCGTGTAATTCTAATGGTTTTTGCAGCGCACGCTAGAATGGCTTGCAGATGGCAGATTTTTTTCCTAATTACTTGACACTTATCGTTATATTTTGGAAAATACACACTATATCTTTATAAATTATAGCCTATGTGTTATTCTGATCTTTAAGCTATATTATTGTAAAGTTTCATTAAAATCCATTCAGTAGTTTATGCGTGAAAGAGTAACAAACATACATACAAACTTTCGCGTTTATAATATTAGTAAGGATAAGGATATCAGATAACAGTTTTATGAAAACGTAATATTAATCAATACAATAAAATGGGGTTAGCAGTCTCTTTGTATGTTTGGTTGTAGGAAGTAATCTTTGTTACTACTGAACCTATTCTAAAAAATCATCCTTTGCAAGATCTAAAGCTGGATTATGCCTGATTGCTTATAGGCTTTGTTGAGTGGATGAGGTCGTGGGACAGACAAGTAGTAGTCAATTTTAATAAAATTGAAATGAAATTGTGCTTACCGAATCAGTTCAAATAATATTTACCGAATCAGTTAAAATAATATTTACCGAATCTGGATGTTGAGCTATATAGCTATCTAAATCAGTAATTATCGTTTTAAGCGGTCCTTAACTCAACTGTTTCACATGTATTTTATACTAGCTGCTACCCGCGGCTTCACACACATGGTACCTACGTAAAAAGTAGCCTATGTCCTTTTCCAAGGTCCCATCTATCTCTATACCAAAATTCATCAAAATCGGTTCAGCGGTTTAGACGTGAAAACGTAACAAACAGACAGGCAGACAGACAGAGTTACACATTTATAATATTAGTAGGGATCAACAGCTTAAAATTGTATGCTTCTAGTTCTGAAAATGACAATACTTTCATACAACCTTTCATCTACCTTTTCTACCCTTTATAACACTTTTTTTCAATTAAAAAGTAGCCTATTTCCGTTCTCAGGATTTAGACTATCTGTGTACCAAATTTCATTTAAATCTGTTCAGTAGTTTTGGCGTGAAAGCGAGACAGACAAACAGACACAGTTCCTTTCGCATTTATAATATTAATAAGGATTATTGTATATTATCATAAAATTAATTCAATGTTAATAAATGTATATTTGCTAACCGAATATATTATTCAAATCCAGTCCATCAGTAGATTTAGGTCGATTAGGTACCTATCATTTATATATGGACGGTTGATGTGTAGTTTATCCTTTGTCCTCATACAATTTGAAAAGTGACGGATTGCGAAGGTTTTCGATCGGTTAGTACCTCTGTCATCCACTCTTCAATTAGTTGCCCACTGATACATACAAACTTATATGCGTGCTATACCTATAATTTATTTTATTATAATCTCACTCCGTAACTCCAAGACTTATCTTTCAATTTCCTCACAAAAAGGAAATTATATCTCAAAGCTGACCGCCTCTGAGCTATTCTAATTCAATTCCGTTGACCCGCAGTTTATAATCCGTAAACTCATATTCTTCCGGGCGCTATAAAGATCATCTCGTGAAATAGTTCACTTGTGTGAGCCGGTGTCGTAAACCAAGGCTCCTCTAAAACGGTGCAAGGTTAAAGCATCAGCGGCTTCAAAACTAATAAAATATATATAAATATGTGTATCAAATTCTTCCGAATAAAGCATTATTACAGAAAAAATGGCCAAGCGCGTGTCTAACCACGCATAGTGAAGGCTTCCAAATTCAGTAAGGATAAGAATGACTAGTAGTCAGGTTCAAAACCATTACAACGCCATCTACACACATCAAAAAAGTCTAAGCAACACAACTTTTTTTGTATTATTGTTTTACTTCGTTTTAAACTTTCATGGAATATCAAACCATCTTTGAATTGTCAACCTCTTTTATAGACAAATAAACACTAGCATTTTTTTCAGTAAATTGTGTTTTTAAACTATAAAAACATTATAACGGCATTTCATAAATGATGTTTTATTTCTTACTAGCTGCTGCCCGCGGCTCTGCACGCGTGGTACCTCCATAAAAAGTAGCCTATGTCCTTCTCCAAGGTCCCAGCTACCTTTATTCTAAAATTCATCAAAATCGAATTTGCGGTTTAGGAGTTAAAACGTAACTGACAGACAGACAAAGTTAGTTTGGCATTTATAATATTGGCGGAGATTTAAATCAACGATTAGATCATTCAGTGCCAATCGCGTATCATTTTGACATTTAGGTAAGCCAAATCCAAACCTTTGCCAAAACTAATCCGTTCAATGGCAATTACATCGACATATAGCGCGATCGCCCTACAGGTACCCCTAAAAAGCGGTTTAGCGGGAGAATTTGGATTCCGCTTCATCCCACCAATAGGATGCTTAAAATCATGTCGCTTACGGCACAGTGGGATTAACGAGAATGAACATATAAAATAGTAGTATAACATATTCAACTTGATTACTTCAGATCCTTTCCTCTAGACCACACCCGGCCACCCGGTGCCATTTTATATAAATCCTGACACTGCTTTATTGTTTTTTCACATTTTCTTTTTGAAATCGTAAAGCTGAAACTACATTTTTGAATTGCAATAAAAAACCCTTTATAAATTCAAGCGTTTATTGTGATAAAGTACTACATTCACATTCTACTCAGTACGAAAACTTTTGGACACGAATTTTACTTGACATGAATTCTACGGCTAGCAAGTCCGTATGAGGAAAGTATATGCCTAAAAATATTTATCATAGAATCCGTTAACTAAGAGGAAAGTGTTGGTAATATAAATTTAAATGACTAGATACAAAATACAATGGTTTACGTACAATTTAAATACAATGATCCTATATTAAACAGACTCAACCTACTGAAAATAAATCTCGGTATTTAGTTCTGTTAACAGAATAAAATAACTGATTTACACAATTCTCTTTGTAGACTCTCTTTTATCAAAATAGGTCATCATTATTTTCAAGGCTCTCTGGTTTCTTCTCACATATGAACGGGAGGGTCAGATCACACGCGACGTCATTCAGAGCGGCGGTATTGATGATGCTTCCGCAAAGTTCAGAGCTGAAGTTAGGAGCTCGCGTCAAGTTGTCAGGCCTATTTTCCAGCCATTGATTGAACCCGGCTTCTGTTAGCGTTTCTCCTAAAAACACCCAATAATCATTGATATTGTTAATTATTTTTCTTAGTTCTACAATTTGACTTAAGAGAAATTAATATTTTAACTAATAGCGATCGTTTTACCTTATTTCTACTTCAGCAACTCAACCACAAAAACCATCTTTTATTTCAAAGTCACTATTATAACGATGTAAAACTTACCATGAATAGTCATCCAAGATCCTCCATCTCCCCAATCAAGGAACCCAATTGATGCTATGTGAGGGTTTTTGGAAATAATCATTTTGCTAGGTTGCTTTGTAAATAGATCTCTCAGGATGGCCGACTCCTGCTCGCTGTTGATTATAGCTAGGTGACCTCCCTCGGCCATGCAGGTCATATACGCATTCGACCAAGTCAGCCCTCGTCGGTGGAACTTGTAGCAGCTTCCAGTACGAATGTCTAGGTTATATTCTGTAAAGTTGATAAATACTCTTACTGAAATCCGATGTTGAAATGGTGATTGATAGATGCGTATATATCTTCATTGCGTCATTTAAATTTCTCCCTTATTAATAATGACATAAATGTCTACACTAGCTTAAGCAAAATTAAATGTACTTAAAATCAATACTTAAGTTTTTTTAAACTTTGGTTTCGGTTTTAGTACCAGTTATTTTACAATATAAAATAATCGAACTAGAGACTTTCTGGTTAAACTTTAGTTTCTGGATACACAAATTGGAGGGTGAAAAGGATAATATGGCTTGATAATATGGCCTTGGATTTTATTTAAATATGCATTTTACGTTTTTTTAAAGCATTAGCCCCAATAAAATCTAAGTATGTTGTATATTATTTCACAACAATCACATTCACAGTAGATTCAAAGTAGTCATTGTGATTTTATTTAATAATTATTTTGATTTGGACGTGATAATGTCTTATAAATCGATGAACGCCGGCTGCACGCACGAAAAATCGTCACGTTCCGCCTGAGCCAAGCGTGCAAACGAGAGCGCGGAACAAGCGATAGAGAGGCATGATCGGCCTTAGCGTTCGGCTTGTGACGCATCTTAATAGGTTAAAAGAATGCAATTTTTCATCAATGTTTTCTTATGACGTTATCACGTAAAATTATCGTCCGTAAACCGACTTTACAGACAACCATTTTTTTACCTGGGTCTGTGGTTCCACATCCAGTCACCACCAGTGACGTTCGCTTCTTGTAACAGACGTAGGGAAATATATCAGTGCACTTCACGTCTGCCATGGTACCATTATTAGAGACCAGCATGGCCAGGCAACTCTCAGAGTTTTCGTAGTTGTTAGGCTCGCCTGGCGCCCAGGTTATAGGCAGCCGAGACAAGGGTACTCCTGGAAAGTTTATTGATTAATTAATTACACTACGACTAGTTTTGGTATAGATATATTCAGTGATCATGCTGGCAGCGATATGATTATGATGTCTCGTCAGCTGGGTACCACAAGAGATAAGAAACAAAAAAATATATATATTGCGACTGGCATATATAAGACCTGCTGGAAAAGGCATTTTGTTTTTGAAGAAATAGCCAAGAGAGCGATTTCTACCAGACAACCTTTGGATGGAGAGGAGCCTAATTTTAATAAAAGATTGATGTGGGTGCACTAATATATGAACTATGAGTTGAACTATTGTCACCATAAAGATGGCTGGAAGAAGTTAGCTGATGAGAGATAGAGTGTATGAAGAAAATAAGTGATAGAACGCCACCTTGTGGTACACTGGCATCCGTGTAGTATTAAGACAAACAGGTATCGTCAACAGTACCCGCTGCCGGCGCCCGTACAAATAATTGAGAAACAAGTTTGTCACCGATGGATATACGTTAAGTGAGCGAAGCAAATTCAGTAGGAGTCGAAGTTGACAGTGTTGAAAGCGTTACTAAAATCTAGTAACGTAAGAACAGTAGGGTGTCGTACTTCCAGATTTGGTTAAAAAATCAACAGGAAAACAAGAACAAAGAAATAGAACAAGTATTCATATTATTTAACATTACCTTCAACGCTAGCATACACCCCTTTGGATAAAGTAGCGTGAACTCCTGTGAATATCGTTTGAATTGAAGAGTGCTGTGCTACATGGGTTAGTACAGCATCACGTAGCTCAGCGGTCAATGGAGAGGCTAGGACTGACCCTGTAAACATAAAAATCTATGACTTTCCATACCCAAATGTAATTTTTAGGGTTCCGAAGTCCAATAAGGAATCCTTACAATTTTGCCATGTCCGTTTGTCTGTATGTCTGGCTGTCTGTCCATGTCTAATCTGAGCTATATAGCTCATATACTATCATCTATATAGCTCATATACGTCTTATAGTTATGAAAATTACGGCATACAAAGATACATAATAAAAACGTTGCAAAATATTTTTTAGGGGTACATATAGGGCTATATGTAACATAGGATTTATTTTATTTTCTACCGCATCGTTTGTCGTTTTGTTTGGATAGGTTATAAAAGATGTTATGTTTTTTTTGTATTTGAATACATATATTCGTTAGATAAATATTAAGCTTTGAAGTGGCCATTTTTGATTGGTCATTGCTGTGAGTAAAAACCTGAATTGTTTTCTTAATAGTTATTTATATGATTAAATTATAAGGAAAATTCACACGGCTATTTCTCAACACATTGTGCATTACAATGCTTTAAAACTGCGTGATTTGTAAACATTAAAGAAAAAATAAGCTCCATAAAAAATTTCTTGTTTTAGAATATATTATGTTAGCAGAATATAATGAAGGCAGAATGATTTCTCGAATGCGGAGGCTTTCGATATCGATTAGTTATTCTCGGCCTCATGACATTGATGTATTAGGAGCATGTCAAACCAATGTTAACTATTTTAACTATGTTAAGATAGTTTTACTTCTGATCCATAAGGCAACATTCCTAGCCCTCTTGACTTCGTAAGCCTTTACTGTTTATTGTCCGGAACGTGCATAGTCTAATTATTGTAAACGCAGTGGATAAATTGTTGTTTACATCTAAAAGGTTCATCCCATGGCCGCTGAATACGTAGGAATGCGTTTCACAAAAAAAGTAAAAAATAATTAAAATTAAAAATACCTCTCAAACTTGCAATCCATGCTTGTACATTGAACGCATTCAGAATGCATACTTTCATCATATACTTAAAAGACTACGCTAGTAAGAATCGTAAATATTTGTCACTCACACTGGTATCTATGGATGTTTTTTCATTATGGATTTTTGACATGGCACTCGTATATTTGGTTAATTTGGTAGGTTGGTAATTGAATTTTAATAATGACACAATTTTTTTTCTATATTTCTATCTGATTAGTTCCAAACTAAAGTTCGACTAAAGTTGAATCGACTGTACCTATTTCATATCTTATGTTATATACCTTCAGCATGGCACCTCAACCGCGCGTCGCTCCATATTGCCGGCACCTGATGCAGCTTCAGCCAACCATCAGCCAAGGAACTGAATTCGTAGTCAAACCTGAACTTGAGGCCTGCAAATAAGAACCTGGCTTTAGTTTCTTTAGTTATGCGCTCGACGTGTAGCTCGCTCGTTCTGCAGATCAACTACGATCTACACTGTCATCATTCGGATGGTTATTTACCAGTGGTATTTACGTTTGAATATTTCCGCGGATTTGTCAGCTATATGACAGTTGTCAGGAAAAACTTTTATGACTCTAAGCCTTCAGGTGTCTTAAATCAGTTACAAGTACCACTTTTAGCAAAATGTTAGTGAATTAGTATTTTTTGGGTTAAACTTTAGTAGTGTGTCGCACGAAAATGAAGGGAAAAATAATGGGGGGGGGGGGGGGGAGGGATCAGATATACCGTGACCTTTTATTATTTTCTGGCGCTGCGGCGGCCGCTGCCACGGCACGCTTCGCTCGCCTTGCGCGTTTTTTTCTATACTCCAACATAACCTACCTAGTGATAGGTGATAAGTAACCAAGTGAGATATACCGTGACCTTGTATTATTTTCTGGCGCTGCAGCGGCCGCTACCGCGGCACGCTTCGCTCGCCTTGCGCGTTTTTTCTATACTCCAACATAACCTACCTAGTAATAGGTGATATGTAGCCAAGAGAACTGAAGATAAGCCAAAGTCGTCGAAAGAAGCCATAACAAAATCACTGACAGGATTTTTACGTTTCGTTCACATAAATTTTGCACACAACATGTTAAACCATAGACAAGAAATACGACAGAGTTGATTATTATCTGTCAATTTTTACGTAGTTTTATCTGATTTATCTTATTTGAGGTTAGAAATGTTATATTATTTTCTCGAAAACTAAGAATAACCTAATGTTATTAGTGGTAAATATGTAATCAGGAAGCAAAACCCTACCAGATGTGAGTCTTTTCGCCCTCCAATTCGTGAAACACACTACTACAGTCAAACCCTTCAAGAGTACATCTGGTTTGCGGAGCGCAATGTCGGCGCGCTTCCTTAAACCTACAAATATCTCCTGTATTTTAAAGGAAGGCTATCTCTAGTGGTCGCCCACTGGTCGAAATTCGACCATAATGAATTAAAAGTTAAAGTAATATTTATTCAACGAAGTTCAACGAAGATATTTGTCAAAGAACTAAGGACACCGACATAGCTCAGTGAATAAGCAAGCTGAAGTGGCAGTAGGCAGGTCACATATGCCGCAGAACCGATGGCCGTTGGAGCAGACTGGTTTTTGAGTGGAGGCCGCGTGTCGGCAAACGTAGAGTAAGTCGCCCTGTAGCTAGCTGGGGCGATGATATTCGTAAGGCAACGGGCAGGAATTGGAGAAGGAGAGCTGAAGATCGAGCTAAGTGGCGTGCCATGGGAGAGGTCTACGCCAGCAGTGGACTGACACGGGCTGATGATGTATTGTTTAGGCATAATTAAAAAAAAAAATGCATTCTGCACTCCTCTATATAAACTATAAGTGTGCGAAATTTCATTCTCCTCTGTCCGCACAATTTTCGTAAAAAGGGGTACAAAATTTTTGCTTCACGTATTAATATTTTTAAAATTAGTACTCTTTTTTCCCCTTTCTGCGAATTATATCAAATATCTGAAATAATATTAATTTAAATTAATCAATTAAAAAAACACATGTCCTAATAGATTTCTTTGATACCACAAGCTTTACGACAATAACATACCTTCAAATATTGCATTTTAACTAACCTGTAGTGACTGATATACAAAGGACGACAATGATAATTAATTTACTCGACATACTTGTTTCGTTTCATGTCTTTGAAGACTGTTGAGAAAATCAACTGATTTCAGTGAAAACACAACTGTTATTGCGCAGTTTCGGTTGTTATTGTAAACATCTAAAATTAGCTGGGAAGGTCGAGTTGAATTATATCATGGGTGTTTATCTGAAGAATCGCAATATTTGCGTTGTTACTAAATATTGTGATTGACGATTCAATTAGCCAAACTTATGTGAACATAGAAAGTGAATGCTTCCAAAGGTGGTCTGGTCCCAAACCAATTCAACGCCATTTAATTAGCATAGTTAAACAAAATTGCATGGGCTTTTTTGTTATTTTTTTCTAATCAGGCTGTTACTCAAATTCTTATAAAGTTTTACTAGCCGTGATATAATTTTCCTGGTAATCTATATCTAACTAATATTATAAATGCAAAAGTAACTCTTTCAGTCTGTCTGTTTGTTACGTTTTCACGCCTAAACCACTGAACCGATTTTGATGAATTTTGGTATAGAGATATATGGAACTTTGGAGAAGGACATAGGCTACTTTTTATGTAGGTACCGCGCGTGCGTAGCCGCGATCAGCGGCTAGTATTATATAAAACAAAGTCGTGTTAGTTACACAGATAATAACTCGAAAAGGGCTGAACCGATTTGTTGGATTTGTTTCTGTCCCGAGAATAGCAGAATAACAATAAAAAAATCGAAAATTTGTTAAAAACAAAAAAAAAATGTGTTTAGTTCAGTTTGATACAACTTTTAACGATGTTTGGTTTGTTAGATTATGACAGTTGCCATTGTGCGCGCATCAACAATTGTGTTATATAGAAGCAAATAAAATGTTTTATTCTGATATATTTTTCTTTTTGAAACGCGCGGATGAAGTCGTGAATGGGACAGCTAGATTCATTATATATCCAACTATTTTATAAAACATTTCGAGTTTCTCCAATAAACGTCTTAAATTCAATAGCATTGTATAATTCCATATTTCGGCAAAGTAATTTTTCGTTCGCGGTTATTGTTTCGTAGATTTACATTTAAAGGGTCGACCGGGTGGAGTAGGTACGCCAATTTGCTTGTAATGGAGCAATTTCAATAAATTTTGAGTCTTTTCCTGACTTGTGAATAGCATCATTAGTCTCAGTGTTTTCTTCACTTTAAAGATTTTATTCAGTTAATATTTCTCTAAATAAGTAATATTTTTTGTTTATTTGTTAAACTGATGTTGATGAAATTTGGTAAAAAGATTCATATTTTGGGAAGGACATACGCAATTTATACATGAGTAACAGGCGTGCGAATCCGCGGGAAGAAGCTATTTATAATATAATGGACAATGTCAGAGTGCGGTAATGACCATGCATAATATTAAGGGATGAACTTGATAAGTACTTCGAAGTTACTAACTAACTTAGACTTAGTAAGCTGGAGCTCGAGGCTTTGTCTCTAGTTGCAAAGATTTCTGATCGTCTGACTCATAATCACAGATATATAATATCGAGTTAAAATATGGTATTTCCGTGTCATTCTTATTAAAAAAAAACGTTTGCGTCTCGGGACGCCCGACAGAAGTAATTACTTAAACTAATTACTTCTGTTTAATTACCCACAGCGCTAGTTACTAGCGCTGTGGGTTAGAGTGAGAGAGAAGGAGCCTGCCTTCCGCTGCTGTATGCGTGAGAGAAAGGGAAGCCGGACAGACTGGCGCCGTAACGCGTGACGTAGCGAAGCGGTTTACCCTCCCATAAGAAGTAATCACTTCTAAAATAGCAACCCGCCCCGACTTCGCACGGGTCAATTATAAATCTTCTCTATCATAATCTAGCTCAAATCCAAACGATGTCACATCTACTCGTCTACCTCTTGTGCCTTAACACCTGAACAAAGGATGTATTAATAGATGCCACGGACGATGGATATTGTATTCAAAATTTATTTTATTGTATCATTGCCGCGCAGTCCACTCAACTTAATACAATTCTTTCCATCCAAAGGTTGACAGGAACAGATCGCTCTCAAGCGATATGGCCGTCCATTGTACCACTTTAATACTTGTACTTTAATTAAATTGAAATATTGTGTTTTATTTTATACTAGCAACCCGCTCTGGCTTCGCACGGGTGCAATGCTGATACTAAATATACCACAGAATGGTTCAGCCATCGTTTGCAATATAAGCTCAAAAAAATGTGTTTACTTACGGCATCACATTAGAAACCTCTAAATTATCAGTGTTTCTCTACTATATTATGCATATATTATACATATTAACCTTCCTCTTGAATCACTCTATCTATGAAAAAAAAGCGCATAAAAATCCGTTGCGTAGTTTTAAAGATCTAAGCATACATAGGGACAGACAGACAGCGGAAAGCGACTTTGTTTTATACTATGTAGTGAAGGTGTATAAAAAAGATATATTCTATTCTATTGATACGAAAGAGAAAGACTCCGTCCATTGGTGAAATCCGTATGAAAATCCATAGATATTAGATAAAATATACTTTACTGCACACCACATATACATTGGACTGTTATCAAAAACAATATCTAGCAATGTACAATGCGCGATCTTATAGCTAGATAGCGATCTTTGCCAGACAACCTTGGGATGGATAGAAATTAATTAAATTTACTATTTATATATTTTTTAAAAAAGTATATAAATAGTATATCAGTTATGTGGTACCCATAACACAAGCTCTGCTTACTTCGGGACCAGATGATGATGTGTGAAATGGCCGGCATTACTAATATTATCTATATGTTATTTACCATAATACAATTTTTCATACGTATTAGTGACCCCTACAAAATAAAAATAAAATAAAAAGGTTTTTCGGGATTCCTCCTCTACATGTAAAATTGGGTTAAATTTTTATTATTTTACTATAACTACTATATTTATTTTATAGTAATCACAGAAAATTACTAGATTTTGAGCAAGAGCCTGATTTATTAACCTTAAAAAAAACAAATAGTTTTTTTTTTAACTCGATGTTTTCGTTTTCTTAGTTTCACCTAATTCCCCCCACTCCCCGCGATTGAGCGGCTCAGTAGCTTTTGTTTTTGTTGTAAAACTACCAACGAGAGAGGAGGTTGCGTCTTCCGATGAATAACACATAAGTAATTACCATCAAAATATTGACCGGAGCCTGTCAGGCTACACGTCCATCTACGAGTTCAGTTCAGTGCCCTGTTAGAAATACTAATTGTGCAGGAGATCCATCTTTCGAACAAGAAGTGAGTGAGTTGTTGTTAGCTTCGGATCACTCTGACAATGAAGAGAATATTGAAGATTTCTTTTATATTGAAATCCGAACTGATATAAAATCATGAAAATTACAATGATGAAAGTCCGGGCCAAGATCAGAATCAGTACCAGGACCTACGAGAAGAATCGAAAAACCTGTGTCTCCAATGTTCTAGACCTTTGTGCACTGACTGCCAATAAATTTACGTTTTTAGACTGTTGTAATTTTTTTTTATATTTATTACCTGAAGTAGGTGTTTTGTGTTTTTGGTTTCTTATATATTATATTTTGAGAAAAAAAGCCTCAATTTGTTATGGTAATAAGTTTGGCTGTTTTTGAATACCTACATAGATTTAGATATGTAACCTAAATAGATTTAGATTGAAAATTGTCATAATTTTAGATTTTTAAAATTTCTATAATTTTTTAAATAAAAGTTGATTATGTAAGCATTTATTTTATTTATTGCGTTATTTTATTGCTAAATCTCATAACTTTAATATTCAATCAGTTTTAAAGCGATCTTATTTCAAATTTCTCTAAATAAATGTGTTTGCATATAGGAGCCTGTGACACTACACGTCCACAGTAGTGTTAAGAAATTACATACTTAAAGGTTACGCTCATAATAGTGAGAAACATTTAAAATTAACACAATTTATTATACAAAAATAAAAACATAAAATACACAGAAATACATTAAAACAATTATAGATAACTAGCTGCTGCCCGCGGCTTCGCACGCGTGGTACCTACATAAAAAGTAGCCTATTGCTTCTCCTAAGTCCTAAATTCCTTCCTAATTCCTTTCCTTCTCCTAAATTCAACATAATCGGCTCAGCGGTTTAGGCGTGAAAACGTAACGAACAGACAGACAGACAGAGTTACTTTCGGATTTATAATATTATTTATATATAAATATAAATAATATTATAAGATATGATAGGATAAATAATTTTACAATATTAGATTGATGGCACCATGGTCACACCTTCTTTTTCTTATCGTGTCACTAGTTATTTCTTACCAGTGTGGTGAAAGGATTAAAGTGCGCCTCAGAGGTCACACCTACACCACCGTCTTGTGCAGGCGTATCCAGTGAGCCAGCAACGGTGAATCCCTCCTGTCTGACAACGTGTTTAGAATAGTGCTCCCGCGCAGGCACTTCAGGAGTGACGCACACTGCTTTATCATGACAGCATGAAAGCCTTTCGAGCCTCTCAAAACATTCTCGACGCACTGCAGTATCGCGGTTAGCCCCAACATCACTCGAAACACGTTGTTATATTGTACGCGCAGTGCGTCGTATGTCTTTTTTGTTTGACCCACAGGCTGCTCGAGTGCAATGACTGGCATTAGGCCTTAAAAAGAGTCACCACCTGTCTGGTACAACGAGCGAACCTGCGAGCCAACATATTACATTGTACTGATAACGCCCTACGCTCCAATCCATGTCAATACAGTCATTTAGGTCCTCGGTGACCCAGTGGCCCAGATACATGGACTTGAACTATGCCGACGGATTTAATATTTGAGTTTTTACGCTATTTACTGAAAGCGACTGCCTGATCAATCTTGAAGCATATTCGCGGCACTCCATTCGTGATAAATTCATCAAGAAATTTACATATAGTATTCTGAAAAAAGTTCAACGGGTAATGTTTTATTTAGGCTATTCCGCCTATTAGTGTAAGCTGCTCGTTAAAACGATATCAACTGACGATGACGATAATGAATATGGAATATATTAGACACTAGTTGACCCGGCAAACTTCGTACCGCCTCAGAATCAATAAATAAAAAAGCAAAAAATGTTTTCATATTTACTCACCTTTTAAACATATTTACTCACCTTTTAATAATTCAAAACCAAAATTTGCCAAATCAGACCAGCCGTTCTCGAGTTTTAGCGAGACTAACGAACAGCAATTGATTTTTATTAAATAGATTATATCATAATTCAATTATATAACCAACAATTACTTTGCAAATTATTTGAAACTAGGAAGTAGGAGCTAAAACATTGGAAATAATTACCATATATCTTTTAAAACTATTATTCCTTCAATAAAGGAGCAGATAACCACTAAATAGCGGTAGAAAAGGCTCACTTTTTCCATACAAAAGTTAATTTTCTGAGGGAACCGTCATAAAATTATGCACACATAAATACTTTTTATACAAATGAGCCGACAAACAACCATAAGACCCACCTGAGTAGTTACCTTAACCCATAACGCTTGCAATACTAGGAGGTATCACACGCACGTTGCCGACCGTATATATAAGTTATTTTTTCTGTTTGCCCAATAATTTCACTTGAGTGTCCTTCAAACCTATACACAGTAATACTTGTACACTACTGCTCGGAGGCAAAGCAAACTGTAGAGCCCTAGGGAATCCCCTGGTGTTAGGGTTCTACAGCCTGCTCTGCTCTGCGAAGTCTCTGTGTGATGGTTATCACTAATTAGGTAAGTTTGAAACAAGGGTTTTACTCACGAATTATTTTGTCGATGGAGGACACTGTTATATACATATGATAACGATGTGGAGCCTGTCAGAGATAGTGTCAGTGCTGTATGTTGGACGGTTCCCAATGTTGAGGGCACGAGTGGTGAAGTCGAAGGTCCAGTACCAGCACCAAATTTGTTACCGCCTGCCGTGACAACGTTTTCCCCTCTACCTGCACGCATGACCAACGACTAAATAATACGTGAGTAAAGCCCGTGTTTATCAAAATGTAATATATTATGTTGCATGTGATTTGTACGATGAGTAATCTGAGAAAATTCTAGACGGTCAATTCTACTTGGGCGTTTAAAATTAAAAAATAATTACGTTTTAAAAACTAAAAAGAAAACCGACTTCATTAAAAGTAAATGTATTTTGTACCTATATATATAATATGGGTAGGCCAATATACGCACTGCTCCAATGAGACAGCGAGGTACCGGAGTAAACGAAAATATCATCGATGTATACAATTTTAAATTTTTTGTTGATATTTCAGCTCGACTGATTTCGATAAAATTTAAATAGAACCACCAGGGAAGTATACCCTATCAAACAAAAAAAGAATTTTTCAAATCGGTTCAGGCGTTTTCGAGTAATCGGTGAAGATACATAAAAAAAAGGTTCAGACGAATTGAAAACCTCCTCCTTTTTGATGAAGTCGGTTAATAACGATTGAGTCCGACTTTGTAAGTATAATATAGTAAAACTATCACTTGACACAGAAAACTGGTGAGCCAGTGGTTACCTATTAAGAAATTTAAAGCTTACATAAAGGCTAGTCTTTTTAAAGAAAGCGTATTATAATATAAATGACTATAATACTGATAGGAACGCATGGCCTCATGTCGCTCTGCCATCAAACAATTAACCGACACATTGAAATGTATAAACTCTCTTGTATTAGTATTTCGTAGTTAAGGTAGTTATAAGCTGGATCTTGCAAAAGAGCGCTAGGACCAGGATGAGTTTCTCGCCAGTTCTTCTCGGGTTTGGGTTAGGTGGAGTTGGCACCTAAATTCACTTAGTATGTAAGACGTTTCAAAGTGATCCTTGTATTGAATAAAATATATTTTGACTTTTACTTTGTAGTGGTCTTTTAATCCTAAGAACGTGGGTATGAATCCAGTAACGTACCCATAGATTTTCAACGAAAAATGTCAGTGTGGTATGCCTTGACGCTTAAACGGGGACGGAAAACATCGTTAGGAACCCGGCGTATCGTAGAACCTAAAAATCTCTAAAACATGAGCCAAATACACGATAGATGTGCACAGATGTGCACTGTAATCCTTTCACCACACTGGTTAAAAGTAACAAGTGACACGATAAGAATAAGACTTGACATTGGCAAAATGGTTTAAGGCATACATAAAAGGCTTTAAATTTAAAGCATATATCATCATCATCATCATCATATCAGCCTTTAGGAAGTCCACTGCTGGATATAGGCCTCCTCAATAGATTTCCAGGAAGAACGATTTTGAGCCCTCTCCATCCACAGACTTCCTGCGATCTTTACAATGTCGTCAGTCCATCGGGTGGGGGGTCGTCCTACGCTTCGTTTTCCTGTCCTTGGTCGCCATTCGAGAATTTATACTCCCCTACGGTTATCAGTTCTGCGAGCTATTATGGCCTGCCCATTGCCACTTCAACTTGCAAATTTTGAGCGCTACGTCGGCGACTTTGGTTCTTCTACGGATTTCCTCGTTGCGGATTTTATCAGGTAGTGAAACACCCAACATAGCTCTCTCCATTGCACGTTGCGCGACTCTGAGCTTGTGTATGAGGCCAATAGTCAGCGACCAAGTCTCAGTTCCATATGTCATCACTGGCATCACGCACTGATTGTAGACTTTCGTCTTGAGGCTCTGCGGTATCTGTGACGAGAAGATGTGCCTTAATTACCCGAACGCCCTTAATTTTCCGAAAGCATATATAAAAGGCTTTAAATTTAAAGCATACATAAAAGGTAGTCTTTTGAAGAAAGCTTATTATAATATAAATGACTATATTATTAATAAGAATGGATGACCTCATGTCGCTCTGCCCTCAGACAGTTAACCGACACACTTGAAATTAATAAACTCTCTTGTATTAGTATTTCGTAGTTAAGGTAATTATAAGATGGATCATGTAAAAAAGCGCTAGGACCAAGACGAGTCTCTTGCCAGTTCTTCTTGGGCTGGGGTTAGGATGAATTGGCACCTAAATTCACCTAAGTATGTAAGACGTTTCAAAGTGATCCTTGTCCTTGTATTGAATAAGGTATCTTTTGACTTTGACTTTGGTATTCAAGGCAGATGCCATTAAAAAAGAAAATAAGAAAATTGTCAGATATAGAAAAAATAATTCGCTTGCACTGTGTTGGTTAAATCCCATAAAACAGTATATAAAGCTTTGATCAAACTTTTTGAATAAACTTCACATTTATAAGGTGTATCTTTTTGATAAATGGGAAGACTCGACGAAGAAGAATGAGTTTAGTAAGATCCCTTGTTTGTATGTTTAGTAAACAAGCAGCAAACAAATAAACAACTGCATAGAACTGAACGTCAGAGAATAGAGATCAAAGGTCACCGACATAATAATAAAATATAAATAATCCCGGATATTTCTGTATCATCTAGCCCCAAAGTAACATTGTGTTACTTTAGGCTTGTGTTATCGATACCACATAACTGATATACTACTTATATACTTTTTTTTGTGTAAATACAAAAAACAGACAGACTCGAGACAAATACTGGCAAATTACACAATTATTTTCCCCGCGGCGGGAATCGAACCCGCAACCTACTGCGTCTCAGCTGGACCTTAGTCCTCTGCGTTATAATAAAAAAGCTTTATTTAATTCTAACTAAACATAGCACAACAATGACTGAAACAATGACTTAAATCTCTATAATTTTTATGTAGGTATTTAAGGTGTTTTTCTTACATTATATACATATATGTTTTCTTTTCATTTGTTATTGTAAGTAAGGACCGCTTCTATCTGCGGTAAAAGCCTCCTTCAGCTCTTTCCTCTTTCTCCATGCTTTGCCGGCTATTCTGGCTATGTCATTACTCCATCTTTTAAGGGGTCTGTCCCGATATTATATACTAATACTAATTCGTTATAGTGTTGGTCCATTTCTTCTCCGTAGATCTCTGAATGTATCCGACTCATTTTCATAGGTCCATAGGTTCCATAGGTCTCCGACATAGCTCAGCAAATTAGCTAGCTAAAGTGGCAGTGGGCATGTCAGATGCCGCGGAACCGATAGTACCGATACCGAAACAATAGTCGTAGCGGTAGAGTGGTTCTTGAGTGGAGGCCTAGTGTAGGCAAACGTAATGTAAGGTGCCTTGTAGCTAGGTGGTGCGATGATATTCGTAAGGCAGCGGGCAGGGATTGTAGGAGGAGAGCTGAAAATCGAGCTCAGTGGTATCATGGGAGAGGGCTATTTCCAAGAGTATACTGACACGGGCTTTTGATGATGACCTGAACTATAATGCATATTACGTTACTATCTAGTAGCTTCAGTTTAATGTGTCACAATTAAATTCGATTTATATGTTATACAAGCTGCTACCCGCGGTTTCACTCAAGCGTCTTACCTTTATAAAATATAGTCTATTGGAGTCCTCAAAATACAATGTATCTCCTTACCAAAGTTTATCAAAATCCGCTCAGCCGTTTAACCGTGAAGTAGGGAAGGCCGTGGAGACTGACTGCCCAGAAGAAAGGAAGTTGTGAAATTTATTTTGTGTTGTGCACTGGGCCAAGGCCCCGCTGAGACGCAGATGTTGGCTGGTTCGATTCCCACCGCGGGACAAATGTTTGTAGGATCTGCAAGTATATGTCTTGGGTCTGGATATTTTTATGTATAATATGTTTGCATTTAAAACAAAATAACTGTATTAGTCATAATGATACCTATAACACAAGTTCTGCTTACTTCAAAATAACACAAACACTATTATGAAACGTCTGTCATGCTAGGTGAATGCAAGTACAGATTCCTTGCCCCAGTCTGACAAGAATTCGGCAAGGAGCTCCTCTAGTTCCTCTAGTTTTTTAGCATCGATGATCTCTGCTATCATAAACAGGAGTTTCAATTCTATGCAGATACATAATTGTTTTATGAGAACAGGTTGTTTATGTCCCAGTTTTTTCCTTGTTTGACCTAAATAGATGGTGAGCGGTTTTACTTTTTTCAAAGGGAAAACTAGAAAAAGTAATTCATTAATCAACACGAATAGTTTTCAAGCTCCAGGCAGTGAATAATATAGTCGCCTCATAGCCTCGTTTTACCCATTTTAATTTTATGATCAACTAGCTACTGCTCGAGCCTGAGCCCGCATGAGTCGGAGATAAAAAATAGCCAATATGTTAATCCAGGGGGTAATTCTACTAATTTCTGTTGGCTCAATTAATTGTAATCAAACCGCCTGAACACAGCTTTTGAAGTGTTCAGCTGCGGTTTTTACGTATTCTGCTAATTCTGCTAACCAACGATTCGTTTACGCTACGTTTACGGAATCGTCATCGCTCGATCGAATGTTTTCTTTTGTTTGGTCATAGAGATAACGAAATAGGCTTTTTGGGTTATTGCCGAAACGTAGATGGATTGGAATGGAACGATAACCGTTGTAAATTATCAGAATTATCCCCCAAGTCTATAACCAAGTTTCATGCAAATCGGTTCAGATATTTTTGATTTATTAAAGTAACAATCAAACATCCAAATATCCACACAAAATTTTACATTTATAATGTTAACTTCGACTTCGTAAGTAAGATACTTTTAAAATTATATTTTTTTATGTATATTTTTTTTTACAGACAAAAAAAACACTGGATCTTGACCATTATCAAAACATACGTACTACAATTAATATAATTTTAAACCGTCTTCAAAAAAAGGTCCAATTTCGGTTGTTTTTTTATTTTTCTTTTGGAAAAAAAAAATAGTCGAAGGATAATACATTCCAAATGATCCCATATAAATTTCATCAAAATCGGTTGAGTAGTTTGGTTTTTAAATCAAAATAGCTGGAATAAATATGTCATACAAGTAAAGGAGTATTTAGTATGGTAAAGTAAAGTTGGTATTTTGCTTTCCTGTGACTTTGCAGTGGAGTGTACAAATTCCAAAATATAATAAAGAACTAAAAGGTATAAAACAGAAACTTACCCCAAGGTTGAAAAAATAGAGGATGAAATTATTGCATCCGGTTAAATTTTTAGTCAATAAAGTCGGTTTTCTTTTTAGTTTTTAAAACTATATTAGACATTAGTTGCTGCCTGTGGTTCCTCACGCGTTGTACCTAGGTACATACAAATGCATATATACTATTCCCTGTCACAAACTACATCTATTACAAGGCTCGTACCAATCCGTTCAGCCACTACGTGACCCACAAACATGTAAACATGCAAATATACAAACATTCACATTCATTTATTTATTTATTTATTTATTTACACAATAAGATCATAGCATTACAGTAGGTACACCAAGGCGCTATGAAATAACATTTTAACAGAAAAATTTAACACTATAAAATATTTTTACCAAATAATTAATAATAAAAATACTTAAAAAAATAACAAAAAAAAAGTATTAACATATTTAACTAATTCTACTACTATCAATCGTCTCACAATACCTCAGACATTCTCTGCACACATTCGTCCATCGGTCAGCAAACAGATCACAAGAAGGTGTTGATGCCAGAAGCGCATTTAATAATTTTAGAGCCCGAACAAGAGGCGAGTTGTCGTGCGCGACTGACCGCGCACGAATAATATTAGAATAGGATAGGGTTACTTGAAATCGAAGAGGATAATTTCGTCGTTTATGAACCGATTTTGATGATTCTTTTTTTGATATCCCAAGGGTGGTAAGATATATTATAAGAAAACCAGGATCTGATGATGACATCCCAGAGAAATCGAGGGGAACCTTCGAAATTCGTAGTGGCGACTAGTGCGTTTGTTATTTTTTTTCATTAAGTATTTTAAAGCGCTACATTTTAATAAAGCGCTGGTGTCGATCTGATGATGGAGCCGAAAGACAGTGGAGGGACAGAATTTTACCTTTTCGTTTCCTGTTTGATGTTGGTTTTTTTTTAAAGTGAAAACTTCTTTTAGCGCATTAACTACGTATATTCTTAGATGAGGTAAAACCTCTGGATTCGCGACACCGTTACCGTCTAGGGCGAGACGCAACCGGCTGCCGCGCTCGCCCCAGTTGATTATAAACCTTAATTCACATGTTTACAGTCTACTTTTGTATGGAGAAGTTTACTGAGTTTGGTTCTTTGATATATTATCTACATTCTGAACAAAAAATATTGCATCATCTGTGTTCGTTCAGTATTTGATTAGCAGTCGCCATAATTACTGATTTTGATGTGATTTATTACTAAACTCTAACGCGCCAAAATAAGTTTTCACTTCTGTCAGCACTCCCCGAGTGCAACCCGATATTTTTTGTTCAAAATTGTCCTCTTCGTTGTTGAAGTCGTTCCTTTCCTTCTTCTTCCTTTTCTCCAGTCGTCCCTGTCTAATGTCAGCGTGGGTCAAACCTTAAGATGGGCGTCTAACGCGACGTGGCCTCCCCAATTTCACTTCAATTTCCCTAGTTACTTTCCGACAGGTTAAATTTAAATTACGATTTAACTTGGTTTTAAATGAAAAAATAAACCATTAAACAGATCAAAAATTATTATGTAATATCCCGCAATATTATTTTTCAAAAATAAATTCGACACGCGGTTCACCCCCACGAGGCATACCCAGGAAAAATCGACTCGCTCCGCAGTAAAACAAAAAAACTCCAAGACTCTGCTCTGCAGCTTTGTTGCTTCGCCTAGCGCTGGATTGAAACTGAATCATTTTCAGATTCAATCTAGCGTTTCTAATAAAACCTTTTGTAATTTCCGCAAAGTCACGTCTGAAATTATCTATCTGGATTTAAATGAATAAAATTGTATAGTTACCTTTATGCTATTGCACAGACTACATAATATACCAAGTTTTATCTATATCCGTTCAGTTGTAATCCCGTGATTGAGACACGAAAAAAAATATCCATATAAAATGAAGATTCATAATAATAATAATAAATAAATAATGCCATGCTTTTTTTTCTGTAATTTTATACTATACATAGATATAACCACATATACCCGACAAATACCCACAGATCATACAATACTAATAGGATTAAAATTTCAATTGAAATTTATTTATAATAATAATACCGGACATTTCACACAGCATCATCTGGCCCCAATGTAAGCAGAGCTTGTGTTATGGGTACCACATGACTGATATACTACTTGTATACTTTTTTTTTGTAAATAAATACATAGAAACACCCAGACCCGAGACAAATACTTGCAGATCATATAAACATTTGTCCCGCGGCGGGAATCGAACCGGAAAACTTTTGCGGCTCAGCCGGACCTAAGCCCACTGCGCCACAGAGGTCGTCAAATTCAAATTCATTGAATTGGTTATTGGTCTTCAAATAGAGTAGGTAAACCATAGCTTGATAAATTCATAACCGACGCTCAATCGTAACTTTGAACATAAATCAAATAACCCCTAAAGCATAGAAACCCTCGGCTAATAATTAAAGGCACTTGAAATCGCCCACCTAAATGAAGACTTTACTTAAGCCGCACTCAGAGCTCTAATGATTAGTTAAGTTGCTCCTTAGTATAGACTTTCTTTGTATAATCTTTATTAAGGAGTCGTTTAAATAACTCTTGAGAACTCTGTGGTCCTATACATATACAAATTATTTTATTTACCAAGACGAAAAAAAAACATTGTGTACAAAAATGACTGATGGGTTCGCACTAGGGCAAATCTGTATTGCGGGAGGCCAGAGGCATTAGATAAACGATTTCCACAAACTACATAAAAATAAGACTAAATCAAATATCACGTGTACAAAGCAAGACACACGAAGACAAGGGAAATAAAAAAAAGACAAAACTAAAAAAAATCGGCATTTTGTGTGTGAGAGTGTGTGTGTGTTAGTTGGGGAGAGTATAAAAGTTATGCAACAATATAAATAAAATAAGTAAAATCCAAAACCACGAAAGAAAGCTATTGGTTGACTATAAATGTGATGAAAAATATCAGAACGGGCGGGACTCGAACCCGAGTCTCTGCCTGCCTGCCGGAGCATAAACCCTGTAGGTAGACAATAATTTCTTTCTCGCGAGATAAACTGACGTCAGTAAGAATACGAATCTAGTTATTAAATTCCAAACCAATTTTTTTCTTAAGACGGGATCTTTTATTAAATTTATTTTATTTATTTAATTATTTACCGCTATTTAGTGGCTATCTGCTCGTTAATTGAAAAAATAATACATAGTTATAAAAAAATATATGGTATCGATTTTCAATAAATACCTCGTTTCATATTGTTTTTAAATTAATTGTCAATTTTATAATTTAATTATTACACAAATAGGCGGAAAATAAACTAATTAAAACATTATCCGTTTAACGTTTTCTCAGAATTCCTTATTTAAATGTTTTCTGATAAAAAAATAGTGATTTGAGTGCCGTGAATACGTGTCCAGATTATTTGATCAGGGACTCGCCTTAACGTGTCACCAGTTATTTTGAACGAGTGTGGTGAAAAGATGAAAGTGCGCCTCCTTTAATGCCCTTGGCACATGTCTTCGACTATTTAGAACTTCCAAACGAATTCAACAATATTTAGTTGCAATATTTATCTTCATGAAGCACTGCACAGAGATGCACCATTTGCACCGGTCGGTGACGTGGTGCATGCAGTCTGTATATTAATTTATTCATTTAATTTAAATTCTTTTTGTGTGTTTTTTAAAGTATTATGATAAATAAAGGTCTAATTTGTAAATATACTTATGAAGGCTGAAACAAGTGAAATGAAATTGAATTGAATTACCTAGTTAACAGAATACAAACTATTTTTAGAATGGAGCTTTCTAGGTTATCAAATCAGAAATGTTCTGGTTAAAATCTAACTTAACCAGAATCTAAATCTAACTATAAACCATGATCCTCAAATCAAGATCCTGTAAATCTAACTATAAACCATGATCCTCAAAAATTTGATCATAATGAAAGATTTTCAGGTATTCCCAAACAGTGGTTTTGCCAGGGAAGAGGGAGCGATACAGACACATCAGTAATCTCCTCTGCTTGGAAGAAAGTATGCTAACCAGGTGCTGGTTAACGCACTAAAAAACTGTGACTAAGTATCAGACCTTCGGATACTTGGAAAATGCCTATCGGAGATTACCGACCGAATTAATATTAGTCGGCCTATTAGAAACGTCCAAACAAGGAAGGTCTCATCTGTAAAGTAAATCGACCTAAGTGATTCTAAATGCCTCTAATTATGATGACGACTCCAGTGCCTGATTAATGGGTCTGCCTGACCGCACTCATTATGCTGATGACCGATCATGACCGATGGTGATAACCATCCTACCATTTTGTGACTTGCAGGGTAATTTATGGACGTACAACAATGTAAGAAAGAAATGTAATACACTTAGTCTTTGATTGTAATTCATTAGGTATTTTGTATACCAAGGCTACAAGCATAGATAATTTACAGGACACCATCTTAGTCTAAACTAATCAATGCAAAACATGTACGGGATTCGGGCACTTTACCTGCGGTCAGTGATCTGAATTCTGGTTTCTATCTGCAGGCATATTGTCTAGTAAGAAAATATAATAAATAATCATAATCTAGCCCCAAAGGAAGCAAAGCTTGTGTTAGCTGTGTCTGGATGTTATAAAGTATCATAACATGTATTTAAAAATATATAAGTATTCTATTTGTTATCTAGTCACCATAATACAAGCTATGCTTAGTTTGGGGCTAGATTGTGTTGTGTGCATTGTCCAGCAATATTTATATATATTTATTTATATTTATATCTGGTTACTTATTTTAGTTTATATAATCTGTTTATATACCTATAGCATGCCATGTGTCTGTATATTAAGTTAGTTTTAGTTTATATAATCTGTTTATATACCTATATCATGCGATGTGTCTGTATATTAAGTTAGTTTTATCGTGTCACAAGTTATTTCGAATCAGTGTGGTGAAAAGATTGAATTGAGTCTTTGACCTTTTTAAATTCTACGTTATGCCGGTTCTTTCGATGTTTTTCTTCACCCCTTGAGAGTACGGGTATATCTCAGGCCCAACTGAGACGCGGAAGGTTGCTTTTTCTATTCACGCCCCGGGATAAATATTTGAATGTAATAATAATTGTATCTTTTGTAAATTGAATTGTAAATTGAAATTATTATGTTGTGAAATTTTTCAGTAAGTTATATTCTATTATTAAATTATATATCTATTAACATTTAGACTAGGTACGCATTTTACTAATATTATATGGTGTAATGTAAAAACCCGAAATAAATAAAATTGAAACTGAAATTGGAATTAAATACAAGTGCGATCTGCATCTGTATTTGTCTCTATTCTGGGTGTTTCTAAAAATATATATATAAGTAGTATATCAGTCATGTTGTACCCATAACACAAGCTCTACTTACTTTGAGGCCAGATGATGCTGTGTCAAATGTCCGGGATTATTTATTTATAACAAAGCTCTTAAGCATAGACTTCATCATTACGTGAACGTCGAGGCAATCCAGCTCCTCGACAACACGGACATAGTTAGAAGACACAAACGAACCAAGCCGTTTCAGTTAGTGTAGTGTCATAGTGATAGAAAGTGAATATGACTATCATTACATAGGATAAAACAAATTCGCCTCCCGCTGTCTGTCTGTCCTGATGTCTGCTTAGATCTTTAAAACTGTGCAACGGATTTTGATCCGTTTTTTTTAATAGATATAAGAATAATTCAAGAGGAAGGTTTATATGTATTAAACATGCATACAATAGTAGAGAAACACTGTTAATTTTAGAGGTTTCTAATGTGGTGTCGTAAATAAACACATTTTTTTGCACTTACATTGCAAACGCTGACTGAACCCTACGAGATGGATCAAAATAATGTATTAAAGTATTGTACACGTTAAAAAGGTCTACACAAAAGTCCGTAATGGTATATGTCTATCTCTTAGTCTATGTTATTCTCATAGATAACGTTGTACCTATATAAAGACATTCTGTAGTACATTTAGTACCAGCATTGCACCCGTGCGAAGCCGGGGCGGGTCGCTAGTACAATATATTCATAAAGAACACAAGAACAAAGTGTCCTCTGTTTAACTAAATACAGTAAGAAAAGGTAAATTGATAAACAGCGCCGTGTAGGTAGGTATACCTATCTACTACCTACCTATTAGCAACAGATGCTGAAAATGCACCCATAGACCTTAGTAAGCCTTAGTAAGATGTTTTACTTATTTATTTAGAAGTGCTATTGGACACATTCTTAGGCATAGTTTACGTTATAAAAATATTTTTTTGTTAAATTACTCATTGGCCTACTTGGCTAGATTGTAATAATAATAGAGTATAATTTTAAGAATTGTACACTAATAATAAAAAAAAATGTGGTGCCCAAAACACATGTTCTGCTACTTTGGGGTCAGATGATGCTGTGTGAAATATCCGGCATTATTTATTATATATTTATTGTTAACCGGATTCAAACCACCGTAGAAACGGAAAGCGGAACCACTCTTTCCGTTTTACACCTGTAAACACATGCTATCAATAGACATCCCTTTTGAAAATAGTGCTTGACAACCCTGGAGCTTGATACCCGATACGTTGTGTATGTGTACCTATAGAATAAACAGAAAATAGTTGCCAAACCCATTACTTACGCCACCTGTGATCACTGACCTGTCACAGGATAACAGAACCAGTGGTATGACAAATTAACAAACTGACATTAGTTATAGATACTTCTAAATAACCTTGAAAATGAAGATGCTTGTAGCGTGTTTAAGAAAATTTTAGTCGGGTTGTGAAAGCTATAGAGGCGTTAACCAGATGACAGTGTCGATAGAGAGCAGCTTTAATTTTAGTATCTAATGGAATCTTACACATGAATCAAGATTCTAGATTATTAATTTGAAACACATTTTGATGTGTAACATCTTTGCTCTCGCTTTCCGCAATCGTTAAAACGGAAGTGTGACAATCCGGGGAAGCGCATGCTATTTAATTGGTCCAATGAGGGCTCGCGGTGGTTTTTGCTAGAGGTTGGTACTGTCAGCCAACAATGTGTGCGTATGTGAGAATGGGAAATAGAGAAGGAGAACGTATCAGCTGTTCACTTAATCTAAAGAATTGTATGATGAGTTCCTTGCCGGTTCTTCTCGAGCTTGGGTTAGGAGGAATTGGCACTTAAATTCACCTAGTATTTAAGACGTTTCAAAGTGATCCTTGTGATTGTATTGAATAAAGTATCTTTTGACTTTGACTTTGTGTTTATAGTGTGCTGATATATAAGCTGATTCAGGATATAATGTTAACGTATTACCAAGGTGATATGTCAGATGTTACGCATCATATACGACTACTGTACTAGACTCGCGCGTTTTTTTATACAACTGAGTTATCAAACTAGCATACGCCCCGACTTATGGTAAGATTACCGTAAACTATGATCTATTGGAATTGGAATTTCACACGCATGTTGCCAGCTCTAGATATGATTTGTTTTGTCTGTTTGCCCAGTAATTCCACTTGTCTTTCAAACCGACACACAATAATGCTTACACACTACTGCTTTGAGGCAGAATATCTCGCACTATGGTGGTACCCAATCCATCAAGTTGGACTCTTCCAGAGTCCTACTACCAGGTATAACACACATAACATAGGAAAGGTAATAAAGGTATGGACTTGATTGAGCGTAAAGCATTGAGGGTGATAGGTGAGCAGCTAAGTTCCAGAGTCTCGAGCACCGGCGTAAAGTTGCTTGCCTTTGATCTTTTATAGAATCCATTTCGGAGAATGTGCCCAGGAATAGCATGATCTCATTCCACCATCTCCTTTTCACAACATGACAAGCAGACGCACTGCTCAATACCATCCATACCTTTTCAGTCTACCACCCTTACGAACAAAGCGCTTTGCTTCACACCACATATATAAAGCGTACAGCCAAGGATAGGAATGATTTCCCGTCGTCTGTCTTTCCTGAAAACTACAATTTGTGTCTCTTCAAGTCAAGAGTAAATAGGTATCTTCTAGACCTGCGTGCCCCGTCTTCGGCCACATCGTCGCTTAACAGCAGGTGAGTTCCTGGCCAAACGTAGGTCTATCTATGATAAAATTATTATGTAACAAGTGAAAACGTTGCAAACCAACGTAAAAAACCGTGTAACAGTCACTAAGCTACTGCTGAACTTAATCAAATCATCGCATTGACTAGTGACTCGATTAAAAGATCGATCATGTAACTCTCAATCGTAATATCCGTGTAATAGAGTTTAGTACCTTATTTGTAAAAATTACAAACAGAAATAAAAATGCTTTCATCATCATTGGCCTTGGTTCATCTGTTGAAGATGATTTAGGTATTTAGGTGGCGTCAATCAAGTTACAGAGCAATTATTTGTAATTGAAAACTTTCGTTTATGGATTTTCGTCCACTCCAGCAAGCTGAGGTGGGTAAAGTTTCCTCTCCACTGACGTCACTCTGCCTGGGATTCTGTTTGATAGCGTAGGCCTTCCCAGGTCCATATGTCGCGACGCCCATATGCCTTACAGTGCGCGAGAGCTTAAAGCTTATCAAATTCTTATTGCAAAATCACGTTCACTCGTTGGTGTAAGTTATAGCTCATAAGATGAGGTATGCAGCTTCGTATCTTAAAAGCTTTTTAATTAACTCGAAGAAAAACCACACAAAAAAAAGATAATTGCTAACAGCTTTACGTATGCCTCTTGCGCGTGAAAGTAATTATGTTTCTAGAGAACTTCTTTCTACTCACAAGAAAACTAAGAAATTAAAATAAAACCTTAGAAAAACAACCTTTGTATGGAAAAAACGTGTATTTTTTCGCTATCTGTTCGTTAATTAAAGTAATATTAATTATAAAAATAAATGGTATGTTTTGTGTACCTTCAACTTCCTTGTTTTAAATTGTATTCATTGTTATAATTTTTTTTTTAGGTATTATAAAAAAACATTTATTTACAGAAATAATTACAGAAATGTACAAAATAATATACAATAATATAAAATACACGTGAAACAGTTGAGCTATCTAAGGACCGTTTAAAACGATCTATAGATAGCTCAACTGATCCAGATCACTGCCAGAGGGCAGCGTTCCCAAGATACTGGCGGCATTACACGTTGAATGGCAATGCTAATACGCTGAGCCAGATAGGAGCCAGCTCTTGGGTCATGCAACGTATCTACCAGACGCCGAGAAATAAATTTGAAAACGCGGTGGGCTCCTGTCCCAAAAGGCTCAAATATGTAGGCCTTATCCAAACCAGCATATTTGCGGTTTTTGAGGTCCTCGGCACATTCAGCCGCCGCACCGGCCCTAACGGAAGTCCCTGACAGATGGGATGCGGCCAGGGTGCCTACGCAAGTAGCATCCCACACTAATGACCTACCCATCTATTGTTATATTGTTATATTATTGTAGTTGTTATCATTTATTCTGAAACTTCATTATAAAACAAGGTGTCAAATATTTAATAATCATCAACTTCTCCTCTGACGACCTCTGTGGCGCAGAGGGCGAAATTGCGCTTGAGCGACAAAATGTTGCGGGTTCGATTCCCGTCGAGATACACATGTTTGTATGATCTGCATCTCATCTGTTTGTATTTGTCTTGGGTCCGGGTTCTTCTATGTATAATATATGTGTATAAGTAGTAGATTAGTCATGTGGTTCCCATAACATAAGCTCTTACTTTAGGGCCAGATGATGCTGTGTGAAATGTCCGGCACATTACTGAAATGAAAGCAATTGACAATCCAAATATTTTCAAGAATAATTTAAGAAATCTTTTGCTGAAGGGGTGTTTTTACACAATTGACGAGTTTATCACAAGAAAGTAATTAGGATGTAAGTAGCAAAGAAGAATTTGATTAAGTACCCAAATGTAATTGCATGCTATTAATTTAATTTTATTATATTATGTACGATATATTCACACATGATGTAAAAATTGTTTTTGAATAAATAAACTTTCACTATAAATCAGTATATTTCTAAGTTGACTTAGTGACCTTGCAGCTTGCATGTAAAGGTAAACTAAATAAAACTTTGCCCGTTTAACATTTTTTAAACTTCTTATTTTAATTTTTCATGACAAAAAATCGCGATTTGAGCCCTGTCTAAACGTGTCACGGTCAGTTGCTCTGAAAGGCGTCCTTAGGTGATTCCCTGATCAAATAATCTTGACGCAAATTTACAGCGCTCAAATAGCAATTCGTTTATCAGAAAACATTGTCATATGGAATTCTAAAAAAAAAGTTATAGGGTAATATTTTAATTACCTTAATATCCGCCTATTAGTGTTAGCAGCAAGTTAAAACGACGTCGACTTTAGGGGAAGATGATCATTATTTAATATTTTAGACATTAATAATGATGCTGTGTAAAATGTCCGGCATTATTAAAATATTACATTATTAATATATTATTGTTTCATAATCCCTATATATATAAAAATCTTGTGTCACAATTTCGTGTTTGTACTCCTCTGAAACGGCTTGACCGATTTTGATGAAATTTTATATGTATATTCAGTAGGTCTGAGAATAACTATAACTATTATTTATACCTCTAAGTGTTAAGGATGGCTCACGCCAAATTTTTTTTATTTTCAATAAGGCAAAACAACGTCTGCCGGGTCAGCTAGTTAAACTATAAAACCTACATTTACGTTATAATAAAACTTTATTTTATAACAACTATTTCTTAAATTAAGAAACAGATAGCCGCTATACTTACAGCGTTAAAAAAAGAGTCATTTTCCATTCAATTCCATACAAAAGTTAATTTGCTGTGGGCACCGTTTCAAAAAACATTAATAACAAAGTACGTGTACGTAACGTTACGTGTACGTTATTTTAACATTAAGTGTGTTTCTCATTGTTCGTTTATAACAGTGATTTAATAACTTCATTCCAACCAAAACCCAACGCAAACTCAATGATTGCTTTTCTCCTGTAAACACAGCTGCTGTTTACATAAGCAGTTCTCTACAATAGAGAAGAATCATAGTTAACAAACACAGCATATACCAATTCATTGCTATAGAGAACAACTTGAGCACCCTACATTTGTTTTGCTAGAACATTTGGTGAAATGACGTCAAGATCTAGGTTGTAATTTTTTTTTTATTATTATAAATATTCCGATCGTTTAAAACTCGATCGTGCTATTATTACAAAGATAATTTATGTGTTGCTTAAAAAAGGCTGAGAAATCGATTCGTATAAAACTTATAGATACAATTGGATGATAATATGACAGTCATGGGTACCCATAACACAAGCTCAGCTATGGGGCCAGATGATGCTGTGTGAAATTGTAACGCCCCCCTCTACCTACTACTTCGTCTCGATGCACCTAACTTTTTCGCCTTCTCTACTAATTAAAAGTACCTAAATTAATCCCAAATAACTAAATGTTATTATATAATATAATTTAATATAAATCCCTAAACATACTTTGATCTATTATTAATTCGGCCAATGATTCGTCTAGCGGTTGTGATTAAAATCCAACGTTGTGTTTCGAATATAGTAACTCTGATTCTTTAAGAGAATTATGTTGAGATATGTATTTAAAATATTATGAACTTTATTATTAGAAGTAATCATCCTCTATAATAAAAGAATATCTTTGATTTGCCTACGCTGTGATTCGATATTTAATTTAATAATTATATTAATTATTGTCCTTTAGTGATATTATAAACTGCGTAAAGTAAATAAGTATTATATCCAATCTAGTATTACTGTGAAACCTTATAACGGCTTAAGTATCAATAATTTAAATATTTTAATACGATATTAGTTCTTGTTATGAATTGCTACATTGTATAACATCCAGCTTCGCACGCGTGATATCTACACAAATAGCAGCCTAAATCATTCTCCAAAGGCGATCTATCTTTTTATCAAAATCCATCAAAATCGGTTCAGCTGCGAAACGTAACAGACAGACAGACATACTCACTTTCTCGTTAATATAATTTGGATAATAATTTTGGTAGTTTCAATAGTTAAGTAAAGTAATCATTCTTGTTCTATATTTACTATGAACGGCTTAGGTAATTTAAATAGTAAAGTTCAGTTAGGTAATTTTAATAATGTAATAATAATAATAATAATGTAGTAATAATACTTCTTATTAGCTGCTTAGATCACCAGCCCCTCCTCGCTAGCGATAGTAGGTTTCTTTCCATGTGACCTGAGGGCTGTCCAGGTTACATGGCAAGAAACCTATGGACAATTTCTTGTCCGAAGGGAACTCTAATTTAATTTTGACAACCAAACAAAACAGTTAATTCAGTAATTTGTATGTCTGTCATAGTTCAGCAAAGGGGTATCAGAGGGCTTAATCTTTTATCAAAACGTCCATGTAGTAAGTCGGTCCAACACATTCAAGGGCAATTACTTTACTTTTGTCTGCAAGCAACTCACATACCATCCATCCGCTGGTTAACCTTCTAGTATCGTACCTTAGAATGCAACTGGACACATAGAAGAGCCCTGCCTAACTCCTACCCTACTTGGAGAAATTCCCTAATCCCTAATAATAATTGATACATCCTACCCTAAACAACACAATAATCTTACCCTACTTGACCCTAATACAAATTATTATCTAATTCAATATGTTCTGATTTTATTGTTAGATTCGTAGAATAAAGAAGATTGATAATGTGTGATAGATATACCAATTTTACGAATAGTTTATATTTAACTTTAACTTCACGAATAATATCAAATCTGGATAACTTATTTCTGAGCCTTGAGAGATATTTCTCTATACCATTACTAGATAAAAGTCTGAATTAGATAAAATTATATCAGCAGTAATATTCATAGCAGCATAGCAGCTTTAGTCTTTCCATAGATTCAAGCAAGCTAGAAGGACTTTCGCCTCAAGAGTGTGATAGAACTTATCTAATATGATTATTAATAAATCAATAGTAGGACTCATCCATAAGGTCTCCATTAAATATGTACCACAATGTACAAATAATGAACATTTGAATTTAAGGTGTAGGAAATCATTATTCCATTTCATAAGGATTTATAATTGCTTTCAACTGGATATTTATTGTATAGTACAATGTTTCAGCTAAATCTTTTGTAAATAATTGGTATTACTATGTCATTGGATAATTAACTTTATAAGGTTAATAACTTAATAGCTTCGATAATAGTTTTCCCCAATAATTCACGCACCGATTTAGTATACAGATAAGTTTATCTGTATACATCTGTATACGTTTGTCTGTATATATCTTATGGTTCTTGTAGGACTAGGTAGTTACCTAGTCCTACGAGAACCATAAGTAGATTTATGGTACTATATAAGCATGGATAATAATAATTCGATAACCTAGGCAAACTATCAAATTGTGTTGTGTACCTGATGTCCTACCTAACCTAATCTGGTGTATGAATCAGCAATACTGGAACCAAGCTTCGTACATTTAAATGTGTATGTCACTCATCAGGGTGCAATAATGAGCTACCTAGCTGCTAATTGGGGGACAGGCGAGTTGTAACTCTCGACTTTGTATCTAACCCCTAGTACGTCCCTACAATCTACGTCCGACAGACCGAAGTCCTGGGATGTCATCCGTAGATTAAAAGACAATATAATGTGCAAGTATAAAAATAGATAAAGATAGACTATGCCGATTGCTTCTGGTAAGTCGGGTTCTCCTCCTTCCGCAGAGTGCAACCAAACATAGGGAACCATTAAGCCGATCCTCTGGAGAGGTAAAATCTGGCTCCAGGCTCGTTCCGCGAGGTCCTGGAGGAACTCCTAACAGGGTGGGAAAGCCAGACATGGGTATAACACCGCTAGGTTTCCATCTGTTGATGATACGAAGGGCTCGCGAGAATGGTGCCTCACTCAGGAGGTTAGTTCTCGCACTCGGGATCGACAACAGCCTAGGCCGACGCCGCGCGCCCACATAGTTGTCAGGCACGCACAAACCGAAACACATCAGCACCCACGGATTGTGCACCATACCTCTAAGTAAACGAAAAATATACATAATTAATATAATTTCCCGCCTCACTTCTAATTTTGTGTTACCTACAATGTCTATTATAATGGCTATGTGGTGTCTGTGACGAGAAGATGTGCCGTTATTTCCCAAACGCTGCCCACCGACTTGGATTCGTCGGCTGACCTCTTTGTCGAAGTTGGACTTGCCTTCTTGAATCGTTTGACCAAAATAGGCATTGACAACTGGTTCTATTCAAACTAATGATTGAAATTATGCCGATTGCTAATCGAAACTGATAGACATTGGTTGTGTCAAAAGTTCCATAATCGCCATACAGATAACAGACAGAATACTTTATTTTTATATACATACTTATGATACTTTATAACCCCCAGACACAGAACAAACACCCTAACCTACAGCGCAGAAAGCAGATCTACTTACAACTGAGCTATTTGCCAGTCATTTGTTGTTTAATAATATATAATTATATTTATTTAGCATACAAGAAGAAAACACAATGAAAAATTTAAACTAACTAAATACGTAAGTACGTACTAGTTAAAAAATACAATGGATGTACTTCAATCTAATTATAACTAGTTACACAAGTTCATTAGCAGCTGTGCTAGGTAAACCTGTGTTACAGCTGCTAGCCATGTTTGGGTGTTCATCATCGCGTGTTCATCAGATAATTCGAGTTCCATCGCCTTTCATCTTCCATCTTCAAAGCCAGTTCTGAAAATGCAGTGAAAACATACTATTAAAGAACTATTAAAGAATAGTATTTAACTTTTAAAACTACACGGTTTATTTACAGAAATGTACAAAATAATACACAACAATATAAAATACACGTGAAACAGTTGAGCTATCTAAGGATCGTTTAAAACGATCTATAGATAGCTCAAATGATCCAGATCACTGCCAGAGGGCAGCGTTCCCAAGATACTGGCGGCATTAGCACGTTGAATCAATGCTAATACGCTGGGCCAGATACAGCTCTTGGGTAACGCAATGTATCTACCAGACGCCGTGAAATAATTTTGAAAACGCAGTGGGCTTCTGTTCCCCACGGGCCCAGGGTCTCGACTCCAAAAGGCTCAAATATGTAGGCCTTATCCAAACAAGCATATTTGCGGTTTTTGAGGTCCTCGGCACAATCATGGTTTTAATCATAATTTTCTTCTTTATTGATGAATATCAATCGGGAAGAATTTCCCAATATTTTGTCACAGTTGAATTCGCCATGATCATTAAATAAACTGAAGAAAAACACTCGGGAAGCAGAAAAACTAGCATATCATGGTAAATATCCCGGGAAAATTAATACTATCTAATTTTGAACCATTAATAAAATTTGCATCCTATGCCTTAGCTATGCTATCCTTATTAATTAAGTAGTAAATCAATCATGTGGTACCCATAACACAAGCTCTGCTTACTTTGGGACCAGATGATGCTGTGTGAAATGTCCGGCATTATTATTATTATTAAAGTAATGTAAAGTAAAGTAAAATTTATTGCGTGAAATTCATGTGGTAGGTACATAGTGGTTTTTTATTGTGCACTTGGTCAAGTTACAATGTATTTTGCCATGTATGGCGTACAATTTATTTAATTGAAACAAAAAATTTAAAATGTCAGTTCTCAATTCAAAATTAAAATAAAGTCAATAGAAAAAAAATAAACAATTTTAAGGTAAAAAATAAATAAAAAAACCTAATAATATATTAAAACATTTACAGTATTTTTTATCATTAAGGACGGAAGGAAGGTCATCTACTGAATAATAACATTTAGCTTCTAGCATGGTTTTCAACTTTTTCTAAAACAATGTACGCGGTGGTTCTCTTAATATTTTAGGAATGATATTGTATATAAGTATTTATTATTGTATCAAAATTATTATAGAATTATTATTGACGTTAAAATGACAAGGACAAACCATTCTTTAGCGCTACAATAGCTAATTCATTGATTATTGGATAGAGGGTAAGTTATTAGTGAAATCGTGAAGATTCTATATAAATGATGACGAATAACAATTTCGAGAGAGAGTTAAATTAATACATATAACAGGACAATGCACACAACACCATCCAGCCCCAAACTAAGCATAGCTTGTAAGATGGTAACCTAATGACTGATAGACAGACACAGAGCAAACACCTACTTAATTGTTCATCACGTAAATATTTATGTGTTATGTTTGGTTCACGCACATATGTAATTCACTCGAAATTGTTATTTGCGTGGGTGTAAAATTGAGTTTACGCAGTATGCTTGCACATCCTACTTCCTACTAATATTATAAATGTGAATGTTTGTATGTATGTTTGTTACTCGTTCACGCAAAAACTACTGAAAGTAATTTAATAAAACTTTACAATAATATAGCATCAAAATAACAGAAAGGCTATAATTTATAAAGATATTGTGTGAATTGTCCAATATATAACGATAAGTGTCAAGAAAGTAGGAAAAAAATCTACCAACTGCGAGCTGTTCTGGCGTGCGCTGCAAAAACCGTTAGTATTACACGAAGTACTAATCCTGCGCAGACGAAATCGCGGGCACTAGCTGGTTATTAATAAATTGAAATAGAACATAGGCGAATATTTAAATGTAAAAATGTATAGAAGGGATTATTTTGTTCGTGAAACTGTTTGAACAAGGTACTCGTGTTAGTAAATGCTAATAAAAGTTATACTAGTGGCTCTGTGAGCTGTAGACCTCGCTAACGTTTTTCGAAATGACTAAACTATAACTTTTTTACGTTTTCAACCCCCATAATCTCGATATTTTTAAAAATTTCCTAAAACTGAATCGACAAATAAATTTTATACAGTTATAGACCTGCTCACAAAGTTAACGAGAATCGGTTGAGAAATGCGACCTGTAGAGGAGAACATGCGGGCTGACGCCGTCCAGACAGACGAACATACGAAAGCCTTTTCTCCTAAGCTGAAAAATAGACACTCGCTCGCGCTTCACGCTCCCTCGGTCAATTAACGTGGTTGAATGTAGAAGCTAGTTCTAGTACCCAACACCCAAATTTTGTGTAAGTGTAAGTCTGGCCGAGCTAGCTTTATTATCTCAATATTAAGTCTAACTCAGCCAGAGCTATGCTTATATATCTTATTATTGAAGATAACTCAAGTAGAGTTACGTTTTTGAGTTACAAAACTTGGGTGTTGTAGTTCGTCGTACAAGAATTTGTGCTCAAGAATAAAAAACTCATGTGAAACGTAGATAGCTCAAAATGATCGTTAAAAACTATCTATACATAGCTCAATATATCCAGATCACTGATCTGATGACAGCGTTCCCATGACACTGAATGCATTGCTTCGTGAATGTCAATGTTAATACGTTATTTTCATTGTTTCTTTGTCATCTCAATTTAGATAAATGACCGATTAGGATATCGATCTTGAACCCACAGGTGGATTAAGACTCAAAAATTTACAATCCCGTGTAGGCCTGCACTCCATCCGTTGTAAAACTAAAAGGAACTATCTCAGGAACATCATGTATTTATTAAATTCAAGTATTGTTTTACATAGGTGAGAGATAAAAGTTTGAACCCACCACCAATCAACAATATATAAATTCAAGAGCGTCGTGTCGAGTAGTCGTGGAGTAACAAACAAGAGTTTGTTACATCTCCACGGCTAAACGGCTTAACGGCTGAAGATACAATCTATCTTAGCAAATTTAAATTTAATAAAGAGATAGATTGTTGATAGATTGATTGACCTTGACGACGGACATAGGTTTTGTATGTAGGTACCACGAGCGAAGCTGCGGGCAGCATCTAGTATACCATAACATAGAACATGAAAAATCATCGTTATAAATAAATAAATAATGGTCCACAATGCACACAACACCATCTAGCCCCAAACTAAGCATAGCTTGTATTATGGTGACCAGATGACTAATAGAATACTAATATTTTTTAATACATACATAAGAAATGTTATAACACAGGAGACACAGGACAAACACCTATGTTTTTCACACAAATGCGAGAGAATCTAACAGCGCAGAAGCAGTAGGGCGATCGCGCTATTTGTCAACGTAATTGCCATTGAACGGATTGGTTTTGGCAAAGGTTTGGATATGGCTAATCTAAATGTCAAAATGGTACCGCGCTATTCTTCCTGGACGATTTAATCGTTTATTTTACCACTCAAACAAATTTATATATAGAAGTACCTAGTATTACTCTATGTACAAACTACAAGAATGCACTAAATCAAAAAAGTTTGCTAGAACGCACTGTCAAAAATAACGCAATCCCGCATCGTTTGCTCAACGTATAATCCAAATTAGAGCTAAATCGTTTCCTCTAGAGTAATTTTGACTTTGGTTTAGATTTTGTTCACACCTTCGAAATTACCGCGGTCGGCCCCCAGATCTACTACAAACTAAACTGGCATGCTAGTAAATACAATGTTCTAAATAAATAAACATAATGATCCAGAAAACAGTAATTTAGCAGAGTTGATTGTCACAGCTATCACCATAACGTTATTATCATATAAAACCATTCTCATTCTATTAGCGTTATATTTACGATAGGCTATTTACTTATATAAGAGCAGTTTTTTCAACAGTTACGTAAAAATATAGCTCTAGCTTCTTAGTAGGTATTGTAAATATGATAAGTCGTGTGAAAGTGTATATGTTTATAATTGCTCTTGACTCCATAACGCCGCAAACGTATTTTTTTATCAATTTTAATTTTAGACTTTTTCGAAAACTAACACAGGAAAGTTACTAATAAAAAAATTGGTAATACAAAGTAGAGACATACACTGAAGGTTAATTAAAAGTTTCTATAAATAGTTAGATATCTATCTATATATATAAAAAAATATACATATTTCCCTTGGTCGGCACGGCATCACGCGTGAACGGCCAGACCGATTTCGATAATTCTTTTTTTGCTGTGTTTGTATTTGGGAAGGTTCTTATGAAAGAAAAAAATAAGAAAGTTGCGTGGAAAATTTGATACTTTAAGAAAAGTTAACGACGATATTAACTTTTCTAATGTAACCTTTTGATTATGTGGCAAACTTTGAAATATTAGTCTAGGTAGCGCATATTGGTAATGTAATTCCTATAAGTGATAAAATAGTTATTTTTATGAGACGTTTAAATGTTCTTATTTACTTAGATGTGTAAAATAGCTACGTAAAGATTCTTTAGTTATTGTAATTCTTGTATTGCTATTTTTTTATAGTATAGTATTCTTAATTCTTAATTTTATATCAGGCAACAAAATTATGTGTATAAAACACAATAACAAGGGCCCATAGAAAATAAATACCTAATAGGCTAACATAATATATACATATAAACATATAAACTTATGAACTACACAAAAAGTCAGGGCACTTCTTCGTAAGCAGAAAGTATTTCTCGCACCAGAAGTCGGGTGCGAGAAATACTTGGCAGCTACCCGGAGCACGTACGACTTGAAGATAGTCTCTCTATTTGATTCTAACCGCTTCAAGCCATGCACAAGTACGGCGGGCGGCGGAGAATACTCTCCCCGGTTGTGGTCGGGTCTAACCGAGACACATAAATCAACACGGCTCCACCGTCTGCAGAGTGAGCCCAGCAGATAGCGGAGCGGTTCCTCACCGATTTCGGTCGACGTTTCTTCTCCACTATAGTGAAGCCTTCATCGTCGACCTTATGCAAGCCACCACTAGGCTTCTAATTTAATGTTCTTGTACTTATAGTGTACTAGTAACGTGTGTATGTTTTTCTAATATTAATATTACCTGTAATGTTTTATATTGTAAATAAACTGAATTTGAACTTATATCTACGTACCACGTAGACAATACAACGGGCATTAGTTAGTTAACTAGGCTCAATATATTTGGCTCGAAGTCAAGACACTTAGCTCAACAATAGTGAGACATAAGTTTCCTTGACGTCAAGTAATAAATTAGAACTGTATTGTATCGTAACTTGTGGAATTCCCAAACATGTGAAGTGTCACACCGGTGTAACAACCTCAATTTGTAACATCCTATAATATCCAGTGTTGTAGATATAGAAACGAAATTCATTTAAATCTCTTACATTTAATAATTGCCCGCATCACCTCCTTCGCGAACGTGACGCGTCAGGCTGAACTACATATTTAGAGTCTGTGCACGTAGCGTCAGGGAGTAATGTAATTTCAACAATATAATTTGTCTCTATAAATATCTACGAATGTTTACTTCAGTGAAGTGATAATTTCTTATGGGAGGGTAAACCGCTTCGTTACGTAACGAGTTACGGCGCCAGTCTGTCTGGCTTCTCTTTCTCTCACGGCAGCGGCAGGCAGGCTTAGATTAGTTTAAGTTATCACTTCTATCGGGCGTCCCAAGGCGAACACGTTTTTTATAATAATAACAGCACTTAAGTGCTTCAGAGAGCACAATAAGCTGTCGATTGTGGCTTTTCTAATTCTTCTTTTCGTATGGTGTCACAATTTTGAATCAGTGTGGTGAGAGGATTAAACAGCGCCTCAGAGGCTCCTATCGTGCACTTGGCACATGATTTCAAACGTTTTAAGGTTCTACGACACGTCGGTTTTCTCACGATGTTTTTTTTTACCGGTTAAGAGTACTGGTACAGCGCACATTCTTCTTCTTGGTCGTTACACTCTTGACAGAGTGGTCGTGGTCGTCACTTCAGGGGGCTGTTGTGGCTCGCTTGACAATTCTACGCCACTCATCTCGCATAGCAGCCTTCCTGGTGCATTCGTGCAATGGACCATCCAAAGCGGTCTTAATTTGGTCAGTCCATCTCATGGGCGATCTACTCCGTGCCCTTGTGCCTTCCACTCTACCTTGCACTATAAGACGCTCAATGGAGACCTCTCCGCGTCGTGAAACATGTCCAAAGAAAGTGAGAATACGAGATTGTACAGTAGATGAAAGTCGCTGTTTGATGCCGAGTTCTTGGAGTATGGACTGATTAGTACAAAATTGAGTCCACGAGACCCCAAGCATTCTTCTCCAGCACCATATCTCGAGCGCATCTATCTTCTTTTTCTCACTTTCCCGTAGAGTCCATGTTTCTGCAGCATAAAGAAATATGGGAAACACGAGGGATCTCACAAGACGTGTTTCGGTGGCTTTTGTTATGCTACGGTTTCTCCATACCTTCTTCAGCTTATCCATGGTAGACCGGGAGATCGCCATACGACGCTCGATCTCGTCAATACATCCACCATTGTTTGTGATCAAAGCTCCGAAGTTAATGTATGATTGAATCACATCACAGTTCGCGATCTGTGTGACCTCGGGCGAGTTGTTATTGACACGGTCAACGATCATCATTTTAGTTTTAGTACGGTTTATTTTTAGTCCGAACTCGAGGCTAATATTTTCCATCTTAGAAAGCAGGTTTTCCATGTTTTGGATACTAGTGGCAAACAATGTGGTGTCATCTGCATAACGTACATTTGAAACTCTCAAACCTCCAATTGCAACACCATCAGTCCAGTTATCAAGAGCGATTCTCATAATAAGTTCCGTGTAGATGTTGAACAGAAGCGGAGAAACAATGCATCCCTGACGAACTCCTGCAGTGGGTTGAAATGGACCTGATAGCAATTCATCTGCCCGTACGGAGGCTGTTCCGTCCTCGTAAAGACGTCTGAGCAGGTGCACAAAATGTTTTGGTGTACCCATTTCTAAAAGGGTCTTCCAGAGCTTTGGCCATTTGACAGAGTCGAATGCCTTCGAGAAGTCAACAAAGCAAATATATGTTGGTTTGTTGAACTCACGAGATTTCTCGATTATTTGGCGCACTGTAAGTATTTGCTAACGGGTACCCTTACCCTTCACGAAACCAGCCTGCTCGGGGGCTATTTCTCTTGATAAGAATGATTTCAGACGTTCGTTTATTATGTGCAGTAAGATTTTGCTAGCATGTGAAATTAGCGCAATAAGGCGATAGTTACTGCACTTTTTAGTTGAACCTTTTTTGTGAAGTGGAACAAAGACAGTATGAGTCCATGTCTCCGGCCAGGTACCTGTTTACCATACTTTGTTACACAAAGTGTGAAACATCTGCACACCATACTCTCCCGAGGCCTTTATGGTCTCAATCGGTATAGAATCTCTTCCTGTGGCTTTTCCCTTCTTCAGATGTTTGATTGCGGCCCTAATTTCATACTTGAGTATGTCTGGCTCTATCTCGTCATCTCTTGGTTTGGTTGTATCGAAACAGTGCGATTCCGGGTCCAGAAATAGTGACTGGCAATATTCTTTCCATACCTCGGAATTTGCTTCTATTTCAGTCACTGTCTCTCCATGAGAATCCTCAATTGCCCAAGTTTTGCAGGAGATGGATTTGGTAATTTTGCGAATTTTCTGATGGAGGTCCCTAGATTCATATTTATTTGCGTGAGCTTCTACTTCTTCACAAATACTTCGCATTTGGGCGTTTAAGTCTCGCCTGCAAGCTTCTTGAATCCGAGCAGATTTCTCGTTTATAGTTCTCACATCAGTTCCCAGGGCTTTCAGTCTCCGCCTTTCTTCCACGAGTCCCAAAGTCTTGTCGCTCATCCAATGTTGTCTTTTGCGTATCTGTGAAGGCTGTTTTGACTCGTTGACCGCGGATCGTATCATGTCCCCCGCTCGTTCCCATAATTGGTTTGATGTTTCCAATTTAAAATCAACATCTGTCCATTGTCTCCAGTTTTTTTCCAGTGACGACAAAAACTTTGAGTTGTCTGTTACTTCTAACCTCATTTTCTTTGGAAGTTTTCTGGCTACTCTCAGTCTAAGCCGCAGTTTGGCGATTAAAAGTTCATGGTCCGACCCACAGTCAGCTCCAGGTAGTGTGTGAGCATTCCTGATAGATGTTTTCCATCGTGACCTGATCATGTTGTAGTCTATTTGGTTTTGGTATTTTCCATCAGGCGACGTCCAGGTGTAAAGTCGTCGAGGGTGATTCTGGAAAAAACTGTTAGAAATCACCATGTTGTTATCTGCTGCAAATTGTATTAGGCGTTCACCTCTATCGTTACGGGCTCCAAGTCCAAATATACCCACACATTCACTAAGCTGATGGGCATCTGATCCGATCTTAGCGTTAAAATCGCCCACAACTATAAGAAGCTCTCTATTAGGGATTTTCGCAATAGTTGTCTCAAGTTCTGTATTAAAACTTTCTATTGTTGTTTCGTCAGAGAGACTCGTCGGGGCATAAACCTGGATGATATTCAGGTTCACGGGTAATGGCATAAGTTTGATACTCATCACCCGATCACTAACTGGTTTGTAGCCCATCACACAGTTATTTATATGTTTCGGAAGGATAAGTGCGACTCCATTACTACTATTGTTTTCATTCCCAGAGAAATAAACGGCGTATTTGTCTCGGTAAGATAATGTCCATTACCTCTCCAGTGAGTTTCACTGAGGCCACAGATGTTAATACTACAGCGAGCCAACTCGTTCTCTACACTCTTAAGTTTGCCAGGTTGAAGCAAGCCTCTTACATTCCAAGTGCCAATCTTTTGGGTATGTAACATCTTCATTGATACTCCAGTAGTCCGTTTTCCATGAGATGCCTGGTGCAGCACATCAACATGGCCGGTAGCCAATTTCACACCGTCTGCCCCGGACGCAGGTCGGCGCCGGTTGCTAAGCGGATCATCAGGCCACATAGTTTTCTTAGTTTTTCCTTTCATGACGACTTTCTTGGGAGAGTAATGCAGTGGTTTCCCGTTGCCTTCTGCATCAGGAGTTTTAGGCGTTATTTAGACGCCAAGGCCACTCTAGCCTCTTCTAGCCGGTTGTCCGACTAGGGGTGTGGTGTATACCGCCATTGTTCGGTCGCCAGAGCCTCGTTCGTTATCTAGCAGGGAGCACCGCGGTGGCCCTACGGGCCACCGTCTCGTGCAGGTGAAGTTGACATTTGGGCCGGATGATGTAATTACCGATCTCCCCTTACTCCCTCAGCGCACATACTTTTCTAGAATAGAAAAAGTCATTGGTCCCCGACCGAATTCAAACCCAAGACCTTAGAAACGGAAGGCGGACCAACTAAACCGGTTTTCATTTCTAATGGTTTTCTTATGTTGTTAGAACATAGTGTAAGCATTTGGGCAGCCATTAAATCTATCACCAGAAGCCACTGACTCTTACGTATGTAGTAGTTGCTACCTGGAAGTAGAAACGTTTAATTACACATTCCAGCATAAAAAAACCACTGCGATTGTACGGAGCTTGAGAATTTCACATCTACGAGACTGATATTGGGTATTTGCTAACGGCTTTCGTAAAGCGCTCATATGTCAGAAATTTTCCCCGCCACGCCGTTCATTTATTACCCAAACAATTTACATAAAACATTGTCAACCCTAAATGAGGTACTTCGGCGTTCAGAAAAACAATATAATGAGGTCAAAGTTCTGTGCTCAACATTGAAAAATAGTCGATGAAAGTGAACCGTATCTCATTACGAAGCCAGTTAACGGACGGAATTATGAATATAAAAAACCGGTGGAAATAAATCGTATCCTATATATACGTGTAACAATACTGAAAATAATATTTATTATACTATAATAATTACTTATTATGTAACTAAACTAAGATTTACAATATGCCTGAACTAGAAAAAAAATCTCTAAAAATAAGTAATAAAATATAGATAGTAGATTCGGGCATTGCGAAAATCCATTACAAAACATTAAATAGATGGACAAATGTTTTGTACTATTCCGCCAATCTATCCCCAGACGTGCAGACGCATGCACCTCTTTCCCGCCCGCAATAAAAATAAACAAAATAATTGTAAAACGGTTTTAAACATGAAAACGAACTAAGTGAATACCTACTTTTAACATAAAAATAAACTTTTGAATACTACTTACCTACTTTAATTCAATAAATAACTCTACAGTTTTCTCATAAGATATAAAAGATAGCGTAAGTTGTAGGGTTTTTTTACAACAAATACCTATACATCATAAAATGATCATTGATTAGCCTTCCAGTTTGACTGAAATTCAAACTGAAATTCAATTCAGCTTTATTTAATACAATCACAAGAATTACTTTGAATTGTTTTACATGCGGCAAGTTACAGCTTTTTTTTTGACGTGGAGAAATCTGCTACCAGATTTCCAATGCACTAAAGGGTGCAAATGGAATATGTGAGGTTGGCTGTCTAAAACTGACAGACGACTCACCCAAACTCCCCGGTGACCAGCCTCATTGTATGTCCAGGGGCTTCGAGATCTCCATAGGAACGCGACTTACACACAACCTAACCCAAGTCTGAGAAGAATTGTCAAGAAACTCATTTTGGTCTTAATGCTTTAAAATTTATTTAGGCTATCCCTGTTTTCTGGGTTATCTGGTTATTTAAGATTGGTATTAGCGTATTTTTGGAGTCATCTTTTATCTATGCTCAAACTATGATATATTTTTACTGTTCAAAATAATACAAAACCTCCTTAGGGTTGAGGTAAATATGACATAAGTATACTTTTGTCGAGACGAAGTCTAGACTTTAAGCTAAATCTTAAATCAAATGTGTCTTTAGTGTATCTTAAGATAGTCTCCAGTGTTTACTCGACATTGTAGTGAGGTCGTGATGTTTACGTAAAGGATCTTTCATATTTGAACTCCGATAAGTTTTCAAACTATAAATTATTAGCTACCCACGACTTTGCACGTTTAGTGCTTATATAAAAATAATCCTATGTCCTTCACCAAGGTGCGATATATCACCTTATCAATTTGCAATTAAATCCGTTTCATCATCATCATTGGTCTTCGTTCATCTGTTGAAGATGATTTAGGTGGCGTCAGTAAAGTTACAGAGCAGTTAATTTAATTGAAAACTTTCGTTCATGGATCCACTCCAGCAAGCTGAGATGGGTGAAGTTTTCTCTCCACTGACGTCACTCTGCCTGGGTTTCTGTTTGTAAGCGCAGGCCTTCACAGGTACCCACACTAACCTCTTGACCTTGCCGACGAGGCCCGCAGGAAAGACGAATCAGTACATGCGGTGTCGGTTCGGTTGCAGGTGTATAACGGCTGGCACCGAGCCGGGCTTCTTTCAAGTTTTTCTTCTCTATTGCCAGCTCTACTGTAAGTCAGTAGGGGGACTAACCCCCAATTATTTGAAGACTATTGACTAAAATCCGTTAATCGAATTTATAATTCAAATTCAAATATTGTTAATCTATACAATCACAATGTGAAATGTCCGGCAATATTATTATTATATTATCTTATCTCTATCTTATTATAATGTGTAATTTTACATAAAGTAATAGTTATAATTGCACGTTTGCCAATAGATTATATCCGCATTAAAATGCATCCGAATCCATGGATCCAAAAGCTTGCCATGGGAAGGCAAGGCTGGGCGATAGGGATATAAACAACCTACGAGACACAGTTCTAAACTAGTTCGGGGGTTGCTGAATGCCCAACCCTTTCAGTTTCTGTCGATGGCATAGGTTTTGTTAAATGTATATTTAAGTTAAGTTAAGTTAAGATTAGTCAGTAAGTAAAACGATTGTATTTGACTTGATGACCTCTATGGCAGTGGCCTAAGATTGCGGGTTCGATTCCCGCCGCGGGACAAATGTTTGTATGATTTGCAAGTATTTGTCTCGGATCTGGGTGTTTCTATGTATAACATGTATGTATTCACAAAAAATGTATATAAGAGGTATATCAGTCATGTGGTACCCGTAACACAAGCTCTGCTTACTTTAGGGCTAGATTATTATTATAAATACTTACGGGTATTTATCGCGTTTATTTACCTATTTTTCCCGACGTTTCGACAGGTTTACACTCTGTCGTGGTCACGGGATGACGTAAGTATTTATAATAATGTGTTCTGATCGCGTAAGTTTAAAAAACTTTAGATTAATATTATTTATTGTCTAGTAGAAATCGTAACCACGATAAAACCGCTGATTGCAGGACACTATTAATTTATGTATATGCAATAAAGTTTTTACTATCATATTATTATTATTATTAACTACGAAAAACTAACATAAGATTGCAGTATTTTATTAATTGCAACATTAGTAAGGAAATATGGATGTAACGCACAACGCACAAAACGTACAAAAGAATATTCTAAATTCAACCCCTGAGGGTATGGAGTAATTGTATTTTGAAACGAAACGAATTTGTGGGATCCCATAGGTTTACAATAATATTGTCAACCACTCCTGGCTCATATTTATTTCATAGCACCTTATTAATATCCAATTTGGGTAATGGAGCCCAATAATGTTGACGGTAGCGGCTGAGAATATTGGGCAAAATGAGCATTTAGCACTGGCCTGTTTGCTTCCCGCTGGCCTTGGCCTCGTTTATATAAATAGCTGTTAAGGAAAAAGTGATATAAAAGCAATTTTAAGATCGCGTAAGTTATCTAAGACGCGGTTTCTAATAGTAGGTATTAACGCCTTCAAAACGTTCTTGAGTAGTACTATTTGATAAACACGGGTTTTACTCACGTATTATTTTGTCGATGGATTGTTCGCACTGTGCGAACCGTGAACTCGAGCGGCAACGAGCAGACCGCGGATCTATCTCACCCTGATGAAGGTTCACTAGATGAATCGAAATAGTGTCGGTGTCTCCATCGACAAAACAATACGTGAATTAAACCCGTATTCATCAAAAGTTATTAAAGCTCTATGGCTATTTACTTGATATAATATTTTTTAATAAATAAATAATGGCGTAGATTACACACAATATCATGTAGCCCCAAATTAAGCATAACTTGTAATATAGTGACCCGAAGACTAATAGAATATCTATATAATTTTAAATACATACTTATGATACTTTATAACAAACACCTATGTTCATACAAATGTTTATCCTGGGAGGGAATCGACCCCTCAACCTACAGCGCAGAAGGCAATGCTAGTACCAACTGAGTTGACAAGCCAGTCAAAAATACAACTTACAGTTTTGCAAACAATATTTCTTTCAACCAGAGGCCGAAATAAATATAAATACCTACGTGCTATGATTCAAATTGATAGGATGCCAAAAGATAAGACGATGCAGTTATAGTCGTAATGATATTCGTTGCAAAAAATATTTCATGATTATAACATGAGGCAACTTTATTATCAAGCCAGTTTTCGTGTAAAAATTAAAACTCAAGTTAATCTCAAGTTGGTTCAGATGAATGAGTTTATACAACGCCATCTAGGGAGTGGACGTTGAACTACGAAGACAACGTGTAAACTAAATAACCAACAAGGTTGCGGAATATTGCGAATTTCATTTCTTCGTTAATCGCTAGGGGTTGTTCGTGTATTCCTTGCTGAACCAGCATATTTTTAATGATATTATATCGCATTGGTAGGTTTATTAAAACCGAGTTAATAAACTGTCAGATAAAGCTGTTTCAAATTGTTAAAAAAAGAAATAAAAACGTCATTCTTAATTTAAATAGAATGTCTATCTTATAGACAAACACAAGCTAATGTGTTGTTTAAATACGTTGCTATCTCTATTCTTAGACATTAGAATGATAAAGACAGAGCTTATATAATCATAAAAGCATAAACCAACTCTAAATCTATTTAGGCACTTCTACCCTCTAATCACATTAATTATTATCTATATATAAATATGAATATCAATTACCAATTTTGTTACGGATGCCGAGTCGAATTGGAGCAGATTCATCCCTAGCTTCATTCAACTTAATCATTCTTACATCAATGAATAGACATAGCAACAGATTAATACAACACATTATCTACTAAGTGATTCAGATATACCCTTTGGCTTTAAAAGAGAATTGTCAAATTAGGTGACCGATCGTTCGCTGTTTTCAGAAATGTATAAATAGATTGGTTGTAGGCGTAAATTAGATTTTCACTGACGTTTGATTTTCTGCTTAAATTCCAATAATAACAATGAACAGGAAAATCCTTAAATTCCATGAGCAAGAGTACTGACAAACTTCGTAATTTAACTTTTGTCGTGAGTTAAATTGGCGTCTACTCGAGTGTAGGCGTTTGTTTTGTCATTACAGACTTTAGGCCGACTTACGCAATAACATTTTAATGCTATTTTTAATTTGCTTTGATGATTTAACATTCGACTTTGTATAATTCCGGCTAAAATAATTGTTTTTGAAGAATTTAGATAGGTTCTAATGGAATTTATGAACGCTTAAAATCAGAATGGCTGTTCTGATATAATCTGTTTCAATATAAATAGTAGTTATTATATTCAATATTAAAGCAATATTGTACGGGTGAGAGCTTCATAATATTATATTATTATACTAGCTGTTGCTTGCGACTTCGCCCGCCTGAATATTAGTTATCGCGGTTGGATATATATTATTTCTAAGTCCTTCCTTGAGTTTTAAGCTTACTTTATACTATATTTAGTCAAAGTCGATTCAGTAGTTTAGCCGTGAAGTCGTTGCAAATAGATAAAGAGTTACTACACGCGTGAACCCGAACATGCCTATTTTGTTGCGAAGTTATTTTAAAATTATGATATCTCCTAAGATGTTGATTGAAATCAAGTGATGTCACGGACAATTTTGTTCACAATTAAATGCTTATGATTAATAACATACTTATTTCAATAAGGATTAATATAATGTTGATAAAGCTCCTTCGCAAATGATGCATTAATTTCGAACAAATTGAATTACCATAAAAAAGGTATAGTGACCCAATCTTAAAAAATAAACATATGCTGTCCCTGACTTTTTTTTAGAACTTTTAAAGAGGAACAATTCCATCATACATAATTTTTGCGTAACTGAAACCGTTTACGCATCGGTTGCAACGGAAGCTCTCAAAAAGGAACATTTTTTCCTGTTTTTGCAACATCTTCCGTTGATGCTTCGCTCCTACTGGTCGGAGCGTGATGTTATAAAGAAAGAAAGAAAGAAAGAAAACTAATTTATTTGTAACGGTACACAAAGAACCGAGCGACACACAGACATTAAAAACAAGAAATATACAGAAAAAATAAAATAAGAGCAGCTTAAAAAAACAATATTATGAAAAATGGTCTATGTTGTGTCTCTCAATCCATGGGATGACGTCATTAAAAGGTGTCCGACTCAGCATGATATTGCGTTCAGTAGTAGGTACCTACTACTGAAAACAACGCTGATCTTCCGCGGAAACCAGGAGGGTGCGTCACGGCTTTGAACAAGATAGTCAGATAGGAATTATAGGAATATAATAAAGCCTTCTCGATAAATGAACTATCCTCACAAAAATATTTTTTCAATTCAAACCAGTAGTTCCTGAGATGAGCGCGTCAAACAAACAAACAAACAAACTTTTTAGCTTTATAATACTTGTATAGATATAACCCAAGGTTGTAATAGTAATTCAATTTTTTTTTTTTTTAGTTGTCTTTAAGTCTAATCTGTAATTGTCACTTAGCGATGTACTTAGTGGTTAGCTTTTTATTTTCTCATTGCTATATTATTTTTTTATTTCTGACCTAAAATGTGAATTATTTTACACTCATTAAAATATCTCTATTTAAAGAAGGAAACCCCAGCAAAATAGAAACAATACTAGGACCAGGAACAAATTATACGTAAGTACCTAAGATCCGACCAAAACTGAATAAGTTCTTTCCAGAGAAGACGGTGCCTTTCTATAATAAACAACCTGAAAATGCACCTAAACTACCTATTAAGGAATTTAAAGCATACATAAAGAATAGTCCTGTGAAGAAAGCGTATACATAATATAAATTACTATATTGTTGGTAAGAATCTATGGTCTCATGTTGCTATGCCTTTAGGCAGTTAACTGACTGATTTGCAATGTTTAAACTAGTGTTACCTTGTATTCGGTTTTCGTATTTAAGTTATAACAAGTTAGTTATTAAGTTATATGCTAGTTATAAGAAGGCTCATACAAAGCTGCGTTAGGACAAGGCCGAGGTTCTTATCAATTATTCGGACGTGGGTAAGGAGTAATTGGCAAATTACTATATTCTCTAGTATGTAAGACGTTACAAAGTGATCCTTGTGATTGTATAAAATAATTTTGTTAGACTTCATTTTTGACTTTGAGGGGACATTACTAAAATCACCATTTACGATTTGATGCTACAATGAAACGAAGCGTCTACTCGGCAAATCTATTACGATATATTGAATGATAAAGTCGTTAAAACTGTTACTGTACTGTTTCATTGTCAAATTCAAATTATCTATTGTGGAGGATTACGACATCGATTGTTAAAAGTACTGGTGGTCGTACTACCGTTTAAAACGAGTTGAAACTATTAAACTTAGGTTTGCAGAATAACTGTAAATATATACATATATATATCCTCATGTCGCTCTGCCGTCAGACAGTTAACCGACACACTTCGTAGTTAAGGTAGTTATAAGATGGATCATATAAAAAAGCGCTAGGACCAAGACGAGTTTCTTGCCAATTCTTCTCAGGCTTGGGTTAGGATGAATTGGCACCTAAAATCACCTAGTATGTAGTATGAATAAAGTATCTTTTGACTTTTTGGTTTTTATATATATATATATATATAAATACAGTTATTCTATATCGTTTATCGTTTTTCTGAGTGGACCCCCAGGATATATGGTGGTAAAGCCTGCATAACTGAGGTCGATGTTATTTCGGTTTCAAACAAGAGTTGTTTTCACAGAATCGGTATTTGACCGACCGACCGACCGACGGTCCCAATTAATATGTGTGTCTCTATCTAACATCCGTAAAATTATATTAACGCTTCACGCAGCAAATAGTTCGCCGAAGCCTGAATAGTGGCCCTGGTACTAACCTGATTCTAAACTGAATAACGTCCTACTGGGACTTAATCAAGCCTACACTACAATGCCCATGACCCACTGAAAGACGAAGATCCCTTTTATGAACAGACTATACAGTTCTCGACTATCACTGTGGCGCTTCACTGATATAAAGAAAATGAAATGGACTGTCATACCTTTGACCTTGACTCCATTTACTCGCAAACATTTCGGTAGGTTACCTACGCTTACAGGCAAATGAAATTGCTGAATCGTGGGCAATACTTGCCAATTAATAACGTCACAACAATATCATACAGTTGTATAAAGATACCACCGCACTAAACCTTGCGATATGGAGTAATTGCTCCAGGGTGACATGTGCTAGTTGCCAAGCAATTATAGCTCAAAAATGATACATGTAAGCGTAGAATACAATAGAATAGAACAGAAAATACTTTATTGCACACCACAAATACATTGGACTGTTATAAAAAACAATGTTTAGCTACATGGTAGTGAAATGGGCGGTCTTATCGCTTGATAGCGATCTCTGCCAGACAACCTTGGGATGTAATTTTCACTCAAAACGGGATATTTACCATGATATATGAGTTTTTCTGCTTCTCGATATTTCGGCACAGTTGCATGCGCCATGATCACGAGATAAACTGAAGTCTTTGCGGGTGGATGTTATTGGCAGACAAAACGGTCTACCCTCTTTCTCAGTCTTTTACTGCGAACATTACCCCTACTACCGGTTTCACTGTCACTAACAACTCGATCACGATTACGACACACAACACTCACGGTATCTGGACGCATAACTGGTACCTCACTTTTACGATTTCCACACATCCTCACCACAGGGTTCCAGGCTCCAGACAATTGAAAACCGTCTTCTCGATTGAAATTCCTGTGTTTGGTAATCTCTATTGCCTCTTGTACCAATCTTGGGATGTAATGTTTTTCAGTTGAGATTACCTGTGGATTGTGTAACTCGATCCAGTGGTTTGAGCCAGATTCTAGTAGATGTGTAGCTATGGCCGACTTTTGTGTGTCCATATTTTTGACCGCCCGGATGTGTTCTGTCACTCGACAAGCTATGGTACGTTTTGTTTGGCCGATGTAAGAGCTCCCACAGCTGCAGTCAATCTTGTACACTCCTGGTGTTTGAAGAGGAATCTTATCTTTAGGTGAGCGCAGGTAGTGTGAGATCTTCTTTAAAGGAGTAAAAATGGTTTTTATGGACAATTTCTGCAGGGCTTTCGCAATTTTGTCCGTCACTCCTTTGATGTACGGTAGAAAAGCAGGTTTTCGTTCTACTATACATCTGTGGGGTTTAGGCCTTTGTCTAACTGGAAAAGATCGAAGCTTGTATCCATTTTTACGTAGGACATGCTGAACATGAGCTAGCTCACTCTTTATGGAGTACTCATCACATAGGTCGAAAGCACGGTTCGTGAGAGACATTACAACCGAGTTAAGCTGCCGAGGGTGATGGTGTGAATCAGCATGGAGATATCGATCCGTATGGGTCGGCTTCCTATAAACCGAATAGCCTAAATTACCATCATCACGAATCTGTACCATCACGTCCAGGAAAGCCAAGCTTCGATCACTTTCCATTTCATACGTAAACCGCATCTTGGTATGTACGAACGAACGGTTATTAATTTGTCTGACAAGGTTTTGAATGATTCTGCTCTCAGAGTGTTAGAGAAGGGTCTAAATTTTGCCCCTACCACGAAACGCATCCCTTATGAGAAAGTGATCGGTAATGTAGAGGAGGTCATTCGTTATAATAGGATACCAGGAAGTGACGCGGAGTGTCTAAGACAGGACATTGCATTTATATTACGTCATACTAAACCTCCAGAACCCAACATTACTAAGGATGAGTTGATGGCGTTAAAAGAGTTCCGCCAAGATACCAACTTGTTGGTCCTTAAGGCTGATAAGGGGAACGCTACGGTAGTTATGAACGTCACAGAATACGAGGATAAAATCCTGAACTTGTTGAAAGACACTAACACATACAAACTGGTGAATTACAATCCGACGGCTAGAATACATCGTAGTACCCAGAAAATTATAAAGGAGTGCCAATACGCTATAGGAGAGGAACTAACAAAATACCTGTTGCGCCCTAAAAACATCCAGCCACCTAAACTGTATGGTCTACCTAAAGTGCATAAACAGAATGCTCCGCTGCGACCCATCGTTAGTCAGATTGACTCACCTACTTACGAGTTGGCGAAGCATGTAGCGGGTGTGTTGCAACCTTCTGTAGGCCTGACATCATCTTTCGTGAAAGACTCACGTCACTTCATACAGATTCACTTCAGTCACTTCAGCAGACAACGGTAGATGAGAGTGAGGTGATGGTTAGTTTTGATGTGGAATCCCTCTTTACAAACGTCCCTATAGCCGACTGTATGAAGGTGATAGAGACTAGAATACAGAGAAATGGTATCCCAGCAGAATATGCCAAGCTTTTATACCATATTCTGGCCACAAACTATTTCTTGTATAGGGAAAATTACTACCTACAAATTGATGGTGTTGCCATGGGAAGTCCCGTCGCTCCCGTAGTGGCCAATATATGGATGGAGTATTTTGAGAACCTGGCTATATGCTCTGCCCCCTTGCCAATGAAGTTATGGAAAAGGTACGTTGATGATGTTTTCTGTATTGTAAGAGGCAATAAACATGAGATTGAACTCCTTTTGGCATACCTAAATGGCGTACATACCAAGATGCGGTTTACGTATGAAATGGAAAGTGATCGAAGCTTGGCTTTCCTGGACGTGATGGTACAGATTCGTGATGATGGTAATTTAGGCTATTCGGTTTATAGGAAGCCGACCCATACGGATCGATATCTCCATGCTGATTCACACCATCACCCTCGGCAGCTTAACTCGGTTGTAATGTCTCTCACGAACCGTGCTTTCGACCTATGTGATGAGTACTCCATAAAGAGTGAGCTAGCTCATGTTCAGCATGTCCTACGTAAAAATGGATACAAGCTTCGATCTTTTCCAGTTAGACAAAGGCCTAAACCCCACAGATGTATAGTAGAACGAAAACCTGCTTTTCTACCGTACATCAAAGGAGTGACGGACAAAATTGCGAAAGCCCTGCAGAAATTGTCCATAAAAACCATTTTTACTCCTTTAAAGAAGATCTCACACTACCTGCGCTCACCTAAAGATAAGATTCCTCTTCAAACACCAGGAGTGTACAAGATTGACTGCAGCTGTGGGAGCTCTTACATCGGCCAAACAAAACGTACCATAGCTTGTCGAGTGACAGAACACATCCGGGCGGTCAAAAATATGGACACACAAAAGTCGGCCATAGCTACACATCTACTAGAATCTGGCTCAAACCACTGGATCGAGTTACACAATCCACAGGTAATCTCAACTGAAAAACATTACATCCCAAGATTGGTACAAGAGGCAATAGAGATTACCAAACACAGGAATTTCAATCGAGAAGACGGTTTTCAATTGTCTGGAGCCTGGAACCCTGTGGTGAGGATGTGTGGAAATCGTAAAAGTGAGGTACCAGTTATGCGTCCAGGTACCGTGAGTGTTGTGTGTCGTAATCGTGATCGAGTTGTTAGTGACAGTGAAACCGGTAGTAGGGGTAATGTTCGCAGTAAAAGACTGAGAAAGAGGGTAGACCGTTTTGTCTGCCAATAACATCCACCCGCAAAGACTTCAGTTTATCTCGTGATCATGGCGCATGCAACTGTGCCGAAATATCGAGAAGCAGAAAAACTCATATATCATGGTAAATATCCCGTTTTGAGTGAAAATTATGTGCAAAACCATGATAGTTTTAAAAGTTATATAACCTTGGGATGGATGGAAATCAATATAGCTGAATATGGGGTAGTGAAAATAATATGAATGATTTATGATAAAAATAATATGTACATACATATTTACAGGATAACAAAAGGTGAAATACATAATATTACAAAAATAAATAAATAATATGAAATACAATACGATAAACTGAATAAACGAATACATACATACATATATACTAGGTGCTGCCCGCGGCTGCGCGCGCGTAGTACCTACATAAAAAGTAGCCTATGTCCTAGGTCCAAGGTCCCATCTATCTCTATACCAAAATTCATTAAAATCAGTTCAGCGGTTTAGGCGTGAAAACGTGACATACAGCCAGACAGAGTTACTTCCGAATTTATAATATTAGTAAAGATTATATATATATATACTAGCTGTCCCATTCGCGACTTCGTCCAAGCGTTTTAAAAAAAATAAAGTAAATCTAAACCATTCTCGAATCCATATGAACATACAAAAAAAATCATTCGAATCGGTCCAGCCGTTTAGGAGTTCAGTGACATACACACGTACAATAGAATTGTATATATAAAGATATACCTAAATAACGTAAAGAAACATGCAGTTGTTAACAACACCTATGCGCTATAGCGTACCAATTTCCCCTTTTTTTACCACTACAGAAATCTATCTCTCTATCTCTTTTATCTCTACAGAACTCTATCTCTCTATCTCTTTTATCTCTACAGAACTATAGTTATAAGGTTCTTGCTAGACTTCGCCAAAGCAATCGCCGGATGCTATAGTTCGATGCCGATCGCTAACAGAGCTAGCAATAAGGTTATGTTATTTTCGGCGCAGCAAAGGTCGCGCTGAAGGCTGTGTCTACTAGAGATAACTGAACATGGACGTCGAATGCTGCCTTTATAAAAGTGGCCCAACTGTATCTATATATATGTATAAAAGAAAGTCGTGTTAGTTACACCACTTATAACTAGAGAACCGCTGGACCGATTTGGATGAAACTTAAAATGAATATAGTAACTTGGATTAGGATATAGGCTATTTTTTATCCCGGAAAAACAACGGGAACGGGAACGGGAACGTGGAAAGCGAAGCCGCATAAGGCCGCTAGCACCATCTATCAACATTTATCCGTAACTTTGTTAATCTCTGTAATTATTACAATAATTTGAATAGGAACCTTTTGTAACGGGACAGAAGGTCATTCCGTTATAATTCACAATTATTATGGTATGCTTGGGTACAAACCTTATTAATATCACGTAGGCATACATGGGTCATTCTTATCAGAACAGATTTACCAGCAATTCTATCTCAGATCTTTAATTATTGAATAAAATAGTGCGTAATTCATTACAATGTAAATAAACAAAGCATCTGTCATAACAAACTATACCATAGACGGATTATGGCAGATGTATGTCATTGTCAAGGTACGTGAGTGAAAGCTAGCAAAAAGTAATTAATACTAAGTTATAGATTATAGTTTAGAAATATCTTAAGACTCATAGAGTATAATAATAAATAATACTGGATTTGAATTAGTAAGATTAAATAGAATTTGATTCTATAAGATAGAATAATCTATCCTTCTATTAATATATTATTGATAGAATGATTTGGGACGGGAAGATCTCTAAGGAGGTTGAATTCGAAGGAGTAAACAATTAAATAGCTATATAAAAACAATATTAAAACTAGAATACATAAATTAAAATCTATTTATGTTAACGATATAATATATAAATCATGAAATAACTACATAAAGATGGGAATAAATTGAAATTTTAATTAATTTAGGGCTTGATTTAGTAAAGAGGTTATTTAGCTATACCACGGAGGATGGTACGTAAATTGAAATAGAATCAAAATTTCAAATGTGTTTGAAAATGGCAAGAAAAAGAAAAAAAATAGATGAAAAAGAAGATGGCGGATTTTGGTCATTCGGAATAGGAGGGCGCGTAAGGCTGTCGAGCTGAACGCTTGCGGTAGATTTTCTCTCGATGGTTTCCTACAATTACATGGTGTCTTGTCGTGCGTTGTTTCTGTAATATTTTATTGTGTGAGTTACGTAATAGTTTATCCGGTCGGTGGGTCGGAAAGAAGACAAGATTCGCCAAAGTGATTGTATGAGGCTCTTACACGGCATGGTCTGTGGGTCAGATGGAAACTTAGCGGTGTTATACTCAAGTCTGGCTTTCCCACCCTGTTAGGAGTTCCCCTAGGACCTCGCAGAACGAGCCTGGAGCCAGATTTTACCTCTCCTGAGGATCGGCTTAATGGTTCCCTATTATTGGTTGCATTCTGTGTAAGGAAGGCATAACCGGACTTAACAGAAGCAATCGACATAGTCTATCTTTATTTATTTATATATTTGCACATTATATTGCCTTTAATCTACGGATGACATCCCAGGACTTCGGTCTGTTGGAAGTAGTTTGTAGGGACGTACTAGGGGTTAGGTACAAAGTCGAGGTTTACAACTCGCTGTCCCCCAATTAGCAGCTAGGTAGCTCATCATTGCACCCTGATGAGTGACATACACAATTAAATGTACGAAGCTTGCTTCCAGAATTGCGGATTCACACACCAGATTAAGTTAGGTAGGACATCAGGTACACAACACGTTTCGACAAGTTTGAACAGGTTGTCGAATTACTATTATCCATGCCTATACAGTAGTATAAATCTACTTATGGATTTCGTAGGATTGCGTAGTTTATCTGACTACACGTTTCGACAAGTTTGAACAGGTTGTCGAATTACTATTATCCATACCTATACAGTAGTATAAATCTACTTATGGTTTTCGTAGGATTACGTAGTTTATCTGTATAATAAATCGGTGCGCAAATCAGTGGGGAAACTATCATTGACTATCATTTAGCTGAAACATTGCACTAGATAATAAATGTCTAGTTGAGGGTAATTATAAATTCTTATGAAATGGAATAATGATTACCTACACCTTAAATTCAAATGTTCATTATTTGTACATTGTAGTACATATTTAATGGAGATCTTATGGATGAGTCCTACTATTGATTTATTAATAATCATATTAGATAAGTTCTATCAAACTCTTGAGGCGAAAGTCCTTCTAGCTTGCTTGAATCTATGGAAAGACTAAAGCTGCTATCGACGAAGAGTCAGTATGAATATTACTGTTGATATAATTTTATCTAATTCAGACTTTGACCTAGTAATAGTATAGAGAAATATCTCTTAAGGCTCAGAATTAAGCTATCCAAATTTGATATTATTTATGAAATTAAAGTTAAACTATTCATATAATTGGTATATCTATCACACATTATCAATCTTCTTTACTCTACGGACCTAACAAATAAAATCACAACATATTGTATTAGATAATAATCTGTATTAGGGTCGAGTAGGGTAAGATTCTTGTGTTGTAGGATTAGGGAACTTCGCCAAGTAGGATAGGAGTTGGGCAGGGCTCTTCTATGTATCCAGTTGCATTCTGATGCGATACTAGAAGGTTAACCAGTGGATGGATGGTATGTGAGTTGCTTGCAGACAAAAGTAAAGTAAATGCCCTTGAATGTGTTTGACTGACCTACTCCATTTGACGATTTGATAAAAGATTAAGTCCTCTGATACCCCTTTGCTGAACTATGACAGACATACTAATTACTGAAGTAACTGTTTTGTTTGCTGTCGGAATTAAAATTAGAGTTCCCTTGGGACATGAAATTGTTCATTGCGGAGGAAGGCTGTCCAGGTCACATGGAAAGAAACCTACTATCGCTAGCGAGGAGGGGCTAGTGATCTAAGCCACAATAAAAATATATTAATGTAGGACTAGAATGACATAAGCTGCTATTAGGAAATATTAGTATAGAACAAGAATGGTTACCTTGCTTAACTATTGAAACTACCAAAACTATTATCTATATTATATTAACGAGAAGGTGATTATGTCTGTCTGTTACGTTTCTCGGCTGAACTGATTTTGATGGATTTTGATAAAAATATAGATCGACTTTGGGGAATGATTTAGGCTGCTGTTTGTGTGGATATCACGCGTGCGGAGCTTGATATTATACAAAGTAACAATTCATGACAAGACCTAATATCGTATTGAAATATTGAAATAACTTAAACTTAACTTATAATAAGGTTTCACAGTAATACTAGATTTGATATAATACTTATTTACTTTATGCAGTTTATAATATCACTAAAGGACAATAATTAATATAATTATAAAATTAAATATCGACCCACAGCGTAGGCAAATCAAAGATATTCTTCATTATAGATGATGATTACTTCTAATAATAAAGTTTATAATATTCTAAATACATATCTCAACATAATTCTCTTAAAGAATCAGAGTTACTATATTCGAAACACAACGTTGGATTTTAATTACGACCACTAGACGAATCATTGGCCAAATTAATAATAGATCAAAGTATGTTTAGGGATTTAAATTATATTATATAATACCATTTAGTTATTTGGGGTTAATTATGTACTTTTAATTAGTAGAGAAGGCGAAAAAAAAGGTTAGGTGCATCGAGTACTAGGTAGTAGGGGAGGGGGCGTTACACTTTCTTTTTTTAATTGCAATATTAGTACCTTAATTTTTGTGAAGTTGTAATCGCCCAAAGAAGTGGGCACGGGTCAGCTAGAATTTATTAAAAAGATAAATACACAGCTAGAAATAACTTAGAAGTGTTATTTTTTTAAAGATTTTTTTCTTAAGTATGACAAACTTCTCAGTATTCGGTTTTTTATTGAAAAAACCACTTATAAAAGGAAAAGGGAACCTTATAAAACCACTTCGTTTTCCGTCTGTTTGTCTCAAGAACGCGTGGAGATATCGAGTTGAATTTAATATCAAATACAAAGGTCTTGGTCTTTATTTGTTTTTATAACAAAGCTGTTATAAAAACAAAGCTTAAAAAAAATTGGTTGTCTGTAATGTCGGTTTACGTGACAACGTCTCATCTATCTGTTTTGTTATGCGCTCTCGCTCCGATCGTAACGTTACAATGAGCGCAACAGGACCTTTTTAGTGAGCGCAGCCGGCTTTCATCGATTTATTAGACGTTGTCACGTAAAAAAAATCAAGCCTACGCACAAAAAATACAGCCATTTACTAATTTATGACGCATATTTCGACATACGCCAGTAAATCAAAATCTATGAGGGCACAATCTATGAAAGCAAGAAGCAAGGTATAGAGCATAAGTAGGTAATGGAAAAATCAGACAATTGTTATTTGCAATTTTACATTAAAAAAATTGCGATTTCAAACAGATATGAATGTCACTTATATCGATGTATGGTATCTTTTTTTGCAACTATAAGGTTCAGTTTAGACTAAAAGACTTATTTTTTTCGTTAAAGCAATGTTCTAGGACAGTATAGTGGCCCTTAATTAGACTATTACGAATAAACGATGATAAAAGAACCACGATAGTAATAATTACGTTTTCAAAACTAAAATGAAACCGATATCATTGAATGAAATTTGAGCCTATAATACATTTTAAGTGGAAAGTAGATGTATTTTGTATATATATAATATGGGTAGGCCAAATAAACGCACCGCTCCAACGAGACAGCGAGGTATCGAAGTGCATGAAAACATCATCGATGTATACAATTTTTCGATTTTCGTTGATTTTCAGCTCGACCGATTTTGATAAAAATACCCTTTCAAACAAAAAAGAATTTTCCAAATCGGTTCAGCCGTTTTCGAGTAATCGGTGAACATACATAAAAAAAAAAAAGATTCCGACGAATTGAGAACCTCCTCCTTTTTGATAAAGTCGGTTAAAAACAGTAGGTACATATCCTGGAGCAGATGTATATATGTAGGTATCCTCTCAGGCGCGACTTTTGTACTTGGCTTAATAATTTTACTAAATAACCGACTTCAAAAAAGGTTCTCAATTCGTCGGTTTTATTTTTTTAACTATTTTTATGCATGTTTACTCGAAGAACCAATTTAGAAAATTCATTTTTGTTTCAAAGGGTATATATATATTGTTGGGAATTTGATCAGGACGTAATTATTAATAGAAAATACAAACCATACAAGCCAAAACAAAACTACTCTATTCAAAGTAAGAAAAATCAATCCCCCCTCAATGACAATCCAAAAAACAATCCCTGCGTGATATTTTCTTCACGATGACAGGCAGCCAAGTCGCAGCAAGAAGTATGGTTCGCAGCACCGAAGAGTATGAAAGGTAGGTAGCTCTATGTTCCTTACAATATATACTCCCAAGGTCCCATTTAAAGTTTATCAAAATCGAGCGGTTTTTAAAAAATCTACAAAAATCTAAAAAATATCATCGATGTATACAAACATCGATGATATTTTTTATGTACGTGAAGTCGGTTGTAATTTTAGTTATGAATACGTAATTATAATATTAATTAATGTTTTATTATTAATTATGGTATACTATGATACGTATTTTATATTATTTCAACATCTTATCTATAAACAAAAGTTAGAAAAACAATCTCCAACTTCAATTAACCTAGCTGATTGAGGGTGTAAATATGAACCTCGTAAAATGCATATTAAATTTCATACCTTATAAAAGTGACACTAAATCCAATAAAATGAAGCGAATAACAAATCCGATGCTCAATAACTTACAGCAGGACATTATAACGATAGTTGCCCCATTTTTCTCAACGGCATTTCAGGCTTAAGCTACCCATCATCGCACCCTTCAGCAACTATGTGAAGTCTTATTAACTTCAAAAAATGGGGGAGGTTCTCAATTCGTCGGAATCTTTTTTTTGTGTGTGTACCGATTACTCAAAGACGCCTGAACCGATATAAAAAATTCATTTTTGTTTCAAATACTTCCCAGGATGTCCCATTTAAATTTTATTGAAATCGTTCGCGCGGTTTTTACGTTTCTTTAAGTCGGCAGACAACAGACTTAACGTATTTACAAAAAAAATATCATCCATGTGTAATATTTTTAAGTTTTTGTTGATTTTTTATCAACATGGGCGATATTTTTTATGTAAATACGTTAGGTGGGTTGTCTTTTTAGTTTTTAAAACGTAATTATTTATTAAAACAGGAGTGGTTGTTAATCGTAGCGCATGCTCGCGTTATATATACATTTACAAAATACAAAATGTTTTTATTTCTGTAACAGGTTTTCACAATTTCATAAGTGTTGATACCATCTTTTAAGTAAAAATATACTTGTGTTAGATGGGCTCGCTCTTCCATATCTTATGTTAGGTACAGTTACAGTTTAGGTACGTAGGCAATTAAAAATTACAAAGTTGATACGTACATGCTTAGTGCCTAAAAATTATAAAAGAAAATAAAATAAAATGTGGGTAGATACATACAGGTATTACATTATGAGCATCGTAGAACGATAGGAATGGCATCTAGGAATAAGTAACTAGGTCAGGGTGGAACGAGCCAACATAATACATTTATTAATTCCCACTTATAAAAAGGTTAACAAAGTAATTAAATTAAAGATCTGTATGTTAAAATTTCAGTACAGATAGGTAGGTTTTATACTCGTATATATCTGCGAGGAATTTTGTGTGTAAGTGTCTAAATGTATTTTATGTTGTGTGTGTGTATGTGTGTGTGTGTTTATTATATGTGATTTTCGGGATGTTAAGTGTACGTATGTGTGAGTTTAATACTTTAATGTAAAGAAAAAGTGATTTGCAGCAACGGTATGTGTATTTGTGAGAGAGGTTGAGATTTTTTGTGTGTTTGGAGATGGGCTTCAGTGCTTGATTGATATGATCGTATGCTAGGTGAAATGCCTCCAGTCTATTTAAACTATTGTTATTTGATTTAAATTTATTATAATCATAAGTTTATGTAGGTACATTGTGTATAAGTACATTTTTGTAGAATAGAAGCTGCTAAATTATATTACTACAAAACTGTTGTAGACGATATAAATTCAACTTAAAATTTGCAAAAATTCTTCAGTTTTTTCGTAGTTTTTTGTTTGTATCCATTCAGTTATAGATTTTTTACAGTTATAACTTTACATTATGTAAATATTTAAATTTTTGTTAATTAGGTTATATAGGTGAGCTGATTGTCTTATATATTGGCTACGGGCAAATGTAGTTTTAGTGCCAACAACCTTAGCAACTATGTCTTTTCTTCTACAGTTTTCGATACTTGGGTCATAAACTAGGGTTTTACATATATATAATAGCTGGATAGTTTAAAAGCATCTACACTTAGCATAAAGCAAACGTTATTTAAAGTAAAAAGCTAAAACTGTACATTTTAAATTTATGATATTGCTATAATGTTTTTTTAAATTTTAATTTCTCAATATCAATTTAGCTGTTATGCTGAAGAATGCGATGATGCTTAGCACGCCACAGCCATTTTCCTGCAATACGGAAGGGGAGATGAGCTGACCGAGCCGTAAAAATTCGCTGAGCAATGTTTTGGCAAGTTGAATCGGGTAAAAACCACGATAGTTTTACAAAACAATTCGTCCGGTCAACTATGAAACTAATGTCTTCTCGCCTAAGACTGTATTTAGTTTGCACTTAAAGACGGTGACTACACATTATACGAATACCTACTAGTATACTCAGACTACAGTTACATTGTATTTTACTTATATATGGCGTGGGTTAGGTTGTAGCAATTACTATACTATACTTACAAGTAGTTTAACAGGGTTCAGATTACTACGGCTCTTTTTAACCTGCTTTAAAAAAGGAGGAGGTTTACAATTCAGTAGTTTATTTTTTATATTTATTACCACATAAATCTGTCATTTATGAACTGATTTGAACCATTTTTTTTATGTGAAAGGATTTCTGATCAGTCCTTCAGATATTTCATCAGTTTGGTAGTAGGTTTTTAAATCAAAATAGATGGAAAAATATGTTAATAGTTATTTATTTCGTATTCATAAAGTACTAAAGAGTGCAAAATAATAACCTTTTTAACCGACATCAAAAAAAAGAAGGAGGTTCGCAATTCGATTGTATTTTTTTTATATTCAATGAAGTCTGTTTTCTCTTTAGTTTTTAAAACGTAATAATTAAGTTCACTATTCTTTTAAAACATTCGTGAGTTGTATATACATTTTGGTAAGCACGGGTTTAATCCACTCCATCCATCTTCATAAGGGTGAGTTTGATCCGCGGTCCGCTCGTTCGCTCTGGCGTTTGCGAGTACGACACAATAATAACAATGTTTATCAAAATATCTTTTTAAGGTTTCCAAGTCTCCTATAATTTGACCATGTCCATTTTTGTCTATCTGTCCACCCTTAACCAAAACCCTTCCTCACAGACTATTAGTTTTATAGTGATGCACGTGACACTTACAAGATTATAAAATATAATAACGTTTTAAAAACTAACAAGAAAACCAACTTCATTGAATGAAATTTGAGCCTATAATACATTTTTAGTGGAAAGTAGATGAATTTTGTATATATATATATATTATGGGTAGGCCAAATAAACGCACCGCTCCAATGAGACAGCGTGGTATCGAAGTACACGAAAACATCATCGATGATCGTTTTTGAGAAATCGGTGAACATACTTACATAAAAAAAACCGACGAACTGAGAACCTCCTCATTTTTTATGAAGTCGGTTAAAAAACTTTGTTTAAACGGTAGATTTAAATATATAATAAACTTTTTGATAAAAGGAGGAGGTTCTCAATTCGTCGTAATCTTTTTTTTTATTTAACTTCTTCATCGTTACACGTCGTTGAATCGGTTTTTCAAAGATATTTAGGGTTCTTGAACAGTTACTCAATACAGAAATGTGTTAGATAAATATTCAGCTTTGAAGTCGTCATTTTTGACAGTGTCACCCCTCCCCTATAGAGTAGAAGTAAAAACATCTAATAAAATCATGATCCCTTTGTAATTTATTATACTATTTTGCTATCTTCAGCCGGGCAATTATGTTATTGATGAATTGGTATTACGGAAGGTTGATGTTGATTGTAACACAAGCTGTCATATGACTAAAAGAAGAGCTAACAATAGAGAAGGAAAACTTGAAACAAGCCCGGCTCGGTGCCAGCCGTTATGCACCTGCAACCGAATCGACACCGCATGTACTGATTCGTCTTTCCTGCGGGTCCTGTCGGCAAGGTCGAGAGGTAAGTGTGGGTACCTGAGAAGGCCTGCGCTATCACACAGAATCCCAGTCAGAGTGACGTCAGTTGAGAAAAAACTTCGCCTACCTCAGAAAGTTTTCAATTACAATTAACTGCTCTGTAACTTTACTGACGCCACCTAAATCATCAACAGATGAACAAAGACCAATGATGATGTCATATGAATAGAAACTGAGATAGAAACCGAACGTACGTAATACCAAACCATGAAATAATGCCTGTTGCTAATCGTCACTGATAGATATTGATTGTATCAAGAGTTCCATAATCGCCATGCTGGTGTTGTATTGATTCGAGACCGTACGTACGACAAGACATTCTTATTCTTAAGGACTTGGGAGGCCGTCACTGTATGTGTTGGAACACGCGCCTTATCCTTATCCTTAAAATATATTTACGTTTTAAATACTAAAAAGAAAACCGAATTCATGGAAAGTTACAGGATAGCAAAATACGCAATTTCGTTTACTTGGATGACATATTTTTCCTCCAATTTGGATTTAAAAACCAAAGTACTGAACGGATTTTGATTAAATTTCTATGGAACTAATCGGTAAAGTAAATCCTTTCATATAAAAAAAAAGTTTTAACTCGACTTGGCATCCGTAACAAAATTGTCAAGGATCATACAAAAAAGTGTTAAGACCGTCTGGTACTATAATATAAAGTTTCTTGCCGGATTCTTTTTGAACTGGGGTTAGGAGGAACCGGCACCTAGATTCACTAGCATGTAAGAAGACGATTCAAAGTAATCCTTTATTACCGTTGTGACTTTATTGAATAAATAATTATTTGATTTAAACTTGACTTGACTTATATTATTTATTTTTCTTGAGTTACTTCCGTTTTATAAGTAATTTTTTGAGTGTTTTTATTGAAATAGAGCTAGAGTTATTGACTCGGGTGTGAATAATTGGAATAAAAGCTTTGGGTTTGTTATTCGAGCAAAAATAATATGTATAATTATTATATATGAAAGGCATAATTTTATATAAAACTAGCTGTCACGTTCGCGACTTCATTCGAGTGTTTAAAAAAAATGTTAATCCAAACCATTCTCGAACCCACATGAACACACACAAAAAATATCAAAATCAGTCCAGCCACTTAGGAGGAGTTAAATTAAAACACACGCACAGAAGATTCATCTAATACCTTGAAACGAGCAATTTTTGTATATATTATGTATATATATAATCTGAATCTCGGAAACGGCTCCAAAGATTTTCATGAAATTTAGTATGCAGGAGGTTTCGGGGGCGACAAATATATCTAGCTAGGTTTCATTTTTATAAAACGTCATTTTATCCGTGTTTTATACCGAGCAAAGCTCGGTCATCCAGGTACTATAATATAAAGATATCAAATGTGATACGATAAAATACCATTTTGTGTAATCATACCATAGACAATATAAACATAGCACACTGGCAAAATTTACATTATTATAACACATACCATTAAATAAGAAGATGAAGCTTTGATGCAAACAATTTAATATCGTTTATGTTTTACGAAATTTAATTTAGTCCGGCGAAACAGAATCAAATCTATTATTTCAACGTGAGTGACACGACTCGCTAATATATACGTCGGGGATTCCCAAGAGATTAATAAAATTCGTAGTCTAGTCGTAGGCAGTACATAGCCAAATAGCCCCATTACGTAACTAAAGTCACAACCGGAGCTAATTTCTACGTAATGAGAACAAAACGGTGACATTACAGAGAGCGCAAGTGCCATTAAGATGTTCACGCGCAATTACGACGGAGTACGACATTCGTCGAATAAGAAAAATAGTCGGCAGGCAGAATATATAAATACATCTTATTAACATAGATAGATAGATAAATAGATTAACATTGTATTGTACACAAAGAGAACATACAAAAAAAATATTAGCAATAAAGTTTTACAATGGGCGGCCTTATCGCTAGAAGCGATCTCATCCAGGTAACCTTTAGATGGACAGGATAGACAAAAACAATAATAGTTTAAGTTTATTTCTAAACTCAAAATTATTTATTGAACCCAATCGTTTCTAATCGTCATACGTTCATATTCAGTCGTGCACGAATATATTTTTCTAATCTAAAAACGTATTTGCTCTATACAAGTGCTCTCAAACGGCGAAGGAAACTGACATGTCGTAGAACCTTAAAAGTTCGTTAACATGTGCCAAGTGCACGAAAGGAGCCTCTGAGGCGCATTTTACGCCTTTCACCACACTTGCTCGTAATAAATAGTAACACGATAAGACAAATACTGAACTAAGAAAACCTGTATAATTAGATTTTTGTTTTGCGAAAAAGATGACACCCATTATTTAAGTAAAGTATTTGGATGAAAGAGCTTTGCCCGGTATAAAACACGGATAAAACGACGTTTTCAAAAAATGAAACCTAGCTAGATCAATTTCGCCCCCCAAAAACCCCTCGCATACAAAATTTCATGAAAATCGGAGGCATTTCCGAGATTCAGATTATATACATACCCGCCCCGGCTTCGCACGGGTGCAATGCTGATACTAAATATACTACAGAATGTCTTTATATATAGCGTTATCTAAGAGAATAACATAGACTAAGAGATAGACATATACCATTGCGGACTTTTGTGTAGACCAAGGGTACAATACTGTAGTATATTATTTTGATCTATCTCGTAGGGTTCAGCTAGCGTTTGCAATGTAAGCGCAAAAAAATGTGTTTATTTACGACACCACATTAGAAACCTCTAAAACTATCAGTGTTTCTCTACGATATTATGCATGTTTTATACATATAAATCTTCCTCTTGAATTACTCCATCTAATAAAAATACCGCATCAAAATCCGTTTCATAGTTTTAAAGATCTAAGCATACATCGGGACAGACAGAAAGCGGGAGACGACTTTGTTTTATACTATGTGGTGATGTATATACAAGAATAACTCGTTTAAAGGTATTCGATAGATAAATTTTGCTGGAAAAGTCACACAATGCCATATAATACCAAATTAAGCATAGTTTGTTCGATGGAAACTAAACGACTGATATAATACTAAATATTATAGCAGACTATGTCTTTATCACACAAATGTTTGACCTGAATGAGGGTCAGCCCTCAACCCTACAGCACAGAAAGCAAAGTTATTACAGTCTGAGCTGTGAGGTCAGTTTATAGTTATAGCCGGAACCTCTCGGGCTAATTATTATTATCTACTCGCAAGACGATGTTAATCAAGTATTCGAAGTATCGATGTACGTCGAAGTCAACATCCGTCTAAGAACCGAAGCTGTGCGATTACTGCAGTAAATCTCGTCGACTTTTTGACTGACTGGATCGCTCGTCTATTACTGCCGCTTCGATTGCGTTATTTTTTTATTTATATATCGATGATAAAGAAGCTTAATGACTATATCACTCAGAGTAGAAATAGTCTCTATGTTTGTGTCAAATAGTATTTGAACACTGATTTGATAGTTTGTAGCCAGTTGTCGAGCAACGTCGAACAACGTCATCTAGCAGTAATAATAATAATAATAATACCGGACATTTCACACAGCATCATCTGGCCCCGAAGTAAGCAGAGCTTGTGTTATGGGTACCACATGATGGATATACTATTTATATACTTTTTTTACATACATACATATTATACATAATAACACCCAGATCCGAAACAAATACTTGCAGATCATACAAACATTTATACCGTGGTGGGAATCGAACCCGCAACCTTCAGTGCATTCCGATGGACCACTCTGTTGCTGAAGAAGTAATAAGCGGCAAGAAAGCGAGCACGAGAAACTGATCGCCACGTGAAGGATCTTCCATTCTTCTGAAGATGTCTCGAATTTTTGGCAGGTTCTACGTAATAGTCGCGAATAAAATTCATGAGACTGGTCCGTCAGGTCAATTGGTAGTTACTCTGCCTTCTACGCTGTAGGTTGAGGGTTCGATTCCCTCCCAGAACACACATTTGTGTGACGAACATAGATGTTTGTTTTGTTTCTGGGTGTTATAAAGTATCTTATGTACTCGTATCTATTTCAAAATATATATTCTATTAGCCATCTGGTCACCATAATACAAGCTATGCTTAGTTTGGGGCTAGATGGTGTTGTGTGCAATGTTCATCACCATTTATTAATTTATTTATTTATGATATTTATACAAACAGACTTGAAACTAGATACTAGATACTAGAAACTAGATGTAGGTATACAAACAGACAGTTCACTTCACAAGAAAAACGAAGATGCTATTCCTAACAGTTTCCATTTCTCACAGCTGGCAATTAACGATGTATTACGGATGTCCCGGGGTGAACAACTGTAGACTATACACTTGTGTACGTTTATTCTGAGTGCCTGTAGCTAATTACCTCGTGGGAGAGATTGTTTCGATAGTAAAGTGCAGTTTTACCAGACTGTTAAATGAGGCTACAATTTGTTTAGGTTAATGAAACGCACCCAAAAAATGCGGTTGGTATCTAAATTCAGTCCTCACTCATTTGTTTTTCTTCTTTGTTTTAGTTTTTGTCAATAGTGTTTTAATTTTTTAGTACATATTTATTTTGTATAAGTAGACAATAATAGTGGTGGTTTGAATGTATGAGTTTTTTTTCTTTCTTTCATCCAAAATAATATATATTTTGCTTGAAAATTATATTTTGCTTATATTTTATTATTACTGTAGTAAATTGCTTGTTTTCTTATGTACCTATTTTTACTTACTATCCATAAGTTCTGCTGAAAAAATGTAAATTCAAATTGGTTTTGGTACGGCATAGCTACACTTTTCTATTAGGCACATAATTCATTACTGTGAATCCCAGATTACGATAAAAAAAAAACATATTTCCAGAATTTATTACAGTAATGTACAGGATAATATACATTCATATAAAATACATGTAAAACAGTTAAGCTATCTAAGGTTTTAAACGGTATTTAGTGAAACATATTGTTGTAGTTGACTTTGCCCTCTTAGATTCAGCCCGCAACTACGTATTACAACATCACCGTAAGGGTGGGAAAAAATAATATGTATTACACGATTAATACCTATTTACAACAATATGAATGTTTAAAGCGAATATTTAAAAAATCTTAGCGAAACAGTTTTATAATATAAACTTATATAAATATCGCGGTTCCTTTTATTTTAGTGTGATAAGAGTAGGACACAAACTAATTAAGAGTAGGACAAACACCACCATTATTGGAGCTCTGCTCTGTTTGAAATTAAACAAAAAAATATTGTATGCTGGCAACGTTACAATTGCTCATAGCAATGACACTTTTTCTTTAACTCCATTTTCAATATGTTTATATTTCTTTCTTCCTGCAAATTAAATTAAACTGTAAATTTATTTACTCATACCCATCCTATTTTCTAGTTAAAACATTAATATTTATTTATCTGAACGCTTTCTCCACGTGATCTAGTTGAAAAAATAAGCATTGCAGAAGTAGATACTAAAATCAGTAGTAAAACCCTACTGGCGAACAGATGAAATATAAACATTTGTGGTGGGTGAAGCGTAGGATTTTGAAATGGATTTGGTATTGGTTAAAACCTGAAAATCTGAATATTTCGAAGTTTGGCAACAGAAATGAGTTCGCACCTCCACTAATTTAAATAGTTACTCAACCTTTGCTCAAACAGTTTAGATAATTTATAACTAGCGCTAAATGCTCGCACTAAATTATATTACAGTCAGTGAATGAGATTAGTGCCATGTTATTAAATTACTGAAATTTTGACAATTCTCGCTTACTTCGTTTGTGATAAAATGTAAAATGAACTAGCCATTGTAAGTATTCTTGTATTAACCAGTGCCGTAACCGTGAACAAATCAGGATGACTACAAATTTTTTTCACCCCATAGATATGCATCAAATATTTAAAAAGTATTATGACATCATAATTTACATAAAGATATATATGTATATATATATATAGCCCACTGCGCCACAAACGACCTCTGTGGCGCAGTGGGCGTAGGTCCGGCTGAGACGCAAAAGGTTGCGGGTTCGTTTCCCGCCACGGGACAACTGTTTCTATGATCTGCAAGTATTTGTCTCGGGTCTGGGTGTTTCTATGTATAATATGTATGTATTTACAACAAAAAAAAAGTATATAAGTAGTATATCAGTCATGTGGTACCCATAACACAAGGTCTGCTTACTTTGGGCCAGATGATGCTGTGTGAAATGTCCAGTATTATTATATTATTATTATTATACATATATAAATCTAAAACATTTTCAAAAATATAAAAAAAAAATATAGTATTATCACGAATGGTGCCTAGCATTAAAAGTCACTAAAACGCAATGTCTCTCATAATCACGTCTCTTGACAACGCGTCTTTTGGCATAGTCAACGGCACAAACTCGTCAAAAATAGCAAATAGTATACATATATAAATCTAAAACATTTTCAAAAATATAAAAAAAAAAAATAGTATTATCACGAATGGTGCCTAGCATTAAAAGTCACTAAAACGCAATGTCTCTCATAATCACGTCTCTTGACAACGCGTCTTTTGGCATAGTCAACGGCACAAACTCGTCAAAAATAGCAAATAGCAAGCAAAAGTAAATGCTTTTTCACGTAGCATAGTGTGAAAGAAGGATAGACGTGCACAAATTATAGTGATTAGCAGTAAAGACATAGCATGATTATAATTTCGAGTCATATGATCAGGTAAGACTATGATTTTTATATAAAACGACCGCGTAAAAATCATGAACTGACTTTTGGCTCAAGGGTTCTCTAGAAAAATCTACAGCATGTTTACTGCATGTCTATTCAAATTAATATTATTCGTGCTCTTAAATAAATATACTATGCTTGTATTGGAATCATTTTGGAGTTCGCGTATTACGTATCTTATTTATTTACGGCCAAATTTGTGCTAAAACAAGTGATGAAATAATATTTATTTGAGGCTTATATCTTTCAAACCCGTATTTGTTTTACGATTCTGTTACGATACAAGCATAGATAATTACGAGACAAATTGATATCACTCTTTGTTTTGGTTGTCTAACTTCAGACGATGGAGTGATCATCCTTCGACGTTTGTATGGAAATATAATTGACTAATTCACTCTTAAGGCGAGTCTTCCATCTCCGAGCAGCGCTTTGTTTATGGGAGGTTTGTACACCTACATTGCGAAACGATAGTAGCGTCAGTGTTGTAGTTACGCCATTACTTGTCTGTTGTACGACATGCGAAACAGAAGCGAAACTGCTTGTTCCAAAGCACAAACTTGACTATGATTCTATCTCTGCCCAGTGTGATTTTACCAATCTGAGTGTGAACGCTGGATACAGGCCTACTACGGTTTTGCTGCTTAGCTATGGCTATAATAGCGAGTTTCGCTTTGAACCTGGTGTCCGTTTCACGATTGTACAGTCAAACACGCAAATAACAATAATAAAATTTTAATGTGCCACAAAAAAAATAACTTAAAAGGTTACAAATGAATAAAGATTATATATTATGACAGAAAGAAAAACGCAACTTAAAAGACATCATTTGCGAGCAGCCTATACACCGCTGTAACGCTGGTCTTCCGTGACGCCTGAGTGCGTAACGGCAGCATAGCATAGCAATTACAACCAGATTCCACGTTTTTTCATTGGACTTAATATTTCAATATATTCAAGATCATCTAACCTATTTAATAAACACTTGGGTACTTTGGAACAGAGTAAGTAGCTTTCAATAGTCTCCTTATCAGTTTCTGAGTAAGAATGACACATAATTTGTGTAGATATCAATGTAAATAAGATTCAAATTGAGTAAATTAAGGGTCACTCAACTGTGATTTTTGCTTTTATATTTGATAATAACTAATTCTCAAAGGTAATTTACGTGTTAGAGGCCAGACTTCAAAAAGAGTCAAATGAGGTAATTCGTTTATAAAAATAAAAATACAAAATGTTATAGAACCTGAATAACTGAATAAAAGATTTATCACGACTTAGCATGTAAAGGCTTTTGGATTTGTCATTGAGTTTTTTCGCTGCTTTACATAAGCAAATCTATAAAAATATTCAAATGAACAAATGAAAATGTATCTATAAGTTTATATAAACACAAAAAAACATACATAGGCCTAAACCAATATAATAAAAACTCTTGATGAAATTCAGCTATCTAAAGACCTAAATCAACTTACCCAAATCACTGCGAACGGTTCTGCGTTCGCAAAATGTTGGTGATTACTACTTTATACTTTTATTATAGTCTTGCGTCGTTTCGGTCAGAAAAAGACAATTAAAACTAGACGAAAACTGCAAATCATTGGATAAAACAAAATGTACTACTGTCGTGCGAGACATCGACAGAGTTTGCGTCAAAGCCAATTTCACTCGCCTTCTGCTACGAGTACGGAGTCTTAGCGTTTTGTCAGACAATTTGATAGCTTAAATAATATAATTCACGTAGATGAATAAACATAACGTATTCAAACATTATTTCAATCACACTCGAGTTTACACAATTATTTAAAATCAAGCCTGTTTAAATTATCTAGCATTCAATTATAATTACATTCTACGATACTTCAACCAAAACGCTATATAATTCAGGGATTCAGGGAATCAGGGAACAAATGTTTTCATTACACATTGCTAGTACATTTGAATATGAGTTAATTCGTAAAGTGCTACGCGCGCGCTACGAGCTACAAACGACTACGGCGTAGCAAGAGCTACAGCGTAGTATTTATGAAAGAGTGCAGAGTAATACGCGAAGACGATGAGCGTATACAATGTTGAGTCATAGAAATTAACCTCATATCGAGCGTTCAAAATGGCAACTGGTTATAAATATGCATTATGTGATGTTATGTTATGCACTATGATATATAAATCATCTATAGGAGTTGGGTGTCCTGCAAATTCCAGGTGATGCAGCATCATCATTACGTCAAGACGTTCTTGTAATATAAATGTAATATCATGAACAGACCACATCCCTTTGCTCACATCCTTTCATTAACTAGAAAAGAGTTTAGTTGTTTTAAGATCCTCAACATCTTTAAACAACTAAACAAATTTTATTGAAAAATCAAAATCGGTTCATCCGTTAGGGAACTACGATACTGCGATACACACACATGCATACATACCTACAACGTGAAGCTTTTGACACCCCACTATTTGCTTTAGGATTAATAAATTAACGACTCAAATTTTGCCCTAGCTCCAAGCGGTATGAAGTATGAAGTTTGAGTCTACAGAAGTTTTTTTTCTATGAGGTCAACCGCTTATTAGGCTATATTTACTAGAGAGAAGTGCATGTATTCGAGCATTCACATTAGCTAAAATTTGGCCACGATTATTCTGCAATGAAATAAATAGGCAACCCGAAAAATATTTGTAGCCAGCACCCTCAAGGTTGTCTGGCAGAGATCGCTGCATAGACATAAGACCGCCCATTGTACTACCGACTAGCAAAACATAGTTTTTTTTTCTACTAGTCCAATGTATGGTGTGCAATAAAGTATATTATATCAGGCACTTTCGTTCAAATCAAAGATCAAAATGATTTTGATTGGTTCATCAATTGTGTGGAAAATTTCATTACTTTCTGACTTCTATAGATTTTGTAGATTTTGATTTATACTTGTAAACATTACCATATGTTTATTTCTGTGAAGTCCTGATTTGAATTCTGAGTAGTTTGGGTGAATACGTAAAATATTAAGGTCAGACGAGGATTTCGAATCAAAATTGAATAGCACCTGAGACGCGTAGTAATTTTTCATGAGAGAATGTTTTGATTTAGAATATATTTTCCTAAAATGATATTGGACTTGCATATAATTTTTTATTATAATTAAATTATCACAGACACGTACACTGATATGAAACACACATTAAACATTTGAGCTATCTAAGGACGGCTTAAAACCTCAACTGATCCAGATCACTACCAGAGGGCAGGCGTCCACTGGTGGCTTTGCCACGTTGAATGACAATGCTAATACTTTGGGCCAGATAGGAGCCAGTTCTTGGGTCACGCGATGTGTCTACCAGAGAGTCTACCATGAGATAATTTTAAAAACAATATTAATAATATGAGAAAATAATAATGCTGAAATTCATCTAGACTTTTGTATATTTAAACGATGAAAGAATAAAAAATACAGAATATTTATTACCAAAAAAGAATTAAACTAATATACAGTTTTCGAGGTCCAAACTAGGCGTAGAAGCCTGTCAAAGTCAAAGTCAAGTCAAAAGATAATTTATTCAATACAATCACAGGTTCACTTAAAAACGTACATACTAGGTGAATTTAAGTGTCAATTTATCCTAACCCAAGCCCGAGAAGAAGCACAAAGTAGAGGCACCAGAACAGGATATTCTCACTTTATCATCTCCTATTTCAGTAGTCACTCGTTTCTTATATATTGCCGACCTCTGTGGCAGAGGGCAAAGGCCTGCCTGAGAAGCAAAAGGTTGCAGGTTAGATTCCCGCAGCAGGACAAAATGTTTGTATGATCTGCAAGTATTTGTCTCGGGTTTGGCCGTTTTCTATATATAATAGTAGCTGTTGCTCGCGACTTTGTCTGCATTTTTTTAAAGGAAATGTAGCTTAAACCCTTCCCCGGGATGCAATTTATCTCCTTGCCGAATTTTATTGATAAGTTTCAAACCAATCACCTGACCACCCATTTAAAAGATTCCATACAAACATTCACACCTCATATTACTCCTTTATGCGGGTTCTTTATGAAAAATCCTGACACACGTGTCCATTTATTTTGCATTTTAAGTATCCAAAACAAGTTTCTAAGAAATCACACCACCCGTTAAAAAGTTCACATACAAACTTTGACACCCCTTTTTAGCCCCTTTGTTAGGGTTATTTATAAAAAATCCTGAAAAACGTATCCATTTATTTTGCATTTCATTTATTCATATCAAGTTTCAATCAAATCGCACCACGCGTTAAAAAGTTTAATACATTCATTTTCACCCCTTTTCACCCTCTTAGGGGTTGAATTTCATTTATTTAGTTATTTATAAAAAATCCTGAAAAACGTATCCATTTATTTTGCATTTCATTTATTCATATCAAGTTTCAATCAAATCGCACCACGCGTTAAAAAGTTTCATACATTCATTTTCACCCCTTTTCACCCTCTTAGGGGTTGAATTTCAGAAAATCCCGCCTTAGTGGTGGGATTTGCTTCAAAAGAAGGCTACCTTCCAAATTTCAGCTTTCAAGCTTCATCGGTTTCGGCTCGGCGATGATGAATCTGCCAGTCAGTCAGGTTAAGCTCTTTTATAGGTATAGATGTATGTATGTATTTATAAAAAAAAGGGTTTCAGTGATGTGGTACGTATAACACAAGCTCTGCTTACATTGGGGCTAGATGACGCTGTGTTTAATGTCCGGTATTATTATTATTCGTATATCTGGTGTTAGTCTCATTTAACTGACCTAAAATAGCATATGGAATAGAATATGTAAGCTGTTGTACACATTATATAGCGTTAAAAACTGTTACCATTTTTAGGGTCTCACAGTCTACAAAAAAACATTTATAGTTTCGCCATTTTAACAAACATATCAGTCCGTTCGCTCCTTATCAAAGCTTTTGCTCGCAGACCAATTGTCTTATCGTGATGAAACTTTGTAAACTTTGTAAACTTTACAAAGTTATAAAAAACAATAGAAAACAAGACAAAGACAAATACTTGCAGATCATACAAACATTTGTCCCGCGGCGGGAATCGAACCTGCAACCTGCGTCTCAGTCGGAACTTACGGCATTGCGCCACAGAGGTCGTCAAAATAAGTCTGAGTGTGTGTGTCTTCGTTTCCTCTTATCAGCTAATAGGCTAAAAGGCTCTATAGAGGTTACTAAAAAATATTAAAAATAGTTGCACAAGTATATGATAATATTATGAACAAAATTATTATATATACTGGTAAGGTTGAATAGTGACATTAGACAGTTGAAGTTGGGAGGCGCTTATAAGAAAGGCCACTCTTTACTAAATTGAGATTCACGTGAGATTCACGTGTTTAGACGCTATATAATTGCGGAATAAGACTGCGGGAAGTCTTAGAAAATTAAATTCAGTAAACGAACAGCGTCAATTTCGGTTTATATAATAAATATTTCTGGACAATGTACACAACACCATCTAGTCCCAAACTAAGCATAGCTTGTATTATGGTGACTAGATGACTGATAGAATACTTATATATTTTTAAATACATACTTATAATAGTTTATAACACCCAGACACAGAACAAACACTTATGTTTTTAACACAAATGTTTATCCTGGGAGGGAATCGAACCCTCAACCTACAGTGCAGAAGGCAGTGCTACTACCAACTGAGCTGACAGGCCAGTCGATATTAAACTGTACTTTGGTTTGGGCAATATAAAATCTTTCGTATTTACGAAATTTTTGTCTGGTCAGGCGAAGCAACAGAATTACCACCAATGTCCACCAAAAATGGATATATTTATCGATTATAATATAAATATTTAATTAGCGTTAGCAGTGATTCCGTTGCATTTATAACCTAAAGAACTAAAATGTTGCTGTTCATTTCTTACTACATTCAAATGAAAGGGACAACGATAGTCTAACTTAGTACACATTAAATGATGAAATAATATAGTTACTACCCTAGTAAGGAAACTGGCATGTCGTTGTACCAGAAAAGTTCGAATGCACATTAATCTTTTTACCACAATGGTTCAAAATAACGAGTAACAGGCTATGACACAGTTTAATTTTCACACACATGTTCGTCGATGATTATATAACAGTTATCATGATCATCCACAGCCCGACTTCACTACTACTAACGTAGATACTCTCGTATGACCAATCTGGAGAAAGTTCAAAGTTAATTTATTGATTGAAGTACATTATGTAATAGATGTAGTTATTACATTTTAGTTACCTACATTTATTTACAGAAATGTACAAAATAATAAACAATAATGCTTTCTAATATTATAAATGCGAAAGTAACTCTGTCTGTCTGTCTGTCTGTCTCGCTTTCACGCCAAAACTACTGAACTGATTTAAATAAAATTTGGTACACAGATAGTCTAAGGCCTGGGAAATGACATAGGCTACTTTTTAATTGGAAAAAAGTGTTGTAAAGGGTTGAAAGAAGGGATGAAGGGTTGTATGAAGGTATTGTCATTTTCAGAACTAGAAACATAACATTTTAGGCCGTTGATCTCTACCAATATTATAAATGTATAAGTAACCCTGTCTCCCTGTCTCCCTGTCTGTCTGTTAGGTTTTCACGTCTAAACCGCTGAACCGATTTTGATGAATTTTGGTATAGAGATAGATAAATATTTAAATAAGTTGAGCTATCTAAGGACCGTTTAAAACGATCTATAGATAGCTCAACTGATACAGATCACTGCCAGAGGGCAGCGTTCCCAAGACACTGGCGGCGTTACCACGTGGAATGGCAATGCTAATACGCTGAGCCAGATAGGAACCAGCTCTTGGGTCACGCAATTTATCTACCAGACGTTGGATAATTTTGAACGCGGTGGGCTCCTGTTTCCCACGGGCCCAGGGTCACAACTCCAAAAGGCTCAAATATGGCTTTATCAAGATTGGCATATTTGCGCCTTTTGAGGTCCTCAGCACATTCAGTTATAATTAAATAGCAGATTAATGTAGAGCACAGTTAATAGTTCGTCCGAACCGTCATAACCTACTTTTGAAAAGCCTGGACTAAGTTCGCTACTTTCTGAGTATTATCGGACGCTTAAATTATTTATAAACATTTCAAAAATAATATGCTGAATCGATTTCTCGTCAACAATTGTTATTCTTTAGCAAATTTAATATAGTAAGCCAATGTCTTGAGAAGTACCGACGTGTTGAAAAATGTTTACTGTTATAGATTGTTTTCAATTATTATATTCATTTAAAAACTCTAACGGCACGAAACACTCACATATTTGACAAATTTTCAGTTGTAAATAATATATTGTGGTAATAAAATATAAATTAAATTGAAACCTCTACAAGCATTATAAAACGCGATCAATATTATTAATGTTTAGTTTACATGAGGTACATTAGATTAAATAACTTTAAACAATTTAGTATCTTTTTAAATAAAAGATATGTGTATTAGGTTTCACGTTATATTAAGTTTATAAAGTATCAAAGTTTGAAATCCACTTAATAAAAAAAACAATGTTTATAAGCGAAGCTGTCTATCGAAACCAAGGTTAACTTTTCACCACTTTAACTTTACCATCACGATTCTCTTCGCCACAAAACTTTCGAGCGTCATTGTACATACTCGAAACTCGAGACAGAATAACTAATTAAAGCCCGTAAGAGAAATCACTTCTGCGCTCGTCTGTACGCCGTGGGTACAACCACGTACAACTCAGTCTAACGTTGGTCGCGAAACGCGACAGCCTTCTTCGGGACGGGCCGTAACACTCCGAAAGAAAAACACGCCAAAGTGAAGTGAATAAAAGTGAATTCAAATCGAGGATGAACAAGTGAAACATATCAAAATATAGCTAGTGTATTTTTTAGAAAAATGTAGTTGTGTTGTCAACTTAAATGGCAAATAAAAAAAATAAAGTAGTGCGTTTGCCGTCAGTGGTAAGACTTAATGAATGTAATGCACCAAAAATGAAATGACAATTGTTTAGTGGCATGTTACAGGTTTTTACATACCTATATTTAGAGTAGGTAGATTTGCATGGCTTTGGAATGGAGTTTTGTTTTATTTGGAGTTTTTTTAGCTATATTGTGAATTTTATGACATGCACAAACACAAAACATAAAATGTTTTTCTAATAAGTACTTGTAGGTTTTAACTATTTCAACTTGTTTGTTTCGGAATCATTAAAATACTTTTGCGATTGTAATCAATAAATAATATGGAGTGGTTACGTTTGAGACGACTCTAAGATAACTCAACTAATATTTTTATTTGTTATTATAGTAATGTCAAATTCTCTGTAATTACTTTCATATGCCTGTTTATATAAACGTATATTTAAACGAAAATCGAATTGAACTTTACTGTCATAGTATAATTTAAATAATCATTATTCGTAACCAGATAAGATGATCCCAGCCAGTGTTACCAACTCAACTTGAAAACATACATGAAGTGTCAGAAGTGGTAGAATGCTTTATGGAAATCGGTAGATCGGCCCTAAGTTAGTAGATATACCAACACTGATATAACTTCATAGCACGGGGTGACCTTGTTCAACTCTCGTATTTTTTCTCACAAAGTTCAGTCTGACTCAGTCATCGATAAAATTATGATTGGCTATAAAATAGTTTGGGAATAATAATTAAATTTCAGCTGCGAGAGCACCGATTGCGATCTGTGTGACAAACAGACTGATATATAATATAGAATAGAATAGAATAGAATATAAATATTTTATTTGACACACAATACAAAACACTAGACACAACAAAAATAACAATATAGATAAAGTCAGAAACAACAGACAACAGAAAAATAACAAAAGAAAAAAATAAATAAAATCAGTAGGTAATAAATTGCTATAGTTTTGTGCCAATTAGTTCCCTCTGTATCGTGTAAGCTAAAGGGGTATATAAGTTATCCCTACTAATATTATAAACGGGAAAGTAACTCGAAGAATTTTGGTATAGAAATACATGGGATCTTGGAGAAAGACATAGGCTACTTTTTAGGTAGCCACGCGTGCGAAGCCGCAGGCAGCAGCTAGTGTATATATATATGCTCCTGTCTACGAGCTTAACTACATTCAACTTTTTCCTCAAAATAAAGCCTTAAACATATCAGAACAGCAGCTTCGAATTACAAATATAACCTTGGAGAAAGACATAGGCTACTTTTTAGGTAGGTACCACGCGTTCGAAGCCGTGGGCAGCAGCTAGTGTATATATATATGCTCCTGTCTACGTGTTTAACTACATCCAACTCTTTCCACAATATAAAGCTTAAACATATCAAATAAGAACAGCAGCTTGGAATTACATATATGGTAGATATCTCCATGATTACCTATCGATATTGTAAATACTAAAATATAAAATAAAAGCATAATTTTTATTAATATTTGATTAAAAAATGATGAGTTCTTCGAAATAGATAAAAACATGAGATATCTGAGTGAGCCGAACAAATTATGGCCAATAAACAAACAACGACTCAACAACAACAAAAACAAACAAAGCACAACGTCAACTTGAAAACATTCAAACTTCAGTAACAAGGGTCTCTTGAAGCAGCAAACGCTAAAATGTACAGTAGATACAGTGGTACTTAATGCCGCTTAACTTAACTAGCTTCACTTCTAAGCAAGAAACTAGTTTAACTATGTAAGTTGTGTCAAACAAATCTATGACATCGGTTTCATCCTATTAATAACTGTTCTATCGATTTGAAACTATGCACGTAAATACAATATTTTTGTATCAACGAGCTGATCTGATAGAGCAGGTGGATAGTGAAATTCTTTAATGGCTTTTTATTGTTAATGTTGTTGTGTTAATGACTCGTAAACCCCTCAAGTTTGGTTTCATGAGGTTTTTTGGACCGAAGTTCCTTATCACACGGTACGAACTTGGTGCTAGGCGAAAAAAGTGTAAGATTTTTCCGTCACAAATTTCCGTTACGACCCTTTCTCTAGTGTAGATAAACCAATAGCATGTACAGATGGAAAAAATACTGATAAAGTTTATAATGAATTAGATGAATATGAACTAAAATATAATTGAAATAATTTTGAAAACGCGGTGGGCTCCTGTTCCCCACGGGCCCAGGGTCTCGACTCCAAAAGGCTCAAATATGTAGGCCTTATCCAAACCAGCATATTTGCGGTTTTTGAGGTCCTCGGCACATTCAGCCGCCACACCAGCCCTAACGGAAGTCTCCGACAGATGGGATGCGGCCAGGGTGTCTACGCAAGTAGCATCCCACACTAATGGCCTACTCATCTCGCAAGGGACAAGAGTCATACCATCAGGCCTCTTACCATCATCACGTATCAGACCGTTGGGTTCGAGAACAGCTGGCAGCATTTTCCTTTAATTCATTCGTTATTTTTGGAATACATTTAATTGCTCTTAGACGCTAGAATTTTTCACTTGTATTTAATCAATTCTTTAGTTAATCAATAATATGACACGTTTATCAATAACTAGCTGACCCGGCCACGCTTTGCTGTAGCTCAGTAGTTATAATACGTTGAACCCATATACGCTAACCTCTAAAATTATCAGTTTTTTTCTACTATATTATGTATGTATTATAAATATAAACCTTCCTCTTGAATCACTCTATCTACTAAAAAAACCGCATCAAAATCCATTGCGTAGTTTTGAAGATCTAAGCATACATAGGGACAGACAGACAGCGGGATGCGACTTTGTTTTATACTATGTAATGATAATATACTACGATAGTAACTTCGTTCCAACCGAGTGTTCCACGACACTTACGCATTTTTTTAACAAGTCACATATTACACATGCTGACGAGGTTCTGATGATAGAGCCAGTTGGAAAGTGAAACTCTTGCAAGGGTTTTTTATTTTAAAACTATAATATCTTTGTTTTTACTAATGCTACGTTTGAAATAAGGTCTATTCACTAATCCTCAATAAGTTAAAAATGATTAAAATTTTATAAATCCTCAAGTGGAATCCTTTTTAAGGACGAGGTAAGCCACGTACCATTATGTCTGCCCCGTCAAAGAATCGTGTAATTTAACCTACAGACTTGTTCAATAGAAGTGTAATTGCACTTCCAAATAGATGGTTACTTCCATTCTGCCTGACGTCTCGTACAGGAAACTTGAGCTCCTTAATTATCCTACCTGCCTTACCCAAGCGTTCTGTAATTTCTATTCAATGTTAAACCATTCAGACAATTTCTACCGAGACGAAGATAAGTATGGGACGGTCCGGTATACACGTAGGTATACGATATAACCATGACGTAAGTATAATGATAATGAAAAATAATACTGCTTATTTTAGTGCCAGAGTATTGTCTTTTCAGGCCGAACTGTCATGGTTTAACAATTTTTGGTAGTAACCCCTTATTACGTAACTCGCAATTACTAGCAACGGGTGTGAATTGCGTGATAACTGCAGTCAAACACACTTTTTTTCGAAGTCCTCAAGGAATCCCTATTGTTTCGCCACGTCCATCTGTTTATCAGCCCGCTCCTAATTCGGAGCTCGTTCTAGCAACTCTAGCTCGTTGACTATTATTATTATGATCAAGCATGTTAATTTGTATGAGAGGCCTCTACAAAGTTATGAAATAATGTCTCGGAAAATATGTTTTTTGAGTTACGTACATGTAATGGTCGATTTTATTTTGATTTTACTACATCAAATGTGGCATACTGTTGTTTATTTATTTATTTATTTATATTTGGAAAACCAACAGCTAAAAATACAACATAATATTAAAAAAAGAAACAGAGAGCCAACAGGTTTTCACTGATGCAAACATTATAGTCAAAGGTGAGAACACTACTTTATCGCACCTTCATAAAAAGAGGCACATGTTCACTAACCAGATAATTACAAGAATCAGAGTTTCTTACTCAATAAAAATAAAAGGATATGAAACAAAAATAAAAACATCAAAAAGTATCTATATAACACCTGGGTTGCCTAGGTGCTAAAAAAAATCAGAGTTATGCAACGCCATGCCTTGACAATACTAATATTGAATGGATCAATGTCTAATAACTTACTAAAACCGTTGACGGTTGAACTCGCTCGCATTATAAAAGATTTTTGTCTGTCATTAGTAGAAGCTACAGGTACATAAAGAGGGGGGTTGAATCTGAACGTTCTATGCGGGATATTAAAATTAATTTTAAAGAGAAGGTCAGAGCAGTCAATATCATTAGAAATTATTTTTAACATAAATAAATAATCAGATATGTCACGACTAATTGATAAAGGCAAGTAGTGAAATTATTTGCAGAGGTTAATATAGTTACTAGAATCATAAGGGATATAAACTCTGTAGTATAGGTATCTTAAAAATCGTTTTTGAATGGCTTCAACACGATCTATGTAAGTGCCGAAGTTGCAGAAGAGGGCTGTTCGTGCAATTAATAACATGGGCCCCAGAGAATCACTTAGAGATAAGTTTAAAGAAATTAATATTATGACAGTGCCTTGTCAGTTTATATACGAAAATTTAATGTATGTGCACAAAAATGTTCATTTATTCAAAAAAAATTGCGATAATCATAGTATTAACACTAGAAATAAAGATAAACTCGCTATTCCCACTGTTAGGCTCGCTAAAGTTAATAAGTCTTTTATAAGGCAATGTGTACGCTTCTATAACAAGGTCCCAAGCGACGTGTTAGATTTGTAGATTGGCAAATTTAAAAACGTAATTAAACATAAACTGTCTATTAAAGCATATTATAAAATATCTGATTATTTAGAAGACAAAAAAGCTTGGGATGAATCTGCTCCAACTCGACTCGGCATCCGTAACAAAATTGTCAAGGATCAAACAAAAAAGTGTTAAGACCAGACAAGTTTCTTGCCGGATTCTTCTTGAACTGGGGTTAGGAGGAACCGGCACCTAGATTCACTAGCATGTAAGAAGACGATTCAAAGTGGTCCTTGTGATTGTAATGAATAAAGTTATTTTGAATTTTGAATTTTGAATTTTGAATTTTGCCATAGCACGGGTTCAATACTTGAGAAGAATATTCCAGATGGCTTCTAACAAACGAGCAATATAGTGTTATAAAAGTTTTAGCATTATTGAAATTTTTAGACACCCGCATAAGAAATCCTAAGGACTTTGAACCTTAACTGACTATTATGTCGACATGAGTATCAAAAAGTAATTTGGAGTCTGGATTTGGAGAACTCCAAGATCACGTATATTATTACTTTTAAGAAGAAGTTGACCTTGCAAGGTATAGAATTAGAATGTAGGTATAATATTATATTTTCGAGTAAATGTAATAAAAGAACATATATTTGGATTGCTTCGATCAGCTTGAAGGGCAATTATATCCTGATTAGATGACACAGTAGAGTAGATTTTCATGTCATCAGCGAAACAGAGTAAATTAGAAGACTTAAAACACAAGTCGATAAGTCGCCTACATATATTATAAAAAGAAGAGGCCCAAGCAAGGATCCCTGGGGGACTCAACTGGGAACATGAATCCAACTAGAAATATAATTATTAAGAGCAAAACCCTGACTTCTATTAGCAATGTAAGAAGCGAACCACCTCAAAAGATCTCCTCTTATTCCGGCTTGGCTTAACTTCTGAATTAGAGTGTTGTGATCAATTTTATCAAACGCTTTACTGTAATCTGTGTAAATAACGTCCACTTGCTGACCATTATCCATAGCTTTTGTAATATAGTCATTAACTAAAATGAGATTAGAAACTGTGGATTTGCCACTTAAAAACCCATGTTGAAAAGGACTAAATGTGTTCATTAAACTAGAATACAGTTGGTTAAATACTATCCTCTCAAAGATTTTGGCAATTATACAAAGTTTAGAGATGGGTCTATAGTTTGTTATCTCTGTTTTAGAACTTTTGTTAAGGACTGGAGTAATAAATGCAGACTTCCAAATCATAGGAACAGTATTAGAGGAAAGTGATAAGTTGAATAAGGTTGCTATAGTATAATGTATGTAATAGTATTAACACATTTAATAAGAAATTTAGACGAAATATTATGTTGTTGTTGATCTTAGGAAGAGGTTTCTTCAAGAGTTCTTTCGATACTTAATATTTATATTAAGCTTTGAAACCGTCAGTTAAGAGTCCAGTGACCCCCTATCGGCTAAACCGCTGTTTGAGAGGACCGTACTATATAGTAAAACTATATAGTTATAAAACCTGCTCACAAAATTTCACGAGAATCGGTTGAGAAATGCGACCTATAGAGGAGAACATCCGGACAGACGCCGTTCGAACGCCGTTCTCGCTTCGCGCTCGCTCGGTCAATTATGAATTATGTCGCTAATACTACTTTTACGTAATAACCCTGCGAGATATACAGATATACAGATTAACGAAAGCATAATTCATAATATGGTTCACTACAATTCAATTAAATTAAAATGAATATGAATGAACTCACTGCGGTTCACCGATATCGTACACTTATTACTTGTTTGCTATATTTTGCTATCATCACTCTATATAACGAGTTATATTCTGTGTCAACAATGCTCAATTCAATTCACATATATTTTGTATTATTATGTACAGTTTTGTACGTTCCGTCTGAAACGCAGAAAATAGTGAGTTCGTTCTGCCGCGGGGCAAATGTTTGTATGATCTGCTAATATTTGTCTCTGGTCTGAGTGTTTTTCGTTGTATAATATGTATTTCCAAAAAAAGTATTTACGTAATATATCAGTCATGTGGTTCTCATAACACAAGCTCTGCTTACTTTAGGGCTAGATGATGTGTGAAAAGTCCAGGCTTATTTTTTATTTTATTTATAAATTTATGTATATAAACTTTAATCATTAAACAATTTAGATATTGCAATAAAAACAGAATATATTGTCTTTTATAACCATTTAATTTTATAATAGAAGACTTATAGTATGTTTTTGGACACCACTATTTTTATAACGAATTTAACTTTGTATGCTTGGCTTTGTATGTTTTATGTGTGGCAACGAGGTAGCATATTTAACCGTGACACAATCCGGCACCACTGCCAGTGATCATGTTAAACTTTCACATTCGCTGACAAATCCTAACTTCCACACAAATGGGGTGTCCCCATTGTCAGGACAACCCATTTGTGTTGGGAATTGTTGTGACGTAATCGCATTTGACATTTCCGTGAGAGCGCAAGGCTTGTATAATTTCGGGTTATTTCAATTCCTTTTGTGGAAAAGCTAAATTTTTTATGAGCTTGCCGTTGCTCTGGTTTTTTTTACATTTACGTCGACAAATTTCACGTGATTTTTCTTATTGTAATGAGGGATTTTCCCGGCTATAATGTCAGAGTTAAAATCAGTCACTGCTCTGAAGGTTTTTGCTTTCTGAGTTTTAGGTTGAAGGTTGGGTTCCCTCCCAGACAAACCTTTTTGTTATGAACATAGGTCTTTGTATTGTATATATCATTAAATAGATAATAGATAGCTCGGTGCCAGCCGACCCACCCACCTCCTTCACCCACCTCAGCTTGCTGGAATGGATCCATGAACGAAAGTTTTGAATTACAAATAACTGCTCCGTAACTTGACTGATGCCACCGAAATCCTCCTCAACAGATGAACTAAGACCAATGATGATGATGATCATTAAATATCTATCAGTTATCTAGTCACCAATTTCAAGCTATGCTTAGTTCTGGGCTACATGGTGATATGTGCATAGTGCATTGACAACAAATATATATTTTGTCTATTTATTTATAATTTAATTATTGTTCATGTCTGCTAAACAGAAGTGGTCCTAACGGAAGACCAGCGCAGATTGTTGACTACAAGACTGCAATCCGCATATGCTGAGTTAGGGTCCATTTTGCGGCAACCGTTAATTGTATTTTTATTATATTGTATTTTTGTCTATTCGTCTGTTGTAATGTGTTGTGTGTGTTGCAAATAAAAACTTTTTCTATTTCTATTTCCTCTTCTATTTCTATTTCTATTAAATAAAATGTAAATATAAAATGAAATTTCGATGCACCAATGGCCATTGAGGAGGCTTTTGAGTAGCCTCGTCATCAAAGATGATCACAGACTCGTATGAGGAAAGATTAAAAAAAAAGGTTGTATGTCGTATAACCATCTATTTGACAGTACAAACCCGTCATCTGTTGAGTATTTTGGAACTTTTTATATTGAATCCTGAAATTTATAACACTCATTGCATAAAAAACATAAAACGAGAGAGCCTAACAGTAGTTGCATATGATGTTCATCATCACACTTCATCCTGAAGTGGATTATATAACAACACACTTCATACACAAAATCGTAGGTAAAGCACAGCTGATACGTTCTCCTTCTCTATTACCCTTTCTTTTTCTCTTTACACATACACATAATGTTGGCTGACAGTTCCAACCTCTCGGAAAATTTATATCATCTGACAGTCAACTCTATCACCGCGAGCGCTTATTGGTAAAAATCTAATAGCGCGCGCTTTCCCGGCTTCCTTCTCGAAATCACACCCACAGATTGCAAGAACGCGAGCGGAATGATTTAAAACATAGGAAATATGGGATAGGAACATAGGAAGTTGCTATGTAAACACTACTTCTTCTTTCGTATGAGTTGATGGCCAGCTGTGGTAAAGGAGAAAATAGGTCTACCGAAGCTCTTCGTCATGGTCTGCTATGTTAATAATGTAAGGTTATCTTTATTTTCAACCTCATTCTCAAGAACCAAATGTTAAGTTAGTATTTTTATTAATTTAATAAATAAATAAATGAATAATCCACGACATTTCACATAGCGTGATGTGGTCTCAAAGTAAGCTTGTGTTATGGGTACCAAATGCCTGATATACTAATTACATACCTTATTTTTTGTAAATACATACATATTATACATAGAAACACCCAGACCCGAGTCAAATTGACAAGTTGACGACTTCTGTAGCACAGTGGGCTTAGGTCCGGCTGAGACGCAGAAGGTTGCGGGTTCGATTCCCGCCGCGGGACAAATGTTTGTATGATCTGCAAGTATTTTTCTCGGGTCTGGGTGTTTCTATGTATAATATGTATATATTTACAAAAAAAGAAGTATATAAGTAGTATATCAGTCATGTGGTACCCATAACACAAGCTCTGCTTACTATGGGGCCAGATGATGCTGTGTGAAATGTCCGGGATTATTTATTTATTCATTATTATATATAAATACTGCGGCGGGAATCGAACCCGCAACCTTCTGCGACTCAGCCAGACCTTAGCCCACTGCGCCGCAGAGTTACTACAATACCCCTTTTTCGCTTCTTGGATAACGAGATACCCAAGACTGATTGTTCCCGTTATATTATCCACTCGATGTTGCTCGGATTTCAACAATATTTATGGAGTGGGCGACAGAAAGGGAACACCACTTTCGTGATGAAACATGTCAGCATCGTGTAGATCTGTCTTTAAAGGAGCAAGTTTATTACTTCTCAAGTGTTTCGTTAAAACCATAAAATAATTAATTTGGATAATCATTTAGTAAGTACTTAGGTTGTCTTTCAAATTCAGCAATTTATTCGTTTAAAAACGTTTTTTGACGTGATAACGTCTCAAATCGATGAACGCCGGCTGCACGAACGTATTAGCATAATTCATTGTCACTTTCCGCCTGAGCCGAGCGTGCAAGCGAGAGTGCGGAACAAGCGATAGAGAGGCACTATCTAAGTGTTTGGCTTGTAACGCCGATTTAGCGTTACAACGTTATGACGTTATCACGTAAAACTATCGTTCGATCGATTTTTTAATTTTTTAATCCTTATTTTTATTGTACACAAAACATTTACATAATATTAAGTTAAACAATAATGGCATGTAAACAAGTGAGCTTAACCCTAAAAAGTTCAAGTAAAAGTTCTCTTCCAGCAAACCTTCGGATATGAAGATATTAAAAACGAATAGGTCGGTATGAAGTGTACAAAACGGAAAGGAGAAAGAGTTCATTCAGAAATACTAATACAAATAAAAAGAACTAATAGATAAATACATCTAAATAATATATAAAGTAATATGGTAACTATTATAAACTATTATGGTATTAATAATTATATTAAAAATAAGAATGTATTGGTAATTATTACCAATACATTCTTCTTTTTATATGAATTAGATGCTGTATCTTCTAAGGCAGATGGACCAGTAAACAATAGCACCTAATTATTTGAAAGGTAGAAAGAAATATTTTTTACTAGCTCCCATATAGGGATTACTTGTGCCACCAACTTAGGGTGGCTAGCGGCTTCTAGAAGCAAATTAAAGATTTATAATAACAACCGTAATAAAAATTATTATATTAGTTTTCATATCGTGTCATTCATTTCGAACCAGAAAGAATTAAAGTGCGCCTCAGAGGCTCCTTTCGTGCACTTGGCATATGTCTTTAAAATGCGCTTCACAGGCTCCTTTCGTGCACTTGGCATTGTCAAGTCAAAGTCAAAAGATACTTTATTCAATACAATCACAAGGATCACTTTGAAACGACTTACATACATATGTGTTTGAAATGCGCTACATAGGCTCCTTTCGTGCACTTGGCATATGTCTCGAATTTTTTTAGTTGTTATACTAGTGTTCTGTAGGTATTGGACATCCCTAACATAATATTTTGTATTTTTATGTATAGTATTTAAACGAGTAACTGTAAATTAAAATTGAAAGTGACATAAATCATTAATTTGGGTTATTGTATTACTAAGTGATCGACCGATTGCGAATGACAAGCAACTTACAAACATTCATTTAAGTTACTTAAAATAAAAAATGAGAAGATATATTATTCATAATATTTAAACAACCTAATACTAGTTTGAGTGTCAACGTCACGTCCTGAGTTTTTTCAAAAGATTCATTTACAGTAAGCGGCATTTTATCTTAAATGAGGTGTTTCGAATGGAAAAACCACTTAGAAAAATAATATACCTAACCTAACAACCTAACCAAAAATTCTGGATTTTATTATTAATGAATTCATCGTCAGTTTCGTTCATTTTTCGCTTTCTCAAATTTATACCGCTCGAGTTATTAAAAAAGTATCTCATCATGAGTCGCTATATATTTTTTTATTCGGTCGTTTTATTATTCCTCTTACTATAATTATATAACTTTTGTTGTCAATAGGTGTAAATTCAGCATCTGCTGTTAATAGGTAGTTAGTAGCGCTGTTTTTCAACTTACGTAGATTCATAGTCACTCCTTCTAGATATATTTCAATATTTGATTCTATAAAATAAATATATTTTAAAAATCATTAAAATAAGACGTACTTTAATGGACTGTAATAGATAAGAAATAACCTAAACAATGTTAGAAATATTATAAGCAGTAATATTATAAGAATTCTGTTTTTTATCAATAAGTAATTGTATGTTATTCTGTACATTTCAGTAATTCAATTAGCAAATTAATTAATTTAATTTAATATAATTTCTATTTCTATAAGTGTATTTTTGGCTGGAAGTGAGCTACAGGCAGCTGACTGACTTCATATTATTCCGGTCACTTTGCTATTGTTGCTTAAACGTAATTGCTGTAATTATTTTAGAGAGTAAAATTGACAAAAACTATAGTTACCTTTATTTGGTTGTTTACTACGTGTTAAACTGAATATCACAATTTTTTCCATATTTTCCTTCGGCGATTTCTTAGATTTGCAATGCACGATACTTTTAGTCCATTATCTTTCCTAAACAAACACAAGGTTTAAAATCAGGACACAAAATGTCTGACAAAGTTTTCTAGTAGGTTTATCGGAAGTTTTATAAGTAGTTGAGTGAAATTTGGCAATAAATCGGCCGTCTTTGCTATCACGTTGGTTGATAGGGAGTTTCGTTAGTGGCTGAAAAATCTAACAACTAGTTGTCTAACACTGCTTTGTAGAAACATAATCTGTATATGAAATGAAATGAAATAAATAAAATATAAATAATAAATAAATTTGACGCATATTTCACTCAGCATCATCTGGGCCTAAAATAAGCAGAGCTTGTGTTACGGGAACCACATGACTGACAAATTATAATACTAATATACTTTTTTTGTAAATACATATAAAAACCCAGACTCGAGAGAAATACTTGCAGATAATAAACACATTTGTACCGTGGCGGGAATCGAACCCGCAATCTTTTGCGCCTCAGCTTAGCCTACTGCTCCACAGAGGTCGTCTTTAATTTATTATTAATATTTAATTTATAATTTTTTTGTACATTTGTACACTTTTGTTTATCCTTTCCATCCAAAGCGTTGCCTGGAAGAGATCGCTATTAGCGATAAGGCCGCCCATTGTGCAATTTATTTCTAATGTGTCTTCTGTATTCTCTTTGTGCACTGCAAAGTGTAATTTATTTAGGTATTTTCTAATTTAACATAATGAGACATAATACAACATGCATTCATTCAAGTCTCTTTTTTATTGAACAGACTCAATTGTAGGTAATTTATTACAATAGTCCGACACTGACAGATTAAGGCATACTATGGGCAGATGAATTGGACGATCAAGGGTCTCTGTAGGACGATCGTGCTATTTACCAAAGTGCTTACCGTTGAACGGAATTGTTTTGGCTGAGGTTCCAATTTTTCGGATATGGTTAATCTGGATGTCAAGATGGTACCGCGCTATTCATTTTTTAGGATTCCGAAGTCCACAAGAAATCTGTATTAGTTTTATCGTGATTAGATTTTGCACGGTATTACGTATTAGTTACCCCTACAAAGCTATTAAAAACATAAAAATAACGGTTTCTAAGGATACATCCCCTGCATGTAAAGTGGTGTTGTTCTTTTTATATTTTACTACCCTATCGTGTGGTATATCGTAGGATCGGTCTTCCAGATAGGTCTTTGTAAAAATCGTTTGATAAATTTATTAAGCTTTGATGTTGCCATTTTTGTAGAGGTCAGCTTAACCCCCCCTCCCTTTTGAATGTCTGAAGAAAGCCGAAATATTTTACAAAATGGTTAGATTTATAATAAAATTGTAAGAAAAATATTCAGGCTTCGCCAGATATTCAGTAACAGCAAGATTTGAAAATCTAAAAAAGCGGTTTGTCTTTGGGGACTGCCGATAGTAGTGAAAACTGAGTAACGTGAATTGCATCGTCGAGCTATTACATTATTGTTATTGAATTATTTTTGGTTTGTATAAAAGTGTTAATGACGAGTTTCACACTGTTTGTTCACTCAAATAGTACACATTTATACACAATAAACACATAGCTCATGGAAAGCGTTCGGTGACGATGACGCGCGTTCCCTGATTTTTGTTCACCCCTATCTAGAGAAAATAAAAAAAGTAAAAATGGACATTCTAAGTTCAGCCAACCACGTTTTCGACAACCACAAGAACTGTGCGTCATATTTTTGCAAGCCCGAAAATTATATCGACGAAGCAAATCAATGATTTGACTAGTGCCTGCGTAATCCCAAAAACTAGAGTGCCTAAAGAAGTTTTCTTAAAAAATAAACAAAAAAACTTTTTTTTTATTTGTCTATGCTATAAGATGGTGTTGAATTGCTTCAGACCATTATTCATTCTTAACCTTCAGAAGCCTTCAGCCTGTAAGTGGTCACATGCGCTAGGTCAATTTCTATTTCTAAAACGGTTTATTCGTTGACTCTTCTGATCGGGCTACAGTACCAGATAGTTTATCTGTAACCTTCGATCAAAAACTACTCTAGCTATCAGATATCGAATGGAAGCAATTACTAGACGGTTGATGTCTATTGCTACTGACAGATGCCAATACTTTGTATCAAAACATATTCTATATTTGGTGGAAACGTAAAGGAACATAAAGATATATATAGACTGATATTTTCATGAAAATAAAAACTCTAATTGTTTTCAGTAAGTGGCTGTGGCCGATTATTTAATTATCCGTACATGGAATGTTCTTTCGTTGACCGATTAACTTCGGCAGACATTGAACGATTTCTAATCGGCCGATAGGATACCTACAGCAAGGATTTCATTGAATTATAATAGAATAGAATAGAAAAATATTTATTTTGAGTCCTTAATATACATTTGCATACTAAATACATACTAAACACATACTAAACTTAACCCTACTTAAAACGTCTCTCAAGCAAAACAATCAAAACACCAGAATCAGACACGTTCAGTCCCAACTGATCGGCGTTGCGCCAGATGTCACTAAATTATCGTTCCTATGCTACTGCAATTTGCATCGTTATAACTGGCTATGAGGTTATAATACTATAATTACGTTGTAAAAACTAAAAAGAAAACTGACTTTATTGAATATAAAAATAATAAATAAATAATACCGGACATTTCACACAGCGCACCGTCATCTGGCCCCAAAGTAAGCAGAGCTTGTGTTATGGGTACCACATGACTGATATAGTACTGTCATACTTTTTTTTTGTAATAAATGGTTTCGGAGTAAGCGAAAATATCATAAAATAAAAATTTTGGGTTTTTGTAGATTTTTAAAAACGCGCTAACCGATTTTGATAAAATTTAAATGCGACGTTTACCCTTTAAAATGAAAAAAAGAATTTTCAAAATCGGTTCAGGCGTCTTTGAAGAATCGGTAAACATACAAGAAAAAACCGATGAAGTGAGAACCTCCTCCTGTTTTGAAGTCGGTTAAAAAACATTACAGCTTTACTTGCGTCGGAGATAACAATCGTGTGACAGAAGAATATGACACTTTCAACGATTTTCTATGCATTGGAGGAGGTTCTCAATTCGTCGGAATCTTTTTTTTTTTATTGATGTTCACCGATTACTCAAAAACGGCTAAACCGATTTGAAAAATTCTTTTTTTGTTTGAAAGGGTATACTTCACAGGTCCCATATAAATTTTAACAAAATCGGTCGAGCTGAAAAATCAACGAAAATCTAAAAATTGTATACATCGATAATGTTTTCATGTACTTCGATACCTCGCTGTCTCATTGGAGCGGTGCGTTTATTTGGCCTACCCATATTATATATATACAAAATACATCTACTTTCCACTAAAAATTTATTATAGGCTCAAATTTCATTCAATGAAGTCTTTTCAATTGTTTCTCTTTAGTTTTTAAAACGTAATTATGTTTAAATACAATTTAAATTGTGCTCTGATTGTAACCGTGTGTTTCATGTTATATTTGACCTGATTTTATATCACGTCTTACTGTAGATGATATGAACGTTAAAACATGACTACCTGTGTACAAACGCTTTCTAGAAACCATAAGAATGTTACAATTGGATCAAACAACGTCGCTTCACACAAGAAAATCTATTTATTCCAATGATTGTAATATAGCTTTGTTTATGATAGCACTGATTCAATACCTACAAGTAATTTAATACCAGCATCTTTTATTTATGGATTACAAGAAATCTAATTTAAAGAAAAACTAAAAAAAAGTGTGCGTCTCGGGATGCGCGACAGAAGGGATAACTTAAACTAATCTAACTAGCGATGTGGGTTAGAGTGAGAGAGGAGGAGCCTGCCTACCACTGCCGTATGCGTGAGAGAAGGGATAGCCAGCCAGACTGGCGCCGTAACGCGTTACGTAACGAAGCGGTAGGCAGACTCCCATTAGAAGTTAACGCTTCAATAAGTCATTTAAATTAATAGTGTTTTTGGGGTCCATATGCTTAGTCTTATATGGACCTATGTGGCGCTGTAGGGCAAGACCCGGCTGAGATACAGAAGGTTGCGGGTTTGATTCCCGCCGCGGGACAAATGTTTTTATGAATATCTGCAAGTATTTGTCTCAAGTATAAGTATTGGTCTGGGTGTTTCTATGTATAATATGTATGTATTTAAAAAAAAAGTATATAAGTAGTATATCAGTCATATGGTACCCATAACACAAGGTCTGCTTACTTTGGGGCAGATGATGTTGTGTGAAATCTCCGCCATTATTATTATTATTCGTGAACCTAATCTGAAATCTAGTGGCAAGTTACACAAATCCATTACACCAGCCAAACTCGGCTAGTTTAAGCAAAGTTTTGGGTCCCCGTAGCCCAAGAAATAGTAGCTTAACATACAAAAGGAAGGAAGGAGAAGGAGTTGCGTATTGCATCATAATGTGGATGTAACAAAAGAGTGTAAACCTGACGAAACGTCGGGTAAAGTAGGTAAATAAACGCGATAAATACCCGTAAATATTTATAATAATGTGGATGTAACGTTCTATAGGATCCTAATCTGGCAAGTAAATTGTATCTGAAGCAAAATATGTTTCAGATAGTATTTTCGTCAATAATTGGACTTATTTTTCTAACAGAATGAAACTAATATGGGTATAAGTTATGTAGCTACAAGCAGCTACGTTTTTTGGGTGGGATATCAGGAAATACGAAAAATATATTGAAACGGAACTGTGCCATTTCGCTCCCTTCTCAATTTGATGTATTACGCAAATATACGAATCATCTTGTACCTAACACGTAGGATATTGAACTGAACCACTCTGTCAAAAACTAATCAGAGGTTTCAAAGACTGATGTGTTTTTTCATACTCTAATTTTGAAACTCCTTAAAATCGTTATTATACGACTTATGCTTCTAAAAAGGTGCACGTGTATAACTTTGTGAAAGCACAGATGGAATCGATAACGGTGTTTTGAAGTGATAACATCTTATAGGAGGGTAAACAGCTTCTTTACGTAACGCGTTACGGCCCCAGTCTGTCTGGCTTCCCTTTCTCTCACGCATACGGCAGCGGTAGGCAGGCTCCTCCTCTCTCACTCCTAACCTACAGCGCTATTTAGATTATTAAGTATCACTTCTGTCGGGCGTCCCGAGACGCACACGTGTTTTCTTTTCTTTCATGTAACATTTCATAAACAGGGATCAGCCCCGGGTCAGTACAACTTACAAGTATACTATAGGATTTATGTTACAATCTTTAACAAAATGTTGACTTCGAAAGATTATAACAGTATTTGAATATGGTTATTAAACGCCAGGGGCAACGTTTACCATAAAACTTAACAATAACACGAGCCACAAGCGGAAAATCACTTTACTTTGGCCATAAACTTTAATATAATACGTTAGTAAAATAATATAAAAACTAAGGTAAAAAAATTAGGAGAACAAGGAACGCCGTAGGGAACAGAAATTATGAAATTATTTTAATCACATTTTTTAGATCTTATACGTCTTTTAGCTTGTATAACTTATTTTGTACAAGCTTCTGCTTGCGGGTTCGTATGCTCACACAAAAGTATGACTATTTGCTATTCTGAATCCAGGGCCGACCGCGGTAATTTTGAACATGTGACCCAAAGCTAAACCAAAGTCAAAACGTTATTTTTTACACATTTCGTTGCGCGCTAATCACCATAACGTAAACGATTTAGCTCGAATTTGGATTATACGTTGATCAAACGTTGCGGGATTGCGTTATTTTTGACAGTGCTTTCAAATGAACGTTTTTTATTTAGTACATACTAGGATGTACTAAATCAAAAACGTTCATCTGTGCATAGAGTAATACTAGGTACTTATATATATAAATTTATTCGATTGGTAAAATCAACGATTGAATCGTTCAGGAAGAATAGCGCGGTACCATTTTGATATTCAGATTAGCCATATCCAAACCTTTGCCAAAACCAATCCGTTAAATGGCAATTACGTTGATAAATAGCGCGATCGTCTTATAGATCCGCTCAGTCGTTTAATCTAATCTAAATTTAATTTAAACAGCCACAGTTCAAAATAAATTTAGTTCAAGCCATCGGAGCCAAAAGTGTTACAGACCTACAATGCGCTGTCTATATAGACATAGACATATTTTGACATAGACATTTGTTTATTTACTGAATAAGCACAAATACACATCAATAATAATAATTACGTTTTAAAAACTAAAAAGACAACCGACTTCATGTATACAAAAGCAAAAAATCTAAATTTTGTTTCTTCCAAGCAGATAACATATTATTTGTTGTATTTTTTTTTAAATTAAATACCTAACTACTAAACCGAATTTTATGAAACTTATATGGGACCAATCGGAGAGTATATCCGATTTGGAAAAATCTGATTTCATGTTATACATTACGAAGTTATGAGGTAACAAACATAAAAAATTCATGTATAACATGAAATCAGATTTTTCCAAATCGGTTCATAAATTACGAAGTTATGAGGTAACAAACATAAAAAAAGCAGTCGAATTGAGAACCTCCTCCTTTTTTAAAGTCGGAAGAAAAAGAAGATTTAACAATATTAGGTAAAAAGAAAGTAACTTAAATTAAAAAGTAAAGAAGAAAATACATTTTAGAAGCAGAAAATTATTCTGCGTACTTAACAGTGCTACCTACATAACAGTGCTGTGTGCTACAGCAGCATGTGTGCAACAAATTCCACGCTAACTTTGCTGAGTTACAAAGTAGCCCAATAATATCGTAACTCGTATCGTACTCGTAATATTGCGGACAAAAAATGTATTAGCAATGTTTCTCTCAAAGTTCCAAATATCCTGATACTCGGATAGCAACATATCCGAACAAATCATAAATGAACATAATAAGCTCACAAGAGTAGGTAATAAGGAATAAGTTTGGTACACGCCTAGCTTGTTTATTGACAAAATACATTTCTATATCTCACAACATTACGAGGTTGTGAGATTTTAACGGAAAACTTATATATTTTTTTTGTTATTTTAGTGCATAATATTGACCATACGCTAAATAATATTACAATCTAGCCAAATAAGCTAATGAGTCATTTTGTTATGACATAGTTTTATTAAATAAATTATACCTAAGAATGTGTCCAATAGCACTTTTTTTACAGTCTCTAGTTAAGGGGAAGATACTTTTTCTTGTGTTTTTATGAACCTACTTAGTTACTTATCACTTCACTGTTGTCAAACACTACCTCAAATGGCTTCTTCCGTTTGAGCCTTCTTACAATGTCTGTAATGTTGAGGAGCTTGATTGACGCCTCGACATTCACATGGTGATGAAGCCTCTGTTCGTGAGCTTCTGCATACTTTTGTTTTACCTTATCGACGAACTCTATCCTGAGAAAACTTCTGCATACTTTTGTATTACCTTATCGACGAACTCTATCCTGAGAAAACTTCTGCATACTTTTGTATTACCTTATCGACGAACTCTATTATGTGAAAACTTCTGCATACTTTTCTATTATCTTATCGACGAACTCTATTCTGAGAAAACTTCTGCATACTTTTGTATTACCTTATCGACGAACTCTATCCTGAGAAAATTTCTGCATACTTTTGTATTACCTTATCGACGAACTCTATTCTGAGAAAACTTCTGCATACTTTTGTATTACCTTATCGACGAACTCTATTCTAAGAAAACTTCTGTTACATTCGGCCTTACTTATGAACGCCCCTCAACTTGATTTGAATACTGGTTTGAAATATCTAGTGACACGATAAGAACTTGAACACCGCTTGAACACTGCTGAAGAAGCACCCTGTCTCTATTTGTCACTATCTAACAAGAAGATACGGCACTATTTTAAACATTAACTTTTGATAAAAGTCGAGAGACGGTATACTGCCTTATGTTTATTTTATACTAGCTGGTGCTTGCGACTTCGTCTACGCAGGATTAGTACTTTGAGTAGCTTATTTTCTTCCCCAAGGTCCTATCTATCTTTATACCAAAATTCATCTAAATTATAATAAGGAATCGTTATATTTCGGACAATTCACAAAATCTTGATACATTATAGCAATTAATTGAATTAAATCCATTCAGTAGTTTTTGCGTGAAAGAGTAACAAACATCCATACCTACAAACTTTAGCGGTTATAATATTAGTAAGGACTAAAATTTATATCAATATCATTCTGAAGATATTACTTTTCTGAGAAGGTATTTTTAAGGAAGGTATTTTTTGATAATTTTAGAATAGAATATAAATATATTATATATTAAAAACCAAAATAGCAATTTAAAGTCCACTCAAAGTGAAAGTCAAAACATGTTATACTACGTGTAATATTATAAAGTGGAAAGATTTGATTGTTTGTTTGTTTGTATTGAATAGGCTCCAAAACTAGTAGACCGATTTGAAAAATCTTTTACCGTTAGAAAGCTACACTATCCCCGGGTGACATAGGCTACTTTTTATCCCGGGAAAATTGGTTTGTCCTGGGAAAAATCAAAATCAAATTTAAATTAATTTAAATTTATAATCCTGGACATTTCACACAGCATCATCTGGCCGCAAAGTAAGCAGAGCTTGTATTATGGGTACCACATGACTGATATACATACTACTTATATACTTTTTTATTGTAAAAACAAACATATTATACATGGAAAAAGCCAGATCAGAGACAAATACATGCAGATCATACAAACATTTGTCCTGCGGCGGGAATCAAATCCACTGCGCCACAGAGGTCGTCAATTCTGTACATTTCTGTAAACTAAATAAATTAAATCAAAAACCTTTGGTACTTGATTTAATTTATTTGTTTTCTTATACTTAAATGTTAATGCTAGTAAATGTGTTTTTAAAGAAGGTACTGAAAGTAGGTACTGGTAAACAAAAATATATGGAAACAAAAATTGCCAATAAACATCTCAGCTAAGGTAATTCTTCTTTTCCTCCACATACGAGGTAATAAAACACGCTGGCTCAATAAAGTCTTATATTGTGGTGTTATTCCAAAGTCCTTTGGACTGCCCTCCTGAATAGTAAGTGGCGATGCGACTTGGATAGCTGATACATATCGGTATCAGCTATCCAAGTCGCATCGCCACAAGCTTCAGAGATCCTATACATTTTGATAAACACGGGTTTACTCACGTATTACTTTGGAGACTGATGATGGAGATGACTGCATTAGTCTTCAAATTATTGGGGTTTAGTCTCCCTGCTGACGAACAGAAGAGCTAGCAACAGAGAAGGAAAACTTGAAACAAACCCGGCTCGGTGCCAGCCGTTATGTAACTGCAACTGGACCGACACCGCATGTACTAAGTCGTCTTTCCTGCGGGTCCTATCGGCAAGGTCGAGAGGTTAGTGTGGGTATCTGAGAAGGCCTGCGCTATCAAACAGAATCCAACAGAATGGCGTCAGTGGAGAGGAAACTTCACGCACCTCAGCTTGCTGGAGTGGATCCATTAACGAAAGTTTTCAAATTACAAATGACTGCTCTGTAACTTGACTGACGCCAGCTAAATCATCTTCAGATGAACTAAGGCCAATGACTTTGTCAATGGAGGTACCTACACTGTTTCTAATTCTCATTTACTCATTTCGTTTGGCTGACAACGGTTCTCAACTTTATTAAAAAGTTTCAACCTCCAGCATTTTAGATATTTATTATTTGATAAGAAGTTGATTTATCCCCACAATAGGCCTTCGTATTTCGCTGTGAAATCGCATTTTCTCGCAGACTACCAACTTTTTGTAAAAAAATTCAAAGCCTCTTTGAAGATTTTCTAGTCTTTGACTATTCAACGTTCGCAAAACTACTCAGCTTTTCAAGTGCCTAAATAGTTTCTTCCTTAGCCACTTTAAACTGGAAGTGTTAAAAAAATGTAGTAAAATGTAGTATAATCGAATTTCGGAAGGATTTCTATTTACTAGTGGTCGCCTACTGGTTGCAATTCGACCATAATTAAATAATAATTAACGTATTTTTTATGAATAATTTAATATATATATTAGCATTCTGCACTCCTTCTCTATATAAACTATAATTGCAAAATTTCATACTCCGCGCAATATACTAGCGCTTTTGTACTGATGTAGGTGTGTGTTAATACTCCGTCCGCGCAATTTTCGTAAAAAGGGGTACAAAGTTTTTGCTTCACGAATTCATATTATATAGATTATTTATAACCAGATGATGTGAACTTTGCACCGCCTAAAAACAATGAGGCGAATAAAAGAAAAAAATAAGGAATTCAAATTGGTCGAGCCATATTCGAGTTTTTGCGAAAGTGACGTACGGCAATTGTTTTTAATAAATAAAAAGATTAGACAGCAAGAAAATAACTCGCGAATGAATATCACAGTTCTGTAACGCCAAATTCGTGAAATAGCTAAACGGAAACTTGAAAATCCTGGAAATGGTTTTTCAACGAAGGTTTGTGCGGCTAGCCGGCAGCGTGGCATAGCTGTCTGGAGAGTAATTCTGTTAATTTCCTTAAGCTCGATTGGAATCAAACCGCAGCCGATTGACAGCTTTTTTTGCGACAGACGTGTTTTCGCATTCTGCTAATGAACGACTCAGCTTACGCTTGGTTTAAGAAGTCGCCAACAATCGAATATATTCTTTTGTTTGGACATGGAGATAAAGGAATATATTTTTAGGTAATTATCGAACCGTAATTGGAACCGAAACGTAGATGGATTGAATTATAACGGTAACCGTTGTAAATTAACAGAATTGAGGCCCTGGTTCCTATATATGCTTTGACTTTCATACTTTGATGGTTAAGGCCGATAAAATCAATGACATGTGATCTTTGGATTTAGGTCGTACGGTCGCATGTGATCTATAATCGTTCAAGGCCTTGTTAAGGCGTGAATGACATGTGGGACAGCTCTGGTCCATATTACGTAATCACATCCGTAATATATCACACAGGAAACCAAACTGATTGGAAACCAATATCAAATGATTTACTGACTTGCCTGATAATAACTTAAATAAAATTGTCAAGTTGGAAACCCTGGGTTACTGTACCTATCTACCTAACTACTTACTTCACCATCAGAAATCAGAAAGCACGAAACATTGCTCTTCTAAATAATAGATATAAATAAATAAATAATGCTGGATATTTCACACAGCATCATCTGGCCCCAAAGTAAGCAGAACTTGTGTTATGGGTACCACATGACTGATATACTACTTATATAACTTTTTTTGCAAACACATACATATTATACATAGATACTACTTGTAGATTACATAAATATTTGTCCCGCGACGGGAATCGAGCCTTCTGTGTCTCAGCCGGACCTAAAGATAAGTTGGATTGAAAGACAATTAACTTTGTTTATGAAAAAATATCGCCATACATACACACTATGCGTCATGGTCATGTAAGTTTGTAAATAATGTTTTAACATTACAGCATAAAAATATTAAATTGATAAACAAATATATAAATAAATAAAACAGAGTGACGTGCAACGAAGTAATCTTATGAGGGTTATTTTTTTCTTATTTATTTATTTATGAATGTTTAAATTAGATATAACTTTACAGCTTACACTAATGCGTTATATCTAGGACGGATACTTAATATAATATGAAATAGAGAAACAAGAAACTTAAACAAAAGAAACGAAATCACAATACATAACAATTACTTACATAAAAAAAAACTAAACATTTTACAATTCCTACTTAAACTTAGAACTTTAAACATACCTTAATAATAGTTAGTTAGTATTACTTAATAATATTGTTCTCACAAAAGTTAAGGCAAGCACGTTCAATCATCTTCCATTCATCCGCAAACACATCGAAGTGAGGATGCTTGGTGATGATCGCATTGAGATTGCGCTGCGCACGGGAGATAGGCGAATGTTGACAATACAGTGTCCGTGCCCGCACTGGCTCTAAAAGTCGTACGCGGCCAGGGCGGAACCTAGCACGCTGTTCTGGGACGCATAGCTTGCTGGCTTCAGTTAGAAGAAAAGGACTATCGGCAACACCCCTCAGTATGCGGCACAAAGATACAGTTTGCTCGTAGAGTCTTCTAGTTTCAAGAGAGTTAAACCCTAAAGCCCCTTGAAGATATAGCGTTGGATACAATGGATAGTAACCGTAACATATAAATACAATACATGTTACGGTTACTGAGTTACTGATAAGAATCTGAGAAATCTTTTTTGAACCATTTCTAACATCAGTGAGTATGTAACTTCATAAGGGTTCCATACAGCGGCACCGTATTCAACTTTTGTTCTGATTAGAGAAGTGTAGAATAGTCTTATGGCATGTATATTCGTGAAGCTTTTACAGTTACGTGAAACAAAACCTAATCTTTTAAAACAAGTGACGGTTAGCAAGCGGATATGGTTGTGGAAGTTTAGCTCCGTGTCGTGTCGATTTGTGTCACTCCAAGCCTGAATTGCGTTTATGTCATGCTGCAGATCTTTGCAGTCTTGGGGCGTTTTGATCTTAATAAAGATCTTGACATCGTCTTCGTAAATCAGACAGTTCACCTTACTCAAGCACTTATAAGTTACGGAAACCTAAAACTATAAAAAGAGAACGTTTAAGGGGGCCGACCGCGGTAATTTGAACAGCTAAACCAAAGTCAAAACGTTATTTTTGACATATTTCGTACCACGCTAATCACTATAACGGAAACGATTTAGCTCTAATATGGATTATACGTTGATCAAACGTTGCGGGATCGCGTTATTTTTGACAGTGCTTTCAAACGAACATTTTAAATTTAGTACATCCTAGTAGACTGTGCGTAGAGCAAATAGCTTGATCGCCTAACAGTTTACTACTAAAAGTAAAATCAAGTACCTTATAATTTATTTATTATTTCTCTACAAATAACGGTTTACCACTACGAAACGTTAAGTTGATAGTTAACAAGTACCTGCATACTAACGTAGAACTCAATTCAATTCAATTCAATTTATTCATACAATTTATAACATAAAAGTACATCAACCAAAGCATTATAAATACATTTGTTACGATTATTTACAGAATTTCATCAATTGTATAGGAAATGTCAAAAGTTATAAGTCATTAATTATTTATAATTTTAAGAAAATATTTCGGCATAAGATACGGTAATGTCAATCTATGCCAGGAAACTTATACTAGACTTCCTAGCCCACACTTCAAACATCCTCTTACACTCGTGCCAGTCATCCCACTCACGAATAGATCACAGTGTGGAGCCCCTGTGAGGACGGATTCGAGCAGAGATAGCGCGCGCTCCGCGGGGCTCTGGCGGCGGTGTAGAGTGCGTCCCGAGGCACACGCCAGGGTCGGCGGGGCACTCATAACTACGTAAGCTCTAACGAATCCAAGCTTTAATAAAGTATATTTATAACACTAAATTTTAGACGGAACCCGGACTCACTTCATGTATTTATTAATATTAATGTTATGTTTATTCATAATAGCAAAAGCATAATTTCACCCTCTCATACTTCCACAAATAGTAGATCAAAGCATTCTGAAAATGGCGTGATGTTATTCATGAATTTACAAGCCAATCCAAACTCCCTCACTTGCGGTATAATTTTATGCGCATAAGTACAAACTTTACATTATGAATTTAATTTAATTTGTAAATGTCAGCATAAAAATAGTAACACATCAAATTATATCAACGCTGCAGTGATCTGGATCAGTTCAGCTATCTATAGATCGTTTTAAACGGTCTTTAGATAGCTCAACTGTTTCACGTGTATTTTATATTATTGTATATTATTTTGTACATTTCTGTAAATAACATTTTAAAAGTCAAATTATATAAATTATCAAAAATTATCAAGTAGTAAGTAAATTATCAAGTAGTAGTAAGTTTAAGGAAATTAAGAAAATATGTAAATATATTTGTTTTAGCATTCATATGATAGAATATACAATGTTTAAATGCACTTTGATGCTGCTCGAATTTTAAACAGGTAGACCTTTCAGCGGTCTTCACACTAGGCAAGCCTGTATCGTATCATGAAGAACAGAGAGAAGATTTACTTAAATAAATTGACAGTAACCTTTCATAACAGTTTATGAAAAGATAACTTTTAAATGATATGCACTTCTTTTACAATCTTTTTGTCTCGAGCGTTAAGTCAAAACTGACATCTCCCCGCCCAAGTATTGACAAGCTTCTTTCAAAAAATCTTTTATTAGCTTGGTATGTATGTATCTATGTAACGGAATCTTTAAACGTGATTTTCACAATCTTGAATACGTCGGATTGATTTGAAACTTTACACACTTATCAAGGACCGATAATAATGCAATAATTTAAAATGGTTTGTACCATTATCTTGATCAGGTCTTTCAGGATTAGCGATTTTCCAAATCGGATTGTTAAAACTAAAAAACACGCACCGAACTAAAAAGTAGTAAATAAATAATAATAAAAAAAAACTAAAAAACACGCTTTAATAGAAAAGCAAGGTAAAAACAAAACTAAATCAATTTACATTAAGAATAGTGTGACTAACAAAAAACAATATTTCATTGCAATAAAGCGGGGGGTGCTTGATGTCAATTGTTATAATATTTTATAGACAGATATTGGTAAAAGTATCATTAATATCTTAAAAAACACCTTACGGTTTTCTAAATTTTTAAGGAATTGATTTTGTGAAAAGAATAGTGTATTCTTAATTTAAATTTATTAAAAAAAACTACTTTTTAGTTTGCTTTTCTATTAGTGTGTTATTTTGTTTTTTTTAACTAATATTTATTATTCAAAAATTTTCGTTTCTTTAGTTTAACCCAATCTTGATAATCATATCATTTTAAAATAATCGCAAATTTATTCACAGACAGTCATTTCATCTCAATCCTAAGTCGTCATAACCGGGTTTGCCGGACATTTCACACAGTATCATCTGGCCGCAAAGTAAGCAGAGCTTGTGTTATGGGTACCACATGACTGATATACTGCATATAAACTTTTTTATTTGTAAAAACATACACATTATTCATAAAAGCACCCAGACCCCAGACAAATACTTGCAAGTTATACAAACATTTCTCCCGGAGCGGGAATCGAACCCCTAACCTTATGCGTCACACCCGGCCCTTGGCCCACTGCGGCACAGAAGTCGTCCTATATAATATAATGGTTATATAGGGTATTGTCATCAGTAGGGACAACAGGAATACAAACAAAGTTCTACAAGTTGAAAGCAATTCATCATTAGACAAAACAACAAGTTTCCATCACGATTAAGCAAAAATTCCGTCAGAAAAAAACTCTCATTTACTTACACGAATCAATCATAACCTACTACTGGCCTGTCAGCTCAGTTGGTAGTAGCTCTGCCTTCTGCGCTGTAGGTTGAGGGTTGATTCCCTCCCAGGATAAACATTTGTGTGATGAGCATAAATATTTGTTCTGTGTCTGCGTGTTATTAAGTATCTTATGTATGTATTTAAAAATAAATAAGTAGTCTATCAGTCATCTGGTCACCATAGTACAAGCTATACTCAGTTTGGGGCTAGATATATTACAGAAACGTGAAGCTTAATTGATCAGATTTTTTACTTTTAGATTAAAATTAAAAGTATAGCAAGTATACTTTACTTTAGATTTTTTTAAAGATAAGGCGTGTTCGTATATTATAACTATTTCAAAATATTCCTAAACGTGTTACCTAAAAATATAAAAATAATCGTGGAAAACTACATAGTTTCAAAGAAAACTATCTCCGGTCATTCCGAACTTCGTCAACTATAATCGTGCGCTATTATTATTAATAGTGCCGTTAATACGCAAGTCAGAGGCTCTCCTATACTTAAAATGGCAAGACGAGGTCGCTTCCCAACATCTTGGTGGTGTCACAGAACGGGTATAACAGCTAGCTCAGTGAAGGCACAGTAGTTATTACGCTGGCTACGTCGTAATATCTACTGTGCCTTAACTGAGCTAGCTGATATTATAATTGCGAGTATTTAAGGAATTTTATCGGTAAAGTGCGAATGTTGTTCCTGAGAGGGTACCTTCTACATTTTGGTATCGTTGTTCTTTTATTACTTGAGAATAGCTGGTACGTGCACGCTGGCAAGTACCCGATGAAAGACATCGTGAAGATTCGCGTGTCGTCGCGTCTTGGAAACGCTGCCCTCGGCAGTAATCTGGATCAGTTGAGTGATCTATAGATTGTTTTAGATAGCTCAACTGTTTCACTTGTATTTTATATTGTACTGTACATTTTTTTTATTATTTTTAAATAAATTAACCTTAGCATCCCCATGCCCATCCCATAACGGTTTTCGGTTTCAAAACTACATGATTCTTGGTCAACAGAAAGTACTCCATAGGTACTTTTACCTGCGAGTTCAAAATTGAATAGAAAATATTAGGACATAGTAAATGTTTAGAAAATAATAGACCATAGTAAATGTTTATTTGGTACATATACACGGAAATTGATAATACAGTAGAAACAAGCAGTTAGGAAGGTAATTAGAACAATTAGGTAAAAAGGGTTAGTAAAGAAACAAAAAAGAAAACACAAAGAGTACAATTACGGTAAACTAACATGATACAAAAATACACTAACTGTGGTTCAAAAACATTTAGTCCTTTCCCTGTGTGTGGTATGTCCAAACAGGTCCTATCTCAGCGTTGATGCTCCACTCCTAAGAAAATAGCGCTGGTTTTGGGGCAAGACCATGGCTGGCGTGAATTCGCGGGCGAAAAAAATATACTTAATTTATAATAATAGGTTTTTGTTTATCTTAAACAAGTTTATTTGCAGAAATAATTATTGAAATGTACAGAATAATATATGATAATAAAAGATACACGTAAAACAGTTCAGCTATCAAAGGACCGTTTAAAACGATCTATAAATAGCTCAACTGATCCAGATCAGTGCCAAAAGGCAGCGTCCAAGATACGGGTGGCATTGCCACGTTGAATGGCAATGCTAATACGCTGAGCCAGATAGGAGCCAGCTCTTGGGGCACGCAATGTATCTACCAGACACCGTGAAATAAACAGTTTATCTCGTGATCATGGCGCATGCAACTGTGCCGAAATATCGAGAACCAGAAAAACTCATATATCATGGTACATATCCCGTTTTGAGTGAAAATTATGTGCAAAACCATGATAGTTTTAAAAGTTATACCGTGAAATAATTTTGAAAACTGATAAAGATTCTCTAGATGAATCGAAACAGTGTCGGTGCCTCCATCGACAAACTAATACGTGTTATTGTAAAAGGCTCCCTATAACTTATATTATCGGCTTTAAATAACTTGCCTGACCTGACTGCAAATCGATCTTCAACAAACAGGACATACGAGCAGTGCATGCAACATCTGGAACGTTCACACGAGTTCTTTTGGTATTATAGGAATCGATTACAGTACGAGTGAAAGAGTGAAAGTGAGTGAGAATCAACGAAAATTTGCGCGGTGTATTAGTGGGCTCTATGAAGTAATGAAATCGTTTCGAGAAAGAAAGATTGATCGTTTAGAGAAAGTAAGATTGAACCTGGATACCAACTTGCCTTTTTTGTTGTATAATGATGAAATTCCAAATTATTTATACAATTCATTTTTCACTGAATTTAATAAAGTATTCAGTTCCATTTTCATATCCAAAACTATTGTGGTCTCTGGCAGTTCAACATTTTGTGAGTGGGCAATAGCAGGTATTCATAAGAGTAGGCGTACCGTACCTTGTATGAATTGTACAGTGAAAAACGGTATAACTTTAGTGAAGAGTTTAAAGAAAAAGTAAAAAAATACTCAAAATTCTTTAAAAATGTTGGTCGCTTTGCTAAATCTCAGTATTTAAGTTCAAAAATTAAAAACACTCAAGATAAAATAAAAGCAACTTGGAAAATAATTAATAGTGAGACCGGAAAATCCAAAACTCATAAAAGTGTAATAAATTTAAATATCAACAATAATATAATTAAGCAAGATATAGTTGTAGCAAAGGCATTTGAAACTTTTTTTACTGATATTCCAGTCTCCACTACAAAGTCTTTAAACTCTTCTCATGTAATAGCAGAATCATTGTTAAAAGATAGTTTACCTGAATGTGTCACACAATTTTACTTAGAACATGTGGACAATAACGATATTATCAAGGCATTCAAAATGATTAATGTAAAAAAGACCACTGACCTCTGGGGCATTTCTGTCAGTGTTATAAAACCACTAATTGACATTATTGCACCAGATCTAGCTTTCATATTTAATCAATGTATTGACAGTGGAGTATTTCCTGATTGAATGAAACATAGCAAGATCATACCTCTATTCAAATCAGGTAGTCATTCCGATCCAAGTAACTTTAGACCTATATCAGTACTTCCTACATTTAGTAAAATATTTGAAAAACTTATGCTAAACCAATTACAACGGCATTTTAATACCAACAATTTACTTGACAGTAAACAATTCGGATTTACAAAGGGACGCTCAACGACTGATGGCGGTGTTGAGTTAATATAACATATTTTTGATATCTGGGAGGAATCACGCGATGCCTTAGGTATTTTTTGTGATCTGTCGAAAGTTTTTGATTGCGTTCATCATGAAACTCTAATCAGCTAACTACATCACTATGGTGTTAAGGGACTTTCACTTAAGCTTCTTACATCCTACTTAAGTGACCAAACACAACGAGTAGATGTAAATGGAAAGCTTTCTCTAGGTTCAATGGTAAAAATGGGTGTACCACAAGGATCAATAATCGGGCCATTCTTGTTTTTAATTTATATAAATGATCTACCTAAACTTGTAAAGGATGATCACGAGATTGTAGTGTTTGCTGATGACACGTCACTTTTATTTAAATTAAAGCGACGACTTACTAATCTTGACGATATAAACAATGCAATCTCTAAAGTTGTAACATGGTTTAATGTAAACAACTTATTTCTTAACGAGAAAAAAACGAAATGCATTCCTTTTATACTGCCCAACGTTAAACAGGTGAAAGCTAATGTAAAAATTAAAAACGAAAAGATAGATCTCGTCGACACCACAGTGTACTTAGGCATTACTTTAGATGATAAACTGCAATGGGGCCTGCACATAGATAAATTGTCAAAGAGACTCAGCTCTGCGGCATACGCTGTTAAAAAGATCCGTCATTTTACCGACGTAGATATCGCTAGACTCGTTTACTTCAGCTACTTTCATAGCATTATGTCGTATGGCATTCTGTTGTGGGGGAGTGCTGCTGATATTAACACCATATTTGTGCTGCAGAAGAGGGCTGTTCGTGCAATTTATAACATGAGCCCTAGAGAATCACTTATTAATAAGTTTAAAGAAATTAATATTATGACAGTGCCTTGTCAGTATATATACTAAAATTTAATGTATGTGCACAAAAATATTCATTTATTTTAAAAAAATTGCGATAATCAGAGTATTAACACTAGAAATAAAGATAAACTCGCTGTTCCCACTGTTAGGCTCGCTAAAGTTCATAAGTCTTTTATAGGGCAATGTGTACGCTTCTATAACAAGGTCCCAAGCGACGTGTTAGATTTGTCGATTGGCAAATTTAAAAACGTAATTAAACAGAAACTTTCTATTAAAGCCTATTATAAAATATCTGATTATTTAGATGACAAAAAAGCTTGGGATGAATCAGCTCCAACTCGACTCGGCATCCGTAACAAAATTGTCAAGGATCATACAAAAAAGTGTTAAGACCAGACAAGTTTCTTGCCGGATTCTTCTTGAACTGGGGTTAGGAGGAACCGGCACCTAGATTCACTAGCATGTAAGAAGACGATTCAAAGTGGTCCTTGTGATTTTATTGAATAAATAAATATTGAATTTTGAATTTTGAATGAAAATGATTAAAAAAAATATTTTAGGAGTAGGCACTTTCCGAACGTGTTTAGTGGCTTTATTTATTTATTAATTTGTACCAACAATGTTTAAACCAAAATTTACTCAAAAAAAAAACAGCTCCACGAAAGAGTTTAGTGCTGCCTTAAGATATATAGATATATAGATAACTCTTTATTGACTACCACACGGAATATTACAATAACAATAACCTCATATTTAAAGCAATACTATGGGCGGCCTTGTCGCTATTAGCGATCTCTACCAGGCAACCGTTGGATAAACTGGACTATAAATAAACAGAGAAGGGGCATGTAGTTGTGGTGTATTTATGTAATTACATTTTTATATTTATGTATAAACTAAACAAATACTGATATACATATATACATACATATGTTTCAATATATAATATAATAATGATAAAGATAATAATAATGTTTCATGGCCATGTTTTTGAAGATGGGCAGAGTCTTGACCTTTCTGATATCTACAGGCAACGCGTTCCACAAGCGGACAGCCTGCACTGTAAACGACTTTCCATAGAAGGTAGAAGAGTTAACGGGAATTTTGAGTTAATTGGTATCTGAGAAGCGTAAGGTTCGAGGGTTAGAGAGATAAAGAAATTCAAACCGTTCTTTGAGATAAAACGAACGAGAGAACAGAATATTATGGAGAAGATTGAGAATGTGAGCATTCCGGCGAAAACGGATTGGCCACTTTATTGCAAAATTCAGAAATGTAGTCATACTTGCGCAAACCAAATATGACCCAACCAAAATATCATCATACATGCAGACAAAAAGACTAAAAATACCTAAGACAAAATTTAAATTTAAAATATCACTACACAGTATAAAACAAAGTCGCTTCCCGCGGTCTGTCTGTCCCTATGACGACCTCGGTGGTGCAGTGGGCTTAGGTCCGGCTGAGACGCAAAAGGTTGCGGGTTCGATTCCCGCCGCGGGACAAATGTTTGTATGATCTGCAAGTATTTGTCTCGGGTCTGGATGTTTCTATGAATAATATGTATGTATTTAGAAAAAAAAAATGTATATAAGTAGTATATCAGTCATGTGGTACCCATAACACCAGCTCTGCTTACTTTGGGGCCAGATGATGGTGTGTGAAATGTCCGGTTTAAAAAAAAAAATTATAAGGTTCTAAAAAGCGTAAAAAGGTTCCTATGTATGCTTAGATCTTTAAAACTACGCAACGGATTTTGATGTGGTTTTTTCAATAGATAGAGTGATTCAAGAGGAAGCTTTATATGTATAATACATGCATAATATAGTAAAGAAATACTCATAATTTTAGAGGTTTCTAATGTGTTATCGTAAATAAACACACTTTTTGCGCTTATATTGCAAACGCTGGCTGAACCATTCTATGAATATGAATTTATGTGTCTCTTTTTACTGTCGCTTTTTCGTTTCATCGACTTTCAAATCACAACGATGCTAAAGAAGTTTTCACTTCAAAAAATTCATGAACATCAAGATTTAGGCAAACATCATTTTTTTCGAAAGCTATACAGACTGTTTGAAAACTTATCAATTTCCTAATGCTTATCCATATCACTTCACACACTTTATCCTTCACAGAAATAACAGTAACAGTTTACAGTTTTTTTCTAATGAATAGTGTTGTATGCTTTAGAAATTCTATTTAAAAGTGAAAAAAAAATCGAAATTAAAAATGTTTTCAAAAGCATATATGATGAAAGTAGATGGAAAATTACCGTGGCGAGGAAGATTTTATTAGATCATAAGTAACAGTTTGAATTGTAAACCTAAAAAAAACATAGAAGTTCCATATTAAACTCATGTAGTTTGCTGTCCATTTAGTTAACAAACTTCTGTTAATTTGTTTTAGGATCCACAAGTAGTCATTCTTGTCCTTACTGACTTCAGAAGCCTTTACTGTGCCTGATCACATGCACTTGCCCAATTTATTGAACGAACGAGCGCGAAACTCGAGCGAGTGTCTCTGTTTCAGCTTAGACAAAAATGCTTTCGTATTTCGTAGGCCGGCGTCTGTCCGGATGTTCTCCTCTACAGGTCGCATTTCCGATTCTTGTTAAATGTTGTGAGCAGGTTCTATAACTACAAGATTTTTTTTGTCGATTTAGTTTTTGGAAATTTTTCCAAAAGGGGGAGATATGGGGGTTGAAAACGTAAAAAAAGTTATATATCTGTCATTTTGATAAATGTTTGCGAGGTCTACAGCTCACTGAGTCACTAGTTTAGCTTTAACAATTGGTTGACTTGACTACAATAAACTGAATTAAAGATTTATTCTGCGTCTGAATAGTTAATTTTGCACGTCCGTGGAGAACCTATTCACGAAGATGCTTTTGTGTTGACAAATTACAATCATGCAAAGCTTACGTAACTAAACTAAGTTTGATTAGTACTTCAGCAACAGGATGGTACACTGTACAAGAATATTATGGGTAGGTTAACGTTTAGTGTACCATCCGCTGTGAAGTGCTAATAAGAAAAGCGTTTACCCAGAAGATGGGACCACAAAGTAAACAATCTCTGAAGTAACGAGATTTTATGTTAAATTAATTAACTTCACATTTGACGTATCTGCCGTATAGTCTGTTCAATATGAGTTGAGATTCTTTGTCTGTCATTTCATGGAGTAACATAGCTCTGCTAATTTAATATATTTTACCCTTTTTATTACATGTTTTATTCAGTAATCTTGGCGGAATTTTAATGAATAAATTGTGACCACAGGACGGGTATGCACAATTGAATTATATGTGTATTGCGGTGCAATGTGATTTGAATGACGAGGACGAGAAAATTCTAGACGCCATTCCGCGTGACGTCTTGACAATTGACCATCGACTAAGACTAATAACAAACAAACTGACTATAAACTATAAACACTTGACATTGGCAAAATTGACATTAGTATATCACAAGCCATCAATGAAGAAGAAGAAGAAGAATATGAGTTGAGTCGAGAATCTTTATACTCTTCCTATAAAATAGCATCTACCTTGATGACTATTTTTGTTTTGTATACTACAGTATAAATTCGCATTCGATCGTCATTTGTCTATTTTAAACATGATCGCAGAATTTAGGTCTAAAACTTGGATTCCTCGTCGTACAAACCACAAAGCAATATTATAAACTTATAATTCAATTCTCTACACTCGTACCAAGAAGTCCCAATTTATTGATTAAAACTCCTTTAAGTTAACCCCTATTGGGTAAACATAGCGGAGTCTTAATCAACTTAACGGAGTTTAATCAACCAAAAACCGTAAAATAACACGCGAAAAACTAATTAATTTATAAGAGCTTTTTTACTTCTTAATATGTCAAACGAAGAATTGAGTCAACAATCACTACATGGTCTACTTTACTCGTATGACATCTTCTTCTTGTCACTTGTTTTGTCTTCTTTCGTGTCACTAGTTATTTATAACTAGTGTGGTGAAAGGATTACAGTGCACTTAGGTAAGCCTTAATGTAAGCTCTCGACCTTGTTTCAAGTTTTCCTTCTCTATTGCTTTGACATAAAACGACGACATAAATGTAAATGTAAATCAAAAATGTCGTAAAATGTCGCCCCAGCTCTCTTCTCTAAGCAAACAGAGTCATGGGAGCATGTAACCCTCAGTATCTGCAGTTACAGCAAGTATCAAACTTATTAAATATATTAAAAGATCCCGTGTTCATATGGTGTTTAAATCCAGACGTTTTTAGGGTTACGCAGTTCACACGATAATTAGCACGATAATATTTATTAGTGACAAAACATACAACATTGAATGAAATAAAAACAAAAAAAACGGTTTTTAGGGATAGTCGAAGTCAAATTCAAAAGATACTTTATTCAATACAATCACAAGGATCACTTTTAAACGTCTTACATACTAGGTGAATTTAGGTGCCAATTCATCCTAACCCAAGCCCGAGAATAACTGGCAAAAAACTCGTCTTGGTCCTAGCGCTTTTTTACATGATCCATCTTATAACTACCTTAACTTCGAAATACTAATACAAGAGAGTTTATAAATTTCAAGGGTGTCGGTTAACTATATGACGACAGAGCGATATGAGGCCATGCATTCTTATCTATAATATAGTCATTTATATTATAATAAGCTTTCTTTAAACTACCTTTTATGTATGCTTTAAATTTCTTAATAGGTAGTTTAGTAGCATTTTCAGGAAGCTTATTATAGAAGCGCACCGTGTTACCTACTTGTATAGTGAGGTTTATTTTTTTTACTACCCCATCGTGTGGCATATTGATAGGTTTTTTTCAGTAGTTTTTTTAAACAGGTTTTTCGATGCTACTCGTTTGATAAATGTTAAACTTTGAAGTGGCTGTTTTTGACAGATTTTTGATAAGTCAGTAGAGTCGTTGTCATCGTTTGGCCAATTTATTTAGTGTCAAGTTTTGACGCATACAACTGCTGGCATTTGTCTTCAAAATATTGATATAGATATTTAGATTGGTTCCAAATATAAATTTGTGGGACTTATACCGAATAATCCAAAACTTGATAATTAACAACTATGCACTATTACAAAAACGTGTAGTGTAAGTGCTGTTTGAACGTGGTCCTATCTTTTAAGTTAAGCAAACAAAGGTTCTGCTGATGCTGAGCTAGCGTTGCTGCTGATGGAGAAATTTCACACATATCATCACATTATTATAATGCCGATTTGGATTTTTAGTTTGAGTCATCAGTGGAAACTGATGCTGATTTTGATATGTTTTAGGGGCGGACAGACAGACTAACAAACAGATGAAATTACAAGGGCTTCTTTTAGGATTTTTGTACACTAAAATGATGCTGCTGATCAGAGGATGCAGACATTCGCAATATACCTCATGCTCATACAAACGTACCGAGATATTACATTAAAGCCGAACAGTGAATAACTTCAAGAGCATCATGCTAACAGCGACATTTGTATGGTTCTATAAAAGTAATCGTATTAAATAACGACTCCCTCAAAAGAAAATGTTGAACCAGAAAGGTTTCCCAATCATGGTTTTCTATTTCTGCCGTGGCTGATATTGGTCCCATGCGAGGAATTCAAATCGACATCCTAACAACAAACACACCATGTAAATCGATACAAAATGAGCGTGATCAGTATTTTTAACTAACTTCACAGAAAAGAAGGTTCTAAATTCGGTGTAATATTTTTTTATGTTTGTTACCTCATATCTCCGTTCTTTATGAATACTTTTTCATGTGAATGTTCCAATTCTAATCATGACAATTGGTCCCATAGAAATTTGATCGAAATCGGTTCAGAAGTTATTTTATTTTTTAAAGATATTCTTTACTAGCTGCTGTTTTCGGCCCTTGTGGTAAATATGTTTTCCATGTCTACATCTGTATTTATACAAAGTTTCATCCAAATCAAGCATGTAACAGAATTGACACGCAGATGCAAAATTGTCCCAAACGTCCTTTAAATTTGTAAAAAGTTCCGCTTGAAGCTGTATAAATCATCTAGACCTATTTTAATTTTGTGTTAACAAATTATGAAGTTTGTTTTACATTTTTAATAAAATAAATGTTAATTTAAATATTCATATATATGCAAATATGCTGGTTTGGATAAAATATCGACTCGATCGGGTCTCGACTCCAAAAGTCTCAAATGTGTAGGACATTTGAGACTTTTGGAGTCGAGATCCTGGGCCCGTAGGGAATAGGAGCCCACCGGGTTTTCAAAATTATTTCACGGCGTCTGGTAGATACATTGCGTGACCCAAGAGCTGGCTCCTATCTGGCTCAGCGTATTAGCATTGCCATTCAACGTGACAATGCCGCCAGTATCTTGGGAACGCTGCCCTCTGGCAGTGATCTGGATCAGTTGAGCTATCTATAGATCGTTTTAAACGATCCTTAGATAGCTCAACCGTTTCACGTGTATTTTATATTATTGTATATTATTCGATACATTTCTGTAATTATTTCTGTAAATAAAAACTATTTAATAATATTCATATATGGACTTGCTATATTACAAATTACGTAAACATTTATGTTAGCATTTTTTTACCTGTTATAAACACAGTTAGTCACACAAATTGTAAAGAAGCACTCTGAACCTACGGAACTGGGTCATACTGCTGATCTAGCTCTTGTCGAGTCAGCACTTGACGTTAGGCGGCGAGCCGGATTGTAGTGCAGATTTGTTTTCTCTTATTTTCTCTCAATAATTATGGTCTACTTTGTCGTCGGTATAAATCAAGATTACGATTACGATTAGCACCTTTTGTTCCACTGCTGGGCAAACGCCTCCTTGATCTCTTCAATCATCACGGTTTTGCCCCATCGGACCCAAGCTCAAAGGTGTCTAGATCATCTCGCCATCGCCATGGATCTCCCAGAGAGTCATCTCGCTGTCTCAGGGCTCCACTGAGTGATTATAAAATAAAGAACCATATTAAAAATATTAAAGGTTACATAATTTTCACTTAAAACGGGATATTTACCATGATATATGAGTTTCTCTGCTTCCCGATATTTCATGAGTTTATCTCGTGATCATGGCGCATGCAACTGTGCCGATCATGGTAAATATCCCGTTTTAAGTGAAAATGATGTTCAAAACCATGATAGTTTTAGAAGTTATATTAAAGGTAAAAAAAATTTCATAAGACTATATTAAACAATTTATTTGGTTTTGCTTAGAAATTACTCACATATTTAGCTAAAATGAAAACTCGTTATGTTGTTATTAAAAAAGTTTTTAATAACAACATTCTGTCTGTATTCTCGAAAAATAAAAATAGCATACCTTTCTTTCAGAGTAATAAGAAAAATGATCCTAAAATAAAAACACAAAGGTCCGTTACGTGTTCATTCGTACTATTATCCCCGAAAGGTTTTTGTTAATAAATCTGTCGGATAAGCCTCGGACGGAAAGACAAATATTGTGTAGGTAGTTCTCATGCAAGACATATCAAGACATAAGACACTAATGTTATTTTTTTTTTATCCTTAGGCTCAGCCATCGCAACTCCAATCAAAAACAATTAATATAATTTTTGACAGCATTAAATTCAGAACTGTCAGAAAATCTAGATTAAGTTTTGTTTGAAATAAGGGTGAAGGGCGAATGCTCCCTCACCGGGAGCATTCGCGTGGAATATAACATATAGATTCGACTTTGAGCATTACATTACAACAATACTACCTCCCTGACCGACGAGCGTTCGCGTGTAATGTAGTATTATAGATTCGACTTTGAGCATTACATTACAATACTACCTCCTTGACTGACGAGCATTCGCGTATAATGTTGTAAAACAAATTGTATCATTACAAGGTGCGCATTGTAATGCTCGGTTCTCCTCCTTCACTGATGTAAACTCGTTTTGTATCATAACAGTTTGTGCACTGTGATGCTCAGTTCTCCTCCCTCACTGATGTAATGCTCGACTCTGTAACGTTAGATTACACGCGAATGCTCCCAGTGAGGGAGCGCCTTAAGTAATATTCTTAATATGTAATTTATATGCAGAGCTGTAAAAATCTTTATTTTTACTGATGGGTGAGTAAACTTTGGGTGACAAAAGAAGTCTCAAACAGATGTTCCAAACCAGAGCATTTAATCTTATTAATAAAAATAATCGTTTATTTCAGGCAACAAATAATGGTACTTATAGGACCAAACTACCTTAAGGACCAAATATAAAACTTACTATAGTGCAACGAACTTATTTGTTCCGGTAAGGGTGGCGCCTCTGTCTATTGGCAATGTTATTTAGATTAGATTTTTTATGAGAGTTTTTTAGTTCGTTTTTTCTTAACAGATAAGTTGGTGGCAGTATACTAGATAACAAATGACGTTCGCACGTTGTCTGGTATCAGATATCCGTTGAATTTCCTGAACACGACACCTTTCAAACAGAACCCGGTGTCCATGAATGACGAGAGACGATTCGTCGGCACTCTCACAGCACTCTCACGGGACTATTTCAATTCGATTTTAAACAGAAACTACAAGATAAATGCTACACAAATAAACATTATCGCCAGAAACTAACAAAATACCAGGTGTATAGGTATTCTTGCACTGAGAAAAAAATGCTTGTATTCCGCAGACGGAAAGATCTACGAAAATATATTTGCTTAGATCTCAATAGCTCCTTATCTAGTTGTACCACGTAGTCGTTTGAAATTATTAGTCGTAGGACTGTAATGTTGTACACGAAGCTTAGTATCTGCAGTTTATTGATGAAACACGTAGACTACTTATGTCTCTAATGAGCACCACTTTTTACTCGATTTTGTGGATGTTTGTTTGTGACTTTATCAAGCTGCAACGGCTGGGTGGATTTTGATGAAATTTATTAAATAAATTTATTTACTTGCTTAAACAAATAAATATATCAAATAAATATACAATTGCTTATAGATAAAAAACACAATTCATTTCACTGACCGCAGGTAGAGTGCCCAAAAGCTGGCAACGTTACCTCGTTGAATAGCCATAGGTACTAATCCTTTGTCCATAGGTACTAATCCTTTGTTGGTAAGCACCAGCCCTTTGATCATTGGTCTTGTCCACCAGTCTCTTTGATAACTCTCTGAATAGGAGCCACGCCTAAGGTCCCAGGCCTAAAGTTTCTACCCCAAATGGAAATATATTTAAAAAAAAAATAACAGATATTCTATAATAAAACTACCCATAATCACTGAATTTGATATTGATTTTGTAAATGATAATTCTGTATTTGCCAAATCTTAAGCGCAGATATTTGTTAAAAAAATGTTGGAGCATCTAACAGTGTTTTATTTTTTTATGTGCAAATTTTGAAGTAACACTTATTTATCTCAAGGACATGCTTTAGTTTTCAACTACTTAGTCCTGCTGGTGTCTTTGTTTTGTATATAATAATATTGAGTAAATTACTACTTCAAATAATAGATTAGTATAAAAAAACAATGTGATTTAATTGTAGATGATATAGGAATATTATAGTTTTTTTTAGTCAGTTTACGGATGATAATTTTACGTGATAACGTCATAAGAACATAAGAACATTGATGAAAAATTGCATACTTTTTCAAAGTCAAAGTCAAAGTCAAAGTCAAAAGGTATATAGGTATAAGTAGTTAGGTATTTCATATTTTAATTAGTGAATTGTAAAAGCTGAAACATTCTACAAAGGTTTATTTTTTAGAAAGAAAATAAAGTTGTCATTAAAACAATGAACTCTGTCTGCAATCACTAACACACTCCATTGTCTCCGACAGTGTCGTTTTATCCTGTGGTGTTTGCTCACTGACAATAGTATTGCCTGGTAAATGGAGTAGTCCAAGTAGGATAACAGTTATTTCACTTGGTTTTGTTAGCATAGAAACATTTAGTTCAAAGACTACCATACAACATTTGTTTTGAAATGATATAGAAAATATTTTGACTTTATCATTGAGCCCAAAATATATACGTAGTTATTTTATTTATTTTTTTAACTGACTTCAAAGAAAGGAGGTTTCTCAATTCGACCGTATTTTTTTTAATGTGTGTTCGTGGATAACTTCGTCGTTTATGAACCGATTTTGATGATTATTTTTTTGTTGTAAAAGAAATATCCCAAGGGTGGGATAAAGAAACCAGGATCTGATGATGGCATCCCAGAGAAATCGATTGGAACCTTCGAAAATCGTATTGGCCACTAGTACATTCTTTAATTTTTTTCATTAAGTATTTAAATAATTAAGTAAGTCCGAATGGAACCGAAAGACGGTCGAGGGAACTTTTCAACGATTTACAGCAATGACCTGTGGTTTGGGCTTAATTAATTTGTATTAGTGAGAACTTTGCACCTAGATGGGTTGTGACTGTCATTAGGGGTCTGATGATGAAGATGAAGGACAGTCAAGGGAACTCCTCAACGTTTTACAGTAGCTACCTTGTTATATACATGAAGTCGGTTGTCTTTTTAGTTTTTAAAACGTAATTATTCTAAAACATACTCTTAGTTGTTTAATATAAACATTTAATTCGGAGACCATTCAACACTTGTTTTGTATGGTTTTGTATAATATTTGTTTGAAATTATGTAGAAAATATTTTGACATTAACATTGAACCCAAAATATATATTATACGTTTATTGATATTTGATATTATACAAATATGTACTTGTAGTTTTATTGTTATTAATACTTTATAGCTTATTTATTTTGCTCAATATGATATTACTTAAATACTATAGGTAAAAATATCTTTGAAATCTAGGTTAGAGATGGGTAATAGCTAAAAATTTCTGCCGCATATTTATTTACAAAAGTAGAGTATGTAAATGCCTGTAAAAACGAGTGCACTGAGAAGTTTCAGAAAAAACAGACTATTAATACTGAAATATCAATATTATGTTCAGAGAAGAAACCATTCCACTGATACGAATTCAGGTGAGTGTTCTGAATAAGACAATTAGAATATCTTCATTACAGCTCTCATTACACATGGAATAAAAAGAACGAGCGAGCTTTACAGAAGTCGCTTATAATGAGAATCATCTGACATCTCACCTTGGTAATAAGCAACATTAACATTATATCCTGAATCAGTTTATATAACAGCACACTTTATACACAACACTGTGGGTTAAGTGCACAGCTGATGCGTTTTCCTTTTCCATTTTCCTTTCTCTTTATAATCACATACACGCACACACTGTTGGCTGACAGTACCAATCTCTCGAAAAGTGGATTGGTACCATCTGACGGCCAACACTATCACCGCGCGCTTATTGATCAAATCAAATAGCGCGCGCTTCCACGATTTCCGGTTACACACTTCCGTCTCATTTCACGAAATCACTCAAACATATTGCAGGAAAGCGAAAAGCAAGATGTTACACATCAATAAACGTTATATCTAAATGGATCTCTCTATGTGAGATTTTGTCATGAAATACCAGGCTTAATATGTACTCCTTAATACAAACATTAATGTAGTGCTCATAATAAATAAATTATTATTATTATTAAGAGCCCGTGTCGTCCCACTGCAGGGCAAAGGCCTCCCTTCCTTTTCTCCAATCGTCCCTGTCTAAAGCCACTGTGGGCCAATCCTTAAGATGGGCGTCTAACTCGTCCCTCCATCTTCGCCGCGGTCTGCCGCGAGGTCGTTTTCCATTCAGGGGTGTCTACCCTGTGGTGGCTTTGGCCCAGAACGCATCCGACATGCGGCAAACATGGCCTGCCCAGTCCCACTTCAATTTCCCTACTTGCTGTCTGACATCCGCGATTTGAGTTTTGGCACGCAATGTACTATTTCGGACGTGGTCTGTGAGCTTGACTCCTAGAATAATAAATAAAACATAGTAAATATTGGTACTTAATAACATAGTTAAAATTAAGACCATCTATGATGCCGTGCTAGCGCAGAAGGGAGAGTTACTTCAAACCGAGTCTAGCCATATTTTTACAAGCATTTGTGTGATTAATTTAAATGTATATTCTGTGTCAGGGTGTCAAAAAGTTTATATTATGTATTTAAAAAGTAATTAACAGTCATCTAGTTTTTTGACTAGCCTGTCAGCTCCGTTGGTAGTTGCTCTGCCTTCTGCGCTGTAGGTTGAGGGTTCGATTCCCTCCTAGAACACACACTTGTGTGACGAACTTGTGTATCCTATCAGACATCTAGTCACCATATTATAAGCTATGCTTAATTTGGGCTTAGTTTGTTTTATCCACCAATATTTATTATTTATTAGTACAAGCCGTATTCTTGCTCTAGTCTTGCTCGGTTAGGGTCTAAAAAGGTGTGAAAATTTGCCCACCAATATATATTTCAAGAAAGAGTTTCTTTTATTTTTCCACTACAAAATATCAATAAGCTATTCAAGCCGTTTACATTGCACGATAGCAATACACCACACCATCAACCACAAATAGTGAAAACACAGCATCACCTGGCCCCAAAGTAAGCAGAGCTTGTGTTATCTAAATACAGCTAAAACAATCTCGCCATTTAGTAAACAAGTACAGAAACTGAGTAAAATAATTTTCGCAAACGATAGAGCATTTCCTCGTGGAACCGGAAGCATTTCCCTGGGTTTACGGCTGTCACAACACGTCGCCGTCGGCGCCCCATTAAGAAATACCTACAGTGAAAACAAAGATGTAGCTTCGTTTACACAAAACACACTTACGAAGTATTTGAATAGATGTGCTTACAGCATAAAGCAAGGCAATGCGCGTGTAGACACTTGGGTAAGAATACATACGTATGTATATAGAAACAAATGACTCTCAACCCTCCATCCACTTGTGGGTATTTGTATGCGTGAACCTTGAACTTCTGAGATCACTGGGACCTTTTGTATTGTGAGGATTTTACTTTTCTATCTTGACGACCTCTGTAGCGCAGTAGGCCAGTCTGAGACGCAAAAGGTTGAGGGTTTGATTCCCGCGAGATAAATGTTTGTATTCTCTGCAAATATTCGTCTCGGGTCTGAGTGTGTCTATGTATAATATTTTTTTTTACGAAAAGAAAAAAAGTGTATATCGGTCATGTGGTACCCATAACACAAGTTCTGCTTACTTTGGGGCCAGATGATGCTGTGTGAAAAGTTTGGCATTATTTATTTATTTTATTTATCTTGTAGAGTTATTAAAAAATCGGACTAAACTGTATTTTTTTATACAATCGAGTCAGAAAATAAGCGTACGGTTCTGGTGATAATTGGCGTATCCTATGGGTGCTTACCACACCAAAGTTTCACTTAAATTAATATTATTTAGGGTTAAAAAACGTAGCGTAGGCTTTAAAACATAAAAACTTATTTCATTGAACTGGTTGATCAGATACTCAACGAAAATAATAATGATAATGTTTTATTAGTTAACAGGTATTTATCGCATATTAACTTTTAATTTATTCCCGACTTTAACGCGGACATTTTGTAATCTGAAGACCAAGTGAGTTGTGAAATGCTGCCGATTCTACTTAGAGGCACCCAGTCAGCTCACAATTACGTTTATTGCAACATAGATAGATAAACACTTTATTGTACACAAGAGAACATACAAAAAAACATGATTAGCAATACAGTCGTACAATGGGTGGCCTTATCGCTAAAAGCGATCTCTTCTAGACTACCTTTGAATGGACAAGATATACAGAAAAACAAAAAGTCGGCGGTGTACAAATTTACCTATACTTAATAATTTAATACATAAAAATACAAAATATTATAATAATTATAACAATGCCTATTATTAAACCTAGAAAACAAAAATTACACATAGAAGCAACTTTCTATAGTGATAGAAGCTAACAACCAGTTAGCAGTTTCCGGATAAAGACAGATAAAGGTTATGGATTTTGATTGAAAATATATTAATAGATTTAGATGAGCCAATATATAAAGGTAAGGAGTTCCATTAGTGTACATAACATAACATAATCGAAACGTCGGGAATACATTAAAACATAATACGCTATATATGCCTGTTAATATAATATGTTTTCTGATGCGAAAGTTTAAAAAATACCCATAATATTAGAGAAGTATGTTGAGCTGTGACTCATCATATTACGTATTCAGTTTATTCACTGAAATACTGCTACTAGGTTATACGATCTGCCCAATTACAGTTTAGTTGGGAGCTGCGATTTGAAATTGTAATTGGATAGGTACAGCGCGCCGACAATAGTCTATTGTTGGGAGGAATATCTGCAAAATCAAGTAAGTTAAGCCTTCGCGTTGTTTACTTGATAAGATTTCAATCATAACTAACTATCATCCTTCATCAAAGTCAACACAATCACAAGGATCATTTTGAAACGTTTTAAGTCAATTTAGGTGCAAATTCCTCCTAACCCAAGTCCGAACAACACAACGGGCAAGAAACTCACCCTGGTCCTAGCGCTTTTTGTATGATCCATCTTATAACTAGCCTAACTACGAAAAACTAATACAAGTTTATAGTATTCAAATCTCTCAGTTAACTGTCTGAGGGCAGAGCAATATGAGGCCATGCATTCTTATCTATAACATCTATACTAATATTATAAACAGGAAAGATTTGATTGTATGTTTGTTTGTATTGAATAGGCTCCGAAACTATTAGACCGATTTGAAAAATTATTTTACCGTTGGAAAGCTACACTATCCCCGGGTGACATAGGCTACTTTTTGTCTCGGGAAAATTGGTTTGTCCCGGGAAAAATCTTCAACGCAGGCGAAGCTGCGCGCGGACAACTAGTCAATATTATAGTCATTTATTATATTACGCTTTCTTCAAAAGACTACCCTTTATGCAAGCGTTACTAATCATCATTATCATCGCAGTGATGTTTGTGTTTCCAAAAGATAACATATCACTGTAACACAAACATAATCAAGCAATATCTATATTGCTTGATTATGTTCGTGTTACAGTGATTATTAAAGCTTTATCAAAACATTGTAGACAATGGTGGAAATTCGGTTGGTTCATTTCTAAAATTAGGAATTGTCTAAAATATATTTAGTTAGTCATAGCATTTGTAAAACCTATTCGTTTGGTACCATAAACTAAATTAGGAGCGCTTAATTAAGTTAGATAAAATTAAATTAGGATAAGTTGGTAGCAGCAGAATATCAAAGGTTAATTTGACAGTTCAAAACCTAATTTTAGCTAAAATTAGTTAGGTTGGTGCCAACAGAATTGAGGCCAATAGTTTGATTTGTCTTACATTTGATTCGATTGGACCCCTCATGCTATAACATTCAGATTTTAACATAAATAAGTTGTAAATTCCCAACAGCAATTCCTGAAGAAACCAATTCCACTCGAATATACAATAAGTATTCGTAAACAAACACATCAACATCAAACACTACATAGCTAATTTGTCTAATTAGTGTTGCCGTGAGTTGCTACTAAACAGAGTAGAATATACGGAACTGTACATTCCAGGCAAATTATGAACTTGTCCTTCAAGCGAATAGAGAATCACAAGGTAGTTATAGTTGTCCCGATTCCACTGCAATGTATTGTTGAAAGTTTCACATTGTGGGCACGATTTCGCATCTATTGAAGTTGCATGAACATTTTACATTTAAACGCCCTGTTTACTTGTGTCCATTTAGTTAGTAAGTATCTAATATTTTAAGTGTGTGCTCTAGCAGCAGAGTAAATGGTTCTTGAAGAGCAATTCAACAACTTTTTAAAGCACGGTTTCAGACTGTAAATACTTAAAGAATGCGAGAAGTATAGGTTCAATTGCATCAATGCATGATCTGCAAATATATGTTCCGGGTTTCGTTTTGTTGTATGTACTCACAGTTAGGCTCCTATCCAATTGGAAGCCTAGATGGTTCCAACAGGAAATGCGTTGGATTTACTTATTAGCACTAACGAAACCAATATTTTGCCACAGGCAGAAGAAGGCACGTGTCGCACGTCCGAAGGCGAAGACAATGACTGCAGTGAGATCAATGCAGGCTCGTCGAGGGTCCTGTCTGCAGCCACGTCCAGGGAAGAGGACGATGACTCGAGCAACAACGCGAGCAGTGAGAGCAAAAGTCCTGGACAAAGGTGAGCAAACTTTCCAAAAGATCTTGGAATTCCTCGTTTATTACGATAAAAACAGCAACTGGACAAAACCAGTACCAGTTTCATTTCAAGTTATTCATTTAACTTCCTGATATATATTTTGTCCCTGTGCTGTTCATAACGTGCTTATCTACACCCAGAGTACCCTCTATGTTTCTTCTCCAAAGTGTACCTAAGTACTTCTGCCGGTACCTGAGCATCAAAGCGTTGTAAGTACTTGAGTATGCAGAAACTCTTCCATCACAGAATGTTCTAGCATCTCCCTGCCAAATGTTGTGTTGCACAATAAATGTGTTTTATGTGTTAAATATACCCCCAAAATAAACTAACCAGCTACAACCTTATCAAGCGATTGATGGTCTACTATACTATCTACATGATTTGTGTCTATAAATAAAGCTCTGCTCGCTTTTTCAGAACAGATGTCTTTCCATTTGCACAAATGGAGCATTGTTTAACTCTGAGCTGAGATAAGTTACTTTATCCTGCGTTTTGCCAAGCTTTCCAGTTAGAGTTTATTTAATATGAGTAGTAGTGAACCATTGCGTTTTGAGGCTTATCTCATTGATATAAATCTTATCCTAGCATTCGGATCCAGACTCTAATAAAGCGCCCGTATGACTTGTAGGATGGTATTACCTACTAAATGGTTTTCGAGGTATTCGATGTATATATCTACATACCTATTTGATGCTTGTATTTTGCAGCAATTCAGTCATGTTGATCAAAGTCGATTAAATTAAACTTCGTTCGTGATAAATGATGATGGTGGTAAAATAGAATGTTCTCGATAGTTTGGTTACGTAACATAAGTAAAATCACGATTAGAATTAATGCAATAAGGCGAAAAACAATTTGGAAATTACAATTTCCTGTATTAAACTAGGCCTGTATCAATGAAATACTAATAATAAAAAATAAATTACTAAACTATATTCAACCGTTATTTTTACACTCTCGGATTTAGAGCAAAAGTCAGTTCCAGATAAAGCCGATTAAGACAGGCGAGACTAGGTACTCAAGTGTCAGAATACAGACACTGAAGTTATTCCATAAAATGAATTAGCAAATAGCAATGCATTCAGCAAGAGAAAATTAAAATTATTATTCAAAGAAGTAAAGATTTGTATGAGATTTTAGTAACAAATCATTTATGAGTTTGTAAAAAACTGTTTCTTTCGAAGTGTTTTCGCCGTCGGCGGCGTAATCCATATTGACCATGCGTGTTTTTCCTCTTTCAGCACTGATACCTTATAGATCAGGTGTAAAACACGCTTAACATAGTTAACATTGGCTTGACATGCTCCTAATACATCAATGTCATGAGGCCCAACCGAGAATAACTAATCGATATCGATATGCCTCGCATTCGAGAAATCACTCTGCCAACATCGTATTGTGCTAACATAATTTATTCTAAGACTTAGATGTTTGTTTGTTACCATAATACAAACGCATTTGCCCACGCACATTTCAGGCATCCGAAGTAGTAAGAATAGGACTATTGGCCTCCCTAACCAATTCAAAATCAATTTATCTAGTAAGGAAAACAGAAAAGACTTTTTATTTTTTTTAAGTTTTTTAAGGCTATTTCTCAATGGCCTACACTTGGGCCTTATTAGCCTTGATAATGTTTCTTGTAATTTCGGCTCAGTGTCAGCCGTTATACACCTGCAACCGAACCGACAACGCATGTACTGACTCGTCTTTCTTGCCGAGAGGTCGAGAGGTTAGTGTGGGTACCTGGGAAGGCCTGCCCTATCAAACAGAATCTCAGGCAGAGTGGCGTCAGTGAAGAGGACACTTCACCCACTTCCATGTGGATCCATGAACGAAAGTATTCAATTACAAATAACTGCTCTGTAACATGACTGACGCCACCTAAATCATTTTCAACAGAGGAACATCAGCCAATGATGAATTTCATCAGCTTATTTAGTTATTTTGAAAACATTTCCGGCAGCAGTTTAACCGGTAGAAGAGAGGGACGCTGACCTGTATCAAAATCAACTTTACATGTAGGGGAGGTATTACTAAAAATAATTTTTATTTCATTACATTGTAGGAATATAATTATGTATAATACCATGCAAAAACTAATAACATTAAAATTAGTAGTCTACGAGCAAGAGCTTTGATTAAGGGTGGATCGACAGACAGACACATGGACATAGCGAAATCATAAGGGTTCCTTGTGAACTACTTCGGAACCCTAATAAAACTGGTTTAATGGCACGTAATTAGTCCAGAATATCGCATGTTTTCACATGTATAAAGCGAGGCTGAAGCTTCTAAAAGTCGAAGTTAAATCTCCTGAAACTGTCTCTCGTCGTTTAATCAGTTGAATCAATCTGCTTTACAATTTTCCAACTACTATCCACCAGTGACCATTAATTGAACCAAGGCTGTAATTTGGTCCGCCGTTTACCGTTTCTATTTGACGATAAAATCGTTCAATAGGGATTTATTGTCAGAACCTTAATTAAAGTACTAAACTCGCAATCTGGGGAGAATTGATAAGGTTTTAGCTATACTAGTCAATTAGGTTCGTTTAATGGAGAATAGTTTTGATACTTCACGACAATCAACGCTCAGCTTAAGAGATTCTATTTTTCCAAATCAACTTACATTATCATCATCATTGGCCTTGGTTCATCTGTTGAGGATGATTTAGTTGGTGTTAGTCAAGTTACAGAACAGTTATTTGTAATTGAAAACGTTCGTTCATGGATCCACTCCAGCAAGCTGAGGTGGATCAAGTTTCCTATCCACTGACGCCACTGTGCCAGGGGTTATATTTGATAGCGCAGGTCCCGATACCCACACTAACTTCTTGACCTTGCCGACAGGACCCGCAGGAAAGTCGAGTCAGTTCATGCGGTGTCGGTTCTGTTGCAGGTGCAAAACGAACCGGGTTTGTTTCAAGTTTTCCTTCTCTGTGTGAATTTATGGATTTTTCCAAATTCAAAATACGAAGGCATGCAGCGCGGTGAAGCAAATCGACTAGCTAGCTAGTGTACAATCATCACCATAGAATAATGATAACATTCAGTTATTACTAAATTTATGTTTAAAAAACTATGTCGGAAACCTTTATCGAAAGACCAACAAGAAAAATGTTAATGAAATAGTCATTATAACTTTATACTCGAATAATTTAAATGAATATCCACTAAATTTAACCAGAATAAAAATTTCACAGATTTTTATTTTTATTTATTAAACTACCAAAAACATGCCAAATTCATACAACATATATATGTCCCCTCAAGCCTGAAGTATACATCAGCATGGGCTCCCTTCCTGGGCTGAGACTCCGCAAAACCCCTGATATATCAAGTTACGAAATCCCAAGTTATTAAAGTTTTATAAATATTTTTGATTTAATCCTTACAACATTACCTACCATCAAATAATCGTTTAAGTTTGAAATGATATAAATTTTCTCGTGCCCTAGATTGTTGAACAAGTTGTCGCCATTCACTCCAAATACGAGGCCGGACGACATGTAAGTCGCCAAGTAGCCCAGAGGCTTACGCTTAGCGACCCTAGAGCACGGCCCAAGCCAAGCTAATTACGTATAGCATAAGCTGAGAGTATCAAATGACTTTATTATCATGACAAATTGCGTTCGGTAACTAAAAAAAACGCCACATTGTAAAGCAATTAAGTAAAATGCGCTTTATTTAGTAAATTCATGTGGTGTTTTAGTAGGTTCCAGAATAACCATTTCGCATTATAATAAAAAAAATTGATGAATATAATTATCATGATAACAAGTCATTCTCCAATACGTAATTGGCGACCCCGCCTTTCACCGATATATTCGTGCAATGCATAGAAAAGTTAGATCACGACCCGCACAGAGTCACTGTATGCAGAAATGTAAAAACACAAATGCGACGATAGTGAAGCTGACTTTATAATTGCATGTGCTCTTGTGAAGTCTTTTACTACTCTGCCGTTTGAGAGTTCTTAGTTGTGACGTTCCGGTGGCTGCAACATAGAATATGTATGTGGATGCAAGCTTCGGTAGATCCCATAGATGCAACTTTAGCATAGAATAGAATCCAAGCATTGATGTAGATTCTTCTAAACCTTTCTTTCATGAACTGTCACCGTAGCGTCGCAACTTAGGTGCTTCGGCATTACAAATCACATTACACTCGTTCCTTCATGTAACACAAGCATCCCTTTATAGGCGAGCGATCATTGCATCGAGCTCGTCCTCCTCTCACAAATCCGAGACGGCCGAGAGGCGCGGCTCAGACTCAGACAAACGCGGACATAAATGGAGGCATGTCCAAGCAGTCATGGCATACTACCAAGCCCTCAGGAAAATAAAGAGGTTCGACAAAAGCGGCTGACGGTAACGCCGCATCGATGTCCATTTTATACATACCTAATTGTTTGTTTGATTTCCCTCTGTAATACCTTCTGTGTATAGGACTACGGGAATGGTAATTTGGATCACTCGATTCTGTGTGTTTTTCGGTATTATGTTAGATCACCTTGGACTTTCCTATCACTGGAGACCGGACCGTGTCTAAATGCATCACTGTTAGATTTTAATAGTTCAAACTTCCTAAATTAGAATTAGAGATTAGATTTAGATGAGCAATAGATTCGACTGAACTTTACTCTACAGACTATTATACAGTTTTCCTAGTAATTCTAGTATGCCATGCCGCATGTGGATAGTTTTCTTATGCACGAAATTTTATATCTCTATATTATGTGCGATGCACTGACAATAACTAGTACTATTAAATTCATTTAAACGATATCTCTTTCCAACACAACTTAAAGAAAACTCTGTTAACTTACAGTTGAGCAAACTTTTAAGTTATAAATAAATCACTCTAACTTTTATTTAACTTTCCCGTTCATCTTGAAATACTTCGTAGACTTAGCTGTGTTTGTATTGTTAAATTTAATGGTATTCTTCAATGGCAGAACAAAATCGAATCAAAGATGGATGAAACTACGGACCACAGTGCAGTTGAGCTCAGCGATACAGAAGAAGCCACCTTTAAAGCGAGAGGACTCGTTTTTGAAGAGGTTTTCAACTAGACAGTCGCCGACAACACAAGAAACTGTGAGTGTGTGTAAATATTTCCAATGACTTCTAATTATATGATTACAATCATTTCACTGGATTTGTAACACCTTAATACTTCAAATATGATCAGTTTAAAAATAACTCCTAATCTAAAAGCATGTCATTTGTAGGTTACTAACAAACCTGTGTCTACGTCTTCTTTATTGAATTTAGAAGCCCCAGAGCGACGGTCAATGCATTGAAAACACGCGTTATACGCGCGACGTCGCTTTGCTTGGTAACTATTGTAGGTAGGAGAGACACATTACGATATATATTTTTCGAATCGTACCTGCATATTGTCAATTAAATCATTTAATTAAAAACATATTTCATTGTTACCTGGTAATCGTTTCAAATGGTCCTCTTAAACTATTGTACACCATGTATTTTATTTCTTCGTACATCGAATATTTTCGTCTTTATATTATTCTTTTTTAGATAGATAGATATTTATTTATTTAAACTTGTAGGTTTAAATTAGTGTACCTATATACATAAAATACATTCCCATCTAATAACTTGGAAATGACTGGATTTATTATTATATGGGTCTGGGTGTTTCTATGTATATTATGTATTTATTTACAGAAAAAAAAAAAATATTTTCTTAGGAAAACAAACAGTCTATTAATACTACAACTAGGAACTAAATAGATAACTAAAGACCAATAAAATTAGTAGTTTTCGCTTATCGAGTCTAAAGCTTGCTTACATAAAAAAAACCAAAATATGACTTAAACAAAAAAAAAAAAGATAATGAGAATGAGAAAGAAAATGAAAATGTTTACATCTAAATAAAATAATATAACATATAAAGAGAATATAACAAAATTATCGTAAAAAGAGAAGACGTAAAAAGAGAAGACATGCTAAACCAGCGTTCCTCTAAGACATTTTTTATTTTAGGTGGGGATACTGTTGAATAGGTCAAGTTCAGGGATGTCAGCCAGGTTGTTATATGCGATTACTGCTCTGATAAAGTATGAATGTTGTCTATAATTAGTCGAACTAAATGGCACTGCTAGGGAACAAGGGAGTCTAACTGATCTACTTGGGTTTATCAAATTTAAATTTTGAAGTAGCTGTGAGGAGTCTATTTTACTTTGCGCTATTTTACGCCTCTCTAGTAGTGGCAACATGTGGTGTCTCCTACACCTAGCGGCGTAGTCAACATCATGGCACATACACTTATATTGTAAAAACCTTAAGAATCGACGTTGGATGGACTCCATTCTTTTATATAATATATTTATTATGTAGTATATCAGTCACGTGGTACCCATAACACAAGCTCTGCTTACTTTGAGGCCAGATGATGCTGTGTGAAATGTCCGGTATTATTATTATTATTATTGAACACCGCTGTACAAACAAGATTATAACTAAATACTTATAATATTTACTCATAGACATAAGTCGTATAAGTATTTCGACATAAAATCCGTCGAAGATACAGTTATTTTCATTTCAAAGAAAAAATCTATTCAAGTGAAGCGCGAATTCGCTTCTAAAATACCTTTCAACTCAGTTCAATGTAAAATGAACCGTAAATAACACGATCGATGCATCTGAATAATTGCGTCGTTGTGTCTTCTGTTAGATGCAGATGACGTCAGGTTTATTCTAGGGAATAGAGCATAGTTTCAGATGAAAATAGTTTGCATAAACCTATAGGAAAGTTTTGCAATCGTCACACATTCTCACATTTAAATCCTAAGACCTAACCTAACCTACGACATGACTATTATGGTATGTGATTCTGGCTCAGTGAAAACTTAGGCTCTATTCTATCCCTATATATATAAAAATCTTGTGTCACAGTTTATGGTTTATACTCCTCCGAATCGGCTTGACCGATTTTGATGAAATTTTATATGTATATCTAGCCTAGCGTTTAAGTATACTATGTCCTCGTCATTCCAATACTTAGTACCTAGATGACTGAGCTTTGCTCAGTATAAAACATGGATAAAACGACGTTTTCTAAAAATGAAACCTAGCTAGATCGTTTTATCGCCCCTGAAACCCCCCGCATACTAAATATCATGAAAATCGTTAAAGCCGTTTCCGAGATTTAGATTATACATATACATATATACAAGAATTGCTCGTTTAAAGGTATAAGATGAATTAAGGTGCCATTCGCTAAAGCGTGAAGCGTAAAGAGTCGTGTTACAAAAACAAACCTCAAGTCTTAAGAATCAATGCCTCCGTATCTCAACTTCCATATCATTTACTGGACATATTTCATGCTCATATATTTCATTTTATTTTCTGCAAATAAGAACCTAAAATAAAATGTTTAGACAAACCTAAAATATGCTTAGAAACACTATTAACTAATGTTTGTTAAAATTTTTAAGCAAAAAAATATGTCCATTTACTTAGTAAAAACAATTACCAATTTTTTTAAATTGTTTTTCTATAATAATTTACTTTTTGTACACCAGCGTCGTTCTGTTTTTGTTTATCCTGCCTATCCAAAGGTTGCCTGGAAGAGATTGCTTTTAGCGATAAAGCCGCACATTGTACAATTTTATTTCTATTATTTCTTCTGTGTTCTTTTTATGTACAATAAAGTGTTAATCTATCTATCTATCTACATCACTAACGAAAGACGAACCATGTTATATTTTTTACAGAGCATTACCGCACCTTGTCTCCATATATCACGCATCCTTTACGCTATTTGAAATAAAAGTCTAATGAATTTAAGCAATAAAATAGCATACATTTATTTCGAGCAAAACTCATAAGAACAAGAAAGATTAAAACTTAAAAACTAGTTGGATTGCTGGACAGGTGTCGCTCACAGCAGTGCCTTGTGTAGGGACAGTCGACCCTGGCGGCTATCATTGCCAGTACGGTGTTGGAGCTGGCCCGCAACCTGCTCACCAGAGACGCGGCTCGTTTGCGCATCGTAGTATAGAAACAATCAACCCGCGCCGCCGCAAACATCATCTTCCATAAATCAAATTAATTTTCCAAACAACATCTCCACAGGTAGAAGACACCGGTTCAGAAGGTGCGACCGGCGAGCAAAGAGCTTCTAACCGCACGCGCCGAAAACGGATACGTGTTCCGCGCACCGTGGTAAACCCAGATGAGAATTTCTACTTCTACTGGCTGTGGGCGATTACTGTATGCGTTCTCTATAACTTATGGACGCTGATAGTCCGGCAGAGCTTTCCTGAGTTACAGGTAAGGGCTAGAATACTGACACTCCCTCAATTCAGTTGTTTCGCTAGAGTAACTAAAATTTTCTAAAACTAAAACGATCTTATTTTGTTTGCATTAAAGTCTGAATTAGAATAACATTTTTTAGTGACACTTAATTAACGTATAACTGACGTGTTTTAGCTCAATTTAATCATCATATAAGGAGTTGTTGATTAAAACTACGGCTTTTTTCCGCAGTTTTTATCAACACCTCTATACATTATTTTCAATAAAGGAATTAATTAAAATAAAAATTATAGCAATAAAACAAAAAATAATTTTAACTTATTTTAGAACTGTGATTTAAAATGGGTACTCTAATTTGAACTTTATTGGTAGCAAAATAAGGTTGTCCATATTTTAGAAAGTTTTAGCTAGTCCGGCGAAACAACAGAATTGCCAGCACTGTGTATCATGTTTCACAAATGCAGCGCATGGCACCGTATCGCCTTCTGATGATACCAAAAAGTATTTTAAATAGCTCATTGCTTATATCAGTTACTAGCTGACCCGTGCCCACTTCGTTGGGCGATTACAACTTCACATTAAATATTAAAGTACTTACATCGGTTTAAAAAAAAGATAACTATTCAAATTATTGTAATAATTACAGAGATTAACAAAGTTACGGATAAATACTCATAGATGACGCTAGGCCACCTGCGGCTTCGCACGCCCTGTTTACCGTTCCCGTTCTCGTATATTTTCTGGAATAAAAAATTGCCTAGTCCTAATCCAAGTTACTAACTATATTCATTTTAAGTTTCATCCAAATCGGTCTAGCGGTTCTCGAGTTATAAGTGGTGTAACAAACACGACTTTATTTTATATGTATACTAGCTGACGCGTTCCCACTTCGTTCGGCGGTTACAACTTCACAAACAATATTAAAGTACTAATAACGCTATTAAAAAAAAGATAGCTACCTATTTAAATTATTGTTATAATTACAGAGATTAACAAAGTTACGGATAAATATTGATAGATGGCGTTAGCGGCCACCCGTGGCTTCACCCGCCCCGTTCCCGTTCCCGTTGCTTTTCCGGGATATAAAATAGCCTATATCCTTATTCAAGTTACTAACTATATTCATTTTAAGTTTCATCCAAATCGGTCCAGCGGTTCTCGAGTTATAAATGGTGTAACTAACACGACTTTCTATATATAGAATAGATAGATATAGATTTGATCTATTCCTCAACCGAGAAGGGCGATCAGTTAATTTCATGCCCATCTTAAATCCCTTACGGTCGTTATTTGGCACAACTCCAATGCAATTTAGTACAGTTTATCCAACTAGTTTTATGAGTTTAGAGGAAACGCAACATTTGTAGATTGAAGTTACAGGTTAGAATAGCTTGAAAGAACATCTGCCTCAAATATTTGTAAGAACTAAGCAAGTTCCCGATACATTTCACATTATCTTTCGTTTTCTATTTTATGGCACGCTATAAAATGTTGGGAAACGCTATGTAGCGGATTGACTTTTATCCCGACTAAACTAATTGTGAAAATAACAGGAATTGAACACAAAACTCTATACAAACGTATAGAGCTTGTATAGGCGAAACGTATAGGCTGGACCAGACACGTTTTTATAGATACGAGGTTATAGCGACCTATAGCGACAAAAAGTTGTATATCTATACTTCTATACTAAAATTATAAGAAGGAAAGATATGATTGTTTGTTTGTTTGTATTGAATAGGCTCCGAAACTACTGGACCGATTTGAAAAAATATTTTACCGTTAGAATGCTACACTATCCCCGGGTGACATAGGCTATTTTTTATCCCGGGAAAATTGGTTTGTCCCGGGAAAAATCTTCAACGCGGGCAAAGCTGCGCACGGACAGCTAGTTTATGAATATTTTTATAAAAGTAATGATGTCTTTCTTCACTGTTTCCAATTTGCAATAGGTATTATAAATAAGTTATCCAAGTTCCCATCCAGTTATTCCAGAGTTCCCACAGCTCTCAACTACTTAAACCGTTGGCAGATCGTAAATTAAATGAAAGTTTATTTTCATTTTACGAGGAAAGTTATATCAAAGTTGTAAATTGAAATAGTGTCAGTAATCAACATGGTTTGCACGAAAACTTGTGGTTCAATATAAGTATAGTCGTGAATCAATGCAATTTGTGTTTTATATCATTGATATAAATGTCACTCTTCTAGAGAACATACTAGTCTCTTTGCAGATCTTATCTTTGGTAAACATTTATAAATTCAATTTGGAAAAGAGTAAAAAGAGACCGTACTTAAATTTGGGTATGGAAAGCTCATGCATGTTTTATAGGTTTCTATTATATAGATCAGTATATTTGCGGGTCTTATTCCTTTGGCATCTGAATTTTTTAGTATTTTTGATCTGACAATAAAGGAGAATGCAAACTAAGCCTGTCACTGAGCCAAGTAAAATAAGCAGAGAGCATCTCTTATAAGTCGACACTTCATTTTATTAGAGGACATCCTGTTTTCGTCCCGATATCTTCTTAACAAATCTAAGAGCACTGGAATGCCAGTGCTTCAAAAATCAAGTGTACCTATCATTATTTTTCGAGTGGAAACACCTTGTAAACATTTTGTAAGGTGACTGTTCTTTGTTATTATGTTTCTACGCTAACGAGTATTCCCATCATCAACACAGTTATATATTGTTCATATATATTACTAGCTGCTGCCCGCGGCTTCGCACGCGTGGTACCTACATAAAAAGTTGCCTATGTCCTTCTCCAAGAAAAATAGATATAAAGATAGATGGGACCATCTATCTTTATACCAAAATTCATCAAAATCGGTTCAGCGGTTTAGGCGTGAAAACGTAACAAACAGACAGAGTTACTTTCGGATTTATAATATTAGTTAGATTAATCTGCTTAGAAAGTCCTGCACAAGGCTCACAAACTAATTGAATATTGTATTCACCTTGTATAAATTTGTTTACCTGTTGGTCTACTGAGTTCAAGCTATTTCGATATTATTATAAATAGTCTTGTTGAACGGGTAGAAGTGTTTTGTTTCACTAAGAATTACCATTTAAATCTTTTACCCTTATGTTTTCTCTTTTAGTGTGTCAAGTAAACATTTACAATATTTTTTCTTTTGACGACCTCTGTGGCGCAGTGGGCTAAGATCGATTCCCGCCGCGTACAAATGTTTGCATGTATTTGTCTTGGGCCTGGGTGATTCTATGTATAATATGTATGTATTTATATAATATATATATATATATATATATATATATATATATATATATATATAAATATATATATATATATATATATAAGTAGTATATCAGTCATGTGGTACCCATAACACAAGCTCTGCTTACTTTGGGTCAGATGTTGCTGTGTGAAATGTCCGGGATTATTTATTTATTTTCTTCTTTCGCCGTAGTTGGGTATGTTTATAACTCAAACAATATTTATCAAAGTCTGTTTAAAGTTTTCTTCTATTCTATTCTGCATCACCTTCTTTTTGTTTACTAAAAGTCAATCTTTTTAACCGACTTCAAAAAAGAAGGAGGTTCTCAATTCTACTGTATTTTTTTATATTTTTTATGTTTGTTACTTCTAACTCTGTCATTGATGAACCGATTTGAAAAAAACTGATTTCATTTGAAAGGACACTTCCAGATTAGTCCCATATAAATTTCATAAAAATTGGATCATTTTTATTTTAAATCAAAAAAATATGTCCACTGAAATGAAACAAAATTTTGATATTTTTCTTTTTCATACATGAAGTCGATCTTTTAGGTTTTTAAAATGTAATTATATGATATTTATTTATTGGTTAAAAAGAAGGCTATACTTATCATATTCCAGGCTATTGCATAGTCGTCATTCATCCCTATTCAATGGTCACAGCGTGAAGTATTAACAAAAGTTAATCAGAAACTCACAAGCTTTCGCATTTATATACTTTTAACACAACCTCTTTGTAAAACAAATTGAGTCATAGTATAAAATAGCTGATTCATACGATGTTTAAAAACGCTGACGAAGTGCCAAGCAAGCAATAGCTCATCAAATTACTCCGAAATGCAGTGGCATCTATCTATTCTACGATATTTTTATGACTATCGCATAAAACCGAACCACAGTCTCTCAAATGGAAAACCTTTTTAACATCGTCATTTAATTCACGCTTCTACTTGAAATACAACTGGGCATTTGAAAAAAAAACACATATTAAGTAGCCAGTTAAGTTAAGCTAAGTTAAGTTAAGTTAAGCCATCTTTAATCGGTGGAGGAAGCGATAAAAATAGAATAAACTTTATAGTTTCACTGTATTGGAAAAGTTTTTTTAAAATTAGTATCAACAGTTACCCATCTTGGGCATACAATAGTAGTTAAGAACATGAGATATAAAATAATATTATAACTTATAACTTTTCATTATGTAGGGACATGAGATATAGATTAAGTTAAAAAACTACTCATCAACGTATTCTTTTAAATAGTAAAACGCTTTAGAAACTAAAAATTAGACACCAGACATTTCAATAAACATTAAAAATAATCACCACTTATCACTTCTTTGAGACATGCCGCCAAGCCCTAGAGAAGATCCACTTATGTTGGATCTTCTCTGACGACGCCTGCGGAATGGAAAAATTGCATTGATATGATAGCAGTAGTTATGCTTCAGTCATGGTAAGTACCATGACTGAAGCATGACTAACAGCTATCATATCTATCATCATTACAAATTGCCATTCTATATAATTTGATCCTTCCGCAAACTTTAATTTTAACTTTAACGGATTATTTTTAGCCGTCTTGCGAAGTAAACATTGCTCTTATTACTTATTTTCCTCAATTTATTTCTGGTTTTATTAATAATGTTGGTGTTTTTATTTAAATAGAGCCAGGGTTATTGACTCGGGTGTAAATAATTAAAATAAAAACTACGAGTTTCTTTGTTATTCGAGGAAAAATATTTCGTATAATTATTTTATTATACGAATTATTTTGCACGAATTATACGAATTATTTTTATTTTTTTATTTTACAAGACACCATTTTATATATAATTACAAATGACGAACGAAAATATATACGTCTTTGCCATACTATTCTACTTCTTTGTTAATGGCCTGTGACATACTAATGTCAATTCTGCCAATGTCAAGTGTTTATAGTTTATGGTCAGTTTGTTTGTTATTAGTCTTAGTCGATGGTCAATTTTCTTGGGATTCCTCGTCGTTCAAATCACTGCACCACAATACACATATAATTCAATTATCCTTACCCGTCCTGTAGTCACAATTTATTCATTAAAATTCCGCCAAGTTACTGAATAAAACATAAAAACACAAATACACAAAAACGGGTAAAAAATATTAAATTAGCAGAGCTATGGTACTCCATGAAATGACAGACGAAGAATCCTTGCCATACTATAAACAACTAAAACACTTGACACTGGTAAAATTTTCATTATTATGACACATGCCACTAAAGAAAAAGAAGTGTTAATGTCAACAAAAAGTAGATCTTGTCATGGCTGGCATACTAAAAACCGTCGATTTAATCTCGTTGCTACCTCAAACCGTGTGCCCGATCAAATAGACGCTCGTTTACACGAGGACCAAAGTGTTCCCCGAAGGATACCAGAACATAATGTGAGATTAGATCGGTACAGTCGAGCTGTCCTCTAGTTCCTGTTTGCGTACACGTGCTTTCCGCACAATTGAGCACGGCGATCCGTTACTTTGGATTTTATGACCTGGCTTTAAGATCTATAGTTGTTTGTGGGCAGACGATTCATTCTGCACGGTTGAACACGAAAATTTTTGTTTCTGTTTTGGATTTAGGGTTTTCCGAATACTTTGCAAACTAGATGTAGAGAATAGATTTATCTGTTCAAGAGATCAGCTTCAAAGATTTTTTTATACGAGTACGAGTAGTTGTTGTTTTGCTGGCTCAAGAGAATATTTTCATTTTTCATTTTCAACCCACTTCAAAAGAGAAGGAGGGTCTCAATTCGACTGTCGATTATGTTTTTTACCTCATAACTCCGTCATTTATGAACCGATTTAAAAAAATCGGATTTATGTGAAAGAATATATTTCCCAATGAGTCCTATGGAAATTTCATTGAAATCGGTTCAATAGTAGTTTTTAAATAAAAAAAATATGTTATCTACTTGGTTGGAACAAAATTTCGATATTTGTTTTTACATGAAGTCGGTTGTCTTTTTAGTTTGTTAAACGTAATTATGTTGAAATAGGTCTTGCAAAAGTTCACAGATATTAGAAATTTACTAGTTTAAAAACTCTTACTTGTGAATTAGATATGATTGTCTATGTTGAAAACTGTCTACGAAGTAAAATGATAAGGGTCGTAATTTAAAATCTTTGTTATTTTGTTTTAGATTATTTTACGCGATGCGCAAACGTAGACACTTTTTGTTGCCGACACGGCACACCATCACAGGGAACCGTAGTTGTTGTGACCTGTATCAGTGATTGGACGCAGTCTCCAGTTGCTACTACTGGCCCCTGGTACAATTCGTTTCTTGTACAATTACAATACAATTCGTTTACGCAGCTCAATACAATTGTAAGGAAATTTATTAATGTTACTTGTGTCTTCCACTAACGAAAAAGTCGCTAGTTAGTTTCCAGTTACCCCGAACACTTTTCGATCGTCAATGAGTAAGTGTCAAGTGGGAGTAACTGGACATCAAAAATCAATGTTACGTATGCGCAGGGAATGGATGATTTCATACTGGTTCTATAGAAATCAAGTATTCCTCGGTAGCTTGTATCTGACACAAGACATAAAAGTGTCCACGTTTTGCGCCCTGCTTAAGTTGAAAACTGTCTACGAAATAAAATGGGTCGTATAATAAAGGTCCTAATTTAAAAACTTTGTAATTTTGTTTTAGATTTTTTTACTTTCAAAAACCTCGTCTTAAGTTTAAATAAACACATTAGGTGAACATTGAAAACATGTTGTCAAAATCGCAATACGGTTTCACATACCTTGTTGTTTTCAGGTAATGGGTCACTACATCTGGTTATCTTGCGACGGACTGAGCGATATTGTGTTTGCACTCGATCTTGTAGTACAACTGAGGACCGGATATTTGGAGCAAGGACTCATGGTGAGCTACGGATTTATTATTAACTTTATATATAGTCTGTTATAAAATCCTTTGGCTCTATTGGTATAAAACTAAGGACTACCAAATCATGTTAAAAAAAAAGTTAAGGGCTAAACTTTAGTATCTGGATACAGGAAAAGGGGGGGAGGGGGGAGGGAAACAGGGGGGGGAACCCCCTGGTACCACTCCCAATTTGCGGAATTACCCCGTTCTCGAGATATTTGAATAAATGAAACCTAACCTCAAAAAAAAGGGGGGGAGGGGGGGAAACAGGGTGGGGGGGACCCGCAAGTTAAAAGTTGTAAATATGTAATCAGGAAGCAAAACCCTACCAGATTTGAGCATTTTCACCCTCCAATTCCTGTATCCAGATACTAAAGCCAAGCCAAGTTTAGTCCTATGTTTAAATATGTTTTTTTTCTACTTCTTCTTCTTATCGTGTCACTAGTTATTTCTAATCTGTGTGGTGAAAGGATTAAAGTGCGCCTAAGAGGCTCCTATCGTGCACTTAGGTAAGCTCTCGACCTTGCCGACAGGACCCGCAGGAAAGACGAATCAGTACATGCGGTGTCGGTTCGGTTGCAGGTGCATAACGGCTGGCATCGAGCCGGGCTTTTTCTACTCATAATTTGATAGTTAAATAAATAAATCAATAATACTGATGGCATTATCTAGCCCCAAACTAAGCATAGCTTGTATTATGGTGACCAGATGGCTGATAGAATACTTAAATATTTTAAATACACACATAAGATATTTTATAACACCCAGACACAGAACAAACGTGTAATCGTTCGTCACACAAATGTGTGTCCTGGGAGGAAATCCAACCCTACAGTGCAGAAGGCAGAGCAATTACCAACTGAGCTGACAAGCCAGTCTAGTCTATTTAAACTTTTGAATGTACATATGAGGTTTCCAAGTCTGTCCAGACTTCAAAACTGTGTAAAGTTTTCTAAATCCCTAGTCATCAATGTTGTAAATTAAAGCAAAGTTTGCAAAGCAGTTGAAGTCAAACTGCTTGAGTAAAATTTACTATGTTAGACAGAATAGATGTAAAAAATAAGTACCTACCTAAAAAAGTGATTTTTTGGAATAATTCGTATGTACTTACTACGCAATGCACTAAACTTGACTTGAGGTTACAAACACTACCGTTTAGGTGCGGAGCGTCTTCTTTTTGCGAGCAACAAAGTTTGTGTAAATCATTTTGCATCATTGTGAACATAAAAATCGTATAATCAATATATTTAGCTAATTTGGTGTTATAGTATGGTCAGTATTTATTATTTTAATGTCAATGAATAAAGAATTTGGTGGTAATTTAACTCATTTTTGATTGTGACATAGACCTTAAATATCTAATTATTATCTACCATAGCGTTAGAGTATGATTTAAACTTGTCATTTCATGTAAATAGCAACATATTTAAACAACACATATCAAGTACCTATGCGATTAGAATACACTACTACTAGTCCATAACTCAATTTTATTTCTAGGTGTATGACTCAAAAAAGCTCGCAAGACATTATCTATCATCCCGGCCGTTTCTGTTTGACATCGCATCGCTGACGCCCCTTGATCTCCTGCAGCTCAAGTTCGGCACAAACCCTATCATACGCTTCCCAAGGTTTTTCAAGGTAAGTTTCTTATGAACTTTTCAAGGTGTTGGATTTGTCTATTGGCAAATTTAAAAACGTAATTATACAGAAACTGTCTATTAAAGCATATTATAAAATATCTGATTATTTAGATGACAAAAAAGCTCAACTAGGCATCCGTAACAAGATTAACAAGGATCATACAAAAAAGTGTTAAGACCAGACGAGTTTCCTGCCAGATTTTTCTTGAACTGGGGCTAGGAGGAACTGGCACCTAGATTCACTAGCATGTAAGAAGACGATTCAAAGTTTAATTGTTTGTTTATTCCTTTTCAATACATTCTGTGATCTTCAATCTTTTTATATATTATGTATTTCGAAAAAGAAAAGTTTCTAAATCTATTGTATAAATAAAATAGTAGCTTATCGCCCCGATGATCATAAAAAAACACTACTAATTTAAAAGTATTAATAAGTTTTGCTTCACTTGCTACATAACGAAGGAGCGAAAGAGCTACGAAAGAGCTACGCTACGCTACGCCGTAGAACTTTCTCAGTATTCTACTTCTATCTACTTTTAGCATCGCCATAAAGCCGAAACGATCTAACTTAACGAAACGGTCAAACTAGTAACATGATATTGAAAGTACGAATATTTTCATTTCTAAACATAAGGCCAACCATTTATCTATTTTTTATTTTATTTCCTTTATTTAACTCCCATTGTTCTCAGTAGACCAAAGCTTGTGAAGACACCAACAACGCCTGAGACTGTGAAGTGTTTGTAATCAATGATTTAGCTTTCCGACTGTTGCCCATAAGAACAGACAAATATTAATAGCCTGAGCCGAATTACTAATTGTGTTGGTGTTGTGAATGGCTCTTAATGGCTTGAATAAATCAAGTCATCACCTCCGTTCGCTGTTTAGGAAGTTGGGGAAAATTATTCATGTACCTACCGACAGGATTATACAATTTGTCAAAATATACGTTATTCAGTTATTTAAACTGTTAGACCAATTCATAATCGAGTTGTATCGAGTGATTTAAACTTTAAGACCTATTCATAATCATAATGTGCTTGTTTCTACTCTCAACATAGGCCCAAAGCACCCAAATTGCATAATTAGATAAATCGCAAAAAGAATCGTTTGTAAATTGAATCAGCTAAACCGAAAGCACATTGTGGCAATTTGGGATTTGGTTTGAAAGGGTCAAGCAGAGATAGAAATAACTTTTTATGGGCCGAGTATCGTGTGTAAATACTGCTTTCGAGTTTAATTGCTGACATTGACCTTGATTCTTATTTTTTATGCACAATTTTTTAAATTATAGTATCATTTTTAAATTACACTTCTTAAATTGACAAAATTGATGTGTAATTGTCGTAAGTTTGCTCATTTTTGACGCCATGTATATTGGTGTTGATTCAATCTGCTAAAAGTTCTCGTTAAAATCAATAAAAGAAAATGTTAATTTGAACTTATTTTAAAACTGTAATTTTAAAATGGGATATCCTTGGTCAAAAGTAATCCCTTTGTCCACGTTCGTAACTAAGATTCCATAACTAGTAAGGTATGTATCAGAATTTTGTTTAACTGTTTCATTACCAGTTAGTCATGTATGCTCTCCTGGTACACTGGACAAATTAGTAAAAATTAGTAGATATGTAGATTTTGTATATTTATGTGTTCGTGGATTAATCACGTCAATGCGTAATTGAAACTTCGGATGAAACATGTTATCGATGAAGTCTGATATATTCTAGAACAGTATATAGAGGATTTTTTTACGTAGGTATCACACGTGCGAACCCGCGTTTAAAAGTTAATAAGAAATAGGTATGAATGTAATTAGGTAAGTACATCAGTTGTATGCTACAGGTTTGTGTGATTTTCATAATTCCACCCTTGATGTTTTAGCCAACATTTGCTTTTCATTAAAACAGTGAGCTTGTGGTACAAAAATAAATATACAGAGGTTATAAGTAGCTGGGGTATTGTCCCAACATTTTGATGTCATTCCTAATGCAGAAAAAGTATTTGTAGGATTCAGTTACTCTAAATAATTACGTTTTAAAAAATAATACCGAATTCTTTAATAAATAATAAATAATGCCGGACATTTAACACAGCGTCATTTAGCCCCTAAGTAAGCAGAGCTTGTGTTATAGGTACCACATGACTGATACACTACTTATATACTTTCTGGTATTTTTTTTTATTTACGTACATATTATACATAGAAATATCCAGACCTGAGACAAATACTTGCAGATCACACAAATTTGTTCCGCGGCGGGAGTCGACCTTCAATCTTCTGCGGCGCAGCCAGGCCTTGGCCCACTGTGCCACAGAGGTCGTCCATAACATGACATAACTTATTACCATAACACAATACAAACAATAAAAAATCCTATGTAATGAATCTTATAAATTACTAATTGAGTTAAAAACAACTACTTATCAATATTTAAATGTCAAGATTTCTGTTATGTTAATCTATCTATCTATCTATCTAATACCTTTAAAAAAGCTATTCTAGTATATGTGTATAACAATTGATGGAAAATGCACACAACACCATCTAGTCCCAAACTAAGCATTGCTTGTATTATGGTGACTAGATGTCTGATAGAATACTTGCATATTTTTAAATGCATATTTATGATACTTTATAACCCCCAGACACAGAGCAAACACCTATGTTCTTCACACAAATGTTTATCCTGGGAGGGAATCGAACCCTCAACCTACAGCGCAGAAGGCAGAGCTACTACTAACTGAGCTGACAGGCCAGTCAGTATATATATATGTATAATCTGAATCTCGGAAACGGCTCCAAATATTTAGTATGTAGAGGGTTTCGGGGGCGATAAATCGATCTAGCTAGGTTTCGTTTTTAGAAAACGTCGTTTCATCCGTGTTTTATGCCGAGCAAAGCACCAGTCATCTAGGTACTATAATTAATTAATATAATTTACTTGCTACAATAACACACTACAAACAACGTAGCCTTTGTGATTTCGTTCAAAGTAACATGAAACACATCTAAATTTTCCGATGTGCGGATGCATGGCGCGCGTCAGAGGCGCCTTGTCTATCAAATTGGTCCTCAAGTTTATGATTATGTTATACCAGCTGCTGCCCGCGGCTTCGCACGCGTGGTACCTACATAAAAAGTAGCCTATGTATTCTCCAAGGTCCCATCTATTTCTATACCAAAATACTTCAAAATCGGTTCAGCAGTTTAGACGAAAAAATGTAACAAACAAATAGACAGACACAGACAGACCAGACAGAAACAGACCGAGTTCTTTCGCATTTATAATATTAGTTAGATTATTAAGCTACAAATAGAATATTGGTGCGCTAGGAGCCTGACTAGATTATCTGTATCCCGTTTCCTATCACCCTCCACAGATAAAAGTAGGTTTATGTAAGGTAATAAGTAGAAGCTTTAAGAAGAGTGTAAGTACGATGTATATTGTTGACGCTTGTACACACGAGCGTGAACAATAATAGTAGATTGTGAACAAAGTGAGTTATTAAAGCACGAGTGTTATGTTGGTGCACTGAATTAACACGAGTGCATTAATTACTCTCTTTAGCAAGGTGCGTAATTTAATATTCTTTCAACTACCAATCTACCTACTGTGATAAAATATACCAACTCAAACTAAAAATATGAAGAATCAAAGTTTTACAATGGTAAAAATGCGCGCCATATGTTTTTTTTTTCACCAAGACTAGTCAAGGTTTTATTCAGCTGATTTTTATTATCAGCCAGTATCTTTTTGATCTAATGCAAACATTTATATTAAACTTAATGGGAGATATTAAACCTCTGTGGTAAATTTATATCTAAATAAAAAGTAAAAAACAGTGAAATAATGAGATTTCATATAACATTACTACACTGTTTTGGTTCTAAGCAAAAATACGTCCTTTGTGGTCGGTTTTGAAGTGATCAATGATAACATCACTACGTAGTTGAAAAAAAATAAAATTAATTAATTAATATTGGAGGCCATTGCACACAACAATCTAGCCCCAAACTAGGCATAGCTTGTGTTATGGTGACCAGATGAATGGTATAATACATATATATTTAATAGTTAGTTATAGTTATTTAGTTATTGTTATAGTTAGTTATTGTTCTGTTCATCACCAATGTTCATCACAAAAATGTTCTGAGAGGGAATCGAACCCTCAACCTAGCACAGAAGGCAGAGCTACTACGAACTGAGCTAACAGGCCAATTAATATACACCTATCTATACACTTACAAACCTTACGCCAGAAATATGATTAAAAGTTCAGTTTTCTTTGAAAACATTGTACGGTGGATTGAAAATCACTTAGTACATGAGCGCGTCCCTTTTCAGCACACGGTACTAAGCAATCGACTTTGTGTTCTCTCTTCCATTCCTTTCTATTTATGCTTGTGAATCGTTCTACATACTCTATTTTTAGATAGAAATCAAAAGGGGTTGTCAAAAGGGGGATGAAATTGTTTTCCGATAACAGGCGTGTAAGTTTTCGCGTTAGGAAAGCCTTCACTCAAGGCTTGCCTACTTGTGAACTATTTGAGAATTTAGTTTGACAACAAATACATGACCAATGCGTGCAATATTCTAGTAATATTGTAAAGTAAAAGTTTCTTTGGATGTTTGTTTATTACCCAACTAGCTGCTGCGTGCGGCTTCGCTCGCGTGGTTCCTTCAAAAAAAGTACCCTATTTCCTTCTCCAAAGTCCCATATATCTCTATACCAAAATTCATCAAAATCGGTTCAGCGGTTTAGGCGTAAAAACGTAACAAACAGACAGACAGAGTTACTTTTGCATTTATAATATTAGTTAGTTAAAATTTGGTGTAAATATGTTATGAACCTTGAATAACATAAAGGCTACTTGGTATTTACGTACAACGCGAGTAAAGCCACAGGTAGAAGTATAGTTCGACGACCTCTATGTCGCAGTGGGCCAAGGCCCGGCTGAGACGCAGAAGGACGCGGGTTCGTTTCCGCGGGACAAATGTTTATGATCTGCAAGTATTTGTCTCAATTCTGGGTGTTAGAAACACATTTACGATAAATTGTGTAAGTGTATGCATTTATAAAAAAAAAGTTTATCAGTCATGTGGTCACAAGCTCTGCTTACTTTGGGGTCAGATGATGTTGCGTGAAATTTCCAGCATTATTAGTATTATTATTGTTATAATTCCAGTAGATAAATGCATGTTCCTGTGTTGAATTGAAAATTGATGCTGGATATTGTCAATCTTATCAATTTTGTTGATTTATTTAATACAAAAAGTTCCCGTGAATTTCATTTCACCCTAATATTTACATAACAATCCTTACTAATATTATAAATGCGAAAGTAACGTTGTCTGTCTGTTTATTTAATAACAAACTTATAATATTTTATAACACCCAGACACAGAACCAACCCTTATGTTCATCACACAAATGTTTATCCTGAGTTTCACGTTTTCACGCCTAAACCGCTGAACCGAACAGGTGCGCGAAGCTGTGGGCAGCAGCTAGTATCTTTATACATTACAATAAAGCTCATGAATTTATAAACCGGTTAATTTTACAAACAATTTTCTTTTTCTTTATAATATTACTATAGATAGTTCACAACATCATACATATTAAAGCATTCAAGAGCATTATCAGTAAAGAGGATATATAACAATAACGGTATTTCGATATATTATTACAAACACTATTGAATTATAATAAATTAAATAAATTTATTTGTATGTGAGTTGTCTTAAAATCGATGTTAATTTACAATGAAAGTACAATACATAAACATTTTAAAGGAAAGTTTAAATATCCTTACTCGTGTCCCGATAAAGCTGTCTCAGGCGTGACTTCTACTTGCTCAGGACCCGAATAAACCTGAACAATGAGACATATTTCCTCTCAAAAAATCTAGCTAATTAAGATGAAAAACATTGAAAAACAACAACAACAACAAAACACGAGCATTTTCAAGATCAAAACAAGTGGGCTATCGGATAATCCGTCAGCTCCGCACGGTGCTTCAATCTCTGCCACAGGTGCGAGAACATGGCCGATATTATTTTTCTGTTTCAGGTTTACAGAGCAGTCAGCTGCTATTACATGGTGGAGTCCAGAACCGTGTACCCTAACTTCTGGCGAGTTATCAATCTGATTCATATCCTGCTCATCCTCGCTCACTGGTTTGGGTGCTTTTACTTCCTGCTATCAGAAGCTGAAGGCTTTCAGGTATGATACACATAATATATTATTTTCGTAAAACATAACATACCTACGTAATATTCAACAATAGTTATATAACAGGGGTATTAGTTTGATCAAACACGTTATCTAGGTTGTAATTCGACGTTTTTCGCTAACCCTCGTCAAAATGAACAAACCAGGATCATATTCTCAATAGGCTTAATAAACCTCGATGAAATCTATTGATATTCGAGATGGTAGTATTGAAATAGCATAAAAGAATATTGTTGATACGCTACCGAAGGCGTATTCGCAAACCTTGGGATAACCTCTTCCGAAAATTCCGAGTTTTTAGATTATAATCTGAACTAGAAAAGTAAATAAGTAATAACTTGCAGATTAAAAGCTATGACATTGGATCGGAATTATATTCACCGACGGTCAATGATTACATTCTATTGACATGTTAGGAGAGTCTTCTTTTCAAGGTTGAAAAGTAGACAGAAATTTAATCTTGGCTTTGATTTAGAGATGAAACTAGATGTGAATTTATGCCAATATTAAATGTGATTTGATTTACACAAAGTTCGTTTAGTGTACAAAAAACTAACAATAAACTTAAGAAGGAATGATGTCAGGAATATTAGGTAACTATTCAAAGTAGAGTCATAGTTTTGTAAAGAGAAGGTGGAAGAGTAGGAGATAGAAGGAACATGTTTTAAATTATACAAAGGTGGAGTTGTTTAAGTTGGCTGGTATGTTTTGTACAAATACTGGTTTTTATTATGTAGGGGAGAGTATACCTAACTAGATACTAGATGTAGACAGCAGAAGACGCTCTCTTGTACCAAGAACAATGTAAGGTGCACGACAAAAAGCAAAAAAAAATGTGGTTGTCTGGGTTGACTGTAAAGTCAGTTTACGGCGATAGTTTTACGTGATAACATCACAAGAAAACATTGATGAACCGATCGTGCCGATCTATCGCTTGTTCCGCGCTCTCGCTTGCACGCTCGGCTAAGACGGAACGTGACCATGGGTCATGATTTTTCATGCGTGCAGCCGGCGTTCATAGATTTATAAGACGTTATGACGTCAAATATATAAATTAATTAATTTTGTGTTATTTATAATTATTACAGTTTGCATCTCTGAATCTAAGCCTAAAGGTGGTTTGTATTAAGTAAGGCGCGACATACAAGTGTTTACTACTTTATACAGGGTTTTTGTGACCGCAAAATGTCAAGGGGTGACGAAATCGTATTTGCATAGGATAACATATCACTTACTTATTCGTAAACAGCCAAAGTTGGTTTCAAAATAACAATTTACCTATTGAGCTATTAATATGCGAGAATTTCACCTTGTTCAATTGTTCCTAAACTGGCGTGACAGTTAAGTTGGTAGTAACTCTGACTTCTGTAGATTGTGGGTTCGATTCCCACCCAGGGCCAACATTAATTTAATAATATTTATAAAAAATATTATTCTTCACTATTATCATTACATAGTATAAAACAAAGTCGCCTCCCGCTGTCTGTCTGTCCCGATGTATGCTTAGATCTTTAAAACTATGCAACGGATTTTGATGCGGTTTTTTTAATAGATAGGATAATTCAAGAGGATGGTTTATAAAACATGCATAATATAGTAGAGAAACATTGATTTCAGAGGTTTCTAATGTGATGTCGTAAATAAACTCATTTTTTTGCGCTTACATTGCAAACGCTGGCTGAACCCTACGAGATAGATCAAAATAATGTACCACAGTATTGTACACCTTAAAAAGGTCTACACAAATGTCCGCAATGGTATATGTCCATTTCTTAGTCTATGTTATTCTCTTAGATAACGTTGTATATAAAGACATTCTGTAGTATATTTTAGTATCAGCATTGCACCCGTGCGAAGGCGGGGCCGGTCGCTAGTTATAGTATATAACACTGCTGGACTAGTCAACAATTGACGAGAATACATTTTTTTATATACATAATTATGATACTTTATAATGATGTACATATATAAAAGCACATAATATACTCCTTCTTTCTTAGTTAATAGCATGTGTAATAATGTCAATTTTACCAGTGTCAAGTGTTTATATTGTTTATGGTATGATGTCAGACAGTCGTATCTTGTCGTTCGTCATTTGTTATTTTATAAAATGTCATTCACATATAGTGTCATTCGTATAAAATATTTATACCGATTATTTTTGCTCGAATCACAAAGAAACACAAAACTTTTATTTCAGTTATTCAAACCCGAGTAAATAACTCTTAATCAATTAAAATAAAAACACCAAAATTACTAATAAAACCTCGAAGAAATAACTCGTGAAAATATAAACATTGCTCACTTATATATCATATAAGAGAGCAATGTTTGCTTCGCTAATACAATCACAAGGATCACTTTGAAACATCTTACATAATAGGTGAATTTAGGTGCCAATTCATCCTAACCCAAGCTAAAAAAGAACTGATCCATCTTATAACTACCTTAATTACGAAATACTAATACAAGAGAGTTTATAAATTTCAAGTGTGTCGGTTAACTGTCTGAGGGCAGAGCAACATGAAGCCATGCATTCTTATCAATAATATAGTCATTTATATTATAATAAGCTTTCTTCAAAAGACTACCTTTTATGTATGCTTTAAATTTCTTAATAGATAGTTTAGTAAACGTAATAAGTATTAACCCCTGATGGCTTGCTATCTGTCTGTCTGTTATAGCCTATTCAAGTTTATTAAGGCTTCAAAATGCCTCCTTTAATTACCACATGCAGAGCAATGACATGAACGGCAAGGCTTCAACTAAGCTAAACGATGTTTAGTCATAATTTTGACAGTGGATCATCAACATCGTGGACTTTTAAATCTACGAAAGATGATTTGCTAGAAAGAGGTTGGATCTCATAGAATATACTTTTTCAAGATCTATTCGAGAGCGGTAGTCAAACTTAACAAAAAGGAGGAGATTCTCAAATCGGTTGTATTATGGGCTCCAATTTCATTCAATGAAGTCGGTTTTCTTTTTAGGTGTTAACACGTAATTATTGTAATAAAACTGTTTATTTACAGGGAGACTGGGTATACCCCCATCGACCCGGCGACTATGCAACATTGACAAGGAAGTACCTGGGTTCGCTGTACTGGTCTACCTTAACTCTTACTACCATTGGTGACCTGCCGACACCTGAAACCAATGCTGAGTAAGTAATATTTACAATGTTTTCGATAAATAGGACAAAACATAATCGACCGTTCAATGCTGGTATAGATGTTCTTTACGTACCTTACCTTCCACCAAAGAGGTTTTTCAAAAAGTTACATGTTAAAGTTAACAGTTGCAGCTATATATCATTGTTGAGGTTGCAGTAAGAAAACTAGGCTAATAAGATAAGGCCCTACAAGTTGTTTTTAATTTTGTGCGACGATCTCAAAAACCAATAATTTACATTATTGTTTATATCATGAAAAATATTGCTATAGTTGCACAACGACGAGCTTGGTCTAACCAAAAAACTAATTTAGGAGAAGGAAAAGCAAAAGTATGACAAGTTCAGGTGACTGCACTGCAAAATCTTATCCAAAGCTCTTGAAGCACGTTCCGTGTTTTACGAGCATCTTGTATTCTCTGATTTCTCTGGTTGACACGAGAATTCCATTTCATCAGTATGATATTGCACCTTTATCATGGCTTCTATATAAGACAATTTTAAAATAAAAGGAAAAACACAGGCAAGTTTAGATACCTACTAAGCTATGCTTAGTTTGACGCTAGATGGTGTTGTGTGCATTGTCCACCAATATTATTATATTTATTTACTTCAAAAAATGCATAAAAAGTCCTCCGTAACTTCTGTAGGAAATTTGTAATCTATGTTGTAAAGTTCGTAAACTGATGTGATAAAATTTCCATCATGGAATATTTATTCTAATTTTACGAAGATTGTAAGGAGGTGCCATTAGTTAAAATACCCTTGCATTAATCGCGGAGCCCCATTTTACCCGAAAAGCCATGCCTATTACTCACCCCTAAATGATCCATGAAAAACTCATTAAAACCCAAAGAATTCCAAACTGGTTATCAACCCATTGCTATAGCAGAGTTCATTTTATTATTCTAATTAGACGGTTACCAACTTTCTTCAGATTCAATTTTAAGAACCTCAAAACAGACTTAAGACAGATTGACTTTCTATCTGGTAATCACCTTTTTTGATGCCAATTTTGCTAGTGTTAAGCGATTGTTTAGTCTAAGACTAGCTTTATTTAAATAAAATCACCAAAATAACAAATAAAACCCGAAATAACTCGGGGAAAAATATATAATATAAGAGCGCAATGTTTGCTTCGCAAGACGACTTTTTAAACAAACTTTTTTATACAGTATTTACTGTATTTACATTAGAAATAGGACAGAGGACATTCCATACCTTGCCACACAACGCTAGCTAAATAGTTATGTGATTTTCAGATACGATTCTTCGTTTGTCATTTCATGAAATAACATTTAAATTACACACAGCTCTTTTAAAATAAATGATTTTTCTCGAGCTTGTGCATGTTTTATTTATTAATCTTAACAGAATTTTAATCAATAAATTGTGACATCGTAGCACAAGTACGGCCAATTGAATTCTAAGTGTATTATGTCGCAATGTGATTTGAACGACGAAGAATACCGAGAAAGTTCTAGACGGCCATTCCGCGATGACGTTTAGAATTGACAAATGACCATCGACTAAGACTTGAACAAACAATTTGACTAAAAACAAACACTTGACACTGGCAAAATGTACATTATTATGTCACATGCCATAAACAATGAAGGAGAAGAAGACATATAAACAAGTTTATTTATGGCGGTCTTGCAAAGCAAACATTGCACTCTTATGTTATATATTTTTTCCCGATTTTATTTCGGGTTTTATTTGTAATTTTAGAGTTTTTATCTAATTAAAGCTACTCTAGCTTTAATTGACTCGAATGTGAATAATTTGAATAAAAGTTTTGTGTTTCTTTGTGATTCTAGCAAAAATGATACATAAAATTATTTTATAAAGTGACACCAATTTTTATATTGCACCGAATACTAATCTGGTTAAAATATATCAAATGTAATTACCTATTTGTTATAACAATGATTTTTTACAATTTAATTTTCTTCGCAAAATGTCTCGATAGCGAACAACCTGTTAGGACTACAATTTACTCTTGTTTAACTCGATTACCTACTCGATGAATTATTCAATTTCTATCGATATGAAACTCTATTAAACTTGGATGAGGAACCTGATGGCTTTTCTCAAAGTCCTAAAGGTACAGATAAACAGTGTTCGAAGTATATTCATAGTTTACCCAGTAGAGAGTAGTTACCAATATTTTAGTAGAGATATCTCTTTAACAAATTTCGTCTAGATTCGTTTGGCCGTTTAGGCGTAATTACAGTTTAAGAAACTTTATTCTCATAAATAACTTACAATTCACTTAATATGAGAACCTAAAAAAACTAATTACATATTATATAAGTACCTAAAGATAGCTTGCGAGCATACATATATTTTAACATAAATAATAATCAAAATCAAATAAAAAATAAAAAATTAAGGTAGTTTTACTTCATTCCCTAACAAAGTCAACACCAACGCTTCGATATCCGAGGCCTACTCGAGATATTTCGGTGCAAGTGCAGCAACTTAGAGAGTTTAGAGATACACGGATCGGCAACAACTAGATGTGACCAAGTATTAATCAAGAGCTCTACTCATTTTTGTTCTGATAAATATTTTTTTTATAAATTTTTGAATCTATTTAATGTTTTAGCTTGTTTTATGTTATTCGGTAATTGAGTAACACACATCATCTGCACATTTATAATAATAGATGGTACACAAAAAATTCAAACGCGCTATCGTAGCGTTTTGGAATTTCTATAAATATCTCGCCATGATTAAAAGATTTATAATATTAGTAGGATGAACTGTGCTTGTTATTATCGAATATGTATTGGTTGTGAAAATCAATGCTATTTATTATATGTTATTAGCCCTAGAGGTAGGCGCGCTACGTTTTTTTTTAAGTTACGTCTTATGAACCGATTTGAAAACATATTTTTAATGTGAAAGGATGTACCTCCCGATTGGTCCCATAGAAATTTCATCAATTTCAGCAGTTCTATAATCTTCTTTCCTTAAACCGGTTCTTATTTGGTTTTAAAATGAAATAGCTGGAAAAAATATATCATCCAAGTAAACAAAATTTCATAATAATAAATATTTTGTTTTTAATATCAATAAGTATTTTGTTAAAAATTTCGAAAAAGTACTTAAAAGTGTAAAATAAACAAATAAAAACAGACTTCAAAAAAAGGAGGCCTCGATTTCGTTGTATTTTTATGGGCTTAAAATGAAATTCATTCAATGAAGTCGGTTTTCTTTTTAGTTTTTAAAACGTATTTATTATATAAATAAAGTCTGTTTTTTTTATTTTAAACGTATTTAGGTACACATCCCCAAACAATGAAACTATTCCCACGTGTTACTCAAGCATTCTGATAGCTGTCCCCGAACTTCGGCAGGCGGTTCCTTCGATCGATTCGAACAAATTCCTTATAATTTGGATCTTTTTGACTGTCTAAGGGTACCTAATAGCACGTCTAAGCATTATATTTGGGCACATGCTCAAGTTTTTACCTATTTAGTATTCTGTAGGTACAAGCGACGTGCAAGCTCATCGCCTCTTATAAGAATACTAATTACCTACTATACTGCTCATATACCAATTTGTTATTGAATAAAGTTAAATTAATAGGTATAAATAAACGAATTAATATTTTTCCAGTAGCAAAATCTGTGAATAGAAATTCAATAGAAGAATTATTTTTATTCAATAGAAAGCTATTTAGTTTATTAATTGATCATTGTTTCTATTCTGTTGATAACTGTCATCATTTTAATTTTTTACCTATTATTCATTGTTTGTTTTATATCAAAATGATCAGAATCAGTTGACAATTTTAATTTATTTTAAGTTATTTCAAATTTGTATTTATAGTGCAATTGTATTATTATAATGATATGTTATAATATAAATTAATTTATATAATGTAATATATTCACGTGTATGCGATGTACTCCGGCGAGATATGCAGCTCTACTATTAATTATGCCACCTAATGTATATTATAACCATGTCTTATGTGAATTAACGTACTGAATACTGAAAAACTGAATAGAAGTAAATAAATAAATAATACCGGACATTTAACACAGGGTCATCTAGCCCCAAAGTAAGCAGAGCTTGTGTTATGGGTACTTACCACATGACTGTATACTGCTTATAAACTTTTTTTTTAAATACTTTCATATTATATATAGAAAAATACCCAGACCCGAGAAAAATACTTGCAAATCATATGAACATTTGTCCCGCGGCGGTAATCGAACCCGCAACCTTCTGCGTCTCAGGCAGGCCTTCGCCCATTGCGCCACGGGATGGTCGCTTGTATATATAGTGAGTTTGTATAATATCCCGAACTGAGACTTTTTCATAAATAAATCCATTCTCGTTAACAAAATACAGTTGAATAAAAAGTACCAACAGAATTAATTAAGAATACTAATAACGAACTCGGAGAAGTAAAGTTCGCGATATAATTGAGTGCTCAACGTTTTGTTTCAATGGAAGTCAGGGGTTGTTTTTAATTCTTAATTTGGTTGCTTAATGAATAATTTTGTTTACCAAGAAAGTACGTATAATAAAGACTGCTTAGTAACTAGATCGGGAGATACCTACGGACGTCTGAGACTTACCTATGGTACACACCAGAGTATACCTATGGTATAAAGTTATGAACTTCTGCTTGGAACGCTGCTATCTTGCTTAATTGGTCATGATAAGTAATTAAGACTACATTCATCGCGATCATCATTATGAATCTTTTATAAAAAAAAACTTTTGTGGAATTCATTTTGAGAAAGTGCCCCAAAATGGCATCATCTAATTCCACCTTCTTGTTTTTGCAACAGGACAAGCAGACGTACTGCTCAGTACCATCCATACCTTGTCAGTCTACCACCCTTACGTACAAAGCGCTTTGCTTCCACATTTAAAAAGCGTACAGCCAAGGATTGGAATGCTTTGCCGTCGTCTGTCTTTCCTGAAAACTACAATCTGGGTCTCTTCAAGTCATGAGTAAAAAGGTGTCTCTTAAACATGCGTGCCCTATCGTCGGCCACAAAGTCGCTTAACATCATGCGAGATCGTGGTCAAACGTAGGTACATATGTTAAAAAAAACATATATCTACTTTTTTATTTTATTTATTTTATTTATGAATTGTATTTTAATAGTTATTAGTTAGTTATTAGTTAGTTATTAGTTACTTATTAGTTTACATTTAATATTCTTTTATGTTTTTGTTCAGAATTTAGATAATATATCAAAGAACCTAACTCAGTAAACTTCTCCATACAAAACTAGACTGTAAACATGCGAATTAAGGTTTATAAGCAAATGGGGCGAGCGCGGCAGCCCTGCGTCTCGGTAACGGTGTCGCGAGTCCAGAGTTTTTACCTCATCTAAAAATATACGTACCGCGCTAAAAGAAGTTCAAAAACATGAATACACGTGTCCGTTAAATTGTTGGTCTCGACTTGTTCTTTCTGTTCTGTGGTCTCGACTACATGAGCGGCAAAAGCTTAAGGCATTCTAGCAGGTTATAAGCTCTGCAGACAGAGCTGACCACTAGCATAACAAATACTCGCATTACGATTCATCTACCCAAATTCAGTGGTTGCCCAAATACCTCTAAACCTCAACTTTGGTAGTTCCTTTGTAATTGTCTGCCTAGTTAGTTGCTTGGTGTGCGTTTCCTTGTAGTTGTAAGACTGATAATTATGATAGAAAACAATTTCCTGTTTTTTACTGAGCTATTTGAAAAAGAACTTTATTTTGATGATCTGAACGGCTCCATTTAGAGAGTACAGCTCCTTTTATTCGCAACGTAATAGGAGCTTACTTTGTTACAGCGACAGTAACCATTTTTAAAGTCTTTAGAATTTAACGAGAGCTACGCGATAGACACGAAAGCACTTAGGCTGTTAATTAAAGTAGAATGCGGCTTAATGTTGACCTGAAAAGTCTTGGTCATTGGAGATGGAAAAGAAACAACTTTTTGAATTATTAATCAAACGAACTTGTTTTATTCAAAAGCAACTCCGCTCAAATTGGTACAGTACAGAATAAGTACCTACGATTTTAACTAGACGCCTCGGCAACGTTCGTGTCAAATTAATACGAATTAACCTTTTGAGTGCTGAACCTAAATCTAGACTTCTAAATATGGCGTTAAGCGGCGGTGGCGGCAAAATGGCGGCATAAGATGTATTTTCATAAAATCAACAATTTTGAACAAACTACTTTATGTGTAACATTTCGCGCGCTGGCACTTTTGGGCCAGTTGCGAGTCTACGGTCAAATTGTACCTTCAAATAGCGAAAGGGTTTATACGCTACGGCTCGATGGCGACTCACGAGTCACTAAGGCCTCTCATAATTTTTTATGATTTTTTATACATTTTTATAAAAAAGTATAAAAGTATCTAATACTGATGAATCCTGTAAAAGTACAACGGTAATTCGTTATAAACTAGTTAGTTGTATAGTTCAGAAACTAATTCCGCAAGGAGACAATCCCGGTGTACGGCAACTTGTAAATACTTTTATGGTTTTACTTTCGCTCTTCGGAAGTATCTCGCTGATAAAAGCTGGAGTTTTAATTCCGTGATAAACAGGGACATTTTCTTTGAAATGTTTTTGTCGTTTATTTTCTTTTGCGGCGAACGTCCCTTTTTAGGTTATTATTACTTTGACGATACTTTTGTAAACTTAGGTCAATGTTCCTTTTGCCTCATAGTATTCATGTTGATTGTCTAAACACATTGATTATAAATAAATAAATATATAAATAAATAATGTGGACATTTCACTCAGTATCATCTATACCCAAAGTAAGCAGAGCTTGTGTTATGGGTACCACATATGTACATATTATACATAGACAAATACTTATGGATCATACAAACATGCCCGCGGCTGGAATCGAACCTGCAAATTTCTGATTTTAGGCAGGCCTTGGTCCACAGCTCCACAGAGGTCATAAAATTTTATAAAATTAGTATAAATTTTATATTCAGGAGTCATTGATTTAGAGGTACATTAATATATAGGACCTACATTGTACTATTTTACATGAAAGCAAACATTTATAGCAGTGCAGTCACGTATACTTACCTCAAGGACTTTTAGGGGACTTGTCATTTAGAAAGAACTTTCTTTCTCTCCTTAAATTTATGTTTAGAAAATGAAAACACAATGTTTACTAAAAAACGTGATATTTACCATGATAATATCGTGCCGAAATATCGGGACGCAGGAATACTCACATATCATAGTAAATATCCCGTTTTGAGTGAAAACTATGCTCAATACCATGATAGTTTTAAAAGTTACACATAAACATTTTAGACTGGACTAGACTAATAATAAAGTTTTATTCCATGTAAATGTGCGTACGTACTTTAACATGGAATAAAGGATTTTTATTACCCTTACAGTGATAACAGATCAACTCACACAAAACATGCAAATTCAATCATTATTTATTAATTCCAAAATCTTTATTTTAAGTGACATGTTTATGCTTATGTATTAAACTAACTACTAGATTGTATGTAGCACACACGGAGGCCCCAAATTTCTGCCGCGTCGTGGCCTCAAATCCCGCCTCTTGCAGTTCAAGTCGAACAAAGGGTAAATATGACAGTGCAGTTGGTCAGATCGTAAAATTTCAAATGAATTATCAATCACAATAGTTAATAGTCATAAATTAATTTAATAAGGATCACTAAAGTTATAGCATATTCAATAAAACCACGTTATTCTTTATGACATACAAATTATAAATCTTGTTGAATTATCCAAATCGGACCATTGGTTGCGAAGATATTAAGTAATAAACATTATGACGTCCGAGCGCAGCCGGCCCTCTTACTTTACGATTCGATAACTAACGGTGACCGTCCCTGTGACGTCACAGCTAGCGCGGCAAACACTCAGCGACATTCCCTAGTCATTTCGTCATAAGTAAATTTTTGTCGTAGAACAAAAATGTTTGCACTGTAATTACATAATTTACTAATGTGGCGTACAAGGTATAGTCTGTCCTTGTCATTCTAATGACAAGAAATAAAGACGACCACAGTTGTTCACGCGCCATTAGCTAAAATGAGATTATGTAGCCTTGGGCATTGAATTTTGGCATGCAGGAGGAACCTATACCAACCAATACCAATACCCAACAAATTCCACGAATATTAGATACGATATACTTGTACTTTAATATGTTAAATAGATAGATAGATAACTCTTTATTTATATACCACACAGAACAAAAACAATTATTTTACAATATAAGGCAATACAATGGCCGGCCTTATCGCTAACAGCGATCTCTGCCAGGTAACCTTTGGATGGATTGGACTATAAATAAACAGAGAAAGGGCATGTTGTCCGGTGTATAGTCAATACTAAGTAGGTTTTATAAAAATTAATCTATGTATTAATACGTGAAAAACTTTGTACACCTTTTTACTAAAATTGCGTGGACGGATGAGTATGAAATTTCGCTCACTTATAGTTTATATAGAGGAGTACAGAATGCTAATATTTTTATTGAATTATGCATAAATACTAAATTAATTTAAAATTTAAATTACTAGTGTACACAAGTAATAAAATATTATGCAAAAAGTACAAAGATACTCGTTTCTATAGACCTGAACGATTCCATTTTCAGTAAATTTGATCATGCGCCATCGTTTTAAAGAGTCATGATTTAAATAACCTAATTTCAAAAGAAAAGGTTAATATCTCCAGTTAGTTTTAAAATAATATTCCCTAAATTAAAATTAATTTTACTTCCGCTTAAAAAAACACCAACGAAGTTTGTTTTTAAGGTAAATTTTAAACAGCAAATTTTTGTATAATATTTTAGTAAAACATTTCTCAAAGGAAGGCTAAATGAAAATGTATATCGGTTTTCATCTCCTACCAATAAAACACACCTGTGAACTCGTGTAAGCCTTAAGTCAATGAACTTGAACTAATAAATTACAGGCCTGCTACTTTCACTTCCCGTGACGAATAGCCTGCCACCATCACCTTATCAACATTTAGGACCTTTGTGAACCTATAAAATACTGCTACGGGCGACCTTGGTGACCTCAAGTCTCAATATTTTTATGAAAAGAAAAACCTCTCAAAAAAGTGGTCGTTTGTTGTACTCGGACCAGATATTTTATTAAAGATATATTTATCTTAATTATTTCATTTGATTGCCCACATTTCAGTTATTTGTTGAGTCGAAAGAGAAAAGAAAACTGACTAAGTGAACTTATTGATTGCGAATTTGGGATAACTAACGTACATAATAAAGATCAAAACAATATAAATATAACCTTATCCATGTTAATATTAATGTTTTGCCAGCTAACAAAAGAATGCTGATAACAATAGACTACGAAAGACTAGACTATACTCGAATAGACTCGGCACCTAAATTAACCAAGACGACAGATACAAGACGATTCATAGTGATTGTATAAAATACAACTCAATTGACTTGACTTGACATTTAATAACTAAATGTCAGTTAACCACTACATGTCAGTTAATCCACTAATATCACAAGCGTGGTCTGCAGAATGTTTTGAAGAAGTTCTGCCAACCAAACAAACTTAGATGTATTAATGGGTACCTGTACAAAAATCTTTTTTGTTCTTACCATAGAATGTCACACCTGCTTAAAAGCGCGTGACCGTATCTATGACAAGTAACTCGATCCTCGACTCGACAATTGTTCCATTAGCCCGGGCTATGGTAAAACAAAAATTTTCTAATTTCCCCGCATTTGTTCTCTGTCATCGAGCGAACGTAGCAGATACTTGCAGGTACCCGCGGTTTCCAATTAACGCCACCTGCGTATAAAATGGAAATGGGTGTTCCTCTTTCGATTATGCCTGGAAATGTTTCCTTCCATAAATAAATGTTTTAGGTATGTCAAGGATTTATTATTTGAATAAATCTATACCTATAGTTTTCACCTAAGCGAAGAAGGTCTACTGGGTATCCAAATCTAGTACATAACCTAGAAAACTATTTAGATTTAGGTATTCCTAAAACTGCGTCATGAGTTCTAAAAAAACTTCACTGTTAAATAGTAATCATCTAAAATGTAACTGACGTTGCGAAAATCCAGCAAAAGCTTGCTTTCATCCGTGTATTATTTCGTCATTTTCTATTCAAATGTTCTGAGGCCTGCCACGAAGTCTCAAGAAAGCCCTCCATTAATTTTGGCTTTAGAAAATATCAGCCTGCCGTTTATCGTAATCTTTTCGTTGAAGCGTTATAAGAAGGATGTACAAATCGTGTTGACTTTATTCTATAAATTAATGTCAAAGATTTGAATTTATTCCAGCATTCATTAATCTCTCCTAAACACAGTTTAAGAAAAAGATTAGGTGCGTAATCATTTTTCTGGTGATGAAAAAAGTTAGCTAAATTGGCACGCAGCAAAAGCGAATACGATTAGTGAAAATTTACAACATTTCGTACTTTCACACCAAATTTTCGGAGCAAAATATCGCAACGCACCGATGAGACATGGCTCAACTTAAAAAATGTTTTATAGTACCTAAGTAAGTATTTTGCGAGACTTTGTAAGTAACGTTTATGTTTCTACGGATTTTTATATAAAAAACATAACAAAAGCGTGTTCAAATAAGTAGATATTAGTACTTAAACAGAGTACTTACGAGATAATTTATGATAACAAGGTTTTACTTATTTTTACAGCATTTCCCCAATAACCTACGCAGATAAAATGCACGTACTCACATTACATAAACATTACCTACTTTCCCCGGCTCATGAGGAATATTCCGGGACAAAACAAAACCATTATGATAATTTTGTATCTTTGTGAAGCATCTTTACGATCTGACCGATTGCTAGTTTATAAGTAAATAAATTTTGCTAATACACTTTGTAAACGTACTTTACATGTTTGCACTAGACCAAAACACTTTTAGAATGTTGTTTTTCTATTACAACCGTTATAAGAACAGGGGCACTAAGAAAAGCACCAATTCACATTCCAACAGTTCTGACACTTAGTCAATCGAGGTAATATGAAATAAGGTCAAATGAAAACTTTTAATTTAACCATTTGCATACTTAAGAGGAAACACAGTTATCGGATTATCGGCCCCGTTAGAAATTATTTACAAAACGTATATAACGCAATCTTATTGCTTATTGTATAACGTAACTTGTATTGCGTTTCGTGTATCTAAAATTCAAACAGCATATTGGCGTATACGAGTATAGCCTAGTGGGGCATCAAAGAATCACGATGCATGGAAAGTAAAACGCCTTGGTGCACTGAGGTCCATATCTTACATATTTTCTATAAAATATTCTTCTAACAAAAGGGGTGAAAATGGATAAACGGAGTGCTTTTGTCCGATAACCAATCCTATTTTCCACTCCAAGAAAAATATACAAAACAATTGTGTTCTCTGCTACTTGGGTATATTATGAAATGGTTATATGCTTGTTGTATTTTATGGATAATACATAAACACTGTAAAAAACGTTTTGTACGAGGAAAACAGCATTGAAATGGGCAATACAAATTAAAATGGCGGCGGCAGAAATTTGGAGGCTGTTCGCTTCGCAGCGACTAACTTCGGGTAAAAATAAATGTGAAGTAGTTTTACCATGGAGCTGTGTTTTTATTTCTTCTATTTTGTTACTCATCGGTGTCGATACGAAATTTCTAGAAAGTTTTCGAACAGCCTTCAATTTAAACCGCCATTTTGAAAAGTAGCTTTATAGTCTGTTTTGTAGCTTTTGGGTGTTTTGTCCATTGCAACTGTTCGAAAACTTTGCACTATTATTATTTTATATTTAGTTTTTGTAGTATTTTTTACCATTCTAATAATGCTTTTTCCTTTTCATTTTCTACATCATGTTTCGCACTTTTGGTTTATAGCATTGCGAATATTAATATGTTCTAACCGGGTAATTGTAAATAGGGATATTGGAAACGTATCTCAGTATGTTATATGGATTGAAAGATTCTACAAGTCCATTATACAAAGAAAATATTAACCTCCAGAAGCATGATTGTCATACACGAAAAGGGAAATTTTCATGCAGTAGTCTGCTTGTAATGTACCTACTCACACAAAAAATGTATAAGAAATAGGTACAAAAGTAAAGAGCAAAGTGCCTCATTTCCCGCTCTGGTATCCATAAATTTTGTTTTACACACGCGTCTTCCATCCGGTGGTGCGGAGCACGTTTGTGTGCACATACTACTCTCTAACCTTCTCTGTTTACAGCAGTAATTGTCAGTCGCTTATTTATATGCCGGGAATGGTAACTAGAGCTTGTAAATGTCTCATTTTTGAACACAACTCAACGCTCCGTTAGATTTCAGAACATGCACCACAGTTTACGCATGTAGACAATTACAAACCCTTTTGTTTTTATTATAGAACATAATTTACAAATGAGAGGATCTATTCACAACACAATTGATGCATTTAAAAATACACGCAATTTTATAAATAAGAATACGTACCCACTTGCATTATAATGTTATTTACAGAAGTATTCAATTTTTTACTGAAACATTTTATAATTTATACTGAAATTCTGTTTACAGATACGTGTTTACAATAGTGAGTTATCTGATCGGAGTGTTCATATTCGCCACAATAGTAGGACAAGTGGGGAATGTGATAACTAACAGGAACGCAAACAGACTTGAGTTCGAGAGGCTCCTTGATGGCGCGAAAACTTACATGAGACATCATAAGGTAATTGAAGCAAATATTTACCAGATGGTAGGACTTTTCAGCTAGACTCTGTTTTAGTAATCTCATCATTGTGCCAGGTATTCTGCCTAAAAGATTTAGTTTAGGTAAAGCATTACCTTTGTGTCTGCGCGTTCGGCTCACTAGGCTACTTCTCGTGCCGAACCACGCAAAGTGAAGTAGGCTTTCTAAGTCAATAGAGATAATAAAGAGTAGATCAGGTCCAAAACCAATTCAATGCTATCTAGGTAGTAAGCAGAATAAATAATTTATTAACGAGTTATAAATAACTAGCTGATGCCCGCGGCGTCGCACGCGTGGTACCTACATTAAAAGTAGCGCATTTCCAAGATCCTATCTATTTCTATTAAATATTAATAGAAAATAGATGGTAAAAATTCATCAAAATCGGAGCAGCAGTTTAGAAGTGAAAACATTACAAACAGACAGACAGACAGAGTTACTTTCGCATTTATAATATTAGTAAGGATACATTCTATTGAATTTAAGGAAATGATTACCTTAAGGTTTATAAATCTGGCTGTAATTCTAATTTAATAAATCCTTACAAGCTATAATAATTTCCCTTATAATTTCATTAAAATATGTATGCTACTATTTTGTAAACTTTTTACGAACACTGCGCCGTAGACACTTCTACGGCGTAGACTCGTCTACATCGTAGAGTCTACGACGTAGAATCTCAGCAATCAACAGTAGAGATATACGATCAGATGAAGTGATTACGCCGACTTTCGCGGTTTCCAAATGGGTTCCTTCAACGTTTTTAGGGAGTGATTAAATGGTACATAATTCACGACGAACTCGATAGAGCATGCCTGCCACCGGAACGGCCTACGTAAGGGTCTATTGAGCTACTGCACCCAAGAAAATGAACGTTTTTCCCGGATATTGTAAGGGTTCACACCCAATTCACCTAAAGCTTTATTTATTTCCGTTCATTTATCATGTCCAAACTTTAAGATGGATAAAGTTTAGGATTCCCTTTAAAAAATATGTATTTTATGTATTCTTTTACTTAAATGACGCATAAGGACTGAAGGATAACAAACATTTTGAATTGGTCAAATGTGGCATTTTAGTATTTGGACATAAAATATGATGTTATCGAAGGCCTTGCCATCAACATAATTATGACAAAAGAAAAGATGGACGGTCTTGGTGATGATAGGTTTAGTTTCTTCACAAGGCATCAATTCTACTGAGGTTAATGCGTTTAGGGCTTTTTTTTTCTTTTTTTTGGTTGTGGGTTCAAGCTCTATCCAGGACCAAAATTTGTGTTATTAATACAAGTGCTGATTCTGTGTCTATGTGTTATAAATTATCCTAAACTTAAGATACTTTATAATGCATAGACACAGACATAGACATGTATATATTTACTCGTAAGCATTCTATCAGTCATCTGGCTTCCTAAGCAAAGCTCGGACTATTCCAAGCTTTGCTTAGTTCGGGACTAGATGGTAATAAAAAATAAATATATATTGGTGGACAATTCACACAACATCATCTAGTCCCAAACTAATTATATCTTGTATTGCGGTGACCAGATGACTGTTAGAATACTTATATATTTTTAAATACATACTTATAATACTGTATAACACCCAGACAAAGAACAAACACATATTTTCATCACACAAATGTTTTTATCCTGGGAGAGAATCGAGCCCTCAACCTATAACGCAGAAGAAAGAGTTACTACCAACTGAGCAGACAGGCCAGCCAATGGATGGTATTGTGTGAACTGTTCTACAAGTTCAGTTATTTATTTATTAAAGGCTATAACGCTAACTTTCTTTTAAATATTATCAAATTCAGTTTTATTACAAATATAATAACAAACCATCAACAATCAAACCAAACAATCAAACTTTCGCGATTATATCAGTTGTGTTTTATTTATATATTTCGTAATCATAAAAGAACCAACCAGTAGCACCCAGCAAGATCCACAAGCCATCAACTTCCTGATACTGATCACTGTTTGGTATAAACTACTAGGTGCCAGGTGGTATGAAACGTCGCGTCCTACGCTGGTACGATTACTCTTGGTCCAGAGGCAGGATACAAGGAGGGGGAGACATCAACACAGCACTCGGCTTACTGCCGGACAAGCTGAAGACTGAACTCGCATTACACGTCAACTTGAGCGTTCTCAAGAAGGTGACGAAACTTTTTTAATATATATTCTGAAATCCGAGTTACGATCCAACTACTATGAAGTTTGGAAACTTTACTGAATGTTAGTTTTTTTGACATAACTTCAGAAATGTTTGTGAAAGGCTTCACGATATCTCACCCCACTGCGTTAAAATTTATTATTTTATATATATTTTAATACCTTTGACCCTAAAAGCAAAAATCGCAAAATCATGGTTGTCTCCAATTTATAGTGTGCATTGATTGTTAGTGTATTTAGATAACATTGCTTGACTATCTACTTTATCCTAAAAGCTAAAATCGCAAATTCATGGGTCTCTCCAATTTATGGTGTGCATTAATTGTTAGTCAGTCTTTGTCTTTACGATTTTATGAATTTAAATAACATTGATTTATTACTTACTTTTACTGACATACTTTTCCCTAAAAGCAAAAATCTGAAATTTATTCAATTCAATTCAAACAAAAAAGAAGTCTCTCAAATGATGTGCATTGGTTGTCAGACAATCATTATCTTTACGATTTTATGTATTTAGATAACATTGCTATACTATGTACTTCTGTTATTCTATTAGCAAAGGTAGTAATATATGATACGTACCTCCGTATGTAAGTAAACATAGCATTGTAAAATTTTGACTCAATTTCAGGTGACAATATTCCAAGAGTGTCAGCCAGAGTTCCTTCATGACCTAGTTCTGAAGATGAAAGCCTATATCTTCACCCCCGGCGACTCAATATGCCGAAAAGGTACGCTCGTAAACCTGTTTCTATGTCTAAAATGTGTGTCAATTTATTTTTATAGCATTATCTTTGAGTGCTCATATTGCCCTAAATTTAAGTAATTGGTCAACACCGCGGCTTTGCAGAATACTTTTACGAGAAAACACCACAATTATTTATCACTAAGTATACAAAAGCGTGACCATTTTGTACCTACCTTATAATGAACAGCAAGGACGAGCTATAGTGAACTGAAGGAGCTGTAAATGAAAACCTGATACTCCTCGAAGTGACATTAATCAGCAAAAAATAACACGATAAGATCTCTTCTCTTTAAGGCATACCATGTTTTTGTTTTAGGTGAAGTGGCAAGAGAAATGTTTATAATAGCAGACGGTATATTAGAAGTTATATCGGAGACTGGCAGGGTGCTGACCACCATGAAAGCTGGTGACTTCTTTGGAGAAATAGGAATTTTAAACCTCGATGGTCTCAACAAGTAAGTTTTAACTCAGATATCATTAACAACAAAGCTGGCGTTAGCTCAGTTGGTACTAATTCTGCCTTCTATGATGTAGGTTGAGGGTTTGATTACCTCCTAGGATAAACATTTGTGTGATGATCACAAATCGTTCGTTGCACGATACATCGTAGGTACTCGTAGAACATAAGATTACTCAATTCTTATGAACGGTGCAATCAATCATGTTGCTCTGCCCTCAGACAGTTTCTGACTGACAGATTATGTATAAATACAAATGACTATAGATATAAATAAAATTGACAGATTATGTATAAATACAAATGTATGCGTTACTGTAATATTGTATTAGGTTTTCGTAGTTTATATCTTATAGCCACTTGAACGTCCGAGCGCGGCAGCTATCTCCCTCTAGAACGTCCGCCCGCGCAATCGTAATTCTGCGGCGCCGAGCGCTTGGTTCATTTTCAACTTCGAGCGTGATAACTAGATAACTACTATAGCTAGACTTAAATAAAAAATACGTATGAATAGGTAAAACTATACAAATTAAAACTACGTGTAAAAAAATTTCAAATATCTAAAATAATATAATAATAAAATATTTCTAAATACTGAAAATATAAATTTTAACTTGACAATGTAGGTTAAATTTCAATAAACTCGGCATTTTGTTTATTGTCGATTTTTTTGCCATCAGTCGATGGGCCTAGGATATTTGTAAATATTTCAATAGCAATAATGTTGTAGGATTACTTTGATATATAACACTAATATAAATAAGACAAATAGATCAATCTAAACAACACCCGCATGCACTCACTTCACAAAACGCAAACTCACGCAAAACTTTTTTGTTTTTAATTTTTTTTTATAATTTTGTTGCAAGAAAACCGTAGTTTTCTTGGATTCTACCATACGCTAATTTTATTAAAGAGTCATCTAGTGACGTTATATAGCAACTATCAGACGCCAGCCAACAGAACTTCACACAAAAGTCATAGAGGTCCGATGGGTCGAAAAAAATACCCGGACTGTCTACGCAACAAAGTTTTCGGTCGATTTTTCTACCCAGACGCTCAAGTGGATATACTCATACAAAAAAGCGAGTTTCTTGTCAGTTCTTCTCGGACTTGCGTTAGAAGGAATTGGCACCCAAATTCACCTAGTATGTAAGACGTTTCAAAGCGATCCATGTAGAATTAAAATATTTTTAAATTTGACTATCACTTTGAATGTTTTATTAAAAGTATAGATATAACAGAAGAAAATATATTATTTCCAGACGAACAGCTGATGTCCGTTCCGTCGGATACTCAGAACTTTTCTCTTTATCGCGCGAGGACGTTCTTGCAGCCATGAAAGACTATCCAGAGGCGCAGGACATCCTACAGACCCTAGGACGAAAAAGGCTTCAAGAAGCGAAAAATATGTCCAAGAAATATGCTAAAGGTTATAGTTATTGTTATATTTTGTATTTTTGTGTATTCGATTAACTATAGGTAACTTTTTTTGTACACCGCCGACTTTTTGGTTTTTTGTCTATCCTGTCCATCCAAAGGTTGCCTGGAAGATATCGCTTTTCGCCAATCATTTTTTTTCTGTGTTTTCTTGTATACAATAAAGTGTTTATCGATCTATCTATCTATCTAAAGATAAATGCTACAGGATAAAGAATACTTTTTAAAAACCTTGATTTTGGTGACCTGATGCACAGATATATGTAACATATCATTTTTATGATTCAGAGGATGCCTTGTTGAGAAGTCCAGACAGACATGAAGATAAAGGACCTAAGAAGATAGTTCACAAACTGCGCAGTGATGTCAAGGTAAGAATAATCAAAATTAATTTTACAGCTATCGATATAATCATAACTACGAATAAAGAAAGATATATAATACCAGGTATCATTATTTACTTTCTTTAATAGTTAGTTATTCAATTAGATGAAAAAAAAAAACCAACAAATATAAATTGGCATGGGACCACGGACAGCAAAGGCTTCTGAAGTCAGTAATTATAAAATTTACTAAGCGGTCAAGTCCCAAACCACTTCAACACCATCATTAAATTAGCATAGCAAAAATAACTCTAAAAAAAATGGGGGTCTATGTTTTTAAGGTTTACAAATAAGGCTATTCTGAATCAGGCTCCAAATCGAATAAAACCTTACTATCCGTGATAAGCCTTACCATCTTGGTTTCTCCAAACAGCAGTTTAGTCGGTAGGAGGGGTGGGGGGGGGCACTGACCTCTTTTAAATATGGCTATTTCAAAGCTTAATATTTATCAAACTAATATCTGTATTGATTAACTGTGTGGCGTACCTACTACGCCAACTTACTATCTACGACTCCGTTGTATACTCCTTTCCCAGTAACATAAAACAAATATTTAGAAACAATCTTTAAAATAAACAACCAAAAAAACTAATAAATACCTACCTAGTATACCTATCTCTAATAAATAAATAAATAATAATAATGTTAGTAAATACACACTTACCTAAACGAATTCCTATTAATATTATATAATAATTTGCCTACCTACCTAAATGACCTTCTTAAAACATAACTTACTAGCTAGGATTAAATAATATTGTAAAAGTATTGTACTCACTGTAATGTCGTATACGATACGTCGCGCCGCGTCCGACATAAATGTAGGATAGGTTAAGCGTCTTGCTAAATAGCAAACGCGAGCGCATGGCGTAGTAAGGCAGTGTCGGTCGGTCGCCGGCCAGTGCATTCCACGCGCCCGCGCCGATCGCACGTCGCTTTCTCTTGCAAATAATGTTACGCAAACCTATCGCTGTGCAAAAATCTATACTTTCGCCTTATTTCCTATTTCATTCTTCTTACGAACTATTATAAACTTTTATGAACTTTTATGTAGACAATAAAGTGAGTGGAACGTTTTCTCGTATATCGTTGATGCTGAGTACCCATCCTAGATAGGATCAGGCTGCATTCTACCACAACTGTTTTAGAAACCTCATGGTATCTTTTAAAGATATCCAATGATATCATATCCAATGATATGCTACACTATAAGGTAAAACATAATAAAAAAATAACTCCTATTTACACGTAGGGGGGGGGTTCTTTTTTAAGCTTTTATTTCATAAATTTGTAGGGGCTAATACGTATTACCGTGCAAAATATAATCACGTTAAAACGTATAATCTGCGAGCAAGAGTTCTGGTTAGGGGCCGTCAGACAGACAGACAGATAGACAGACGGACGGTCTTAGCGAAACTGTAAGGAACCTTTTTTTTTTTTATCATCGATAAACCTACGTTTGACCACGATCTCGCCTGATGTTAAGCGACGATGTGGCCGACAATGGGGCACGCAAGACACCTATTTACTCGAGACTTGAAGAAACCTAGAATGTAGTGTTCAGGAAAGACAGACGATGGCAAAGCATTCCAATCCTTGGCTGTACGCATTATAAATGTGGAAGCAAAGCGCTTTTTTTCATAAGGGTGGTAGGTTGGCAAGGTATAGATGGTATTGAGCGGTACGTCTGCTTGTCCTGTTGTGAAAAGAAGATGGTGGAATCAGATCATGTAATTCCTGGGCACATTCTCCGAAATGTATCCTATAAAAAAAAAAGGTGAAAACAGTGGGGCAGAGAGCACTGACCCTTGAGGTACCCCAGCATTAATTGCCAATCGATCAGACGAGCAGCCGTCAGCAACCACTCGAATGGATCTTTCCCTCAAGAAGTCTGCAGAACTGAACTGGCAATCCGTAAGCTGGAAGCTTACCAATAAGGCTGGCGTGCCATACCCTGTCAAAGGCCTTTGAGATGTCAAGTGAAACAGCAAATTTTTCACCAAGTTTCTCTATGACCTCACTCCAAATGTGCGTGACATACGCGAGAAGATCCCCAGTAGATCGCTTTCGGCGAAAACCATATTGTCGATCACTGAGGAGGTCGTTGTCTTCAAGGTATGTAAGGAATTTCGTATTCTGGACACGTTCCATTCATTTGCAAAGTAGGAAGGTGACCGAAATTGGGCGATAATTTGATGGGTGAGCGCGACTGCCTTTCTTGGGCACAGGTTGCACATTAGCAAGCTTCCAGGATTTTGGGACTATTCCAGTTTTCAGACATCGGCGATAAAGTCTTGTGAGTATGGTAGACAACTCAGGGGCAGAAGTTTTCAACACTACAGCCGAAATGCCGTCCGTTAGTTTTTTTTGATGGATGCAAATTTCCTGCATTGTGGCTTCGCATCGAAGAAGGCTAGGTGGGGTTTCGTTAGAGATGTCTAAACGTGAAGCTTCTGCAAATTAAGTAGCAAAGAGATTTGTTTTCTCCATGGCAGTGTGGGCAAGAGATCCATCTGGTTTTAGTAGTGGAGGGAGAGACTTGGCCAAGGACCAGAATGCTTTGCTGCCAGCTGGATGTGTCGCAAGCTTGGCACCCATTCGGCCAATCTTCCGTAGCACCTTCTTATAGGACTTGGCGGCTTGATTAAAGGCTTTCTTCTTAGTTCGTGTATCCGGAGTTTTGCTGTTGCGAGCGTCCGCCCAGGCAAGGTAAGCTGCACGTTTTTTCGCTTCTGCAGCGGCACATGCAGGGCCAATCCAAGGGCGAGCTTTGCCGGAGGTTGAGACATCCGAGAATGGAATAAAATATTCCATTGCTCTATAGACCACCTCTGTAATGGCATCTGCGCATGTTAACGGGTCACAAGAAGAAAAGCAGGTCTGCCGCCAAGGATAAGATGCCAAATAGTGACGCATCTCATCCCAGTCTGCTGACTTGTAACGCCACAGTTGCCTACATCCTCGAGGCGAGGGATCGGGTGGCGAGTATGACGATACAGACTTAACCACACAGTGATCAGAAGTGCCCAAAGGAGGCAACACCGATACTGAATGGCGATCCGGATCGTTAGTCAGCAACAGGTCCAAGCAATTGGCTGTGTGGCCCTCAACGTCTGGTACTCTCGTAGCCTCGATTACCATCTGAGTGAAATTATGTGAGAGACCAAGTTTATAAGTTTCTCTACCAGCATGGTCAGTAGACTGAAATGGAAACAGCCACTGCTGATGGTGAGCATTAAAAACACCCAGAAGTACCAGTTGGGCATCAGGATAACGTTGTTGGGCCACATCCGCCGCATCACAGATGTAGTTAAACAACCTGGTTGTCGCAAGGTTTCCAGTGTGACATCTATACAATCCGGCGTAGATTATTTTATCTAGGCCGGTATCCACCAAAGTCCATAGAACAGAGAAATCGGGCTCACGGCTTAAAATTGTGCTCTAGTGTATAACCTGGGTATGTGAGGTACGCTGTGTCGGTAGGGCATTGGATCTGCGTCTCCGTGAGAAATAATAAATGTGGCTTAGTGGTCTCAAGATGGTGGTGGACCGAATCGAGATTAGAGTGCAGTCCTCGAATATTAGAGAGGTGTACTTGAAGCGAGAGGACGTACTTCCGCTGTAAATATGACTTATTATTTTTCAACTTTTTCATATTTTGAGTGAGTGTTAGGTGACTGGGGAAGACGGTAGTTGAGCGAGGCATTGGATAGCCCAGAGATACACAACAAGCGCATGCGCATTTGAGGGACTAGACTGGAGACCGTGAGGACGCCCGAATCCCCCCAGGAATCGCCACCGGGTCCTCACATCCGGTCGCCAACCAGCACGATGGAGCATTCTGGGATTTTTCGCAAGGCGGTGGGGCAGCCTTTTATGAATGGCTAATTCACTACTTGGGCCCCCTACAACCTGCGGTCGGCCAGTGGAGAACCGTGCTTCGGATCCCGCTACCTTCCATGTCTAGCCTCTCTGCATACCGGCACTGTTGTGATCTCATGATTGCCCTAGCAAAAATCCAGAGCAAGAACTGCTCAAACCCGTCACTTCCACGGTGGCTGCACCAGACATCAGTCCGAAACATGACATCGTCACTTCACGGACAGGTTTTTCTAGTGGGTGGTGACAAGCCGCCGCCGAAGCCTACCACCAGAAGAGTTGCTACCCGTTTGGCACTACCCAAGGATCACTTGTAGGGTCACTATGAGTATGCTCCTACGGACGCGGGCAACTTCGATCCCCAAAATTCCTTATGGAATCCAAAAACAAATTTCAGAACAAAACAGATGCCACAGGTAGAACAGGTAAGTAAAAGAGTACTATGTTTCAGGGATTACGCAACGCCATTCGCAGCAGATCAAGAGCAGGGCGAAGATCTGGAGAATCTTTAGAGCTCCAAGCATTAGCCGGAGTTGAGAGGACATCTAAAGATGGAAACGTGCTAAGAAGAATGCCGCGAGTTGAGAGTGACGATTCCCAACCACATAACCAAGAGGTATCGTATAAAAAAATATGCAATCTGGTGTGTATATTAATGTATTGTGCTATTCAAAACTGACCCTTTTGCTTTTCAGGATATCAATGGTGAAGTTACATCGACCAGTAAAGATGGAGAGAAATCTATTTCACCAATTGGTGCCGGTTTGCCTTTACTGTCGCGATTAAAGCTTCTCAAAGAAAAACAGGTAGGTTACAGTGCTACTGGTAACTCCCACACTCTCCAAATTATTTTGTAACGTCTTTATAGAATGCAAGTACCTATCTATACCTATAAAAGAACTTAACCTGACTGACTGACTGACTGACTGATTCAGCATCGCCGAGCCGAAACCACTGAAGATAGTAAGCTGAAATTTAGAAGGTAGCTTCTTTTTATAGCAAAACCACCCACAAAGGCGGGATTTTTTGAAATTAATCCGTCAAGAGGGTGAAAAGGGGTGAAAACTCATGAATAAACTTTTTAACGCGTTGTGCGATTTACTTGAAACTTGATTTGAATAATTAAAATACAAAATAAATGGACACGTGTTTCAGGATTTTTCAAAATAACTCTTACAAAGTGGTAAAATAGGGTGTGATTGTTTGTGTGGAAACTTTTTAATAATTGGTGGGTATGATTGGTTTGAAACTTATAATTTGGCATGGAGATTAATTGCATCCTGGGGAAAGATTTAAACTACAATTCTTTCAAAAAAAATGCAGACGAAGTCTTGAGCAACAGCTAGTCTCTCTATATAAATATTTTAATCAACTTGTTTTTATTTAAGGACCGTGAAGAGAAGGTAGCGAAGCAACGAAACTCAACGTCATCTATGATATCAATGTCACAACCTACTCCGTCAACTAGTTCAGCCCCAGATATCGAACCTGAAGTAATAGGAGCTGGGCTTCCATTACTTCAAAGACTACTGCTACTCAAAGCTAAGGAAGAAAGGGATAAAAATCAACTTACACCAACAAGCAATCTACCATCTAGTTCAGAAACGATCAGCCCAAGCTCACTAAAAAGTCCACTCAGCCCCACGATAAAAACACTTAGTCTAAGCCCGATTAGAAAAGGTTCTGAATCAAGTTCCCCGGGTAAACTTCAAAGTCCAACAACCCGTACATCGAGAAAGAATTCTTCAGGATCAAGTGATGGGACTTCTCGTCCCAAAGTAAGCTTTAGGGATAAAATCTTACAAGTACAGAGCGATGGAACGGCCGTGAGCCAGCCGTTAAGTAAAGATCTAAGCCAAAAACCAGCAGCAGTAGTCGAACCAACTCCGAAAACAGAAAGCAATTTGATTTCCATTCCTCATTCTGTAGTTAGCAAAATTAAATCACCAGCCAAAGCCGTTGGTTCTACTTTTAGAGACAAACTAAAACTCTTGCAAAGTGGACCTAAAGATGCCAGCCCTTCTGTAACAGATAAAAGTAAACAACTAACTGAAAAAAGTAAAATTACTATAGAAAAAAGTAAACCAAAGTCGCTTGAGAAATCTTCATTAGAAATAATTCCGATTCAAGTATCCAGTGAAGCCAAGGAAGAACCAGTAGTTAGTAAAAAACCTTGGTCGAAGCTTAAAAAAGCAGCTATATTAAGTGATTCCAAAACATCAAGTAAATCTAGCCTAGACGAGATAAAATATTCCGAGCCTGTTAAAAGTGACGAGGCAACACCCAAAGCTGTCACAAATGTGGTCACAACAGCAGAGCTCGTACGAATAGACAATAATAATGTTGAAGGCAGTATCGATATTAGTAAACAAGATAAACCTAAGATTTGCTTAACAGGCCCTTTAGAAGCCGTCCAAGAGAAAACAGTAGATTTGCTAACTTTATCTCCTAAAACTCCAAAGAGAATTATTGTTAAGCCTGATAGTATACCCACTAGACACCCATCTACGTCATCTATGTTATTACCAAGGGTAAAAAAGTATAGGTCGATAGACGATCTTTCTCCAGAGTATGGAGGCTTGCCGTTTGTGAAGAAACTTAAGATTTTGAATGAAAGACAAAAACTAGCTGAACTTGAAAAAGTTGTCAAAATTCGTAGTTCAAGTCTTGACTGTACCAGTTCATCGGAAGATATATTAAGTGACACCTTAACTAGAAGTCATTCTGAAGGTAGCACAATGGATAAGAGAAAATTCAAGAGAAAATCAACAGATTCTGGATGCAGTCACGAATCTAATGAGACTCTTGAACGACGAACCCTGAAGTCTATTTTAAAGAAATTGTCTGAAGATGTAACGCCATCTGAAAGTCCCGAAAGAAGTAATGAGTTGAAGAAGCTGTGCCGAGCTCCCACATTGGAAGGGTTTGCTGCAAGGCATTCAAAGTTTGCAAAAAGCGTTACATTTCATCGTCATACATTACCATCGCCACCAGCAAGTGCACCTCCTGATTCAAAAAGTAATGTGTTTCTAATGCCGGATGTTAGGATGGAATCAATCCCTCATATTTCCTTACCGACCGACTCTGTAGTTTCTCAAAGTTCGTGCACTTATACCAGATCTATGGAAAACGTTTCCTCTGCATTTGCTAATCAGGATGTTAGGCTGAATCCAGATTTGCAGCCAAGCATAGACCCAATGTATGACTTGAACTCATTAAGGCCCGAGGAAATCAAAGTGCCTTCAGAGAAACCGAAACTCACATTGATATCAGCTGTAGCCAATCAAAGAAAACTACTGCGAGGTACCACATTTCAACATATTTCTTTAGCAATATAACTGTTTACTGAATTGAAATTACATTGATATGTCAATAAGATAACATGTTTGCAGTTGCTGGATCTCTGGAGGAGCAAGAGTATTTTGGTGAAGTGCTATTAGGAATCAAACAAGTGATACAAGGTCACCTTCACGATGTACAAGGAAAGTTTCAAGAAAGGTGAGAAGTTAATCGACGTCGTTGAATCCCTAATTGTACATAAGCTTCTGAAATGGTTTGAGTAAAACTGGTACTTTAATTATAATGATGTAAAAAGTATGTTCTCCAGGTTCAACAGTTTAGAAAACGAAGTTCGAAAACGAGATGAAATAATAAGCCAACTTCAAAAGCGAATCCAGGAACTAGAAAAGCTAGGACTTTCTGCCATGAATCCGTCTTCTCAACCATCAGGTGATAAGAATCCGGATCCTGAACAAGAGAATAAACACAAATCAACAAAGAATGGTAGCTCTGGAAGTGATGAAGGGTCATGTGCTGAAGGTTTTATGGTAAGTAACGAAAACAACACAAAATTATCGAAGATCCTAGTATTAGAAAGCTTCATAACATGTTCTTAGGGCTTAAATAATATTGAAAATAGCCTTGAAAATAGATCCGCATAGTCTATTATTTTAGAATTAAGAATTTTGTCCAATATTTCTAGTCTTTCGGTTGATTGATAAAAATAAATTAATCACGCTTTAATAAAAGAAACAAGTTAGCTACATGTACTAACATTTCAAACTATTACAGCGAGGAGATTCTTTGGACACAGTATTCGCCACATCTCCACCAACAGCAAGTATCGACGAAGAAGACCAAGAAGAACAACTAGATGAAACCACTACAACAGAAGCAAAAGAGACTTTATCAACCGATGACTTAACTGATGAGAAACTATCTGAACTGACTGGTGGGATAGAACTAGGAAAGCTTTCTTATTCAGAATTGCAAAGTTTAGCAGAATCACTATCAAGCAGAACAGATAAAACCTCTTCAAGTAAAGAGGACTGGACAATAAGCAAGTCTAAGAGATTAGATCTCAATCTGGATGGTAAAGCGGGAACGTATTCGAGGAAACGAGCGGCTAAATTGAGACAAAGAAAGTCATGGGAAGACCAAAGTGATCAGGAAAGTATGGAGATGCATGATCTAACTAGGTGAGTGTATGCATTTTTCATAACAATCAACCATAACCAACATCTTCGAGACTGCACCAATATTTTTTAAGAATCATCATCATCTGAAATTTTAAAATTGTTCTTACTTACCTCAGCTAAAGTCAATTCCCCAGACCTCTTTCTCCACACACAACGTCGGAAGATCGTTCACTTTTAAGCCCTGAGCAGTCAAGCCTACGTACAAGCCGGCGGACAATGCCTTTTCACTTCTTCGGCAGCCATTTGGACACGACAAAGTCGAAGATTAAGAAGACGCTGTCTGTTGACACCGGGATGCACCATACTGGCAGGAATGAAAGAAGTGAGTTTAGAGATTCTGCTGCTTTTTACGTGATTTTCCATTGGCTGTTTAGGCATTTTTTTTTTCCAATTTATGACAGCCTCTTAATTTTTTATGTCAGCTGGCCATTATTATTGCTTGGTGTCACAAGTGGAAAGGGATTTTGGTAAAAAATTCAAGCTTTTCATTTCCATTGCCTTACCAAAAAACCTCAATACTTTCAGAGCCTGGTCGACAGAGACAGCATCGTAAATTCAGTCTGGGATCCTTTTTTGGCTACAAGCAAGGTGCTCACCACAAGCCAGCCAACAGTTGCAATGAAGTTGTACTCGATATGGGCAGTGATTACAGCTGGAGTGATACGTAAGAACCGTGCATCATTATGTTTTTAACGTTAATTCCATGTTTATATGAATTAATGCACTATTCAAGCATGCAGAATGCAGGGTCAGACAAATTCAGTAAGCATTCATTCAGTGTTGCGACGGGCATGCTTAGACTGTTGTAATAACACTCGTATTCACAAACTACTAGAATGATAACCGTTGTATTTTTGACAGGTTTTGATTGGTTACAGTAACCTTCTGCCAGATTTTGACTTTATGTTTTTATCCAGATCAACGTCCTCCAGCAGTGACTCAGAATCCCTCCCTCGTACTCCTATGTTTGAAGAGTTCGTTGATCACACTTCCCGGCGATGCCGACCTAGCAGCTCGAGCCATGGTATCTCTTCCCCAATACGAGGTAACACTTATTTTGAAGACAAGAATTGTTTTAGCTACATATACTTGTCACAACTGGGGTTAAAACTAAGCTGGTGTTTATCTTACAGCATTGCCGGGGGGTGGAGGTGATTGGGAAGTTATGATGCTAGCCGACGAGCTAGAAAAGCGAGAGCGGGATAAGGAAAGGGATGATGTCAGGAGGGTACACTATCCAAGCACACTTAAGGAGCTTGAGGAGGTAAAAGGATGAGTACTTTATTAGTACTATTCCGGTTTTTTATGGTACCTGACTTAGGTACCTACACTTATACATTCATAATGAATCCTCCTAGGATGAAAATTACTACATTGACAGCATCATCATCTTCCTCCCTAATCGGGATCAACACAGCATATTGTTCATTTCATCCATTCTATCATTTAATCCTGCTGCTGTATTTGAGACAACATGACAATTTTTTTTTCAGGAATCAGATCCCCAAAGAGAGGAAAGTCCAGACGAATACTCAAACATTGACGACTCTAACTCGTCTTCCACGACTCATCTGCTCTCGCAGTCTATCAGCGACCCTTCACAGAAGTCACTAGAGACTTCTTTCACTGAGGGGCTTTCTGGGAGAGAAGCGAGGCAACATCGCGTGGGATCCGTTGGAGAACCGGTAAGTCATAGAGCTTTTAGTTAGGTAAGTACATAATTTGAGAAAAACTGAAGACCATAATAGAAAACTAAGGTTGATAAAGGTCGAATATGTCTATTTCTTTTATTTACATACACACCTACTTACTACCTATGGTTTTCTTTCAATTTCTAGATAAGACCAGAATCCTCGCTACGTCAATCAAGAGGCCTCATTCTTCGAGCAGCCAGTCTAGACCGTGCCACGTCTGCAGCAGCGCAGTCTCGGCGCTTCGGCTCACTCAAAAGTGCAAGCACAGACTCGCACAAGAGACTCTGATCCGTTTCGCAAATCGGATCTTTGGAAAGATTTGAACGCAGTAAGAGCTTTTGTCGAACTGCAATGCAAAGCGAATCTCTCCAAAAATTCGGAAACTGTCGAACAGGACCATGTAAATATAGCGAGGAATTTAACAGATATATAAATGAAGATGAATTCGATATTGAGACCTGCCACAACGGAATCAGTGAACCTAATCAAGTTATAGATAATGCATCAAATGAATGCACTTACAATAAAAATAAAAATAGCGCAAAATTAAAAGATTTTAATCAAGAAGGCTATGAACGAAAGAGTCAAAATCTAGAGAGAAATATAGGGTTAGTTAGAGGTAGTAAAGAAAATTATGGTGATAAGCCAAGCCAAAGCAATCAGGCAAAAGCTTCGTTAAGTAACTATGTAGATAAAAGTAGTATTGATGAAAATACTTATAGTACGATTGAAGCCCACGAAGATAAACAATTTCGAAGAAATGTTAGGGGTGATAAAGTAAGTCGGAACACCAGTGATATGTTAGACAAAGATGGTAATCAGAATGAAAGAGATAATAGTGAAGTAAGTAACGAACGAGAGAATGTGAACAGCATTGGAGTGCGTGACCAAAGTGCGAATGATGGTCAATTATTGGTCATAATTTTATTCTACGAAGAGTCCAGTGGTGATGATTTTGTAGTTGTTTTATTTTTTCTGTAAGTAACGAGATGTGAATGTGAATTTCCAGTGTTTTAGATTAGGAAATAAATCTATCTCTACGAATTCTTCTCTTCTAAATCCTAATTCTTAGTTTATATCCTAATCTACTCTACTTAGTCTACTTATCTTATGTATCTAAGTATATACTCACATTAATTAATTACTTTAGTTGTTGCATATACTTAATTTTAGAAGTCAAACTTCTGTAAAATTGTATATATTGATATTAGAGGTTAGAGATAAATTTTTGACTATTGGTTGCACAAAATATTAAATCTTTTATCACTGTTCAAAATGAATTTACTTAATGTTGAAGTTTTCAATTGTGCTAAGTTACTAACCGATGTACCTACCTATCTACTTAAGGAACCTATCTACTTACATCAGAGGTATGTACTTCTGATGTAAATTACCAATTCATTATGTATGATAAGATAGGTGTTCTTTGGGTGTTTAAACATATTTTAGGAACTTATACAATCATGGTTATTTAATGGAAATTAAGCTCCTTATAATTACACTTTTGCATTTATCTAGATGTTTGAATATTAAATTATTTAAGTAGGTTATATTCGTTCTATGGATGTGCCAAAAAATGTTACCTTACTTAGACAAAATACAAACCTGCCTACCTAACCTACTTCCAAAAAACGACGTACCTACTTTCGTTATTTAATTTACTTAGAGACAACCTATTATCCTATTTAGTAATATAAAATTGTAAGAAGAAAAGGAAAATGAGTAGGCGGTAGGTACTAAAATACATACCAACGTTATACCATCCTATGATCATTAATATACTAAAAGTAGATACATACCTAAGTGTTTCTGGATGAAAAGCACAACATTATAATTTAGGTATTGTAGGTATATACTTACCCAGAGTAAATAATATGATACCTACCTGCATAAGTAAGTACATTAACATAAATTAATTTTGTAAATAACTAAGTACCTAAGTACGTACTTACATAACTAAACTAACCAAGCATGTACCTACCTATAGGTAACGTGCCTACATAGGTACTTGAAAACGTAAAAATAGAATAGGCTATGATGGCGTAGATAAAGTCATATTATATTATGGTCTATTGTATTTTAAACTATACAATTCAAAATAAATCTTAGTGAGATAGAAATTAGGTACTAACATAATATACAAACATATTTTTAACTGACTATAAATTTTATTTTAACGTGAGGTGTAAACTTATACGAAAAGAAAAATAAAGAATTTGAAATTGAAAATAAGAAATTTTATTTATCTAGGTAGGTACCTCAGTAGATTACTACCTATTTATAAGTTTGGAAGATGTGCCTTCTAGCTACACATACATACAACTATTTACATAAGAACTCTCCAGACAAGTCCTGTGTTGAAAATTATAAATTAAATTTCAAAATGACCCTCGTGATCGAATAAAGTATCTATTGACTTTGACTTTATAGGCCCATTGCAATTTTATTATCCTTTTTCCAAGCTATTCGATAGTATTTTGCACTCTAGACTTTATAAACAGTTAGCGCCTCACCTACCTCAGCGACTCTCACTCAACATGCTTTCAGAAAGGGTAGATCACTTAATACCAAGTTAATGATACTTGTAAATTACATTTCTAAAAGATTAGATGAAACTGTGCCATAAGATGTAATATATCTTGATTTTAAAAAAGCATTTGATCACGTGGATAATGATGTGCTTTTAGAGAAGTCAACTGCGTACGGGTTTGCCCCAAAACTTCAAATTTTTTTTGCTAACTTCCTATCTGAACGGAAGCAGTTTGTAAGATTAGGTTGTTTTGACTCTCAATCATAAACGATCAGGAGTAAGTCAAGGCTGGTCTCTAGGACCCTTACTCTTCTCAATCATGATCGATGATGTAGCTAAATGTCTCATTAGCACACAATGTTTGCTTTATGCAGATGATGTTAAAATATTTAAACGTACCTACCTATTAAGTCGCCTTATGATTGTAAATTAATGCAAAGGGGAATTCAATTCAGGCTTGGAGCGAAAGGAACAGACTATATTTCAATATATCCAAATGTCAAATGATACAAGGACACAAGGCCTTCGCAAAGTCTTCTAACAAACTACACTCTTCATAGTCAACTTATAACAAGGTTTCTATCTATTCAAGATCTTGGTATAAAGTTCGACGCAAAACTCACCTCACCTTCCATGAACATATGTGAACTTTCACAGTCACCTGCTTCAAAGATTGGGCTTTGTCTCCCGAAACTGCAAATATTTCACTAACCTTAACGCTATCAAACTACTCAACACCACGTTAGTCAGATCAAAATTAGAATCTTAATTCTAATCATCTATTTGGAATGCATCTCTTTGGAACCCTTATGAAACTATATATGCCTTAATGATAGAAAAAGTACATAAGAGGTTCATGTACAAAAATCATTCGGGTATCCTTACATGATTGTGTCCTACAAAGTTTCTTCAAGGTATATTGGCTTTTAATTCGCTTGAATCTAGAAGGCTTTATGACCAGCTATTAACAGTGTGTCGTATCTGTACTACGAGAGCAACTAGAGTGCTCGCTTTAGACCTGGACGTGTCCCTTTGCTTGCACTTGCACCTACACCTGCGCGCACTGTTTCACGATAACAGTCGCCCATCTGCCGCGTAGGTACAGAGACATTTAAATATGCTTCTCACTGAACATCCTCAGGTGGATCTGTTTGCGGATGACTGGAAGGCGATAGAAAGATTGTGCCTTACCTACTCATAATATTATTTAGTGTAGGTATTAGTTCCTATTATTATTATTTTGTTTTTACTTTAATGTAAGATTTACCTACTTTTATTTTTCTCTGTACCTACCTAAGTACTTTACCTAACTTTTATATTGTTCTCCTGCTGTTCTGTTTTCCTATTTTTACACATTAGATACCTAGTAGGTATCTGTAATGTTAAAATAAGGTGTAAATAAACTGAATTTAAATTTGAATTTGAATAATCTAACATTCTAGGTGACATACCCCCTTAGCAAGAACTTACCTCCTCAAACTATATAAACTAGGTATTATCGGAATGACCAACAAAACCAGCAGCAAAAGTACCTACCTACCTACCTACCAGCAACATAGATGCAGAATGCCGAGGGCTGATTATGATTAAGAAGTTTTTTGATACTCTAAGTCCGATACCCGTACAATATGAGCTGCTATAGCGACCAATGTGTCAAAAAAAATTTATTCCTATAACAAGAATTTAAACATCAGGTAATAAAATATAATGGCTCATAGATATCTATATTAGGTCATTTAATTACTTATGATATTATTACCGTATTAACCAAAATGCTATTTTTTTAAACTATTTAATAAAATATTTAGACCAAAAAATAATTTATTTAAATGGTTAAAAATGAATGAAGAATGGTTGCGACGTTATCAAAGAATAATGACAAGATGACTAATGATTGATTACTTACGTAAAGTTGTGTTGACCATTGACTTGACATTGACATTTGTATTACAATATAATAATATATAATTTCATTCGATTTCAATTCGTTCGAAGAAAGCTCGAGAAGTTGTCGTTTGGGGTGGGGATTCTTCGTCTGTCATTTCATGGAGCAACATGGCTCTGCTAATTTAATATTTTTTACCCGTTTTATTGCATATTTTATTCAGTAATCTTAGCGGAATTTTAATGAATAAATTGTGGCTGCGGGGCGGGTATGGATAATTGGATTGCATGTATATTGTGGTGCAGTGTGATTTGAACGACGAGAAGTCCCAAGAAAATTCTAAACGCCATTTCGCGTGTCGTCTAGAATTGACAACTGACCATCAACTAAGACTTATAACAAACAAACTGAATATAAACCATAAACACTTGACATTGGCAGAATTGACATTAGTATAGTATTAGTATAGTATGTCACAGGCCATTAACGATAACGAAGCAAAGAAGAATAAAGAAGCTGTCGTTTAAATTAATTTTATGATTATTTACTTCGAAACCTTCCAAATACATAATGTAACGATGCTTTAGTCTCAAACTAAAATATCTATTGAGCATTCTTCCTAGCTAGCGTCTAACTTGTGTTTACAAAGTGATAGGAGATGTTCCTTTATAATGTCTCCAAGAAGACAGCCCAACAGTTTGTTCAAGTTTTGTGTTAGAAATAGTATAAGTCTCATTAACTCTGCGATTTATGCAATCGAAAAGAAATACCCAGAAAATGAAAATAAATTTCACGAGTGTGATAGAGAGGCTTTGTTGTTGAGATCCTACTTGACTTCTGTTCTACCAGCCAGGTATGATAAAGCTGATTAATTTAAACTATCAGCATAGTTTTATGATACACATCTATAACGTAAGTCACCTCACTGTAATAACTCATTTATTTTTCAGGTTATTTGATGTCCTCTGTTCTGAAAGAACATGCCAACCCTTATACAGCGACCCACGAAACCAGCTCTTGGTTCTCACTCACCCAAATATGACAGTCTTCCGCAAATCAGACCTCGACAACGGTATACCCTTTCAATTCTGGCTAGATATCCTTCCAAACTTCTGTAATCTGATCATACTTGATCTCAAATTAATCTGCTCAAATGAAATCCTAGAAGTAGTAGGCACATACTGCCTTCAACTCCAAGAAATCAATATTGTCTCTAGAGTAGATATAAGTAAATCAGCTTTTAATGCTTCTGTACTCATCAGAAATGTTTCTGATGTGGGTCTCAAATATGTAGCTAATTTGAAAAAATTGCGGATATTAGCAATGGATCCACCAAGGAATGAACGGCACAACAAAATAGGGAAGTGCGTTTCCCAAACTGGCATCATCACACTCATCTGCAGTCTACCATGCTTGCAGGAGCTAAGAATTGACACTTGCGACCTTGGCTCTACTCTTATCAATACACCGGTACACATTGGGCCTTTGAGTCTTCGGAAAATTAACTATCATTTTGCTGCAGCTGAGGGTATGAGAAAGTTACTTAAAATATGTCCCAAATTAAATGAACTCTCTGTGACACATCTATCAGAAAATAACAAAGATGACATCATTGATGAGATTTCTGTTAGTGACTTGAAACTCAATCGGTTAGATTTGTCTTTCTTCACCTATACAGGTTCATTGCAAAAACTTTTAGCAGTCAAAGGTAGTTATCTAACAAACTTCTGCCTTTGGGATAGTGAACAGTCCTTGAGTTTTGAAGCCCTATTAAGTATCGGACAATATTGTCCCAATCTCAATACCCTGTTTCTCAACACTCAGTCGCCTAATCTAGTAATACCAAAATACTTTCATAAACCAAATCAAATATTCGCTCACCTTCAAATGCTGACAATTGGAAATGGATTCTTCAACATCGAACAAATATTAAGCTTCTTCCTTGAAAATACAAACAACATGCAAAAGTTGGTAGTTAAATATCAGACAAAAACAAAAATTGACAGTATATTACTGCACCTGTTGCAAAAAGGATGTTTTAGAAATGTTCATTGTTTATGGTTAGACTGCACTTTTGAGATTTCAAAGGACACAGTGAAGGAATTGATTAAGCTGTGCGAGAATTTGAGAATGTTAACGGTTGATTTGGACAATGGTGTGAGTGAGATTCACAAATATATTTCTGATAATAATTTAGATTTGAGGCTAGGTAGCTACTAGTTTTATATAAAACCATTTGAGGTTCAAAAGAGTTATATTTGAACGGTATCAAACATTGTATTTTATCTTGACTTTTCTGAAGGATTTTGTAATTGAATTAATGTATGGACATTAGAGTTGGCACTTCCAAAAGCTCTAGCAAATATTCACTAAAGCAGAGAAGATATTATGTATATCCTGTTTTGAAGAAGAACCAAATCTGAAACTGACAGCCTTACTTATAAATATCTCTCAACTTCTGTCAAAAGTTAATCACTGTTTAAAAATAGTGCCATCTTTTTTTATAACAAGTAGTGACAGGCCGAATCTTGAGCAGTGTTTAGGCAGTATTCAAATTTAGAGGCGTTTTTAAGTAGCCGTATTAAGAATCTATTATGGAACAGGTTTATACCTAGTACCTACACTCAAGAGCATGAAAATCGCACACCCCCTACAATTTCATTTTGACCCCAATTTTTTTTTTAAATTCAATTTTGTTTGCAAATTCAACTAAAAATTAATTTAAGGTTACACTGTTAATTTTCTAAAAACCCATAATGTGTAGCCGTGAACTTCTAAATCATAACGGTGGCAACAACTTAGTGAACACTCACCCTAACCCTTAGTCCTAAAATAAGAATTATTTACGTAGAACTTTTTAATTGTTTGAGACCAGTACAAGTAAGTTGAAGCAATAGTTTTAATTCGTTAGCAAACAATGCTATGCTAATAATTATTCGTTAATAAATAAATATTTTTACATGATCGTGTTTTATTTAAATTAACCTGAGGAATAACAAACACAGTTTAAAAATAATTCATTATATTTATTTTGAATGCTACTAATATAATATTAAATAATAAAGGTTGTAAATAGGTAATCAATGGATTTAGGAATTCGAAAGTAAATAAATTACTTAAACATGATAGAATACGTAGATACTATTAACCACACACTTGAAGTAATATTATTCCTAATAAGAAAATTGAAAAATGCAAGTCCCGCTCTGCAATATAACTTCATGTTTATTAAAAATATCAATGTACCTATTTTTGATTTTTGTCTTTATAAAAACCGCTCGACCGATTTCGAAAATTTTGATGGGACCACCTGGGGAAGTAGGTATACCCTTTGAAACAAAAAAGAATTTTCCAAATCGGTTCAGGCGTCTGAGTAATCGGTGAACATACCTACATAAAATAAAAAGATTCCTACGAAGAACCTTCTCCTTTTTTGAAGTCTGTTAAAAATGTGTTTCATTACTATGTGTATTATACTTGTATACCTACTAGAATTGGGAAGTATTTGGATAGGCATCAGTTCCAGTACCAAGGAACCTAGTTCATATCTTTTATATTATTTTACAACCTTAATACCAGCCACAGCCATGACATATCTAAGTCTAAAGTAGGTAGCCTATGATTCAGCCTAAATCTATTACCGTAACACCAGACATTGTACCTAAACCAACCCCCATCCGGTCCCTTACTTATTTACTAGTTTTACAATCAGGGTCTAGACAGATACCACACCCTAAGTTTTGCTTCACGCCTTCGCGAAAAGATTGAATCGTAGGTATGGAAATGAGCAAATGCAGTAGTCACGTGACACAGGCTAATGTCATATAGATACTTACAACATTTTAACGACTAGAAATAAGTAAATAAATCCCTTAGGATACACGGTTCGCTTCTATAATAAGCACCAACTACCCATTAGGTAATTTAAAACTTATATAACAGGCAGTATTTTAAAACATTCGTGAGTTGTACTATACATTTTGATAAAAACGGGTTTTACTCAAGTATTATTTTGTCGATGTAGGCACCGACACTGTTTCTATTCATCTAGAGAATCTTCATCAGGGTGAGTTTGATCCGCGGTCCGTGAGTTGACGCTGCGTTCACGGTTCGCACTCTAGATGAATCGAAAGTGTCGGTGCCTCCATCGAAAAAATAATACGTGAGTAAAACCCGTGTTTATCAAAATATAAAGGTAGTTTCTTAAAGAAAGCGTATTATAATATAAACTACTATTTCAATGCATGGCCACATATCGATTTGCCCTTAGACAGTTAACTTGACATATTTTAAACGTAATAATACTGTAAACTTGTATTCGTTTTTCGTAGTTAAGATAGTTATAGGAAGGATCATACAAAAAAGCGCTAGGACCAGGACGAGTTTCGAGGACCAGCCAGTTCTTCTCGGATTTGGGTTAGAGGAATTGGCACCTAAATTCACTTAGTATGTAAAACGTTTCAAAGTGATTCTTGTGATTGTATTGAATAAAAACATTTTTGACTTTGATCATTGGCGGAGGCGTGAAATCCAATAGAAAGTGGAACTTGTCTGGACCCTCGAAGTATTAATGCGAGTATCTTATAGTAATCATAAGAAACGCACGCGAATCACTTAATTACCTACATATTATGTTTTAACAATACTTACAGTACAAACGAATCACCTTTCTGAGTACTCTATTGAGGCTATAAAGGAACATAGATTCTATAGGAAGTAAAGATAAGTATATATGTATCTTATAATCACACACTAGCTAAAGCGTTGTTTAAATCTATTGTCAACTTTATTCATACTTTAGAACAAATAAATTATCACGGATATTTCACCCAGCATCATCTAACCCCAAAGTAAGCAGAGCATGTAAAGGAACTACATGACTGATATTGACTGACTGGCCTGTAAGCTCAGTTGGTAGTAGCTTTGCCTTCTGCACTAGGATGTGGGTTCAATTCTCGGATAAACATTTGTGTGATGAACATAGGTGCTTCTTCTGTGCCTGGGTGTTATAAAGTATCAGTATATATTTAATATATACAAGTATCTTATCAGTTATCTGGTTACCATATTACAAGCAATGCTTAGTTTGGGGCTAGATGGTGTTGTGTGCATTGTCCAGCAATATTTATTTACTCTTTAATACTTTTTTTTGACCAGACCCAGACTAAGACAAATGCTTGAAGATCATTTATAAACATTTTTCAAGCGGTGGGCCTTCGCCCACTGCGCCACAGAGTTCATGAGGAATGACAAGGAAAAACATGTTTAAACATGACTCTAGCCAATAATATAAGATAGAGAGATTTCTACTGAGCTGTAAGCGAAGCAATCTCGCAATTCTATTCATATTTTAAACTAACCAGACCCCAAGTTGAGTTAAATCACACGCAATCTTAGAACAGATACTACATGAAATAGAAACAAATTAAGGCTTGCCCAAGAAGCAGAAGCAGAAATTCAGTCATTGACCACTTGTCTTATCTAGATTGATTTATTTATCGATGAGAATGACACATAATCGTGGATTGAACAATGGATTTGAATGATTTGAACCCTTCATCTGAAATATACAAACATTATCTTTATTGGTAAAACGAAATATTACAAAGAAATGAATACTTATTCATTTAAAAATTGGATTAAATAAAATGGTTGCCTGTAAAGTCGGTTTAGGGTTAATAATTTTACGTAATAACGTCATAAGAAAACATTGATGAATAATTGCATACTTTTAACCTATTAAGATGCGTCACAAGCCGAACGCTTAGGCCGATCGTGTCTCTCTATCGCTTGTTCCGCGCTCTCGCTGGCACGCTCGGCTTAGGCGGAACGTGTAAATTTTTCGTGGGTGCAGCCGGCGTTCATCGATTTATAAGACGTAATCACGTAAAAAATGTTTTTTAAACTACTATGATACTGATGATTCTTTTAAATGACAAATTCTTATTTTGACACGCCGCTTTTTCTGGCTTTTTTGCACATCAATTTTTTTAAAATTAAGTATGTTGTGACAATTAAAAAAAATGGTCATCAAAGCTCATAACATCACCTAGCCCCAAACTAAGCATAGCTTTTGTTATGGTGACCAGATGACTGTTAGAATACTTATAATATTTTATAAATAACACCCATCCAGATACAGAACAAACACCTATGTTCATTACACAAATGTTTATTCTGGAAGGGAATTGAACGCCCAACCTACAGCGCAGAAGGCATAGCTACTACCAACTGAGTTTGCATGCTATGTATGTCACTAACACAATGTTTTGAGTATATAAATTATCTTTTTCAAATCAAAAATAAATAGAATCAAATATTTTGACTCTGCTTCTGCTGCATCTAAGCAATCTACAACCTAAACTACACTGATGAATTATCTACTGAAGTCCGTACTGAATCAAATCACTTCTCACTGCTCAGCTTCAAAGTATCAGTGTTTAACCTTTCAACGTTCACGGAAAACTTCTTTCCATACCGTCTGAACTCCTCGTGTCATATAGCTAACGGATCAGACAACACTTCAGGATTCCAGGGCTCCTTCACCTCTTGAACAACAGCCTCTTTCTCACTCCTTATTCGTATTATACTTGTATCTTTGTCATTGTCTTTTTCGTCGTCGAAGAACTCGTTTTTGGGGTCGACCATCTTGTCGGATTCTTCTTGGCTGATGCGTATGTCCGGGTCGGGGTCGTCTTTTATCCGGTATTCGTCGGGGAAGAAGTCACCTGGAAGTTGAATCGTTCAGTTATCTACAGTATAAAGAGTGACTGTCTATCCCTTACTCTATCCCCATCACATATTTACCTAGCGTAACATTTATGTATGCTCTGTCCTTGTCATTTAAATGTCAAAGAATAGAGAAAGCAACAGATTTAAATAACATTCTTCATTTGTCATTTCATTAAGTAACATAGCACTTCTAAATTAATTATTTTTTCTCTTGCTATAGCATGTTTTATTCAGTACCGTGAAATACGCCAACATTGCCACCAAGGGTATTTTTGCCCGAAGATCAATTTATAAGCAAATCTTTGAAGTGCAAAAATATTTGAATACTATGGTAACATTTATTGAATTTAGTAGAAAATAGGTTATGTGTCTAGTAACACTGTTTAGCGGATGTGTCGCTAACTTGACTCAGTAACTTATTGGAAAGCGTTGAGAAGGGTGCGTATTTTTGCGGGCAAATTTTGGTGTAAATTCAAAGGTGAATTGTGCGTGATGGCGAAAACACAGGTTAGTTTAATTTATAATATGTTATACAAAAACACTTATAAAAGTATTATTTGTAATTATCATTGCTGAAGGTCTTTAAAAACTAAAGTTATAATGGTGGGTAAAGTTATCCAGTAATATTGCGATCTACTATTGACAACTTTACCCGCCATCAAAATAAGCGTAGGGTTGGCACTTACAAAACTTGTTTTTTTTATTGTTATTAAGTTTAGGTAATCATTATAAACATCAGTATTACCAGAGATCGGAATAGGTAGACTATATTGACCTAAACTTCAAAAAAGTAAGTAAGTAACATGTGAATCAAAAGCTTGAATTCGAAACTTTATAATAATTGTGGGATTTTATACGTGGGTATTTATCCACATACTTACTTCGCCTGAAGAGCCGCGAAGTTTAACTATTCCGATCAGTACCAGAGTACTGAGAGCGTTTTAATGATTACTTCTAATATTATTATTATTATTATTATTATTACTAGCCTATACTTTCGCACTGCTGGACAAAGTGCCTCCCTAACCCACCTCTCTCGAACGTTCGCCACCGTAGATCAATCCTTGATAATAATAATATTGTTATTTGGTTTATTTCAGAAAAATAAGCATAAATCTCGAATTCGACAAAGAAAGTCAAGACGAAGAATTGGAACCAGAATGTATAAAAATTACACTGAAGAAATGTTAAAACTTGCATGTGAATCCGTAGAATCAGGTCAAATTTCTTCACGAGATGCTCAACGACAATTTGGTATCCCAAGACGTACAATAGTGAATAAAATAAAACACAAACATTCTAAGTCAGTTGGGCATCCTACTGCTTTGTCAGCCGAAGAAGAGATCCAAATTGTGAGAGTATTAAAAGCTTCTAGCGATTTTGGCTCCCCGCTTACTAAAATGGATCTAAAGCTTTTAGTTCACGAATACTTAAAAAAAAATTCTCGAGAACATAAGTTCAAGAATCAGATTCCTGGTGATGCGTGGGTTCAGGGATTTCTGGCGCGACATTCTGATGAATTGAGTCTAAGAACCACTCAAAACATTTCAAAGGCGAGAGCTGAAAAGGGACCTCAAGAAATAGCTGAGTACTTCGAAAATCTAAGCATAACATTAAAAGACATACCAGCGGAAAATATTGCCAATTTTGATGAGACTAATCTGTCAGACGATCCAGGTTCATCGAAATGCATCTTTCGGAGGGGAGTTAAGTATCCCGAAAGAATAGCCAACTCCACCAAAGGAAACATATCCCTTATGTTTACAGCTACAGCAAGCGGCGAATGTCTCCCCTTATATGTTGTTTACAAATCAACTAATTTATACACAGAATGGGTTAGTGGAGGGCCACCAGAAACCCGATATAACTGCACTAAATCAGGGTGGTTTGACAGTGCCATGTTTGAGAATTACTTTGAGACCATAATCCTCCCATGGGCACAAAAGATTTCTGGTATTAAAGTTGTCATTTGCGACAACTTGTCAAGTCATTTAAGTGTTAGAGTCGTCCAGTTATGCCAGCAAAATGACATCAAATTTGTTTTTATCCCTCCGCGGTCAACCCATCTTACCCAGCCGTTGGACGTAGCATTTTTCGGACCACTAAAGAAAGCTTGGCGCAAAATTTTGTACCAGTATAAGATCCGTAATCCAAACCAAACAACTTTAAACAAAAAACACTTTCCGAAATTACTTGTTGAATTAATGGAATCAATTCAGGGGAGGGAAACCAAGAACATTAAAAGTGGATTTCGTGCATCAGGAGTATTCCCGTTCAACGCGCAAGAAGTTCTTAGAAAGATCCCTGAAATGCAAGAAGAAATACTGTCGTATGGGATTGATACAGTATTAGTAGACTATTTGAAGGAAACCAGAGCCCCAAAACCGATGCTAGTTAAAAGAAACAAAAAAGTTAATTGCGAGCCAGGCAGATCGGTAACGGTTTCCGATTTAAATATTAATATTGCCAGTAATATAGCCACAAAGAAATCTCCTAGAGTGGTAAAAAAGCAGAGAAAAACTAGGGACTCTGTATTTTTAGATGAAGAAACTGGCCTCTTTGTTACTGAAACTAATCTAACTTCAAACAAACATATCGACGAAGATCAAGAGAGCTTTGGAGATAATTTGGATTTGGGAGGGTCTTTTGCTATCTCTCAGAATCAAGATATTTACTCTCCTGAAAGTCTCAGCAAACTTTGCATTACTATAATTAACTCCTGCTGCCAATCATTAAATAGTGAAAAAACATCGATTTCACATTTAAACACTTCCACAATAAGATCTGTCCAAAGAGGTTCTGTCAAAAAGAAGAAAATAACCATACTCTCTGATACCATTATTAAAGCGGGAACCTCAACAGTTTGTGTTTTGAAGGAAGCTTCTAATAAGATTGAAAATACGCCGTTTCTTGCTACATCTAATAGTGATTTACCAGAATGTCTGCAAGTGAACACAACTAAACAATTGAAAGTTAAGAAAGAATATTCTAGAAAAGAAAAGAAAATTAATAGAAAAAATAAGGTGACAAATTATTTAAAAGGAAAAAAGTCAGCTCGAGGACGTACTTCAGCGAAAAAAAGACAGAAAAGATTTTATAGTGAATCTAGCTCGCTTGATAATGAAGTTATTACAGTTGACACAGATGATTCAGATTACGCAACTGTGGATGATTATTACATAGCCGAATGCTTACGGGAACAAGAAGAAAAAGAGAATTTTGAACCGATAGATATTTCTTTTGGACTGCATGAAATTGAATATCTCACAGAAAACGAAGAAAACTTGAAAAAAGATGACTGGATTATTGCGCAGTTTGCTACAAAAAAGACTTTAAAACATTTTGTAGGCAACGTTTTAGCGATCAACGACAAAATTCCTACGGTTAAGTTTGTCCGAAAGGTTAAGGAGTCTAAATGTGAAGAAGGAACCACTTTCACGTATCCATTAGTAGATGACATTTGCACTATGCAACACTCAAAAGATGTTATTACAGTACTACCCAAGCCAAAGATTATTCGAAGAGGTCGAATGGTTTTTAAAGTCGATTTCAGTGATTTCAATATTCAATAAATGCCCAGTACTTAATAACAAAACAAAAGCCCTGCCATATAACTTAAACGGTGTTACCTTTTATATATTATTATTTAATTTAATTGTGTTCTCCAAAGAATCGGACTCTTAGAAATAAGAAAAAATATAACGTTCCTATTCTATAATTGCTAAATGTGATTTTGTTTCTTTATGTTAAGAATTGTAATTAACAATTATTGTGATATCGAAAGACTGAATGATTTTTGTTATTATTACGTGGTTGATTCACATCACTCACTAGTGGACAACCTCAAAGACTTCGATCTCTGATAGGTACTATCTTTCAAAAAAAAAAGACGAGCCAGAAACTGGTTTCATTTTTTCTCTTCTTTTAATAATGTTAAGTTACTTTAAGTTGCTAGTAATTTTTCTATAAATCTTTTAATAATGTTAAGTGTCTATTTTTTTTTTAAATTAGACTTGGCTGAATAAATGTTAGATGATTTGTCTACAATTATAACTTAATGTCGGGTTTTCTTCGGTTTGACAAAAATCAAGATATAACTTTTAATTTGGAGAAACTCTAAAGTATTATATTTGAAGCATGCTTCAGAACACATTATAAACAATTTATAAATGTTATATTATAATATGATAATATTTATCTTAGTTAGTCTTTATCGTATCGTAGCAAATTCAGACCAGTAGCCAATCTGATTAACTGTTAACTGTCCTAATATCTGTAGTTATATAGCAATTTCCACAGCAGTACTGTTACTTAAATTGCGTGGATGATTATTTCCTCAATCTCTCCAAAGAATTGTGATTCTCTTAATGATTATTATCGTATGTATATTTACTGTAGCTCCTAACACGCATTTGATCTTAATTAGTATTTCATTTACATTGGGTACCTACATAAACATGTTGATTCAAATTTATTAAAAAAAAATGAGAAATAACCTTGTTTTTTTTGTTAACCTACAACATACTTTGCCGAAAATGAAGAAAAAAACGTCAAGATCAGTTTACTTAGATGTGCCAACCCTAGCACTTTTAAAAGACGAAATGCTGATTGTATGAGAAAGAGAAAAGAGGTTAGGATAACATTGCCCAGCCACTTTGGTAGGAAACCTTTTATAGTATCGGTTTAATTTCTAAAGTAAACGCCAATATTGCCAAAATACTTGTATTGGTTTTTATTACATCTGTTTAGAGGCCTTATTTGCGTCAAAAGTCAACGTGGGTAATGTTGGCAAAAAATCCAGATAACTTTGCCCGCCATCAAAACGAATAAAATACTTAATTTAATATAGACGAATGATAAAATCTGATAAAATAATACATGCAAATTATCTTATAATTGCAGATGCTAAATGAAAATACTTACGTTCCCATAGAAAAATTATGCAAAAATTTAAATTATTCGAAAAAAGTTGGCAAAGTTGGCATGTTTCACGGTAATCTTAGTGGAATTTTATTGAATAAATTGGAATTACATAACACAAGTATAAACCATTGAATTATAAATAAAAATAAATATTGCGGGACATATCACACAGCACCATCTAGCCCAAAGTAAGCAAAGCTTGTGTTACCACATGACTGATATACTAGAATTTATATACTTTTTTTTTAAATACATACATATTATACCCAGACCTGAGACCAATACTTACAGATCATACATACATAAACAAAAACTGCGGTGCGGATTTATTTTTGTATCAATTTTTTCTTTGTTTTGGGTCTTTGGGGAATACATGCGAGCTTCTGCTTCTACAGTTTGGAGCGCAACACTGCAGTATTGTATAATCAATTTGGAAATAAAACCCACAAACACAAATAAACACATTCAATTGGACACCTGTCAATTGTCGATAATGCGACACCTATCGGGATAAAAAGGCAATGTACCTCTCCATTGTTCACCGATATTTTTTAACTAATTCATGTGTTGTTGTGAAAAGATGTAAGTTCAGGAAGCCGGTGTTCATATCAAAATGATACCTACACTATTTGTATTAATGTACCTCTCCATTGTTCACCGATATTTTTTAACTAATTCATGTGTTGTTGTGAAAAGATGTAAGTTCAGGAAGCCGGTGTTCATATCAAAATGATACCTACACTATTTGTATTAAGGTATACAATTACCTGGTACGTGAGTCATCTGCACAGCGGGCGAGTGCTGGCACATCTTGAGATTGTCGTATACGTGTTTGGATATTGCTTCTAGATACTGCTTACTGTTCGCGTTGTTTGTACTGGAAAATAGAAATGGAGGAAAACAATGTAGAAAGCAATGAATCCATAATAGGTTTAGGACCTTCCTTCACTTCTTTAATTCTGGTCTTCTCCAACTTGTATTAGGAGGAATGGGCACGTAAGACGATTCAAAGTGATCCTTGTGATTTTATTGAATAATAATAATAATAAATAATGCAGGATATTTCACACAGCATCATCTGGCCCCGAAGTAAGCAGAGCTTGTGTTATGGGTACCACATGACTGATATACTACTAACATACTTTTTTTGTAAATATATAATTATTATACATAGAAACACCCAGACCCGAGACAAATACTTGCAGATCATACAAACATTTACCCCGCGGCGGGAATCTAACCCGCAACCTTTTGTGTCTCAGCCGGACCTTAGTCCACTGAGCCACAGAGGTTTGTAAGTAGTAACTTAATCTTTTGCTCTGTAGGTTATAGTTTAATCTATACAGAACCAACAAATGTTCACCATAGTGTGCTGAACATTTGTGTTCTATCAATTTATCTATTTCCCAAACTACAAGCTTGGCTGAGTTTGAGGATCAACTAACCACAACACTGTATTACACACATAGAAACGACCTCTATGACCTCTGTAGTATATCAGTCATGTGCTACCCATAATACAAGCTCGGCTTATTTTGGGGCCAGATGATGCTGTGGGAAATGTCCGGTATTATTTTACATGGTATAAAACAAAGTCGCTTTCCGCTGTCGGTCTGTCCCTATGTATGCTTAGATCTTTAAAACTACACAACTGATTTTAATGCGGTTTTTTTTAATAGATAGAGTGATTCAAGAGGAAGGTTCATATGTATAATACATGCATAATGTAGTAGATAAACACTGATCATTTTAGAAGTTTCCAATGTGGTGTCGTAAATAAAATCATATTTTGCGCTTACATTGCAAACACTGTCTGAACCATATGAGATATGAGATAGATCAAAATAATGTACTACAGTATTGTACACCCTCAAAAGGTCTACAAAAAAGTCCCCGATGGTATATGTCTATCTCTTAGGGATAACCATTCTGTAGTATAATTAGTTTCAGCATTGCACCCGTGCGAAGCCGGGGCGGGTCGCTAGTTATTATTATAGAAAATACTTCATTGCACACCACAAATATATTGGGCTGTTATATGGCGAGCTTATCGCTAGGTAGCGATCTCTGCCAGACAACCTTGGAATGGATAGATATCAATATAACTGAATATACATACCCATTTACTTCTGGATGCAACTGGAAGTCTGGTGCGAAAAACTCTAAATACTCTGTGTAAGGTAGCTCATTCGAGATGTTGTCGTCCACGAGAAGAGACGTCTCGTAAGTCCAGACTCGCGCCACGTTACGGAGGGTGTATCTGTAATAGTAAAAGAACTTAAAATATATTTTTTAACCAATATATTTTTGACGATATTTTAGCGCATTGGGTTTAGGTCCGGCTGAGACGCAGAAGGTTGCGGGTTCGATTCCCGCCTTGGGACAAATATTTGTATGATCTGCAAGTATTTGTCTCGGGTCTGGGTGTTTCTATGTATAATAAGTATGTATTTACAAAAAAAATATATAAGTAGTATATCAGACATGTGGTACCCATCACACAAGCTCTGCTTACTTTGGGGCCAGATGATGCTGTGTGCAATGCCCGGCATTATTTATTTAGTTCTTCCCTTGTAAGATATAAGTATTGTCTTGTCTTGTAAGATATACTATTATATTCTTAGTAAATCTCATTAAAATCCTTTCAATCGTTTAGTCATGACGCTTCCGAATTTATACTAACAAGTGGTCGAAATTCGACCGTAATTAATTTTAATTTCAAAATAAATCTTTAAAAAAAATAGCATTCTTCACTCCACTATATAAACTACAAGTGTGCGAAATTTCATACTCCTCCGTCCGCGCAATTTTCGTAAAAAGGGGTACAAAGTTTTTGCTTCACGTTTTAGTATACAAGATAACATACCCGCCTCCACCTACAACTAACGTGGGCACGTTCAAGTTCTTAACAAACTTGACGCATTCTCCATGTCCTCTAGTGGAGAGGGAGAAGCAACCCAGTCGATCCCCAGCGAGGGAATCCGCTCCGCACTGTAAAACTATAGCCGTGGGCCGGTAGAATTCCATTACGTTCTGAATTACTGGTTTGAATACCTGAAAACAGTTAATATAAATTTGAAAATAGATGAAATACCCTCATATATAAATTACTCTAATATTGATAAAAATACATGGCCTCATGATGCTCTGATTGTCAAGTTGTCAGAGCAACATATTAAGGCCATGCATATTTACAGATAACAATCTTCCGACAATTAACTGAAAGATTCGCAGTGTAACCTGTTACCTTGTATTCGTTTTTCCTAGATTTGCCAGTTATAACAACGATCATACAAAAAAGCGCTAGGACCAGGACGAGTTCTACGACACCTAAATTCACCTAGTAATACGTTTCAAACTGATAATCGTAATTGTTTTTAAAATGCTTAGACTTGTCTGTTGTATTTCCGTTTAAATTGAATTTCAATATTGTATCTTAGTGAACTTTACATAATTATATTTATTTTAGTGTTTACTGCACTTATTGTAGGTATATATTAATTGCAATTATTATGGTACACGACGACAGCACGCCACCACAGTGCCGATGCGCATACTGACGAGGCGTCACGGGAAACCAGTGTTATAAGAGCGTTCTAAACGCTATTAAAACACATACTGACGTGTTTTAATAGCGTTTAGAACGCTGACATAGTGACGACCGATTTTGCTGTCAATTTACTTACTTGTTAGTTCATAGTACAACTTTTCGTGCTCTTTTTCTTTACTTTGACATCAATATCATTAAATAATCTGAATGGCGGTTTTAACGAAAGATATTGTATTGGGTTTCCTCAATACCGGCGCCGCCTAGTGAGAAAACCACCAGATACCTCAAAAGGAGAAAACTACTTAAGAGTTTTTTTCGTGTTAATATTAACTGTTCCTAGGTATGTTATTTTTAGTTCAGCTTTTGTATGTTTTGTTGTTATAAATATATTTTTCATCTTTGTGCCTCTATCTTATTAAATAGGGCCAGCACAACATGATCTTTTCTCCACTCTTATGATAGAGGGACATCTGTCATCGCAGTAGACCCTCCTTCTCTGAACATGATATAGAGAAGGAACATGATATTATTATGTGAAACAATACATCAAAACAAAATCCCGGTTCCTCCTAACCCCGGTTCGAGAAAAATCCGGCAAGTCTGGACTTAACACTCTTTTGTATAATCCTTGACAATTTTGTTACGGATGCAGAGTTGAATTGGAGCAGAATTATACCAAGCTTTTGTCATCTAAATAATCTGTTATTTTATAATATGCTTTATGAAACAGTTTGTTTTATTACGTTTTCAAATTTGCTACTCGTCAAATCTAGATGATTGGGGCTAGTGGATGTTGTGTGCATTGTCCACCAATATTATTATTATTATTATCGCATTTTTGACAACGTCTAATAAATCGATGAACGCCGGCTGCACGCACGAAAAAGGATCACTCATTGTAACGTTACGATCGGAGCGAGAGCGCTGCACGAGCGAGCTAAAGGCACGATCGGCTTGAGTGCAAATAAAAGTAAATTTATCAATTAAATTGTAGATTTCATTTCACTCCTTTGTATCTATACAAAATAGTGATAATTCAATAAAAATGATTTAATTTTATTCATAAAAGTATGCAATCATTTCATCAATGTTTTGTTATGAGGTTGTCCGTAAACCGACTTTACAGACAACCAATTTTTTTTTAAATGTTACGTAACTTTATAAAAGATTTACCAGCTTATGTTTCTGTACGCACCTGTACATAACTCTGATCATCAATACCCTCCTTTAGGGGCACATTAACTGAATAATAGCGCCCACTCTCTGCACCAATCTCATACATATCCCCTGTGCCTGAAATTCACAATAATTATAAAGTCATCAGTAAACTATGGTCAATCTCAATCTCTCAAAAGAAAGATTGGCGGAATTGTACTAAATATTTGTCCATCTATTTAATGTTTTGTAATGGATTTCCGCAAAGTCACGCCTGAATCAATTATCTATCTCTCAAAATCAAATCAAAGCTACACCACAGCCAGCCATACTAATATTTTGTCGTTTTCATAAAAGGCGTGATCAAATTTGGTAAAGAGATAAATTGTATCTTGGGGAAGGATATGAAGCACCGACACTTATCTAGGTACAAAGAGTTAAAGCTTTTTTTTTTAAAAAAAAAAATATAATTTACATCAAATAGGTAGGTACTTTTTTTTATCATAGATAGACCTACGTTTGACCACGATCTCACCTAATGGTAAGGCACGATGCGGTCGACGATGTTGCACGCCAGTCTAAAAGACAACTATTTACTCGAGACTTGAAGAAACCTAGATTGTAGTTTTCAGGAAAGACAGACAACGGCTGAGATCTGAGCATAGTTATAAGTACATAGATAAAAATGTTTGGTCACCTGGAAAGAAGTAGTTTCCATACTTATGGAAGCTCACTGTCATAACCCTGTCGGTCAGGTAGAACGCCTCCTGGACCCCATCACCATGATGTACATCTATATCTATGTAAAGCACCCGAGGATGGTACTTTAGTAGTTCTAGGATTGCTATCACAATGTCATTGACGTAACAGAAACCTGGAAGTAATTTCGTATATTCAAATGAGGCTCTTTTAGTTCCTCTAATTAATTCTCAGGAGGAATATTGTGCATTTTACAAAGTTAAGTATGATATATTTTAAGTATCAAGATAATTATCATTATAACAATTTTAAAACTTTCAATTGCACTCTCTTTTAAGGGTTATTATATATTATTGTGTAATGACACTAAAGACACTTTTGTTTTAAATTTCAGAGAAGGCAGAAATAATATAGTCTGGTTTAATGTGATTGGTAAAAATGATAGTCGGATTCTATGTTAGCTACAATGTTTAAATAAAGTTGATTTTACTAATTTTGTTACTTTTATTGCCACAAATTCTCTCCCCTGGCCAAATAAGTATATACCCTGATCTTGGTGTCTCTACCCTGCCCAATGTAAAGTGACTTGCAAGGGCACATGAAAAGATACATAAATAGGACAAAAATATTAGTGTTAATATAAGTGGTTAATGAAAAAACAGCAACTTTTCTCTGTGGCCGTATTCTCTATGGACTTGAGACCTCTTATCATAGAATTACCCATATATAAGTATATTAAATGAAGATTCTCTACAACTACTTTCCTTTGAGTCAGTGATCAACTCTGGTGACAGAGTTAATAAGCCCCCAAAGATCTCTGTCTGGTCTAGCACGGAAGCACTTAGATTAAAAAGCTATAGTGGTCACCCATCCAGTTACTGACTGCACACAGCATTGCTTATAACATTGTTGATCTGCTAAGAACACTGATTGCCCACCTGATAATCCAACCAGCCCAACTCCTTGAAATAACGGAGTAGGACTTTGGGTACATGGCAGCACTGTTGGGATGAGTTGAATCAAGTTTCAAGAACGGAATTGAAGTTTTAAACATTGCACTCAATGGCCTGCTCTGGCGATAAGTTCTGATTCCTTAAAGACCTGCCAATTTAGTCCATAGCAATCTCACTTTCAAAACTCAGTATGAACCCTGAAAGTGAGCGGCAATGAGCAGACCGGGGATCAAACTCACCCTAATGAAGATTCTCTAGATGAATCGAAAGTATCAGTGCCTTCATTGACAAAACATGAGTAAAACCCATGTTTATCAAAATCCATAGCAATTGTAAGAATCTTACCAGATGGCTCAAACTTCTTAGCATGATGTAATCCTCCAGACCAGTTGATGGCTATATCACATGCATTATTGTTGAGCTTCATAGCTCCTTCTAGAGATGCTCCAGTATACATAGAACAGAAGTCAAATAGGCCTTCAAATACAGGACAGTCATCACCAACATTGTAATGGAGTAAATCTTTAGAATAACCTGAAATAGAAGAAATTAAGAAATTAGTTAGATACTTGATTTTAACTTTTCAAAAAAACTTTAGGCCACTGTCCCAATACAAGAACCTAGCAAGTATTCTAACAGTATCTACACAGCTGATTGTTGTGACCTTTGTTATTTTATAAATGCTGAAAGTTTATCTCTGTATGTCCCAAATACAGGTAAGAACGATCCCCAACTATGAAGTTTGGATCTTGGTGTATTTGGCAGTTAACTGGTAGATTTGGGGGTATAAAATTGCACATCAAATTCTTTTGTCCCTGTCAGAGAGTCCTAACTATAATAAATAGAAATTATACTTACCTCAGAGTATAAAAGCTGAATTTTATGTTACTTGGGGAACTATCAAAATATGTTTCCTCAGAAATCAGACAGTTTCAATAGTTCTTACATCTTGACAGACACATTGAAAGTCTGCCATAGGTGTAAATGCAAGAAATATGCAAGCGGGTACAAGTGACATAGTGTGTTTGGTCTTTAACAAAGAACTGATCATCGCAGGCTCTTTGTCTACAAGACGCTCCAGTCAGCGAGGTCGTAGCTTTCATTTGTTTAAGCAAATGAAGCTACAATTTTTAGTACTCACTTTGAATATTTTGCGGAGTAACATTCTGTAGAAATTCTATGTAGTCTTCACTGTGAAACCGGCACATATCATGCGCACTAGCTCTGTACGGCTTATAAATCTGCATCTTCTTATGCAGACCATAGTTTTGGACTAAGCTATGGGTTACCGCCAGTCGGTGAGGTTTCATCGGGTGCCCCGGCCCGTAGTGGAAGTTCCCGACATCAACATTGTAAAAATAGGCTACCCTGTGTTGAGTCATATTGATACAAACACGTATTCCTTCAAAATGTAAATAACACCCAATACCACGGCGATCACTATTAAACGTTTAGTGAGTTGGGTGTCGTTCAACATACTTCTATGCTCATTTTGTGCGTATTATTGTGTCTTGAGTTTACTGTAATGTTTTACGTACAAGTACATTTTAATCGGACGTGTAAAAAGATACTTTATTCGTTACACAAATTCAAACACAACCTCACAAGCAAACACGGAACGGAAAGCCAAATATTTACAGTACCTATACTATACTAAACTTCCGGACTAACTTGAAAGTATAAATTAAAATACCTACATAAATAAAAAATTTAGAGTTTCCCGATTTGTCATGTCAATTTTTTTTTTCGCACATTTGATTTTAGCAGGCTAAAGTCTAAAGGCCATACTGCCTTGTCTTGCGTAAAATAATTTCATCCGTTTATAAAATAGACAAGGGAGCGATGAGAAACGATTTTTTTTTTTTTTTTTTTCTTTCTTCGCTCATATGAGCAGGCTAAAGTCTAGAGACCATACTGCCTTGTCTTGCGTTAAATAATTTCATCCGTTTCAAGGGTAAATTTTATGTCTTTCGTAAGTTTCATAAACAATGTTTATGTATTCATCAAAATACTTTGATACGTCTGAACGATTTTTTTTTTTTTTTAACTTGAACAAGTATTTTATTTTGCTAATAATATTATAAAATAGTTATGTACTTACATATTTATTATTGTAAATAAAAAAAATTTTTTTTTTTTTGGTTTCCCATTTTTTGTTATTTTTTTTTAATAGTTAATTACTATAATATTCTTTTACATTTATAATTATATTATCTATGTACATTTTGCACATTTTTATATATCTATTAAAATACTAAATAAAAACTTATACAACTCTATATAGGTTGACTCATTCTTAAGTAGCTCCAGAATACAACGCGGGACCAAATCAGGCTCACCATAAATTTGGAGGAGTCCATCTATCAGTACAAGGCGCTGAATGCTGAATGATGGACAATCAAAAAATATATTATTTAATGATTGAACTTCTCGTGACTGACAATGCTCACAATCAGAAGAGTCAACCAGCTTTAAGCGATAGAGATGATAGTTCAAACGACAGTGACCAAAGCGCATTCGACAGATTGTAGAATAAAATTTTCTATTTAAGAAAATCTTACTCTTACAAAACCACGGTATAGAATCAATCTGGACATCGAGAGTTGCATACCAGGAACCTTTATTTTCGACTTGCGTATAGTGATACGAATGTCTTCCCCATGCATGACACATCCGTTGTTTTAGGAGACTTACAACGTCTGTGTATGGTAACAAGACATCTGCATCACCACCGCTTTCAATATTAGATGATATGGTATTTGAAAACTTAACTATCGTATTAGCTAGATAATCTGCTTTTTCATTTCCTTCAACACCTTTATGTGAAGGCACCCACACGAAGCTAACATTAATATTTAAATCAAACAACTCCACCCATAGCTGTTTTATTAAGTAAATGATGTAATTAGTGTCAGCATGCAATTTGTTATTTGCCAGGTTTTTTAGAACACTCATGCTGTCACTAACAACAACCCATTTATTGTGTCCCAAGTTACGACTTTTAATATGTTTTAAAGCGCTCAAGATTGCAACAGCTTCAGCTGTGAAAATACTAGCGAATTTATCCATTTTATGACCAACACCAATATTCAAAGACGATTCAAATATGGCAAAAGACACAGCGTTATCGTTTTTGGCTCCATCCGTATAGACAAACTTGTGATCTGTCCATTCAGACAGCATTGTGCACACTTCTTCTTTACTTGACAAAGCATTATCAATTACTACATTAATTTCTGGGAATTTACTATTAAAAGATCCTTCATAGCAAGGTAAGGTATGATTTGCCTGATATATATTTAAATTTTGAAGAAATTGTTTAAAACTCTGAAAGCCCTGAAGCATAAAAAAGATTTAAAAACCCCTTGGGCTCCGGACAGATTAGTCAAAAGACTATTGCCAGAAACACAATGAAGTTTTAATATAAACCTTTCTTTTAGGTAATTCAAACGAATATTAATTGGTGGAAGCCTGCATTCAATCTGCATAGCATTGATAGGAGTACTCCTAAATGCCCCTGTGATTAAACGCAAACATTTATTTTGAAATGTATTCATTCTATTTACAATTTTTACATCGGCAGCATAACAAACGAAGCCATATTCAAAATGACTATGAACTAAAGATTTGTACAATGTTAATAAAATCTTTGGATCTGCTCCCCAATAAGAGCCTGACAAAGACTTTATTACATTGTGAGCTTTTTGAGCTTTGCAAATGATTTGTTTAGAGTAATTATTCCAGGATAAATTATGGGAGAATAATACTCCCAAGAACTTAACTTCAAGAGACACTGGCAAAGGTGCATTTTTATAATAAATCGCTGGCAAGTTATTAGATTTTTTCCCAAAAACCACTACCTTAGACTTCGACGAATTAACATCAAGATCTAAATAAGAAAAGTATTTTTCAAGTTTTGTCAATGCGTCATTGACAATTTCAGCTACAGGAGCTAAATCTGCTCCCGACGCATAAACAACCAAATCATCTGCAAATTGAAGATTTTTAACATGTGAACCTAATATTAAATTTAAACGAAATATATACAAAATGAAAATTAAGGGTGACAGAATGCCACCCTGAGATACACCTACAGAAGAATATCTTGGACCATAGAGATGTTTATTGTATTTTACAAAAACTTCTCGATCTGAGAAAAAACATTGGATCCAATTTATAATTTTTTCAGGAATGCCTAGTAATAGCAGTTCTTGACAAAGAATTTCAATATTGACGCTATTAAAAGCGCCTGAAATGTCAAAGAAAACAGCGACAAGATGATTGTTTGCAGCCAAGGAATGACATATATCAAGTTGTAATTGACAAATACTCTCCCGAGCAGAACGATTTCTACGAAAACCGAACTGATTGGAAGGTAAAAGTTTGTGATGTTCTACATAAAATTCCAAACGTTGCTTTAGCAATTGCTCAAAAATTTTACCGACACATGAAGTGAGCGCAATAGGACGATAAGATTCAGGGCATAATTTGGGTTTATTGGGTTTCAAAATTGGTACTAAACAGTCAGTTTTCCAATTGTGAGGTACTATATTATTTTGCCAAAGTAAATTTAAAATTTGGAGAAAAATTGTCAAACAGTTTCTATTCATTTTCTTAAAGATTATAAATGGAACTCCATCAAGACCAAAAGCAGTATCCCTCCTAGAGAAAATGGCAGAAGTTAATTCACTATATGAAAAAGAGTCTACAAGAAAGCTATTATTAGAATTTAAATTATTTGATTTAAGTGTTTTCGATTTAGGTAGTACAAAATCAGGAGTATATTTGGATAAAAAATCACAAATCCATGAGTCGTCTTCATATTGAATAGGTTTATAGTAAGATTTATTAAATTTACGCATGAACTTCCATACAACGGTTAATGGAGTGCATCGATTGAAAGTTTCACAAAGAGAGACCCAGCTTTTTTGTCGTTCTATTTTTATTGTAAGTTTCTTATGAGCTCGCAGTCTCTTGAACTCCAAATAGCTTTCTTCTGTTGGATTGAATTTAAAATTTAAATATGCTTCTTTGGATTTCAAAACAGCTGCTGAACATTTTTCATTCCACCAAGGCAGATAAGGTTTTTTACCAGGTTTATTAACACATGACTGTTGACTGTCAGTGTCAGTGACATCGACAACAGAAGAATTTCTGCTTACAATAGACCTATCAATGGCCGTACGCAATACTTTACAAAAATCTAAATAGGAATCTTGCGGACATTCAGTATCCACTATAAAATCAACCAACATTTTATCCATGCAACTACTAAACATTTTCCAATCTGTAAGTTTGTAATTTGGATAGATTGGTAAATGTCTCAAATTATGACAACTAGGATCCGAACCAGTGATATTGTTATTCAATAAAACTTTAACTATTACAGGAAGATGATAGCTTGTGCCGACTGGGCTATCATAAACAGACCAGTCACAATGTAGCGCCAATGATGGCGAAACCAACGACAAATCTAATGCGTTCGGACGCCAGGACAACGAACCAATCGTCGTTGGCAGACCATCATTTAACAAAACTAAGTTATTGTCGTCAATCACTTCCAAAACATCTCTACCACGAGGAGTGTCAGAACTGCAACCCCAGGAGGTATGATGTGCATTGAAGTCTCCTGCAAATATGAATGGACCAGGAATAGACTTGATTAGTGCGTCAAATTTGCTTTTACTAAAGGCTGGACTACAGTTTGTTGGGATATAAAAACTGACTATGCTCATAACTTTCTTATTAATTGTTACTTTAATACAAATATTTTGTAGTGAGTCATCAAAAAACGTGTTGACTTTAGAATATGCGATACTATTGTGAATTAGAATAGCTACACCATTATGATTGTTTCCACAATCATTACGTTCAATGTTATAATGTTTTATTTTGAATGTTTGGTATGGTTTAAACCATGTTTCAGAAATAATTGCAATATGAATGTTATTTGAATAAAGGAAGTTTGTAAATATATGTTTGTTACTGTTTAGACTTTGTGCATTCCATTGAATAATATTTAAAAAATCCATTATGATGTTGGAGGTAACTTGTTACTTAGAGTTTTTTTTAGGGTATCTCTAATAGACCCTGAATTTATGGGGACATCTTTGTTTGTTATAATTTTAGTGATTGTTTCTATTAAAATATTAATAAAAACTTCAGACTTCATGAGATTATTAACCTGTACATCAAGTGTCCTAGCTGACAATGCTGGGAAAGACTTAGAGTCGAAAAGTTCTGAGTATGTGGCAGATCGAGATTTTATTTTATTTTCTTCTACCTTCTGCTTTTTAATAGGGCAAGCAGCAGATATTGCGATGTGATTGCCACCGCAGTTTGAGCATTTTGCATCTTTAGTTTCAATACTACAGCTTTTGAAGTTATGCGTGCCGGAGCAGATGCTGCAGACCTCTGTGTTGCGACAAAACTTAGCAATGTGGCCGTACCGCATGCACTTTAAGCACTGTTTTACAGGGGGTATGTATGATTTCACTTCATGTCGCCAAGAGTCCAAGTATACATATTCGGGGAGCTGAGTCGACGCGAATGTAACAGCAACCGCTTGGGTTGGCTGGAACGAGACACTACCCTCACCTCGCACCCTACGCCTAAATCTTCTGACCTGTATTATATTTTTGGAGCTGCCAATAAGCGAAAAAATTTGCTGATTTGACATCTCAGTAGGAACAGATGTCAGAACACCTGTTACCTCCGTGTCGCCTGCTGGGATGGTGGCTTTTAGCGATAGCTGTTCCAGTAGTTTTTTATTTTGTATAAAAACATTGGCGTTGTTAGATAGGTCAAATGTTATTCCTATCTTGTACCTATTTATTGATCTCAGATGTAAAACTCCAGAGACGCAATGTTCACGCAATGCTTTGGAAAGTTTTAAGCGGTCACGGTCATTAAAAGCAACACCGTCATCAGTGTGCGTCAGGAATACGATGAATCCGTCCGACTTGTTGGAATTATCCGGGTATTTTCGTATGTATCCTTGAACTTTATAAATCTCATACCTGTCCTTTTCCTTACTGTTTTTTTTGACCCCTTGTGGAGATTCGACCGAGTCGGAGTCTGAGGTCGACCCTTCCGACCGGTCTTCATCCGGAGGTGGAGGCTGCTCACACCTCTTCCTCTTTTTCCCCATGGCTTACCGGTACCAGTACTAGCTTTGTATTTTATTTACAACGAAAAAGATTATATATTTACAGAATTACAATTAAATTACAAAAAGATTTCGAGAGTTCGCGACTTTCCACTTGCGAGGTTCCCGCCTTTTTTTCCGATGAGAAACGATCATTTTTATTTTTTAATTTTTTTTCGCTCATTTGAGCAGGCTAAAGTCTAAAGACCATACTACTACTATGAAATTATTCAAGATAAGGCTTGCGTAAAATAATTTCATCCGTTTCAAGGGTAAATGTTATGTCTTTCGTAAGTTTCATAAACAATGTTTATGCATTCATCAAAATACTTTGATACATCTGAACGATCTTTTTTTTTAACCTGTTTTTTTTTTTCTTCTCATGTGTCGAGTTATTTTTACATACAATGACGTAAGTACATATACTATAATAGGTAATATTATTTTGCGAATAGTATTATAAAATAGTTATGTACATATATTATTGTACATAATAGTTTTTTTTTTGTTTCCCATTTTTTTATTTTTTAAAAAAATTAATTACCATAATATTCTTTCACATTTATAATTATATTATCTATGTACATTTTGCACATTTTATATATCTATTAAAGTACTAAATAAAAACTTATACAACTCTATATAGGTTGATTGATTCTTAAGTAGCTCCAGAATACAACGCGGGACCAAATCAGGCTCACCATAAATTTGGAGGAGTCCATCTATCAGTACAAGGCGCTGAATACTGAATGATGGACAATCAAAAAATACATGATTTAATGATTGAACTTCTCGTGACTGACAATGCTCACATTCAGAAGAGTCAACCAGCTTTAAGCGATAGAGATAATAGTTCAAACGACAGTGACCAAAGCGCATTCGACAGATTGTAGAATAAAATTTCTATTAAGGAAATCTTACTCTTACAAAACCACGGTATGGAATCAATCTGGACATCGAGAGTAGCATACCAGGAACCTTTATTTTCGACTTGCGATAGTGCGATAGTGATACGAATGTCTTCCCCATGCATGACACATCGGTTGTTTTAGGAGACTTACAACGTCTGTGTATGGTAACAAAACATCTGCATCACCACCGCTTAGATGTCAGATCAATATCAATATTAGATGATATGGTATTTGAAAACTTAACTATCGTATTAGCTAGATAATCTGCTTTTTCATTTGACGACCTCTGTGGCGCAGTGGGCTAAGATCTAGCTGAGACGCCGAAGGTTGCGGGTTCGATTCCCGCCGCGGGACAAATGTTTGTATGATCTGCAAGTATTTGTCTCGGGTCTGGGTGTTTCTATGTATAATATGTATGTATTTACAAAAAAAAAAGTATATAAGTAGTGTATCAGTCATGTGGTACCCATAACACAAGCTCTGCTTACTTTGGGGCCAGATGATGCTGTGTGAAATGTCCGGGATTATTTATTTATTTATTTATTTATTTAATTGAGAGTAATGTATAATATATAATTTATTTCCTTCAACACCTTTATGTGAAGTCACCCACACGAAGCTAACATTAATATTTAAATCAAATAACTCCACTCATAACTGTTTTATTAAGTAAATGATGTAATTAGTGTCAGCTTGCAATTTGTTATTTGCCAGGTTTTTTAGAACACTCATGCTGTCACTAACAACAACCCATTTATTGTGTCCCAAGTTACGATTTTTAATATGTTTTAAAGCGCTCAAGATTGCAACAGCTTCAGCTGTGAAAATACTAGCGAATTTATCCATTTTATGACCAACACCAATATTCAAAATATACGGTTCAAATATGGCAAAAGACACAGCGTTATCGTTTTTGGCTCCATCCGTATAGACAAACACGTGATCTGTCCATTCAGACAGCATTGTGCACACTTCTTCTTTACTTGACAAAGCATTATCAATAACTACATTAATTTCTGGGAATTTACTATTAAAAGATCCTTCATAGCAAGGTAAAGAATGATTTAATTGATATATATTTAAATTTTGAAGAAATTAAAAGAAGGTGACATAATGCCACCCTGACATACACCTAGAGAAGAATATCTTGGACCATAGAGATGTTTATTGTATTTTACAAAAACTTGTCAATCTGAGAAAAAACATTGGATCCAATTTATATTTTTTTCAGGAATGCCTAGTAATAGCAGTTCTAGACAAAGAATTTCAATATTGACGCTATTAAAAGCGCCTGAAATGTCAAAGAAAACAGCGACAAGATGATTGTTTTCAGCCAAGGAATTACATATATCAAGTTGTAATTGACAAATACTCTCCCGAGCAGAACGATTTTTACGAAAACCGAACTGATTGGAAGGTAAAAGTTTGTGATGTTCTACATAAAATTCCAAACGTTGCTTTAGAAATTGCTCAAAAATTTTACCGACACATGAAGTGAGCGCAATAGGACGATAAGATTCAGGGCATAATTTGGGTTTATTGGGTTTGAAAATTGGTACTAAACAGTCAGTTTTTCAACTGTGAGGTACTATAATATTTTGCCAAAGTAAATTTGGAGAAAAATTGTCAAACCGTTTCTATTCATTTTCTTAGAGATTATAAATGGTACTCCATCAAGACCAAAAGCAGTATCCTTCCTAAAGAAAATGGCAGAAGTTAATTCACTATATGAAAAAGAGTCTACAAGAAAGCTATTATTAGAATTTAAATTATTTGAATTAAGTGTTTTTTATTTATGTAGTACAAAATCAGGAGTATATTTTGATAAAAAATCACAAATCCATGAGTCGTCTTCGTAATGAATAGGGTTATAATAAGATTTATTAAATTTACGCATGAACTTCCATACAACGGATAATGGAGTGCATCGATTGAAAGTTTCACAAAGAGAGACCCAGCTTTTTTGTCGTTCTATTTTTATTGTAAGTTTTTTGTGAGCTCGCAGTCTCTTGGACTCCAAATAGCTTTCTTCTGTTGGATTGAATTTAAAATTTAAATATGCTTCTTTGGATTTCAAAACAGCTGCTGAACATTTTTCATTCCACCAAGGCAGATAAGGTTTTTTACCAGGTTTATTAACACATGACTGTTGACTGTCAGTGTCAGTGACATTGACAACAGAAGAATTTCTGCTTACAACAGACCTATCATATCAACGGCCGTACGCAAAACGCAAAAATCTAAATAGGAATCTTGCGGACATTCAGTATCCAATACAAAATCAACCAACATTATATCCATGCAACTATTAAACATTTTCCAATCTGTAAGTTTGTAATTTGGAATTGGTAAATTTGTATATATGAATAAGATAAAATTGTAATATATTATAACTTTTATACACTACCCTAAACTTACCACTATTTTTTTTTCCTTGTAACAACATGGTTTATTTAACTAGTTTTTTATGTATTTATTTACCTACATATTAACCTTTTCCTATGTATATAATTTTTATCCTAAATCAAATTGGTTGCAATATTCTCTGAAACTGATCATATTCTCCTGCAATCCACAAATAGTTCACGAAGCGTCAAGAAACAGACACTGGCATAATTGTGACAAAAAGTCACAGAAGCCATAACCCAAGAATTGAATTGAATTTATGACAACTAGAATTATGACAACTAGGATCCGAACCAGTGGTATTGTTAATAACTTTAATTATTACAGGAAGATGATAGCTTGTGCCGACTGGGCTATCATAAACAGACCAGTCACACTGTAGCGCCAATGATGGCGAAACCAACGACAAATCTAATGCGTAAGGACGCCAGGACAACGAACCAATCGTCGTTGGTAGACCATCATTTAACAAAAATAAGTTTTTGTCGTCAATCACTTCCAAAACATCTCTACCACGAGGAGAGTCAGAACTGCAACCCCAGGAGGTATGATGTGCATTGAAGTCTCCTGCAAATATGAATGGACCAGGAATAGACTTGATTAGTGCATCAAATTTGCTTTTACTAAAGGCTGGACTACAGTTTGTTGGGCTATAAAAACTGACTATGCTCATAACTTTCTTATTAATTGTTACTTTAATACAAATATTTTGTAGTGAGTCATCAAAAAACATGTTGACTTTAGAATATGCGATACTATTGTGAATTAGAATAGCTACATCATTATGATTGTTTCCACAATCATTAAGTACGTTCAATGTTATAATGTTTTATTTTGAATGTTTGGTATGGTTTAAACCATGTTTCAGAAATAATTGCAATATGAATGTTATTTGAATAAAGGAAGTTTGTATATATATTTTTGTTACTGTTTAGACTTTGTGCATTCCATTGAATAATATTTAAAAAAGGTTAAACTTTAGTAGTGCGTCGCAAGAAAATGAAGGAAAAAAAATGGGGGGGGGGAGAGGGGGGACCCTCCCTACCCCCTGGTACCACCCCCATACTAGGTATTGCCCCGTTTTCGAGATATTTGAATAAATGTAACCTAACCTCAAAAAAAAATATTGATACCAATCTAGTTTAAATTACCAAGGAGGGGGAGGGAGAGGTCCACCTCACCCCTGGTAAAGCTCCCAAGATAAAGGTAGATGCACAAATGAGAAAAAAAACATTTCTAACCTATTGTAACGTTTCGTAAATTTGTAACGTTTCGTTCGCATCAATTTTGCACAACATGATATATCACAGACAACAAATACGACAAAGATCAGATATACACGCACGCTTCGCTCGCCTTGCGCGTTTTTTTCTATACTCCAACATAACCTACCTAGTGATAGGTGATAAGTAACCAAGTGAGATATACCGTGACCTTGTATTATTTTCTGGCGCTGCGGCGGCCGCTGCCGCGGCACGCTTCGCTCGCCTTGCGCGTTTTTTTCTATACTCCAACATAACCTACCTAGTGATAGGTGATAAGTAACCAAGTGAAGTGAAGATAAGCCAAAGTCGTCGAAAGAAGCCATAACAAAATCACTGACAGGATTTTTACGTTTCGTTCACATCAATTTTGCACACAACATGTTAAACCATAGACAAGAAATACGACAAAGTTGATTATTATCTTCAATCTTTCCGTAGTTTTAACTGATTTATTTGATTTGAGGTTAAAAATGTTTTATTATTTTCTTGGAATAACCTAATGTTATTAGTGGTAAATATGTAATCAGAAAGCAAAACCCTACCAGATGTGAGTCTTTTCACTCTCCAATTCGTGCGACGCACTACTAAAGTCAAGCCCGCGAATGTAACAGCAACCGCTTGGGTTGGCTGGAACGAGACACTACCCTCACCTCGCAACCTACGCATAAATCTTCTGACCTGTATTATATTTTTGGAGCTGGCAATTTTTTTTTTTTTCTTCCCTCTTTATCTGCTATCGGCTCGTCAGCCATGATCAGATGTGTTCTGGGGGGGGGAGGAGATTTAGGAGCAGTTCCATTGAGTTGCCCTTATGACTTCTTATGAAACTTCTTGATGAACTTCTTAGTTCCTTTGGTCAAGCGAGAGGATATCCCATCTCTTAAGGCGTTTTATTGTGCTTTGGTCGTCCAGTAAGTTTTTAGCCAAAACGTTAGTGTGCTTGTCGAGTCTTTCCTTATATTTTGTGCAGTAATGGCTAACTTCTTCTTTGACTGTTCATCTCAAGGTACTCGTGGATTTCCAAGTTTCTCACAAACCAATGTGCACTGGAAACTGTTCTCAGAGCAATGTTCTGGAACCTTTGGAGGATCTCCAGGTTGGAGTTGAATTTAGTATTTTTTAAACTTTTATTTATTACCTATGTACTTTTTAGTTTTAGGATAATCTGATATTTTAATATATATTTTTAATTTTAATTTTTATTCGAATTATTGCATTGTCATCTGTATTTGACAGGTGTGCAAAATTTGAATGAAATCTGGCCGTTTAAAATGGGTCAAAATCGCGGCCTAAGGAGTCCGTTACAAACATACAAACATACATACAAGTGAAGCTAATATAAAGCGTATAAAAAAACAATTAAAGGTATCCAAAACAAGCGAATTGCACCATGTGTAAAAGTATGTAAAATATTAGATTTTTTGTTTATTTTTAATAAATAAAGACATTTCGCACAACATCATCTGGCTCCAAAGTAAGCAGAGCTTGTGTTAGTCAAAGGTTACACGCTCAGTCTGGCGTAAGTTCAGTCCATCAGTTTGGTCCGACTAAGACTGATGCCAGAATGATGGATGGTAAACACGGTTACACGCTCAGTCTAAACTGACAGCAGACTGATAAAACTTACGTTAGTTATCATTCGTAAAGTGAAGACGACAGTCAAGTGAGTCACCTGGTCCTGCCTAGCCATGGATATTGTGAAAAAAAAAAGAGCCTGTGCTATTATAATTATCGCTTTACTGCTAAAGAAACGCGTAAAAAGGAAGCGATGGATGAAAACCTGGCTACAAAAAAGAGAACATTACACGCATCTAAATTTATTAAATGAAATACGACAACAGGATGACGAAGAAGACTTTCAAAATTACTATCGAATGAAAGAAGCCTGCTACGAGCATTTGTTGCAAATGATCAAACCATATTTGGAAAAACAAGATACCTGTATGAGGAAAGCAATAACCGCCGAAGAAAGATTAGCTGTCACTTTACGATACCTTGCTACTGGAAGAAATATTAAAGATCTTAAATATTCTGCAATTATGTCACCTGCTGCCATCAGTCAGTCAATTATTCAGACATGCGAAGTATTAATTTATGTCCTACAGTCTTATATCAGGGTAAGTAAAATATCTATATTAAGTACTTTATTTTTATTATTTTGCTTACAAAAACAACAATGTAATTCAATTTATGGCACTATGTAATAGTTTAGTTTTGCCTATTTAATCATATTATTCCGCTTGAAATTGAGCGAATAACGAACCAGCTGAATATTCGCTGTCTTGAGACGGAATATGATGAGTGTTGAGCGGAGGTTGTGCGGGAGCTGCGGCTTGGGTTTGAATGTAGATGGGTGATTGTGCGGGAGGAGCTCCGACTTGGGTTTGGATGTTGTTGGAAGAATGCGCGAGAGGAGCTGTGACTGGGGTTTGGATGTAGTTGTGAGATTGTGCGGGGGGAGCTCTGACAGGGGTTTGAATGTAGATGGGTGATTGTGCGGGAGGAGCTCCGACTTGGGTTTGGATGTTGTTGGAAGAATGCGCGAGAGGAGCTGTGACTGGGGTTTGAATGTAGATGGGTGATTGTGCGGGTGGAGCTCTAATAGGGCTTTGGATGTAGTCGGGAGATGTTGTGTGCGAATAGAAAGATGATTCGGGTGGAGATGTGTAATAGGGATATGGTGCAGGTGAAGGGGTTGATGTTACATTTATTTGAACCGAGTATCTGTGTAAATTTCCTAATTCCGCTTCAAATAGCACATCATTAATGGCCTTCTTGGCATATAATCTTTGAGTAGGGGTCAGTCGTTCTAATGTTTCTGCCCAGTCAAATGCAATTGACTGAACACCACTAACTTGGGGTTCTGCTAAGTAATTGCATGCTCGTTCCAGTAATTCATTTTGTGTTTTATGAACACTTTTCTTGGAACTAAGCCGAGGCGGTCTTGCGGGTGGTGGTGGGGCTGACACGAATGAAGAAATAGTCGCAGCCACTTCTTGCTCTTTTTGTGCTTGATCAGATTCAGTTTCATTCTGATTACCATCACTAACCTGAAAAAACGAAACGTACAATATTAACTTCTACCATTTTTTTCTTTTCAGAAACCATCAAAAGAGGAATGGAAAAGAATTGCCACTGATTTTGGGGATAAATATCAATTTTGGAATTGTTTGGGAGCTTTGGATGGTAAACATGTTAAGATCCAAAGACCAGAACACTCAGGGTCACTATATTTCAATTATAAAGGTCACTTTAGTATTGTCTTGATGGCACTGGCAAATGCAAATAAAGAATTTATAATGATTGATGTTGGTGCGAATGGCCGAGTATCGGATGGTGGTGTTCTGTTTTACACAAAATTCTGGGATCTCTATAGTAAAGGCGAATTAGATATACCAGAACCATCGCCATTGCCATGTGCCTCCGAAAGTTTTCCTTATGTTTTTATATCTGATGAGGCTTTTGCACTAGGGAAAAATTTAATGAAGCCATATCCACAAAGTGCATGTAACAATAATAATGAGCGAAAAGAATTTAACAGGCGACTGTCACGAGCTAGATCAGTTATTGAAGGTGCTTTTGGTATAATAACAAAAAGCCACGAAAAGCCTCAGTGATAGTAACGGCTTGCTGTTATTTACATAACTACTTAATGAAAACCAAATCCCGTCGCTACTTGGCATCAAACTGGAAAATTACAAAAGCTACTGATATTGGATTGAACGATTTGGAGCCCACTTCTACTCGAAATTCAACTAATGATGCCAAAGTGATAAGAGAAAGACTTTGCCATTACTTTAGCCATGAGGGTAAATTGGAAATTAGCAAAAATGACCTCCAATAGTGAATAGTGAATAGAGAACATATAATAATATTTTTACAGCATTATACCTACTTTGTTTTATTTACCTACCTACCTACCTACTGCGGGGTGACATGTTGGAGGGAGATGTTCGGGGGACGAGGTGTTAGGAGCCACGCGAGGAAGAATAGGGTCGCGGGAAAAGAAATTACGTGCAATGCACGTGTTACTTTTGTGGCTACTTCATCCTCTCAACGTCTGTCTCCATGCAGGCACTGCACGCACGGACTCGCCGGGCTATATAATATGTACCTATACTACATAGAAAATATGCTCTTACTTACCCGATCTACCGGAACAGGCTGCTCAAATTTATCCAAAAATTTTAAATATTCGAAAGTCCAACTTTTTGGACAGTATAAGTCATCTGTACTAGACCCCGATCTTCGCGATGAAATAATTTTCTTGAGCTCTCTCCTGTAGTTGGACCGTAAAACGTAGATTTTTTTTTGACATCCTCTATAGTTGCCCCGGGTTTCACTTTTATATATATGTCGAGGAGTTTTCGCAAAGCGTCATTTCTCTTGTATTTATTACAATATAACGTATGCGTTTTATCCCATAACTCTGGCAAGGACTCGTATGAGAGAATGAATTCTTTTTCTATCTCGATTGGCGGTGGCGGGAGTGAAGTGGGCGGCGGCGGCAGGGCTTCGTCGCTTGGCACGTCTTGCTCCATTGCGTCGGGGACGGTGACTGACTGACACGGGAATGATTCGAGCGGTTACACGATCAGTCTGGCATCAGTCTGCTGTCATTCACAACAGAATGATAAAAAATATTTAAAATATTTAATTTTTGTCATTCTGGACCATCAGTACGTCAGTCAACCGGTTAGACGATAATTCTCCCATCATTCTGAGCAGACTGATTGACCAGACTGACGCCAGATTGAGCGTGTAACCTTTGACTTATGGGTACGCCATCATGACTGATATACTACATACTTACCGGACCTAAGCCCACTGCGCTACAGAGGTCGTCAGAGGTGTTTAAAATTAAGTTTGGTGCCAATAAATGTCGCCATTGTAGCTCCATTCTGTATGATGTCACCTAAGTTTGTGAGAACCGTTAGTTATTAAACCAAGTAGATTACTTTATTACTGTTGGAATATTGTGAACTTACGATAAAATTTGCAGTAGGTAAAACCAAAAATCTTCCTAATGTCTGACTATCAATTGTGAACGTAACGCAGAATGCTGGCCGAATGATTCATATATATATAAAAAGGTACTCTTTCCGCGCCGCTAACTAGCCAACAAACAAAACAAGCCGGCGGTGTTTTGATAGTTTCTTTTATATTATCTATGCCTATGTAACCTACCTATGTAAAATGTTCGATTAGGTACCTACATACTTAACATGGTGCAATTCGCTTGTTTTGTATACTTTTTATATAAAACTAGCTGTCCCATTCGCAACATCGTCCGCGCGTTTTAAAGATATTCCATTCAAACATACACACTCCATTTTACTCCTTTCTTTTTAATATTATTTTATTTTAAAATTAGTTATTTTGAAAAATCCTGAAACAGGTGTCCATATATTTTGCATTTTAAGCATCGAAACCATGTTTCTAAGAAATCACATCATCCGTTAAAAAGTTCTCATACAAACTTTGACACCCCATTTTACCCATTTGTAAGGGTTATTTTGGAAAATCCTGAAACACGTGTCCATTTATTTTGCATTTTATTTATTCAAACCAATTTCGCACTACGCGTTAAAAAGTTTCATACATTAGTTTTCACCCCTCTTCACCATATTAGGGGTTGAATTGCAAAAAATCCCACCTTAGTGGGTGGATTAGTGGACCTTCCTAATTTCAGATTTCTAGCTTCAAGGGTTTCGGCTCGGCCATGATGAATCAGTCAGTCAGTCAGGTTAAGCTCTTTTATAGGAATAGATAAATGAAAATGTGTTTTAGGGTGTATCTAGTAAACTAAAATAAAAAAAAATCGGGTTGCACCCCGGGAGTGCCGACAGAAGTGAAAACTTATTTTGGCGCGTTAGAGTTTAGTAATAAATCACTTCAGAATCAGTAATTATGGCGACTGCCAATCAAATACTGAACGAACACAGATGATGCCAGAGGTTTTACCTCATCTTAAAATATGCGTACAGCGCTAAAAGAAGTTTTCACTTCAAAAACGTGTGCTATTCACACAAGTGAAACCTTCAAAAATGTTAGAACCACGTTATATAAGAAACACTGTATAATGCTTCCGATTTCATTTTCTCCCACGATAAATCTTATGAATTTATTTGTCTCATTTTACTGTCGCTTTTTCGTTTCATCGGCTTTCAAATCACAACGATGCTGAAGAAGTTTTCACTTCAAAACATGTGTGCAATTCACACGTGGTAGAAGTGAAACCTTTAAGAATAAATGTATGATACGTACCTAGATACCTACACGTATAAAAAACACAACGGTTGTTGTGTGTGATGCCTTTTCTCAAGCTTTGTACTACGCATGCGCGTGACGGATAATAAATAAAACCGTTCAAAATAAAGATTTGCTAGAAACATAATTTAGGGATTCTTCGTTTGTCATTTCATGAAGTAGCACGGCTCTGCTAATTTAGTATTGTTTTATTCGTTTTATTGCATGTTTTATTCAGTAATAATGGCGGAATTTTAATGAATAAATTGTGACTACAGGACGGGTATGGAGAATTGAATTAAATGTGTGTTGTGATGCAATGTGATGTGAATGACGAGGAATCCCAAGAAAATTTTAGACGCAATTCCGCGTGACGTCTAAAATTGACAATTGACCATCGACTAAGACTTTATTAAACAAATTGACCATAAACAAACATAAACACTTGACACTGGCAAAATTGGCATTATTATGTCACATGCCATAAACAAAGAAGAAGAAGAAGAACATCATTTAATCAATGTCAATGTCAACTACAACATCTAGTTGTAGATTCGATTGAAAATATAATATCAATTACATGTTATTTAACATATAACATTATTTACTGTTACATATTAATAAACAAATAAGATAAAACTAATATTGTATTAAACAATGCTAGTTTGTCCAATAGTTATTACGCTATTAATATTGTTAGTTTATAAGTTTAATATAAATAGTTAATAAATAGACTTCTACTTTGTTTACTAATTGTTGATGTATTGTTTATAGATATATATATATATATATATATATATATATATATATATAATGTCTTATGTACAAAGATATTTCACTAAATCTCTGTGATTGGTCGCACCTATTTAGTTAAATATCTGCAGACAGACTATTAAATAGAAATTATAAAGATGTAAAGTGAGCGTTATTTAGGTTTCAAAAAAGTTTAACTTCATTATATATTATTATTCTTACTGTTTACGAAAGATATTCGAGTTCAAAGTTTCCTTGGCTGTGATTGGTTCAAATTAGCGCCATAAAAATGGTAGGTAGTGCAAGGGTTTATAAAGAAATGTAAATGCGATTGGGGGACATTTTAAGTGGAACAACATACCAGACCTCAAGTTAAGTAGGTAGGTATCTAGTTTGTAACTTTATTGTATTTTTCTTTCTATTTTGTGTACCTTACATTTCTGATTATATCTATGTGCATTTTTGTGTATTCGCGCCGTTTCTCTTGTATAATACTATACATGTGTTTACTTAATGGGACGGTAGGTAATAATGTGATAATTAAATAGGTACTATGATACATTATGTAATTCTGTGTTTTCTGTTACTTATCCTTACTTAGATTTGACTTTCATTCCTCATGTGAATTTATAGGTATAACATTAAACTGTACGAGTAGGCTTACCATGAATAATTTTACTAGATAAGTATTTCTCTAATAATAGGGTATAGTATCAAGTTATATCTTGACTACATATTAGGTATAATTATATATACTAGTATTTAAAGTAGGTAAATCCATATTATTTCTGACACGCGCACAAACACGTATTAATAAACACGTATAATGCTTCCTATCTCATTTTCTTCCACGTTAAATCTTATGAATTTATGTGTTTGTCTCTTTTTCGTTTCATCGACTTTCAAATCACAACGATGCTAAAGAAGTTTTCACCTAAGAGGCTTATTACATAACGATCGTGATTTTTTTATTAAATGCCGATCTTTGACGTTCTTGTTCAGAGAAACAGAAAGTCTTCGACAATGTTTATTTATTGTATGTTGGTGAATAGTTATTTCATTCATAGTTCATAGCGGCCTCAATAAACATGCAATAAACCGAGTAAGAAATATTAAATTAGCAGAGTTATGTTACTTCATGAAATGACAAACAAACGACGACTAGACAGAATACTTTTTTAAGTATTCGTTTGTTTGTGTTTATACAAGTGTGTTTGCTTAGTAGGGTAGTGTGTGCGTGGGTGCGGGTATTTATGCACAGGAGCACGGTTTTAAGACTTTATTTTGGTTGATTGCGGCACTCCGTCTTCATATTTTTCGATCCGAGGATTATATTCATATGACAGCATGTATGACAATCAACATCGCCTTCCGTAATATCAATTCATAAATAGTAACTAAAAGCGATTAGTAGCAAAGTTTTGATAGTATTAGAATTGCATCCCCCTCAGAAAGAGTGGCATAATAAAGAGGTCTATTACCCAGCAGTGGGTGCAATCGGATTGCATCATCATGTATGATTGATAATGAAAACCTTTGCTGTTCTTAGTAATAATACTGAAATTTATAACTAAGTAATACTTTTACAAGCTTTTATACATTTATTACATAATTATACTTGTTTATCTTGCAAAAGGTTTATTTGCGATGTAAACTTGTAATGTGATAAATTATAGCATTTATCTTTTTGCAAAAGATAAAATAAATAGGAGGGTATAATATAGGTAAGTAGATTTTTATTAAGCATAGGTAGATACATAACTGGGACTTTTGACGACCTTTTTTGTATGATCTGCAAGTATTTGTCTCGGGGTGTCAGGTCTGGGTGTTTCTATGTATAATTATGTAATATGAACAAAAAAAAAGTTACTCGTATATATACAAGTTCTGCTTACATATACTGTTTTTGTTTCCTAAATACATACATAGAAACACCCAGACCCGAAATAAATAACAAGATCATACAAAAATTTGACCTGCGGTGGAACTCGAATCTGCAACCCTCTCAGTCCGGCCTTGGCCCACTGCGCCACAGAGGTAGTCATATTTACAAAACTTTAGGAAGAGCTTAGGCAGGAGTCAAAAAAAGAGATGTAGTTATGGCTAGTGTGAAAAGATGTTTCTATTGTTGCGCCCGATACATAGCTCCATCTGTTGGCAGGCAGACACATTAAATATTCACCTACGCCATCTGGTATCGAGTAGATGCAAACTACAAAGTACACGTATCGAATGCATAGGAGCGAACGAGATAGCAATATCTCTCTATTGCAATCGAACGTTTGAGCGCGTTCCGGTTCGTTCTCGAACGTTCCAGTAGCATCGCGGTTTTACGCGACTTATTCGACGCTCGTATAAATACAGCGGTGGTTTGCGGATATAGTCAGTCTATTTTGGGCTAAGCAAGTGATACAAGTGCGAAAGTTTTGAAGTGTTATCAGTTGTGTTGTAGTGTTGTGACTCTTATTGTGTTCTATTGAGAAGTTAACTAGTAGAATCAGTGGATTAAGTTCAGTGTGTGGTAACTTTGAAATTAAAGTTATTATTTGGTAAAATCAAGCGGTTTCATAATTTATCAGTACCCGGCTCGTAACAAATTGGTGTCAGAAGCGGAGATAAAGAAATACCGGTTTTACCAAAGGAAGACACGGACGGTATCCGGACAAGGAGTCAGCGGCAACAGGAAATGGATGAGAGGCGGTTTGGAGGTTCTCCATCACAAGAATCTCGACAGGTTCTTCAGCCAACGATGGAGTCATCTGGTGATTTATCGGGAGTCCCATCATCAGCTGTGGCTCAGGCTCCTGCTGCAGGGGACCTTGCTGCCTTAATGGCGATGCTTCAGGAACAGGCTCGCCAGCAACGGGAAGAACAGAAATGCTGGCAAGAGGAACAGGCTCGTCGGCAAGAAGAACAGACTCGCCTTATAAAGGACCTGCATGGAGCCTTTGGCAAGGAGCTTCAGGATGTTAAGGAGCAAATACAGCACCATGATAGCCGAATTTCTGAAGCAGAAACCCAGATTGCAAGTGTAAAAAAAGCTGTGGATCTGCTGAAATCTGAAGATAGAGATATTGTTCCTGTGGTCTCTTCATCGTCAGCGCGAGGATTTAAAGTGCCACCATTTGATGGAGGTTCTTCGTGGTCCGCCTATAAAATTCAGTTCGAAGATAGACGCCTGTCCTAAACGCAAATGGATGGACGAAGTCGCAGGCTATGACTGCATTAACATTAGCCTTGCGTGACCAAGCACTCACTGTTTAGAGGGCCTGGGAAGTAACGTCAGTTATGAGCAGCTGCTGGAGGCACTAGAATCTCGATATGGTGACGCACATTTGGAACATGTTTTCCGCGCTCAATTAAAGGACAGGACTCAGCGCAATTCGGAGAACCTACAGCAGTGGGCCCTGGAAATAGAAAAGCTGGTTCGGAAGTCTTTCCGATCTTCACCTGCACTTATCGATGGGAACTTAGTTCAGGCATTCGTCGATGGGATACGTGATTTGGAAGTCAGGGCTGCTGTAAGACTTGGGCATCACGAGTCCTTAAAGAACGCCTTGGCCCATGCTTTGGAGGTGGAAGTTGTACGGATGGACACTCGAGCACATCACATCAGAGAAGTGGTGGAGTCCAGCTGCGATGGTCGTCCAAAGTTCAGTCCGAAATGTTATGGGTGTGGAGAAAAGGGCCATCTGAGGTCCAGTTGCCCGAAACGATACAAAAAGAGTAACGACAGATCTCAAGGACAGGTGGTGAGCACTTCATCTCCCCAGCAGCAGGGAAACGTCAGGACTGCGTGGCGGGTGCTAGCGGATATTGATAAAGCACCAAGAGTTTCGATTTCACAAGCCCACGATGGGAACAGCCTGATCATCAAAGGCCAAATTAATGGAACGACCTGTAAAATGACTTTGGATACTGGTGCTTCTCGTACAGTAGTGAGTTCCCAACTTGCGAATCGCTTTCTTGGGGACTTTTCCAGCAAATGTAACAGAGTTCAGCTCATGACAGCAACCGGCCAGCACATATCCGTTCAAGGCGAGATGCAGGTGGAGATGAAATTAGGGGAGACCACTTACCATCATAACGTCATCATTGCCAACATAGTTGATGAGTGCATTCTAGGTCTGGATTTCTTGCGAGAACACCACGTGGAGATCGACGTAAAGCAAGGGATTTTAAAATGCGGTACAGAAGAAGTCTTTATGGAAGGAGGATCCTCAGGAAAAGCCTACTGCCTGAAGGAAATTGTGCTTCCTCCAAGGTCAGAAACCATGGTACAAGTACGCCTGTTGCAAACATCAGAGAGAAATCGATGTGTATTGATAGAAAGGTTAGACAGTGACCTACCATGGATTATGGCACGAACTCTAGTAAAGGCAACCACCATCTCAGCAGTGCGAATACTGAACCCGAGTAATGAGTAACATCTCATTATGAAGGGTATGTTAATGGGCAATTGTGAAGAAGTTACCTGGATGCGAAGATGTCAAGAATTATCCAGTGACAATAAATTAGAAGTTAATTACAATGTGTCATCATTGCTGAAAGATTGTCGCAAAGATCTTTCTGAAGAGGAAGTTGCCATGGCTGAGAAGATGTTACATCGATATGCTGATATTTTCTTTTCGAATGATGCTGACATTGGAAAGACTGGGCTGGTTCAGCACACCATAAACACCGGTAACGAGTCACCGATTCGTCAACGACCAAGAAGATTACCTGTCGCAAGAGAAAAGGAAGTGGAGACTATGATTGAAGGAATGGTAAAAGACGGAGTGATAGAACCTTCTTCCAGTCCCTGGTGCTCTCCTGTGAAGGAAGGTAGCTTGCGTTTTTGTGTGGATTATCGTCGACTTAATGACGTAACGAAGAAAGATAGTTATCCACTTCCAAGGATTGACGACACACTGGACACATTGACAGGGATGAAATGGTTTACAACCCTAGACTTGAAAAGCGGCTACTGGCAGGTTGAAATAGACCCTAAAGATAAGGAGAAAACGGCGTTTTCTACGGGAAAGGGTCTGTGGCAATTTAATGTAATGCCGTTCGGGTTGTGCAATGCCCCTGCAACTTTTGAAAGGTTGATGGAAATGGTACTAGCTGGATTAATTGGAGACGCCTGTCTTGTCTACTTAGACGACATTGTTATAGTGGGGCGTACGTTTGAAGACCAGCTTCAAAATCTGGAACGAGTACTAGCTAAAATTCGTGCAGCCAATCTTAAATTGAGTCCGAAGAAGTGCTCATTTTTCAGACGACAAGTAAGCTTCTTAGGGCATGTTATTTCAGAAGATGGTGTGCAAACTGATCCAGAGAAAATCGTCGCTGTTAAGGATTGGCCGATCCCAAAGGATAAAACACAAGTCCGAGCGTTTCTAGGATTGTGTTCCTATTACCGACGGTTTGTGAGAAACTTTGCAGATGTTGCTAAGCCCTTGCATAAACTCACCGAAGAGAAACGAGTGTTCAGCTGGGACGAAGAATGTGATATTGCCTTCCAAGAGTTAAAGCGACGTCTGTGTGATACACCTATTCTTGGTTTCCCTAACACCGAGAATAGTTACATCGTAGACACAGATGCAAGTAATACTGGTATTGGAGGCGTATTGTCCCAGCGCAAAGGAGATCAAGAGATCGTGATAGCTTACTTCAGCAAAGCTTTATCTAAACCGGAAAGAAACTACTGTGTCACTAGAAGGGAACTTTTAGCAGTAGTGAAAACATTGCAGCATTTCAGTAAATACCTGCTGGGGCGTAAATTTCATCTACGCACGGATCATGCTGCATTGAAATGGCTGCTACAGTTCAAAAATCCTGAAGAACAAGTGGCAAGGTGGATTGAACAGCTACAGGAGTTTGACTATGAAACTGAGCATCGCAGTGGAAAATCTCACGGTAATGCGGATGCATTGTCAAGAAGACCTTGTCCAGAAGAATGTAAACATTGTGTAAAACAAGAGTCCAAAGAAGTGGTACCCGTCAGAATGTTGAGCACGGATCTAAGTGATGAGTGGAAGGAAACCCTGCAGAAAGCGCAGACGGATGACTCAGATATTAAGGCAATCATCGAATGGATAAGGGCTGGAACTTCTAAACCTGTATGGAGTGATGTGGCTGGAATGAGCACAACAACAAAAAGCTACTGGGCACAATGGGACAGTCTGGTTATCCACGATGGAGTATTGTGCCGTAAATGGGAAAATGCTCGCGGAGATCACTGTCATCTGCAAATGGTTGTTCCAAAGGCTAAAGTATCTGAAGTGCTTAAACTCTACCATGAAGGATGCTCCGGGGGGCCTATGGGGGTAAAGAGAACTCTGTTGAAGATACGTGAGCGATTTTACTGGATCCATTGCAGAGATGATGTGGAAGACTGGTGCCGAAAATGCACGAGTTGCGCAGCGGTGAAAGGACCCCATACACGCAGCAGAGGTGCATTAAAGATTTATAACGTGGGAGCGCCATGGGAGCGGATAGCTTTGGACATTGCGGGACCATTCCCTGCTACAGAAAATGGAAACAAGTATTTCATGGTTGTTATGGATTATTTCACAAAGTGGCCGGAGGTCTTTGCCATCCCAAACCAAGAAGCGTCAACAGTAGCCGATAAATTAGTCCATGAGGTCTTTTGTCGTTTTGGAGTACCCTTGGAAATTCACAGTGATCAAGGGAGGAATTTCGAGTCCCAAATATTTCAGGAAACATGTCGAGTGATGGGCACTTATAAGACAAGAACCACCTCTTATCGGCCACAATCCGATGGAATGGTTGAAAGGTTCAATCAAACGTTGGAAAGATATCTAGCAAAAGTAGTGGGAAACCAGCAGACCGATTGGGACAAGCACATTCAACCGTTTTTACTGTCATATCGAAGTGCAGTTCACGAAAGTACAAGTGTCACTCCAGCTTCGGCGAACTTTGGACGAGAACTACGGTTGCCAGCAGACCTTATAACAGGTATTCCTCCCCAGTCTCCGCGCAATATAACAGAGTACGCGAGTGACCTTCGCAACAAATTGAACGATGTACACGAACACGTTCGCCAATCCAGCCAACAAATATCTGAAAAGATGAAGACTTGATATGACCGAAAATTAAACCACTTGGGCTATAGTGAAGGATCATTGGTGTGGTTACATAACCCTGTACGCAGTAAAGGAAAGTGTCCTAAACTGCAGGTGAAATGGGATGGACCATATCGAATTGTGAACAGGATCAACGATGTCACGTACCGGATTAAAAAAGGGTTACGAGGCAAGCCTAAGATTGTCCATGTGGATCGACTAGCGCAATATTACGGGTCTAACGATGCTCGGGACGAGCATGTCTTAGGAGGGGATAGTGTTGCGCCCGATACATAGCTCCATCTGTTGGCAGGCAGACACATTAAATATTCACCTACGCCATCTGGTATCGAGTAGATGCAAACTACAAAGTACACGTATCGAATGCATAGGAGCGAACGAGATAGCAATATCTCTCTATTGCAATCGAACGTTTGAGCGCGTTCCGGTTCGTTCTCGAACGTTCCAGTAGCATCGCGGTTTTACGCGACTTATTCGACGCTCGTATAAATACAGCGGTGGTTTGCGGATATAGTCAGTCCATTTTGGGCTAAGCAAGTGATACAAGTGCGAAAGTTTTGAAGTGTTATCAGTTGTGTTGTAGTGTTGTGACTCTTATTGTGTTCTATTGAGAAGTTAACTAGTAGAATCAGTGGATTAAGTTCAGTGTGTGGTAACTTTGAAATTAAAGTTATTATTTGGTAAAATCAAGCAGTTTCATAATTTATCAGTACCCGGCTCGTAACACTATTAACAAAACATACTTCCACTCATACACTTTAGGTACCTGTTCTGTAGACAAGTTTTGGTCTATAAAAGATTGTAGGTAACGATGTTCGATCACTCCTTAATCTTGGCCGTGTGAGTAATATCATGGCTTGTTATTAAAATCTGTAGGTATGCTTTTGTTCTCTGCCAGATGTAATTCCATACATTCCCTGGAAATTACTAGTATTTTTTTCTCTACTCTATTTACGTGTATAATGGTCATAATAGTTATTTATTGATAATATTATTATAAGTCAAAAGTATATCCAAAAGTAAACGCGCATAAAAAATAATTAGGACGTCACTAATAACCTCTAAACGAGCAATTCTTGTATAATATGTTATATTATATAATATGAATCACGGTAACGGCTCCAACGATTTTCATGAAATTTAGTATGCAAGAAATTTCGGGGGCGATAAATCGATGTAGCTAGGTTTCATTTTTAGAAAACGTCGTTTTATCCGTGTTTTATACCGAGCAAAGCTCGATCATCCAGATACTAATAATTAAATAAATAGTTTAGGTACTCTTGCCAAGTAGAATGGTCGCTGTAGTTTTACGACTGTATTGCCCTCATCCCTGTAAATTACTCGTAATTTTTATTTTTGCGACTGTATCGCAACGAAATGTCGCTGTGACTCGTAACACTTCTGTTCAAAACTGTACTTTAACATGGAATGGAAAATGGATGGAAACTGTTATCTCGACCTTATAATAACCACACGCGACCCATCATTTTTAATCAGTCGCCCTCACAGCATAGTCAACTCCGAAACTAACTTGTGCTTTTGAATAAATTGTGTGATTTAAACTTTTGATCGTCGTCCGAAAATGTTCCGAATATTGAGATGGGCGATTGTTTTTTTAATAGCCGACAGCACTATGTTAAATTTTAGGGTGCTAGCGAGAGGGAATTTGGCGATGTCTTTCGAAGCAAACGATATGGTGCCCGATGTCGTCTCTAAGGCTCCGAGCACTTTGATTCAGGTGAGTCATTGCACACTATTTGATCTAATTAAATGTATCAAACTGTCGTAAACTACGTACCTAGTTTACGACAGTTACGCTACGCTAGTTGTCGATCGTGCTGAAGCCTCCAAGGCTTTTTCAGCGCGATCGACAACTAGCCAGGCTGGCGCCTGAGTATCTCAACTCGCGCGTCACTCTCGGTCACATGAGCTTGGTTAACTTATTTATATGAAATGTGTCTCGAATGTCTCGAATGTGGGTATATATACCACGTTTACCGCTATAGCCACTTTTGGGTAGTTACCCAAAACCTAGACTCAAATCTTAAGGTTTGTACCTCAAGGTTTGATCCTACTCTACTAGTTTATACGAGCTGATTTCGTAACCCAGTTGTTTTTCCAGGTGAAATATCCCAGCGGTGTGGAAGTGAAGGAAGGCAATGAGCTGACTCCCACGCAAGTAAAGGATATCCCCACAGTATCCTGGAATGATGAGCACAATAAGTTCTACACATTGGCTATGATTGGTAAACTTTTCACGCTGGGCTTTTTAATCTCCGACGCAAGCAGGAGTATATAAGTTCAACGTGTGTCTGTTTATGAGAGCAGTTTTGACTAGTCAGTGACATAACAAACTACCCTCATAGGTATATATGTATAGGGTCTTTCATAAGTCCTATCTTTAAATTTAAATAAAACAAAGTGTGTGTGATATATTATCGAAATTATTTATTTATTTGAAAGATGTAGTGATGCCATTATGTGTGGAATATGACATCATTCAAATGTCCGCCACGGCTTCTCTGGGTGGAGCGCATGCGAGATATCCAATTTTCAAATTATCCAATCCAAATTTTCCATGTCTTTTGCGCATAAATCAGGCTGAATTTGACTTATGGCATAGGTTACGTTGGCTTTGAGGGCCGCTGTGATTTGTGGTTTATTCACATAGACCTGCGACTTAAGAAAACCCCACAAGAAAAAGTCTAGCGGGGTTAAGTCACAAGATCTCGGTGGCCAGTTCACATCAGCTCCACGTGAGATGACCATGCCCTCAAATCTCTCATGCAGAATATTCAATGTGGCATGAGCTGTGTGGCACGTAGCGCCGTCTTGTTGAAACCACATGTCGTTGGTGTTCAGATGATCCAGTTCATGCCAAAAAAAGTTGGTAGTCATCGACCTATAGCGCTCGCCGTTGACAGTGATGGCCTGGCCAATGTTGTTCTCAAAGAAATATAGCCCGATGACGCCGCCAGCCCAAAACCCACACCAAACTGTAACTTTTTCGGGATGCATTGGACGCTCTTGGATCTCATGTGGATAGGTATGGATCGTCCCAAATTCGACAATTTTGTTTGTTTACGTACCCATTCATCCAGAAATGGGCCTCATCGCTGAAGATAATTTTTCTGTGAAAATTACGGTCAGTTGCTAACTGCTCCAATGCCCATTCAGCGAACACACGTCGTTGTCTATGGTCGTTTACCTTCAATTCGGGGGTGAGTTGAATTTTATACGGGTGCAGGCCCAAGTCACGACGCAAAATTCGCCAAGTTGTGGTCTGTGAAAGGCCGAGTTCTTGTGAGCGACGCGAAATCGACTGCCTCGGATTCTCCTGCACACTCTCACGGACAGCGGCGATGTTTTCGGCAGACCTTGCGTTTCGTTGACGTACGGGTATTGGTCGATCATTTAGCGAACCAGTGGACTCAAATTTATTCACCACACGACGAATAGTCCTCTCGGTAGGACGATTATGGCGACCGTAAAATAGGCGAAGCGCGCGGTGCGTTGCCCGAACAGAACACTCATTTTGATAAAACAATTTTATCATTTGCACGTGTTGTTGAATGCTATAGCTATCCATGATGATTTGGCAAAACAGAATGAATAAATTACAACCAATTTGACAGATGTAGCTTCAACAAGATGGCCGCTACCAACTGTCAAAGTTCGGACGTGCCTATTGGAAGACCCTTTATATTTAACATCGTACCCAAACGAATCGATTCTGTTTTAGTTTTTTTTAACCGACTTTATCAAAAAGGAGGAGGTTCTCAATTCGTCGGAATCTTTTTTTTTATGTATGTTCACCGATTACTCGAAAACGGCTGAACCGATTTGGAGAATTATTTTTTTGTTTGAAAGGGTATACTTCACAGGTGGTCCCATATAAATTTTATCATATCGGTCGAGCTGAAAAACCAACGAAAATCTAAAAATTGAAGGTATACATCGATGATGTTTTCACGTACTTCGATACCTGGCTGTCTCATTGGAGCGGTGCGTTTATTTGGCCTACCCATATTATATATATATACAAAATACATCTACTTTACACTAAAAATGTATTATAGGTTCAAATTTAATTCAATGAAGTTGGTTTCTTTTTAGTTTTTAAAACGTAATTATCATAATAACGGTACGGTAGTTCTGAACTTCAGAGAATACTAGGATAAAATCCTGAACTTGTTGAAGGACACTAAAATAAAACTGGTGAAGTACAACCCGACAGCTAGAAATACATCGCAGTACCCAGGAAATAATAATGGAACGCTATAGGAGAGGAAGTAACAAAATACATTTTGCCCCCTAAAAACATCCAGCCACCCAAACTGTATGGACTACTTAAAGTGCATAAACAGATGGCTCCGCTGCGACCCATCGTTAGTCAGATTGACTCACCTACTTACGAGTTGGCGAAGCAAGTAGCGGGAGTGTTAAAACCTTCTGTAGCCCTGACATCATCTTTCGTGAAAGACTCACGTCACTTTACACAGATACTTCAGCAGACAATGGTTGATGAGAGTGAGGTGATGGTTAGTTTTGATGTGGAATCCCTCGTTACAAACATCCCTAAAGCCGACGTATGAAGGTGATTTAGACTAGAATACAAAAAAATTGTATCCCAGCATAATATAGCTTATATATCTACACCATATTCTAGCCACAAACTATTTCTTGTATAGGGGAAATTACTACCTACAAATTTATGGTGTTGCCATGGGAAGTCCTGTCGCTCCCGTAGTGGATATATTTAGATGGAGTACTTTGAGAACCTGGCTATTTATTTATTTATTATACCTTAATTAACACGGATAAACCAATTACATTAATTAAAGTCAGGCAGTAGATTATAAATTCAAATTTACAATGTCAAAGAAATAGTCAATATAATTCGGTCAATAATAATACCTAGCCTATCAAAGTCGAGCCAAAACACAAATAGAAAATAAAAATAGTATGAAACACGCAATCATACATTACGCTCACAGAAACTCAAACAATCCGATAAAATTTTAACCCATCCATCCGCAAATAAATCGTACGCAGGACTAAGATTCAGGAGCACGTTTAACGCTATATCCTCTGCCCCCTTGCCAATTAAGTTGTGGAAAATTAATGCACTCGTGTTAATTCAGTTGTTTTGAACCAGTGTGGTGAAAGGATTAAAGTGCGCCTCAGAGGCTCCTTTCTGTCAGCATGGAAGTCACTGCGCATGGCAACTGCCTAAAACGCGGGTGTATCCCACTATTTCCATGGAAATACAAAATAGAAAAAGTGGAACAAGCGTTTTATTCGAAATTATATCCCATTATTTTTATTGCGGCAAAAAAACGCAATGAATTGAAGTTTTACTTTCCCGTGCCTTTTTAACATTTTCAATAAGAATAGTAGTTCATGAAAAAGTAAAATCAGTTAGGAACCAGTTGGTTAGGTTATGTTAGAGTATAGAAAACAACGCGCAAGGCGAGCGAGCATAGCGAGCGTGCCGCGGCAGCGGCCGCCGAAGTGCCAGAAGAATATAATTTGCTTAGTTCTGTGTTTTTTTTTGCCGCCGCCGCCAGCAATGGAAACAGTGGGAGAATCAGTCCCAGTATTTCTATCATAGAAATACCTAATGGAAATAGTGGGATACACCCTAAAATTCAACTTGATAAAAGTGCGAAAAGTGGGTCATAATCAGACAAAGGTAAGTTGAGCTACCTAACATAGCTGTTTCACAAGTATTCACATGTTTCGCTACTCGGACTCTGCACTAATAGTGATTCTTTTAGAAAACCAAACGTCCTTTCGGTTCCTATAGTTAAGACAAATTACAGGCAAAACTCGGTTTTGATTACAGCAAGCTCTTTGTTTAACTCTCTGGTTAACTCACATTGATTTAGACCTTTTCAACACTTTGGTAATGAAAAAATATTGAATGGGACGTCCTAAGCAATGAAAAAAGCAATGATAACTAACAGTTAAGAAAATTCCAGCTTAAATTCGTCAAAATATTTATTTAATTTATATTCACTTAACACTAAGTGTTTAGCGATTTTATTCGATGCTATCCCATTCTTCAATGAGCGCCGCTTTGAAGTCCGATTTCGTGGCTGGTGCAGGATTTCTAGCCCGAACATTTATTTTAAGTTCATGCTCGATAACACAAATTGATAGGATAGGATCGATAGGATTTAAGTCAGAGCTACGCGCTGGTCAGTCCATAGCGGCAATATGTGGACGGGCATTGTCGTGCATTAAGATGAAGTTTTCGCCGATGAAACCGGCGTAGGAAACGACGTGATCCCCTAAAATCTCTTCGATCAATCCTCCCACTCGACCGCCAGTTTCAATAAAAACTAACTCGGTTTTTGACTCCATTGAAATACCCGCCCACACCATCAAGGAACCTCCTCCAAAAGCCACATTTTCTTTAATGCAGCACTGCGTAAATCTTTCTCCAGGTCTTCTGTAGACTTGTACTCTTCTATCGCTATCATGCACGCACACTCTGCTTTCGTCTGAGAAGAGAACGGAGCTCCATTGTTCGCCAGTCCAATCAACGTGTTCTCTGGCAAATCGTAGGCGGGCCTGGCCTTTTTGGCTCAAGGCTAACTGCATTTAGTCGTCTTCTGACTGTCCAGCCACACACAGCCACTCCTCGCGTTTCTCTGAGCTCTTGTTGGATTTGAATGCCAGTGAGTGCCCGATTTCTCAGCGATGTGCTGACAATGAATCGGTCATCTCTCTCCGATGTGCACCTTTTTCTTCCGGAACCGCGTCTTCGATTAAAGTTACCAGTCTCTTGGTAACGACGGTAAACTCTGGAAACAGCAGACTGGCTCTTGTTCAGCACACGTGCCACTTCACGCTGACTCTGGCCTTGTCGCAATAGGCTAACCGCTTGAGCCGCTTCTTCACTTGTTGTGTCCATTTTCAGGTAGAATTCTTATTTGTTGATAACGGAGATGTGTATCGGTTGACGTTTGACGGCTAACTGATAAGGGTGGGTCAGGTAGATAACTTTTTATATGGGTCTGTAACCCTTAATTAGCACTATTGTAAACAAGCGTAATAAATAATAGTTAAAAAAAACTAAAAAACACGCTATATATAGAAAACAAAACTAAAAAATAGAAAATAAATTTTAATAAATGTAAGTACAAAAAAAAAAATTTTATTTAAAAAAAAGCGTGGGGTGCATGGTGTCATTAGTTATAAATATTTCATTGACAGATATGAGAAGGAGGATATTATAACATTTCGATAATATCAAAGCACCCCACGCTTTTTTTGAAATAAAACATTTTTTCTTACTTACATTGATTAAAATTTATTTTCTATTTTTTAGTTTGGTTTTCTATATAAAGCGTGTTTTTTAGTTTTTTTCAACTATTATTTATTTTCTACTTTTTAGTTTTAGGATAATCGTTGTTAATTTTTTTTTCAAATTATTGCATTGTCATCGGTCGTTGACAGGTGTGCAAAATTTGAATGAAATCTGGCCGTTTAAAGTGGGTCAAAATCGCGTCCTAAGGAGTCGGTTACAAACATACAAGTGAAGCTATAAAAAGGGTGGTTACTGATCACAACATATTGTTAGGGTGGGTTAGCAAGAAACATAACAATATTTTATATCTTTTTAAAGCTAAAACTAACAGCTTTGAGATGTTAAAATCAGAAATAGAATGAAAGCTTCAGATTTTTTGCTATAGTTGTTTAACTGCGAGCGTGCGTCTTGAGTTGATTTTTTTGCTCACAAGTGTACTATTGTATCACAACTATACTAATTGTCTGTATTACTAATTGTGTGTATATTAGTATCACAACTATACTAATTGTCTGTTTTACTAATTGTGTGTATATTAGTATCACAACTATACTAATTGTCTGTATTACTAATTGTCTGTATTACTAATTGTGTGTATATTAGTATCACAACTATACTAATTGTCTGTATTACTAATTGTGTGTATATTAGTATCACAACTATACTAATTGTCTGATTAGTGTTAAATTCTTTAGTTCTATTTTGTACTTTTTTAAATAACTATCTTCCTTCTTGCATCTTATTTAAACCTACATGTTAAGGCTATCCTACATCTATCCTACTGTGTTTTTCTATACATATATATTTCGCCATTTGTAGAAAGTTTTAGCATTCAGTGTATGTACCTATCTAATTATTCCACAGTACAGGCTGTTGAACTATGAAACGCACTGCCGTATACTATTTTTAAAGCTATGATCAGGGAACACTTTGCCCTGTTGTTAATTTTGTGGCTTGTTTCATTACGTTATTTAGGTAGGTATATTTTAATGAAATTATTAATTAATTGAATTAATTTTAATGAATGCAAAGTTTATTATGAGTATAAAGTTTTTGACTTAAATTCTTTTATTTCCTAGTGAAGGACATGATGGACATGACATGATCATGAACCTAAAACGAAATACATATTATACATATTATATTTAGAGGGCAGTCATTCTTAAAACTACTGCAAAAAAAAGTATACCATACCTACCATTTTATAAAGATGATTCTTAATAAATACCGTACCTAACTATTAATTTTGAAAATGTAGTTTTTGAGCAGATATAACGTCTTTTCTATGTCTTTTCTAAAAACGTCATTTTATATGTACCTATGAAAGAACTTTCATAACATTGATAAATACAGACCAAAATTTACTTTACACATTAACGATTGACCCGCAGGTGTTCTATACAATCCCTGGGAATTGTATACAATACCTAGGTAAAGTATGTTATGGACTAATAGTATTCATAATATTTCATACATTGCCTGGACTCCCCAGGTATTCTATACATTGGCTAGGTATTGTATAGTATACCTGAATTATACAGATTGCCGGTAACATAATATAAGTGTTTATTAGTTTATTTAGTTTATCAAATTGTATATAATATTATTTATTTATTTTTGTAATATGAGGTATGATGTATTTCACTTTTTGTTATCCTATAAATATCTGTAGGTACATATTATTTTTATCATAAATCACTCATATTATTTTCATCATCCCATTCAGCTATGTTGATTTTTATCCATATCATGGTTGTCTGGCAAAGATCGCTATCTAGCGATAAGACCGCCCATTGTACTACGTAGCTAAACAGTTTCTGATAACAGTTTAATGTATTTGTGTAGTGCAATTTCTAGTTTATTCTAGGATTATTCTGTATGTTTTTCTCAATAAAGTTGTTTTAAAGCTAAATGTTATATTAGATCCCGATGCGTCATCCAGCAAAGAGTCAACATTGGCTGGGTGGCAACATTGGCTGGTCGGCAACATTCCCGGCGGCAACGTTGCGGATGGTGAGACTCTCTCTGCATACGTTGGATCTGGACCTCCGCCTGACGCCGGTCTGCATCGCTACGTGTTCCTCGTCTACCAGCAACCTGGGAAACTCACATTCGACGAGCAACGATTAAATAACACGTGAGTTATCAGCCGGTCGATTATATAATTCTGATACTAATTACTTCTGTGACGCAGTTGGCCAATGCCCGACTGAGACGCAGAAGGTTGCTGGTTCGATTCCCGCCGCGAGAAATGTTTGTATGATCTGTAAGTATTTGTCTTTGTTCTGGCTGTTTCTATGTATAATATGTACATATAGAAAATGTGTCAAGTCATTTGAAGATCATCATTTATTTTCGTCAAACCGATTCAAAATTTGGTTTCTTCTTATTTCAATGATATTGCTAGAACATGACCTTGACCTGATGCAGCATCACCTGAAATCTGCAGGATACCCAACATACAGCATAGGTATAATGTTGGGGCTAATTGGAATGGTCTTAATGAATAAGTAATAAAAAGATATATTTTCTTGTCAGGAGTTTTGAAGTGAAAACTTCTTTAGCATCGTTGTGATTTCAAAGTCGATGAAACGAAAAAGCGACAGTAAAATGAGACAGACACATAAATTCATAAGATTTAACATGGGAGAAATGATATAGGAAGCATTATACAGTGTTTCTTAATTCGTGGTTCTCTTTGTGCTCAAAATTTTTGAACGTTTCACTTCTACCACGTGTGAATTGCACACATGTTTTTTTTTAATATATTTTTTTTTTTTTAAATCTTCAATAAACCTACGTTTGACCACGATCTCGCCTAATGTTAAGCGACAATGTGGCCGACGATGGGGCACGCAGGTCTAGAAGACACCTATTTACTCGAGACTTGATGAGACCTAGATTGTAGTTTTCAGGAAAGAGCAAAGCATTCCAATCTTTTGGCTGTACGCATTATAGATGTGGAAGCAAAGCGTTTTACTCGTGAGGGTGGTAGGTTGACAAGGTATGGATGGTATTGAGCGGTACGTCTGCTTGTCCTGTTGTGAAAAGGAGATGGTGGAATCAGATCATGTAATTCCTGGGCACATTCTCTGAAATGTATCCTATAAAAGATCGAAAGGCAAGCAACTTTACGACGGTGCTCGAGACTCTGGAACTTAGTCTCAGCGTTAAGCTGTTCACCCATCATCCTCAATGCTTTACGCTCGATCGAGTCCAAAGCAGCCAGCTGGTGTTTGGCTGAACCATCCCATAGATGATAGCAATACTCCATACCCGACCGGACTTGAGCTTTGTATAAAGTGGAAAGCTGTCCAGGTGTGAAGTATCGCCTCACCTTGTTGAGGATACCAAGCTTCATAGCAGCAGTTTCGGCCTTGGTCTCGATATAGGAGCCAAAATTGAGAGTCCGTGTAAGTGAAACTTCCAAGAGTACGAGATGATCTTCTATAGTTACCGGTACATTTCGGAAAATGGGAACTTGGAGAAACTCACTTTTTTTCGCCGAAAAGAGACAAGCTTGCGTTTTGGATGCGTTGAACTTAACCAGATTAGAATCGCCCCAATCGGACACGATCTGGAGAGTCAAATCCAGACGTATAAGCATCTCGTCTCTAAGTTTCTGAATTTCAGTTTTACTGGCTCGTGCGTTTACTAAGTACCTCTCCACAACTGTACTGTCGTCTGCATACTCAATGATTCCGGGCATAAGCAGATCGTTAATGTGCAGTAAATAACAGTGTGGCAGAGAGCACTGACCCTTAAGGTACCCCAGCATTAATTGCCTATCGATCAGACGAGCATCCGTCAACAACCACTCGAATATAATATGTATGTAGGTACCTGCTTGTTAAAATCCAATTAGCAATATTTTACAAATATCAGTCATGGTAGTTTGCTTATGCAATAAGTGTAAAATGGACTTTACAACACACTTGCTCATACAGTGGCTCTATGGTCACCGCAATTAGGCACAGAATGACACCCATAATCAAACTGTGACTTTTTCATTGCTATAACTCACTAGTAAGTTATAGTTTTTTTTAAATTTTATTGGTTGAGGTGCTTTGTTCTTAAAAAAGTTTTTATTCAAAAAAAGATCGTGTACCTAACGTGTTTAATAGAACAAATAAATTAATGTTCCTATTGCTTGCTCATTTCATGCAACTTCTTATTTAAATAGATAATTTTAACTCGTACGTGTTAAAAAAATAAAACTTTCACTCAAATATAAATTTTGTTTTCTCTGTAATAAAAGAAAACTGTAAATTCCCCATTTTGTACGTGGCAGAATAGACGCAAACCCTATGCGCGGAAAATAAAAAAAAAAACCTCATCCCTTAGTCTGTGGCTGATCGCAATGCGCGCGCATAGGAAAACTGATTAATTTTTCCCGCTATAGCGAATCATTTTTCACAACTCGTTTTCACTGTTGAAATTTAACTTTTTATCTAGGTACTTAATAAAATGAGTTTTTATTGTTATTTTATTCACAAGTGTGTTGAAAAACGTCGTATGATACACGTGTGTATTGATGATTACCGTCCTCGGCTCTCTTAAGACCCTCACCTAACGGCTCGGGTTTCAATGGCGCCTCAGCGGTAATCACCAACATTACACACTAGTACCATAATGTACTATTAAACACACTATGAAATGGTTGAAAATCATTAATCTAGGCACCTAGCTATCCGTCAATCAAACAATTTGGTTGCAGTCATATCTCACAAGGTCTTTTTTATTCCAGTTCTGGAGCGAACCGTGAAAATTTCTCGATCTCCGCTTTCGCCAAGAAGTACAACCTCGGCGATGCTATTGCTAGTAATTTCTACCAGGCGCAGTATGACGACTACGTGCCCATTCTTTACGAGCAACTCGGCTATTAAACATAATTAAACGTGTTTTACTTTTGGTATATGAGTGGGATCTTATAGTGAGTCGGTTTGATCTATCTGTACCCTTTATTTTTGTAGATCATCATTAATGCAGATTTATCGTGACATTAGTAATTATGAACCAGTGTTAGGACAGCATTAGTGTTTTCTTATAGTAATTTTTGGATAGCCCGGTTTAGAAATATCTCAAACTATTCGACACAAAAAAAGCCTTGACTATACCTGGAGGCATGTTAGACACCTCAGTTCCGTTGCTGAGGTATATTTATGAAGATCTAAGGCCTAGTACGCACTAGCTAAAACCCGCGTCTAAACCGTGCTATTCTGATGTGTTTTAAGCGTCTACGTCTGATTATATTAGGTTGGGGAAAAAGTGTTTTCGCATTATAGTATGTATGAACTTGTAATAAAATCTCTTTGGCTATACTATTTGTATCTGGCTGGTTTTGGTATCATCAATAGTTTAAATTTTAAAGAACATATAATTCCAAATTCAAATTAGGAAAATGTGTGATTTTTATTTGTTTTTCGTACTGTCAAGATGAGTGAATCTAATGAAGAAATACGATACATTTTAAAATTTCACTACAAAAAAGGTAAAAATGCAAAGCAAGCCTCGAAAAAAATTTTAATTTTGATCAGAAGTCCCAAAGTTTCTATAGCAATGGGATCATGTCCCTACCCTACAAGATGGCAAAAAGTTATCGAACAAAATGGTACCTACATACATTAGGTATATGTAAATAAACTATATCAAAAAATGTTTTGAATTTTCTTAAAATATGCGAAGAAACTTTTTCCTCAACCTATTATGTTCCACGGGAACATGTTACACAATGTTACATAATGTTACACACCCACTTTGTACCTATATGATAATAGGATAGATCATGGGCTCATTTATATAAACCAACTTATATACCAAACAAAAACCCTAGATAAGCAAAAATATTCCTTTAACGCGGTGTGTCCAGTTTTTGCTTTATGGTTATAAAATATTAAGTGTATAAATACTTAATAAAACGGTATAAACTAAACAGTTTAATGGTTTCACTTCTACCACGTGTGAATTGCACACATGTTTTTTTTTTCTATTCCTGATTCTTCTTTGTTTAAGGCATGTGACATAATAATGTAAATTTTGCCAGTGTCAAGTGTTTACGTATGTTTATAGTCAATTTGTCGATGGTCAATTGTCAATTCTAAACGTCACGTGGAATGGCCGTCTAAAATTTTCTTAGGATTCCTCGTCGTTCAAATCATATTGCACCACAATACACATATTATTCATTAATTCATACCCGTCCTGTAGTCACAATTTATTCATTAAAATTCCGCCAAGATTTCTGAATAAAACAAGCAATAAAACGGGTAAAAAATATTAAATTAGCAGAGCTATGAAATGACCATGGAGCCGCATATGACCAGCATATTATGTAAATGTCAACGTCAGCTGTCATGTTTTTGGCTGTTTGCACATTCGGATGGATGCCAATTCTATGAAAAAAAAAGTGGAAAAAAGAAAAAGGAGAAAAAGGAACAGCACAGGAGAGCAGAACAGAATGTCGTGAATTGTCGTAGAGGGAGAGGTGCATTGTGTTCAGTTGTATTAACTTGGATTCATGAAAAATGTCCTGTGTGCAAAGCCCATTTTTCATTAATGTTATGGTCGTTATAATAACATAATGGTCATTATAGTTGTGCGATTGTCCAGTAAGAGTCCTGATGATATACGAAACTCCTAAGTGTTTTATTGGATCACCGAATCTGGAGTAGTTCGACCTAGGCGAAAGTCGAGTCAAGGACAATTTATACTAGGTAGCACAGACTGGTCGATAATTTTTAGAAATAGATTGGCTTGGCTTTAGTATCTGGATACAGGAATTGGAGTGTGAAAATGCTCAAATCTGGTAGGGTTTTGCTTCCTGATTACATATTTACCACTTTTAACTTGCGGAAATCCTTAGTTTTCGAGAAAATAAAACATTTCTAACCTCAAATCTGATGTAATCTGAATGTAAAACAAAATGTAAAAATTGACAGATAATAACCAAATTTGTCGTATTTATTGTCTGTGGTTTAACATGTTGTGCAAAATTGATGCGAATGAAACGTAAAAAAAAATATTACAAACCACTAGGTAGGTTATGGTTGGAGTACCTATAGAAAAAAACGCGCAAGGCGAGCGTGCCGCGGCATCGGCCGCCAAAGCGCCAGAAGCGACCTCTTCCTTCCTTTTGGTAATTTAAACTTGATTTGTATCAATATTTTTTTTTGTGGTTAGGTTACATTTATTCAAATATATCGAGATCGGGTAATTCCTCAAATTGGGAAAGTCCAATTTGCAATATTTTTATCAATCAGCCAGGCGCAGGCGATTAGAATAGAATTACGGACGTTTGATATTGATTGTGACACATGCTGTCGTATGATTACAAAACCAACTACAATCAAAGTGATTGTTATAATGCCTATTGCTAATCAAAACTGATTGACATTGATTGTATCAAGAAATCCTTTAGCTAAACCGACTATTACCTATACTAAGGCTAAGGGAGTTGTCAGGCGTGTCAGTTTGCCTTTGCGATTGATGAAATTGGACTTCAAATGGGATTATTTTTGGCCGTCTTGCGAAGCAAACATTTCGATTTTATATTGTTTATTTTTCGCTAGTTATTTCGGGTTTTATTACTAATTTTACTGTGTTTGTTTTTATGGAGCTAGAGTTATTGTGAATACACGGAAACAGGGGTGTGAATAATTGGAATAAAAGTTTTGTGTTTCTTTGTGATTCGAGCGAAAATAATCCGAATAATTATTTTACATAGAAATTACATAGATTACATAGATTATTTTGTATAAATTCATTTTATATAAAATAAAAAATGACGAACGACAAGATCCGACTTTGTGACATCATACTATAAACACAATAAATGCTTGACATTGGCAAAATTCACATTTTTATGACACATGCCAAACGAGTAAGAACTCTAAATACAATAAAATAAAATATCTGTCAACGTACATAAATGCCAACAAATATCTTCTATATTTGTTTATTAATATATAACAGTAAATAATGTAATATGTTATATAACATGTAATTGATATTTTATTTTCATTCGAAAACTAGATGTTGTAGTTGACATTGACATTGATTAAATGATGTTCTTCTTCTTCTTCTTTGTTTATGGCATGTGACATAATAATGCCAATTTTGCCAGTGTCAAGTGTTTATGTTTGTTTATGGTCAATTTATTTAATAAAGTCTTAGTCGATGGTCAATTGTCAATTTTAGACGTCACGCAGAATGGCGTCTAAAAATTTCTTTGGATTCCTCGTCATTCACATCACATTGCATCACAACACACATTTAATTCAATTCTCCATACCCGTCCTGTAGTCACAATTTATTCATTAAAATTCCGCCATTATTACTGAATAAAACATGCAATAAAACGAATAAAACAATACTAAATTAGCAAAGCCGTGCTACTTCATGAAATGACAAACGAAGAATCCCTAAATGATGTTTCTATAAGCAAATCTTTATTTTGAACGGTTTTATTTATTATCTGTCACGCGCATGCGTAGTACAAAGCTTGAGAAAAGGCATCACACACAACAACCGTTGTGTTTTTTATACGTGTAGGTATCTAGGTACGTATCATACATTTATTCTTAAAGGTTTCACTTCTACCACGTGTGAATTGCACACATGTTTTGAAGTAAAAACTTCTTCAGCATCGTTGTGATTTGAAAGCCGATGAAACGAAAAAGCGACAAATAAATTCATAAGATTTATCGTGGGAGAAAATGTAATATTTATAATTAATAATACAATTTTAATCATACGAACTATATGCTTCTAGACTATTCTAGAGAGTCATTACTACATGATTGATTTAGCGTTTATCTTAGGAACTAATCCAAAATATTCATACAAGTTTGTCATAAATAAAATTTAAAAATAAAATAATAGCTACTTTGAAACTAATTAATAATGAAACAGGTAAATCAGATAAAATGAATGATAAATAATACAATTTTATCAAAAGATAAATCGCATTCGATAGTTTCTCAACACATTCAGTTTCATCGTTTTATTTAGTTTTCTGCATACATTGTACATTGTTCTGAATAAATATTTTTTTATACTTTTATACTTCCGTTTCCGGAGATTTAGTTCTGTTAGAATCTTTGCATAATGATGAGAATACGTTTAGTTTTAGTTATATTCGGTGTTATTATCTTTGATATTGCTAGCTTATATTTTAAAATAATGTATTGACGAAGGAGTTTTTCCCTAGGTACCTTATGAACCACAGTAGTTTACTGTGGTGCTAAGCTACAGTGGGGATAACGAATTGAAAAACTTGCTGGTAGGCTTAGTTTCGCTGCATATACAGTTCGCACGATACGATGGTTTACTGAAAAAGATACAGCAAGACTAGTTTATTTCAGCTTCTTCCATAGTGTTATGATATATGGCATCATTATCTGTGGAAAAGCTGATATTCAAGTTATTTTAGTTCCACAAAATGGGCAGTGAGTGCAATTTACAAAATGAAACCGCGAGAGTGTTTGCGAAAGAAACTAATATTCTCACAGTAGTTTCACAAAATATTTATAAAAATGAATTATACATAAAAAAATAGAGATGGATTTCAGTTAAATGGTCTGATTTGCTTAAAACTTGATTGTGTACTTACCTAAACTATAAATTAGATGGACATGAGTTTTAAAGTTTACAAAAACTTTGGATTTGTTGTGATTTTTAACCCATGATGCGATAGATCCGATTTTATTTTTATAGAAAATAAAGAAGCGTGTATTTTAGGATTTCCAAATCCACCTTTTTGTAAAAAAACAATGCCTATTTGATTGTCTGTCCCTCTATACATATTAGCTACTTCTAATATGTGGAGGGACGGAAGCGTCAGTATTTTGTGCTTCGAAAATAATTGTCTACATCTACAGCTATCAGTAAAGTTAGTAAAAAAATATTCGTTTTCTTTTAGATAACATTCCCGAGCGGAGTGGAAGTTTCCCTTGGCAATGAGCTGACACCAAGACAGGTGAAGGACCTACCCAGCGTCTCCTACGAAGCCGATCGCAATGCGTTCTACACGTTTGTCTTCGTCGGTAAGAAATACTCGATACGATATTTAAGTATAAACCCAACCCAAATAAAGACAAAGCAGCATTTTAAGCATCAAAGTGAATAACTGCATGACTGACTGAATGACGTAATCGTAGAGACTTAATATTAAGAGAGTGTATTCCTTAGACTTAACAAAGGAATTATTGAAATTAAACACCTGGGTGCCGACCGTGGTAATTTTTTACAGTTTTAACAACGAAAAGTAAAGTCGAAAAATCGATGTAAACACCGCGCCATCTAGCGAGCTCTGGAATTACTACGTTACAATCTGAACCAAAGCTAAACCAAAGCCAAAACGTTATTTTTTACATACTTCGTACCGCGCTAAACAATATAACGGAAACGTTTTAGTTCTAATTTGGATTATACGTTGATCAATCGTTGCGCGATCGCGTCAATTTTGACAGTGCTTTCAAACGAACGCTTTTGATTTTTAGTACATCCTAGTAGTCTGTGCATAGAGTAATACTAGTTCTATATATAAATTTGTTCGATTCGTATAATCAATCATTAAATCGTTTAGAAAGAATAGCGCGGTACCATTTTGAGATTCGAATTAGCCATATGCAAACCTTTGCCAAAACCAATCCGTTCAATGACAAATAGCGCGATCGCCCAACCCTCGCGACGGGTGTATCGGGTCGTCAAATGATTATATGAATAAATGTAGTTGTGGGAGTTACACTAGTCATTTATAAATCAATATTAACAAAATTAAGTAGGTACCTTAAGCGGATTGATAGAGGAAAATAAATAATGCCGGACATTTCACACAGCATCATCTAAGCCTAAAGCAAGCAGAGCTTGTGTTATGGGAACCACATGACTGATATACTACTTTACTCCTTGTTTTTCGTTGTAAATACATATTATACATAGCAAGACACCCGAGAGAAATACTTTTGTTCTGCGGCGCGAATCGAACCCGCCGAATTATTTATTCCGTGGAGCGAATAGAACGCGCAACCTTCTGCATCTATGGCGGGCCTTCGCCCACTGCGCCACAGAGTAAGGAAAACAATGCTGCGTTCAATTACTAGCATTTCTGACGTAGCTAGCATAACAGCCAAGCTCAAGTAGGATTGGGCAGATCACGTTAGTCATATGTAACCCGAGAAGTAGGCAGAAGGTAGGTGCTTGAGGACAGAAGGCGATAACAGGGCCTGCTAAAAGAATGTTTCGAGAGAGAATGGTTGTAAATTTCCAAAGACCGGGAAGAAAGGAAGACTTTGAGGGAGAGCTATGCCCAGCATTGAGAGAACATGTTGAGTTAGTTTGGTCCACGTTCGTAACTAAGATTTCATAACTAGTTATATATCAGGCTTTATTTTCACTGTTATATAACCAGTTATTAAACAAGACATTTTTAAAACGAGAATCTCTTAGTCATGTATGGTGTCCTGGTACAATGGACAAATTAGCGACCGAGACAGAGTAAAGTCAGAAGAAAAAGTTAAATCAGATCGAAACCAGTTAGTTAGGTCATGTTAGAGTATAGAAAACAACGCGCAAGGCGGGCGAGCAAAGCGAGCGTGCCGCGGCAGCGGCCGCCGAAGTGCCAGTGCTAATTTGTCCAGTGTACCAGAGTACTAGTTATGAAATCTTAGTAACGAACGTGGACCAAACCTATTTTTTTAAAAGATATTTAAAAAATAGTAGGAAACTACGAACTACGACTTTACGAATGTAAATCCTTGTACCAGTATTTGTTATCATTATCTTTTCTTTGGAACCTAGCACGGTTCCTATCGGTACCTATTCATGTATCTTTTCGTTTCCAGACCCGGATAACTACGAAGGCCCTGAAACAGTGTACAGTGAATGGCGCCACTGGCTTGTGGGAAATATTCCCGGCTCTGACCTCTCCAAGGGCGACAACTTGGTGGAATTCATCAGCTCCGGCCCTCCCGAAGGAACGGGCCTACATCGCTACGTATTCTGCTTGTTCAAGCAACCAGGAAAGATTCAATTTGAAGAAACGAAACTAACTAACACGTAAGGAAATATTCAGTCAATAAAAACTTCGATCCACTTTAACCACTTTAACATAAGCAACTGTATAAAATAACAACCAAAGTATATTGCCTACTACTTTTCTAACTTTACTAACTACTTTTATGATAATCGATATTAACCCAAAGATTGGTCACCTTGCCATGCATCCATACCGCAAGAAACCTTGTCAAAAACCTTAATGCTATTCCATTATTATCTGGAGTTTGGACACCTCTCACATTCAATTTTCGTACTGCAAGGGATAACCTTTCATATCGCGCATTATACTTAAGCAATAGACTAATGTAATCTACTGTTAAACTTTATTTTTCAGGTCCTTAACTGGCCGGGAAGGCTTCTCCATTCAGAAGTTCGCAGAAAAATACAGTCTTGGTCCCGCCATCGCTGGTAACTTCTATCGCGCCGAGTACGACGACTACGTCCCTGAGCTTGTTGATATCTTAAGTTAACTAAATATGTTGTTTTCAAAAAGAGAACTACAAAACTACAGTCGGCGGTAGGGCAAATGGGTGGTTAGAATTTCGGACTTGTGCGCGGCGCCGCAGCGTGGCAGACCCCAAAAGAGATGGCGAGATGATCTCAACAACTTTAACGGAGCTAGAGTTCAATTAGCTCTAAAGCCGGATGACTGGAAAGATCTAGGGGAGGACTTTGCCCAGCAGTGGGACACAATAGGCTAATCGTAATCGTAAAAGAATATCTAGCATCACATTCGCCGAATTTGCTAACCGTTCGCGCTACTAAGGTACCTACTGGTATTAACCTCACGCAAATTTTTGTTAATCATAATAAAACATCACAATAAATTTACATTTAAACAAGACAGTTATTTAATCTTTTACTCCATGCATCCTATCGACAATCAACATCAAAACTGATTGAATAAAAATTTATAAGTTTATAGTCTAGCCAGAATATAAGATGGCTTGTAGGTAGGTAGCGGCTATTCATTTGTGCCACCCCATAGGGGTATTAAATATACCTTCAGTTTGTCTCTCTATCCTATAATTACGGAATTAGCGTGGCGATAATGTATGCTTTCGTTGTCTTATGTCAAAGAATAGAGACAGCAAAAGATTTTAACAACATATTAGTTAGTTTCTGATTATAAGATAAACCTATATGTCAACTTTAGTGATGAAGTTGTTTTATTTTAATTTTTTTCTCCGTCATTACTTTAAATCCTAGCTTAATTAGGATTCTTCATTATACTCCGCTAGGAAGAAATTCCCAGCAACTGCTGCTCCTAAGTTATACTTCTCTGCAAACTCGTCCGCGTAAAACCCACGGCGTCCTTCGAGGGTGCTGAAATAAATGGTCCTTATCAAAACAAATAATTTAGTCTTAAACTATGTAAAGCTTGTACTACTGTGAAAACCGGATGTCTGATTAATTAACTTAGGAACTACTTATTAATATTATTATGGCCTAATTTGCGCAATGATTTCGTATCTACCCTCAGAATAAATATATGTGTATTCGGTAGATATTTGGTTTTGTGTTTTGTTTTTTTCAAAACAAAAAAAAACTATTAGACTTACCTATACAAAAAGTGTAAAGTTATTCATATAGAATGATAGATAAATTGTAAATACCTACATACTTATGATAAGTGGGTACTTGAATCCCAGCCACAAAAATAACATCTACCTACATACATTATACAAAATGTTTGGTCTAAGGATCGAATCAACTACATCGCCGAAGACCATCGCAGAAGATTAAGTTTATTTTTATATTTGTGGTTCTTATTGTGTGTTTGTTTGTGTTTTTATTGTTTTTATTGTGTGACTGGCCTGGCAGCTCGTTGGTAGTAGTTCTGCCTTCTAGCCATAATAATTAGGGTTCGATTCCCTTCCAAGATAAACATTTGTGTGATAAACACAGGTGTTTATTCTGCGTCTGGGTGTTATAAAGTGTATCATAAGTATGTATTTAAAAATATATAAGTATTCTATCAGTCATCTAGTCGCTATAATACAAGCTATGCTTAGTTTGCAGCTAGATGGTGTAGTGAGCATTGTCCTACAATATTTATTATTATTATTCATTTATGTGTAATGTTATCCCTACTTCCCTACTAATATTATAAATGCGAAAGTAACTCTGTCTGTCTGTCTGTCTGTCACATTTTCACGCCTAAACCGCTGAACCGATTTTGATGAATTTTGGTATAGAGATAGATGGGACCTTGGAGAAGGAAGGGCTACTTTTTATGTAGGTACCATGTGCGCGAAGCTGCGGGCAGCACCTAGTGTCAAATAAGGCTTCGTCAATCTATAATCCCAAAGAACAGGGCGTCTACTCTGCGTATCGATATCGATATTATGAAAACGATAAAGTTGTTGAAATGTACGTCAAATTCAGCCGTATCGACAGTTGTCATGTCTACATCATGTTGTGGATTTATCAAGCTATCGTCTGATATGAAGGATTACGACATCAACCGTCAAAAGTAATGTCGATCGTTCCATCGCTCAGCACCAGTCGAAACGATGTAGGGTTTTGCACGACTATTGGCCAGATACATCGTTCATCGATTTCAAGAGTAGGCAATCTGACTTCGGCACGATGACAATAGATCCTTACTCAGGTATATCTTCAAACACAGTAATTTGAGGCTGTTCGTAAAGCAGGAACACGTAGCGGTGTAGGCCCGTCCCGATCGGTGGACCGGAAGGCACGAAGCTCGAAACTGTCTGGCCGGAAGATATATTATTACCAGGAATGTTACCGACCAGCCAGTGTATGTATGAACCGGGGGCTAGGGATTCGGGGTCTGAAAAAAAACACACAAAATATAAACTAAGTCCAGTGTCCAGTGCTTGTCAAAATATTATATGGATGAAGACTTATTTTTACTGAAAAATTCTTACATTAAATGGCAATTTTTAAATGAAATGAAAAATTGCGAGAGCAACCTCCAAAGTTTTTTGATTTTATTTCATTCTACAATCTTAAATTAACTTTTATGTTTTTGTATTGACGTTGTTTCGACATCCACAGTGCATGTCGTGCTTGAATAGCACTTATTCATTCTTCTACATTAATTTGCGAAGACCATCACAAGAACGCGCGTGGTTAGCTCGAACCAGTTAGAGATCCTCGCTCCCGCGCGGGTTGTCGCTTCACGCCCGCGCTCTCACTGCGGCCACGCGGTATGAACGAGCTATGGCGTGAGTTGCCCGCGCGCTTCCCGCGTCCGCCCCGCACCCGCGTTTGTAGTCTGGCCAAGCACTTAAGTAATACCACGTGGTATCCAGCACATATGTTCCAAATAATTACATCTACACGAAGTTACATCCAAATCCATTAAACCTTTACGATGTGATTGACTGGACTGGATGACTGGCCTGTCAGCCCAGTTTGTAGTAGCTCTGCCTTCTGCGCTGTAGGTTGAGGGTTCGATTCCCTCCAAGATAAACATTTGCGTGATGAACGCAAGTGTTTGTTCTGTGTCTAGGTGTTATAAAGTGTAAATTATTGAACCAATTTTGTATGAAATTTATATGGGACCAATCGGGAAGATATCCTTTCACGTGATATCTGATTTTTTTCTAATCGGTTCATAAATGACGTATTATGAGATTACAAATATTAAAAAAGCTGTCGAATACAGAACCTCCTCCTTTTTTGAAGTCGGCTAAAAATAGTTACGTCTGTAATTAACTTACCAAAAAATATAACAGTGTAAAGGGCTTCTGGGTCTGCATTCCATTTAACCTTTGGTATCTTAGACACTTGCTTTACACTCAATAAGTTTCCTTCCAACACTTGTACTCTTCTTGGAAAGGTTACCTAAAACCATAAGATGCAGCGTTACAAAACAAGGAGACTAAACGGGAATGGGCTGATAAATTGAACCACTTCTAAATTTGTCAATCGATATACCTACATTATGTAGGTATACGTACTTTCCAGAGAATACGAAAGTAAAACAAAAATGAAGTAAGGTAAGATAGATAGATTAACACTTTATTGTACACAAAAAGAACACAGAAGAAATAATAGAAATAAAATTGTACAATGGGCGGCCTTATCGCTAAAAACGATCTCATCCAGGCAACCTTTAAGTAACTAACAGTTGTTAAAACACCTACATTCAACAAATTATCAGGCGACGTCGACACCACATCTGGTACTAGCTGATGGTCCAGGAATGATTGCAAAACAGCAAACCCACTATGTAGGCAAACTGCCAGGATAAATATCTTCAACATGCTGATGGTTCGATGTAAAAGATGACATTAACCGCACCGGCTGCTTTTGAAAAATGAGATGTTTTAAATCTAACAGTTCATCAGTACCCACTTGTTTTATTATCTGTTTTATCTTGCAATTTAAGAAGGTATGAATTGTACTTCATGGATAAGATTATGGATGATACGTTTATCTTACTCGTACGTAAACCTGACGTATTAGGCAAGTAGAGATTTAGGTACGTTCATAAACCGTATCAGAAAAAGTAGTTTATCCTGGGTGGGAAATGAACCCTCAACCTACAGCGAAGAAGGCAGAGCTACCTACTACCAACTGAGCAGACAGCCCAGTCAAGAAATGCAATCACATCTGCCTGTTCCAGTAAAAGATTTGAGTGGAAATACTGCACCTTATGTCGTAGCCTGTTTGTAGCATTCTTCTTTTCTTTTATTTTATCTAGTGTACCTACTAGTGCTAAAGCAGCAATATTTATCAATTCACTTTCGGCCATTATTTACTACCATTTTTTGCAGTTAACAGGAATGGAAATTTGGGACTGTGCCGTGTATGTTGCCGTGTATGTTGCCGTGCTAATGCTTATGGCTTACGGCAATTCAGTAGCTGACGAACTGCCTGTGCTAACAGTGTTGACCCAGCCCACCTCCGTCATTTATGGCAAGCTGATCCCAACCTGTACTATAGCCTGTAGCCATCGTTAAGTAGACTATTTATGCAATTATGGTGTAAAGACGAGATAAGTGGTATGTATGGTGATTTGGTAAGCGAGGCCGATCACAAAATACCGCAGTAGGTACTGATTTCGAGCGGTAGACGCATCGCATTATGAAATTCGCATTTTGTGCAGTTACAATTAGTTTATTTAAATATATGATTTATAATATAAAGAAAACCATAAAAAATCGTTTATAATGAACGAACTGGTAAAAATTCTGGTGTAAATTTTTCATAATCTATAGGTAGGTACTAATATTATAAAGAATCCAACCATAACCTACTTAGTGGTTTAAATATTTTTTTTACGTTTCATTCGCATCAATTTTGCACAACATGTTTAACCACAGACAACAAATACGACAAATTTGGTTATTATCTGTAATTTTTACATTTTGTTTCACATTTTATCAGATTTGAGGTTAGAAATGTTTTATTTTCTCGAAAACTAAGGATTTCCGCAAGTTCAAAGTGGTAAATATGTAATCAGGAAGCAAAACCCTACCAGATTTGAGCATTTTCACCCTCCAATTCCTGTATCCAGATTTTAAAGCCAAGCCAATATGTATAGACAAAGGTCCTACTTCCCTGTAGTAGTAGACCTATCTACCTGCCGTTTCATAAAAAGGTATAAAATCTCTTTCTAAAAATTATCAACCAGTCTGTGCTACCTAGTAAAAATATGTCCTTGACTCGACTTTTGCCTAGGTCGAACTACTCCAGATTCGGTGATCCAATAAAACACTAAGGAGTTTCGTATTTCATCAGGACTTTTGGACAATCGCACAACTATAATGACCATAACATAAATGAAAAATGGCCTTTGCACACAGGCCATTTTTCATGAATCCAAGTAAATACAACTGAACACAATGCATGAATGCACCACCTGTCCTCTCCACCCTCCCGATCACGAAATTGTCTTGATGTCTCTTTCTTTTTTTTCCACTTTTTTTCATAGAAATGGCATCCATCCAAATGCGCAAACAGCCAAAGACATGACAGCTGACGTTGACATTGACGTAATATGCTGGTCAAATAATTGAACCTAAATTTGAATAGAAATTTGGATTCTTCGTATGTCATTTCATGGAGCAAAATTAGCTTTGCTAGTTTAATATTTTTTACCCGTTTGATTGCATTTTTTATTCAGTAATCTTGGCGGAATTTTAATGAATAAATTGTGGCTGCGGGACGGGCATGGATAATTGGATTCTATGTGTATTGTGGTGCAATGTGATTGAACGATAAGGAATCCCAAGAAAATTCTAGACGCCATTCCGCGTGACGCTTAGAATTTACAATTGACCATCGACTAAGACTAATAACTAATAACATCGAATAAGACTAATGACAAACAGAGTATAAACAATAATCACTTGATATTGGCAAAATTTACATTAGTATGTCACAGGCCATTAACAAAGAAGAAGAAGAAGAATATACATTTGAATAAAAAAGACTCTTCGTTTGTCATTTCATGAAATAACATAGCTCTGGTTATTTAATATTTGTTACTCGTTTAATTGCATGTTTTATTCAGTAATCTTTTTTAATGAATAAGTTGTGACTACATGGGACAAATATGAACAATTTAATTAACTGTGTATTATGGTGCAATGTGATTTGAACAACGAGGAATCTCAAGAAAATTTTAGACAGCCATTCCGCGTGACGTTTAGGATTGACAATTGACCATCGACAAATTGACTATAAACAAACAAACCTTCAAAAATATTAGAACCACGAATATAATAAACTGTATATTGCTTCCTATCTCAATTTCTCCCACGTTAAATCATATGAATTTATGTTTCAATCTCTTTTTACTGTCGCTTTTTCGTTTCATCGGCTTTCAAATCACAACGATGCTAAAGAAGTTTTCACTTCAATAGTAAGGGAATAGGGAAAGGTTTGAAGTTATTATTATAAAAAAAAAACTGTTTAGTTTTATACCGTTTTATTAAGTATTTATACACTTAATGTTTTATAACAAACTGGACACACCGCGTTAAAGGAATATTCTTACTTATCTAGGTTTTTGTTTGGTATATAAGTTGGTTTATATAAATGAGCCCATCATGGTCTATCCTATTATCATATATGTACTAAGTAGCTGTGTAACATGTTCCCGTGGAACATACGTAGACGCTTAAAAAACTTCAGAATAGCACGGTTTAAACCACGATTAGTTAACTTGTGCGTACTAGCCCTTAGATCTTCATAAATATACCTCAGCAACTGAACTGAGGTGTCTAACATGCCTCCAGGTATAGTCCAGGCTTTTATTTTGTGTGGAATATTTTGAGATATTTCTAAGCCGGGCTATCCAAAAATGACTATAAAAACACTAATGCTGTCCTAACACTGGTTCTAAATAACTAATGTCACGATAAATCTGCATTAATGATTGATCTACAAAAATAAAGGGTACAGTATAGATCAAACCGACTCACTATAAGATCCCACTGATATACCAAAAGTAAAACACGTTTTATTATGTTTATTCGCCGAGTTGCTTGTAAAGAATGGGCACGTAGTCGTCATACTGCGCCTGGTAGAAATTACCAGCAATAGGATCGCCGAGGTTGTGCTTCTTGGCGAAAGCGGAGATCGAGAACTTTCCACGGTTCGCTCCAGAACTGGAATAAAAAAGATCTTGTGAGATATTAATGCAACAAAGTTTTTTGATTGACGGATAGCAAGGTGCCTAGATAAACGATTTTCAAATTTTGAATCGGTTTAAAGAAATATATAAATGATGATCTTCAAATAGCTTGACACATTTTCTTGAATCATTGCTAAAAACACTTTCGTTCAAGTCACCGTGAAACAAAAAAAATAAATCAAAAACGGGTCATCCGCTTTGGAGTCACAATGCCACAGACGCATACATATACATATATATATACAGATACAAATTAAACTTATAACACTCCTATGTTGCTTCGATAGTTAAGAAAAAAAACATGTGAGCAAGGCGATGATAGTGCCTCTAAGCTACGCCCGCAAATAATTAGCTAGATAGGCGGGTAGCTAGTTAGGTGACTATATTAAAGATCTCAACATTATCTACCATCCTTCAGTGTATTTAAAGTCTTCTTCTTCTTTTCTTCGTTAATGGCCTGTGACATACTAAAGTCAATTCTGCCAATGTCAAGTGTTTATTGTTTATAGCCAGTTTGTTTGTTATAAGTCTTAGTCGATGGTCAGTTGTCAATTCTAGACGACACGCGGAATGGCGTCTAGAATTTTCTTGGGACTCCTCGACGTTTAAATCACACTGCACCACAATACACATGCAATCCAATTATCCATACCCGTCCCGCAGCCACAATTTATTCATTAAAATTCCGCCAAGATTACTGAATAAAACATGCAATAAAACGGGTAAAAAATATTAAATTAGCAGAGCCATGTTGCTCCATGAAATGACAGACGAAGAATCCGTATTTTAAGTCCTTCTGCTTCTCCGTTAATGGCACGTGTCATAATTATGTCAATTTAACCAGTGTCAAGTCTTTGTTTATAATATGATGTCACAAAGTCGTATCTTGTCGTTCGTCATTTGCTATAACTACATAGTATAAAACAAAGTCGCTTCCCGCTGTCTGTCTGTCCCTATGTATACTTAGATCTTTAAAATTACGCAACGGAAACGATTTTTTTAATAGTGTTTCAAGAGGAGGGTTTATTATATGTATAATACATGCATAATATAGTAGAGAAAAACATTGATAATTTTAGAGGTTAGCGTATATTGGTTCAACAAATTAGAACTACTGAGCTACAGCAACGCGTGGCCGGGTCAGCTAGTTTTATATAAAATGGTGTCTTTCATACAAAATAATTATACGGTTTATTTTTGTTCGAATCTCAAAGACACTTTTATTCCAAATATTCACACCCGTGTTTCCGTGTATTCACAATAACTAGCACACAATGATACAATGGCAATGTTTTTAAGGTGACAATGACAGGTGACAGATTTGAAAAAATGGATTGATAGAGTTGAATTGTATAAAAAATTTACATAGGTACTACATATATAAACTAATTTATTTCATAAACATACTAGTTTCATAATATCAAAATAGCTTTATGCACTTCCAAGAGTAACTAGCTCTATTAAAATAGAATCACCTAAAATAACAAATAAACTAATAAACAAATAAAAAATAAACAAATAACCCGAAGTAACTAGCGAAATAAATACAATATAAAATCGAAATGTTTGCTTCGCAAGACGGCCAAAAATAATCCAATTTGAAGTCCAGGTTCACCTATTGCAAAGGCAAACTGACACGCCTGACAGCTCCCTTAGTATAGCCACAGAATAGGTAATAGTTCGTATTAAAGGATTTCATGATACAACCAATGCTTATTTTCCATGATAAACTCTTGGAAGTGCATAAAGCTATTATGATAATATGAAACTAGTATGTTCATGAAATAAATTAGTTTATATATGTAGTACCTTAGTTAATTTTTTATACAATTCAACTCTATCAATCCATTTTTTCAAATCTGTCACCTGTCATTGTCACCTTAAAAACATTGCCATTGTATTATTGTGTGCTTGTATGTAATTCGTATTCTACTAAATAAGTACCTCTTTTATTTAATGTTTGTAACTTGAACTTTTTTTAACTGTTTGTATTAAATAAATAAATAATAAATAATGCCGGACATTTCAACACAGCAGAGCTTGTGTTATGAGTACCACATGACTGATATACTACTTATATATCTACTTCCCTTTTTTTTTTGTAAATACATACATATTATACATAGAAACACCCAGACCCGAGACAAATAGTTGCAGATCATACAAACATTTGTCCCGCGGCGGGAATCGAACCCGCAACCTTCTGCGTCTTAGGCAGGCTTTCGCCCACTGCGCCACAGAGGTGTATTGTTGTATATTTATGTATAAATGTCCCGCCCGTGATGTCACCCTGAAAGGCCAAGTCTGAAAACCAGCGCTGTCTCCAATAGGAGTGGCACTAAACCTGAGACTAGACCTGTTTGTCACCACAAGCGAAAAATTCATCTCTTATCATGTGTAATTTGGCCTATCTACTCTAATCCTTTACCTATTTGTTTCTCTATGTCTGTAACCTTTTTCGTGTTGTGTCAAATAAACCATTATTATATTCTATTCCTATTATATTCAATGTTTATCAGTTTCGATTAGCAATAGGCATTATTACAATCACTTTGATTGTAACTGGTTTTCTAATCATACGACAGCATGTGTCGTATGATCAATATCAACCGTCTGTTATTCTATTTTATTCACCTGGCTGATTGATAAAAATATTGCAATTTGGAGACTTAAGATAACTGGAGATTTAAGACACTGTAGAGTCGGTGAATCTACACTCACGAGGCCACAACACAATTAATTAGTCACTGTGGTAATTCTTCGTTAGCTCACTGACCAATTAGCCGCTCTTAAGTAAACATGGTGAATCGAGCGACCTACAAAAATGTTAACTATAGTAAACATGGTGCTTTGAGCGGTTAGGTAATGATCTTATACTGTCAAAGAAAAATTTGGCACAATCAACGAATTATTAACCTATTCTGTACATCTACTCGGCAAACTGATTTTGATATGAAATATTGAAATGATCGTTAAATTCAATTGTGAATTCGAATGAATAAAATAATGCCGGACATTTCACACAGCGTCGTCTAGCCCCAAAGTATACTTTGGGGCTAGACGACGCTGCTTATAAGCAGAGCTTGTGTTATGGGTACCACATCACTGATAGATATACTACTTAGGTATATACCTTTTTTTTCTTTAAATACATATGTACATATTATACATAGAAACACCCAGAACAAAGACAAATACTTACAGATCATACAAAAATTTCTCGCGGCGGGAATCGAACCCGCAACCTTCTGCGTCTCAGTCAGGCCTCGGTCCACTGTGCCACAGAAGTCGTTAGCAGTATGTTTTAATAGAATCAGAGTTAGTTCATCAATCGGCTGATAATAACTCACGTGTTAGTCAATCGTTGCTCGTCGAATGTGAGTTTCCCAGATTGCTGGTAGACGAGGAACACGTAGCGATGCAGACCGGTGTCAGGCGGAGGTCCAGATCCAACGTATGCAGAGAGAGTCTCACCATCCGCAACGTTGCCGCCGGGAATGTTGCCGACCAGCCAATGATGCCACTCGCGGAACGTAGGCTCTTTGCGGGATGGCGCATCGGGATCTAATATAACATTTAGCTTTAAGACAACTTTATTGCGATAAACATACAGAGTAATCATAGAAAAGAACATACTTTATTGCAAACCATAAATACATTAGACTGTTATAAGAAACTGTTTAGCTACTCGATAGTACAATGGGCGGTCTTATCCAGACAGACAACCTTGGGATGGATAGAAATCAACATAGCTAAATATGGTGTAATGAAAATAATACAATAATAGGACAAAACGAGGTTCGGGGCAAGTCCCATCTTGCCCCGAACCTCGTTTTGCCCCGGTGTTTTGCGTGTCGCGTACTCGCGAATGAAGCGCTATTCGTACGAATTTGGTCGCGCGAAAGTTTTGCTACTTGTTTTGACGGAACTTTGAGCAAAAAAACTAAATTTGTACCTATTTTTCCGATATTTTGGTAAAATCATCTATGTAAGTAAGCAAGTCTATAATGTATTTTTAATCAAATGCATGAGAAGTATTAGGTATATTTTCACATTGACACCGTTTACAACCTTCGCTGGTGTAGGTAAGAAATGCTTGATTGTATTTATAAGAAAATCATGTTGACGGGACAAAACAATCGGGGCATAACGGGACGCTATCCCGTCTTGCCCCGTCAAATGGATTAGAGTTAAACGTTCTTGTCGGATTTTGTCTTTGGATATTTATTCATTTTGTGCTAAAGTTTATTCGAGCATAACTTTTGAACCGTTGTTTCTATGTGCATAAAATGGAATAGAATGAAACAAATGAATAAATAAATGAAATGAATAAATGAAAAATGATAAAAAATTTAAACAATGGAATAGAAAGTAATAGTAAGAAAGTGTATAGTGGCTATGACATGGTTTCAATGCTCGGGGACACAAGTACCAACAGTGATATTACACAGTATTGATATGTTACGTTCCTAGTAAATTGCGTTTGAAAATAGTCGCAGTTGCATATAGATAAATAGACAAAGTACAAACTACAATCATGTTCACTTGTTTCACTAATGAACCATCGACTGATACGGAAAACACAAGAGTAAGAGAGAGCTATCTGTAACCAATTGTGCTTCGATTGTCGCCGTGGATACACAGATTATGATTTTTTATCGAACAGAACGTACATTGGTAAAGAAGAAAAGTAGGTAAATAACAAATAGAATTAAAACAGGTATTAGGAGTTAAGGTATTTATAAATGTCCACTTTTTACACATGTGGTTTTACACATAGGTAAGTGCCACATAATATCATATATCATAAAAAAAATAGTGAAAAATTGTTAGGTATTTCAGTACTCAAGTAAGCATACGAACAAACGTTCGACCTTCTAGTCCTGTTGCTCGTAGAACAATCATGTTACTAAAAAAAAATGTTTATATTATGCAGCTGCAACCCTACAATCATGTCCCGCCTTACATACGCGCTCCGAGTTTACAATTCACCTCAATACTATCAATTCTCAGTAGATTCAACTTAATAAGACATTATAAAATAATCATAAATAAATAAAAAATAAATCATATAAACTAATACTGTGTTGGTGCTATAATTCGTCCGGTTAAAATCAATACCTACGACGACGTCGCATCTGATTTTTTAATCTATGCCGCCATCCTTATCATACGCGTGATTTAATGAAATTGCTATCCCTTTTCGTGAACTGAGAGCAAGAGTGGTCAATTGGGTCTTTAATGAATCTTCAACTCGGGCGCGGTAGTAACATAATTTACTCTGTAATATCATTGAGCAAAGATTGTTAATCTTTGCTCTCCGTCAAAACAATCTGATACAGCACTGTTATTGTAATTTGCGATAATTAAGGTAACCTTCCATTTCCATAGGATCGCTACACACCGGATCGTTGTTGATAAACAACTGTCATGGAACACCGTAATAATAACAGTCATGCAACTAACAAGGCTTCAAAGTGCATGGTGTTTGAGAAAATATGCCATGGAATTCTGTTTGAGTAATGGGTGTTTTGATCATATAATTTATAAATTACCTACTTATTTTCTAGAACATTTTGTTCACGGTCGGATTCCCATATCAAATACAGGTGTGCAAGTTAGTGTGAATTATTATAAAAAAATATCAGTTGTGGCATGTGAAATTAAAATATACAACATTTAAACCTGTTTTGGTTTAGGGCTCTTATCGCGGAAGGTACGACCATTCGCGATAAGAGCCCGTAGAATCTTGACGAATTGTTCAGCAGTTAATAGGTAGGTAGTAGGTAGGTACTGAATGTTTATTGGAACGAAGTTTCTTATCGCACGGAACGGACTTGGCGGATGGGGGCTAGGCGAAAAAAAGTGTAAGATTTTTCCGTCACGAATTTCCGTCGCGACCCCTTCTTTAGTGTAGGTAGACGGTTACCCATAGGGTGACACGAATTAATTTATTAGATGAATAATTATATTCTATTCTATTCTATGATGTACAATAAAATGTTTATTTTCACAACTCGAAGGAATATATTAATCACGAAATTTCCAACCATTCCTTCAACTCATTAGTTATTACTGCGTTTCATTTAACTGCTCTCAGACGCTAGTAATTCATTCATTTGTATTTGTTAATCAATAATATAATACGTTTATCAATAATAATATACTACGACAGGAACTTCGTTCGAACCGAGTGTTCCACGAAGCTCGCGCATTTTTTTGTATTTGATTTATCTCCTGCAAAAAATCGTAGGTGATAAGATAAGCATACACAATGTTTAGGGAAATTAATTAGCCTTCTTATTTTCGAGACAATTCTAAGCACGATACTTTTCCTGCGTGAGGATATCCTGCAGATTTCAGGTAATACTGCAGCATCAAGTCAAGATTACCATGTCCTTGCAATATTTTAGAAACATTGAAGAAATATGATACCGAATTTCAAATCGATCAGACCTGTGAACTTGCTCACACTTCATCAATGAGAAAAAAACTGATGATTAAATGGCTGAACAGATTTTCTTGAATCATAGCTAAGAACAATATCTATCCAGTCACCTTCAATAAAAATTTTTTACAAAATCGGTTCATCCTTACTACAGGTAAGGTCAGGTCAATTCGCTCATCTATATCATTTCATATATTTATTGTCAAAATCCATATCTAACGTTTATCTGGAAACTGTTAACTGGTTCCTAGCTCACTGTAGAAAGTTGTTTGTTGTTAAGTATGTATGTTTTCTTTCTTTGTGTAATTTTTGTTTTGTAAGTTTAATTATTATCATTATAATATTTTATATTGAAGTGATAACTTCTTATGGGAGGGTAAACCGCTTCGTTATGTAACGCGTTAAGGCGCCAGTCTGTCTGGCTTCCCTTTCTTTTACGCATACGGCAGCGGTAGGCAGGCTCCTCTTCTCTCACTCGAACCCACAGCGCTAGTTTAAGTTATAACTTCTGTCGGGCGTCCCGAGACGCACACGTTTTTTTACTGGATTAGTAGATGTGTTACGTAACTTTTTGTACACCGCCGTATTTTCATTTTGTCGTATTTTCATTTTGTGTCTATCCCGTCCATCTAAAGGTTGCCTGGAAGAGATAGCTTTTAGCGATAAGGCCGCCCATTGTACAACTTTATTGCTAATTGTGTTTCGTATTGTTCTCTCTCAACAATAAAGAGTTTATCTATCTATCTATCATCTGTTTGGGAGTTACGATGCTACTAGACACATATCATATACACAGATACGAGGGTAGTTTGATATGTGACTGACTAGTCAAAACTGCTCTCTTAAATAGACACTCCTGCTTGCGTCGGAGATTAAAAAGCACAGCGTGAAAAGATTACCAGTCATAGCCAATGTGTAGAACTTGTTGGGCTCAGCATTCCAGGATACTGTGGGGATATCTTTTACTTGCGTGGGAGTCAGTTCATTGCCTTCCTTCACTTCCACACCGCTGGGATATTTCACCTGGAAAAACAACTGGGTTACGAAATCAGCTCGTATAAGCTAGTAGGGTAGGATCAAACCTTGAGGTACAAAAGATTTGAGTCTAGGTTTTGGGTAACTACCCAAAAGTGGCTATAGCGGTAAACGTGGTATACAATACTCGTACCCAAATTCGAGACATTCGAGACACATTTCATATAAATAAGTTAACCAAGCTCATGTGACCGAGCGAAGAGCGTAGGCGAAGGCTTCCGAAGTCAGTAAGGGTGAGAATGACTAGTAGGGTCCCAAAACCAATTCAAAACCATCTAATTAGCAAAATAAAAGAATTTAGTATGGAGTTTTCAAATCATGCTGTTATTGACCGCGAAGCGCGAGAGTGTCTCCGTTTCAGCTTAGGCAAAAAATGCTTTCGTATGTCTGTCCGAACGGCGTCCGGCGTCTGTCCGGATGTTCACCACAGGTCGCATTTCTCAACCGATTCTCGTGAAATTTCGTGAGCAGGTTCTATAAATTATGACTTCTTTTGTGGATTCAGTTTTTGAAATTTTTTCAAACGCTCCGCCATTTGAAAAAATATAGGTGTTTAAAACGTAAAAAAAATTGTATTTCAGTCATTTCGAAAATGTTCGCGAGGTCTACAGCTCACAGAAATGAAATGAAATATGAAATATTATTTATTTGCTTGAACATATGTGATACAATTAGCTCTTATAATAGTTAGAGAAGACCACTAACATATATAATAGTTACAGCATTTATATGCTACGATTTTATAAAGGTTTCCTTAAAGTATGCAGTCCTGCATACTGGACTTGAAAAATAGCGACTTCATAGCTTAATATTTATAAAACTAATATCCGTATCAAAAAACTGTTCAAAAAACCTCCTAATATATTTCAAAGACCTATACAAAGACCAATATATAATAAAAAAAGGAACTGAACCCAGATGAGTGCTGCTTGGAGACTGATGATGGAGACGACTGCGATAGTCTTCAAATTATTGGGGATTAGTCCCCCTGCTGACTAACAGAAGAGCTAGCAATAGAGAAGGTAAATTTGAAAAAAAGCTCGGCTCGGTGCCAGCCGTTATGCACCTGCAACCGACCGACACTGCATGTACTGATTCGACTTTCCTGCGGGTCCTGTCGGCAAGGTCGAGAGCTTACATTAAGGCTTATCGAAGTGCACGAAAGTAGCCTCTGAGGCGAACTTTAATCGTTTCACCACACTGCTTAGAAATAAAAAGTGACACGATAAGAAATAAAAAAATATTTTATTCAATACACTCACAATGATCATTTTGGAACATACTTGCCTTACATATTAGGTGAATTTAGGTGCCAATTCCTCCTAACGCAAGCCCGAGAAGAACTGGCAAGAAACTCGTCCTGGTCCTAGCGCTTTTTTGCATGGTCCATCTTATAACTACCTTAACTACGAAAAACTAATACAATAAAGTTTATACATTTCAAATGTTAACTGTCTGAGGGTAGAGCAACATGAGGCCATGCATTCTTATCGATAATAATATATAATCATTTATATTATAATAGGCTTTCTTCAAAAGCCCTTTATGTATGCTTTTAATTTCTTAATAGGTAGTTTAGTTGCATTTTCAGGAAGCTTATTATAGAAGCAACCGTGTTCCCCATAAAGGACTTAGATATTTACTTTTTCTACTCGAAACTGAGGGATGTATTATTTGTTTCTGTTCTTAGTGCTGATTCTATGACGACTATAAATAAAATCTATAAATAAATAAATATTGCTGGACAATGCACACAACACCATCTAGTCCCAAGCTAAGCATAGCTTGTATTATGTTGACTAGATGACTGATAGAATACTTATATATTTTTAAATACATACTTATGATACTTTATAACATCCAGACACAGAACAAACACCTATGTTCTTCACAAATGTTTATCCTGGGAGGGAATCGAACCCTCAACCTACAGCGCAGAAGGTAGAGCTACTACCAACTGAGCTGACATGCCAGTCAAAGATTTTATACGAACCACGAAGGGGGTTGTAAAGTAAAAACCTTCTAAAGAAACAAAAGAGTAGTCATCCCTTTAGATTTGTACACCACTTCCCCAAAAATGACCCAAAGCACGTAACAACCTTCGTACCTACATAATTATCTAGAAATTCTGTGAAGTAGTGGTACATTATAGTAGTACCTACTATATATTTTGTGCGCTATTTGTAGTAGTTCTCACCTCAGTAATTGCATGGATATGGGAGGTGAACGCGAGCCTATCAATTTCACAAATTGAGGAGCAATAGAGTGACTATGTACCTACTCAATTTAAACATCATTAGTGGGTATGCAGATAAATTATATAATTTTGCAATTTAATTAGGTATAGGACACGCGTGGCTGAACATAATCTGCAATTAAATTAGTTATCAAATATTAGTTTTACTTTTAACACCATCTAGCCCCAATCTAAGCATAGATTGTACTGTGGCACCCAGATATTACTAAAAGAATACTTATATATTTCTAAATACATACATATGATACTTTGTACTTTATAACATACATATGATCTGTGTCTGGGACACAGAACAAACACCTGGAAATACTCTGCTCCATTCTATATTTAAAAATATATATGTACCTACTCTATCAGTTATTTGGTTACCACAAGCTATGCTAAGACTTAGATGTGATATGTGACCTGGGATAGAACATACATACTTTTTATGCAGGTACTTATGCACTATATCAATCATTGGAAACCGAAATAGTGGCTTCTGCATTTGTGGCCATTCACATAATCAATGGCCCTAGTTTCGTCGGATTAACTAAAATCTCGCAAAACACGAATGATGTTATTTTGTTTGCACCAAAGTCAGAATTAAAAGCTCATTTAACAATGTGACTCGATATCGTTAAATGACGCTTCCTAAATTTACTTAATTGACATTTGACTATTTTAATCCAAGTAAATCAAAAATAATCAAAGTGTTGAATCAATTATCTTGGTCGTTTTGCCAAATAATTATTATTTTTGCAGATTTATTTCGGGTTTTCTTTATAATTTTGGTGTTTTTATTTAAATATACCTAGAATTATTGTGTTTATTTGTGATTCGAGCAAAAATAACAGATAGTTATTTTATATGCAAGGCACCCACCCTTTCACATAAAATAACAAATGACGAACGACAAGATACGATTTTGTGACATACTTACTATAAACAATATAAACACTTGACATTGGCAAAATTGACATTATTGACACATGCCTTTAACATAGAAGAAGAATCAAAATGCGGAAAATCTTAGGGTAATCTATTCAATAAAACGATAAGACAATTTTAACTTGTTCCAAAACTGTCATTTAAATATGTTACTCCAATTTTGACTATTTTGATAAGCAAAATAAAGATCATTCGTAATTTACGAAGTATTAGCTAGGCCGACGAAACAACAGAATCACAAGCTATCCTATGCTTGGGCTAAAACCCTATGTCGTTCTCGGGATCGATCGAGAAGACCCCAAATAGGGTTAGTATTTTATCCTGTTATAAAATATACTAGAGATATTTTTATGACGAGATAACTTAAGAACGCTTAATTAAATTAGATAAAATCAAATTAGGATGAGTTGGTAACAGCAGAATACCAAAGTTTGATTTGACAGTTCTAAACCTAATTTTAGCTAAAATTAGTTAGGTTGGTACCAACAGAATTGAGGCCATTGTACAACATGAACGCACTAAAAATATTTAAACTTTAACATATTATTTCAACACTCGCCGCCGTTCGCCTTTCAATATAAAAGAAAGAATTCATTTTATATCTGAAAATTTAAAAACTAAACAACTAAGGTTTTAAAACAAGTTTATAATTATCACAGGCAGAAAGATCGGATACCACTCAACAACCCTGGCTTATGTGAAGCCACAGTCCGTGTAAGGCAGCACCTACAGTACACCTACGTAATAATTAAAACATAATTATAACCTAAAGATAAATACTTGTTTTGCATCGCATCTGGAGACAGAGGCACTCTTAGATGTAGCCATCTGTACATCATCTGTCTGACTACTTAACGCATATATGGCTAGTTGTCGATTGCGCTGAAATGAACGTAGGTAGGTACCTAGTTTACGACAGTTTGATACATTTAGTTAGATCAAATAGTGCAGTGACTCACCTGAATCAAAGCGCTCGGAGCCTTAGAGACGACATCGGGCACCACATCGTTTGCTTCGAAAGACTTCGCCAAATTCGACATCCCTCTCGCTAGCACCCTAAAATTGACCATAGTGCTGTCGGCTATTAAAAAAACAATCGCCCATCTCAATATTCGGAACATTTTCGGACGATCAGAATACAAAAAGTAGCAAACAATTTATTCAAAAGCACAAGTTAGTTTCGGAGTTGACTATGCTGTGAGGGCGACTGATTGAAAGTGATGGCTCGCGTGTGGTTATATAAGGTCGAGTGACCAGTTTTCATCCATAACAGTGCTAAAGTACAGTTATGAACAGAAGTGTTACGAGTCACAGCGACATTTCGTTGCGATACAGTCGCAAAACTACAGCGATCTTTTTACATGGCAAGAGAAAACATATTAATATATCAGTAGAATAAAAATTACGAGTAATTTATAGGGATGAGGGCGATACAGTCGTAAAACTACAGCGAACATTCTACTTGGCAAGAGTAAACTATTTATTTAATTATTATGTATTAGTGCAGTCTTAATTATTTTTATCCGTGTTTACTTTTGGATATACTTTTTACTTTTGACTTATAATGATATTATCAATAAATAACTATCATGACTATATATTATATAACTATACTGAATAACTATATATTTATAGATATATATATATATATATATATATATCTATTATATGAATATCTAATACCTTTAAACGAGCAATCCTTGTGTATATATATGTGTATACTTATAATCTGAATCTCAGAAACGGCTCCAACGATTTCCATGAAATTTAGTATGCAGCGAGTTTGGGGGGCGATAAATCTATCTAGCTAGGTTTAATTTTTAGAAAACGTCGTTTTATCCGTTTTTTATATCGAGCAAAGCTCGGTCATCCAGGTACTGCTATTAAACACGTAAAATAAATGAGTCGAGAAAAAATACGAGTAATTTACAGGGAATGTATGGAATTACATTTGTAGAACAAAAGCATACGGATTTTGATAAGCCATGATATTACTTACACAGCCAAGATTAATGAGCGATCGAACATCATTACCTACAATCTGTTCTAGACCAAAACTTGTCTACAGAGTTGTACTTATAGTGTATGAGTGGATGTATGTTTTGTTAATAGAAACATCCTTTCACACTAGCCATAACTACATCTCTTTGTTTGACTCCTGTCTGAGCTCCTGCTTCAGTTTTGTATATATGACTACCTCTGTGGCGCAGTGGGCCAAGGCCGGACTGAGAGAGTTGCAGATTCGAGTTCCGCCGCAGGTAAAATTTTTGTATGATCTTGTTATTTACCTCGGGTCTGGGTGTTTCTATGTATGTATTTACGAAACAAAAACAGTATAAGTAAGCAGAACTTGTGTTATGGGTACCACATGATTGATATACTAAAAGTAGTAGCAGCTATAGTAAAAAAAAGTATACACGTATGTATATTACATAATTATACATAGAAACACCAAGACCAGAGACAAATACCTACTGGCAGATCATAAAAACATTTGTCAGCGGGAATCGAACCCGCAACCTTCTGCGTCTCAGCCGAACCTTAGCCCACTGCGCCACAGTGGTCGTCAAAAGACACTGTTAAGTATCAATGCTTTAAAAAAATAAAAATAAATCTAATTCAATTATACCATCCTATTAATCTATCATTTGCTAAAAGATAATAATATATTTATCACATTTCACCTTTACAACGCAAATAAACCTTTTGTTAGTAAGATTAACAGGTATCTTTATGTAATAAATATATAAATGCTTGTAAAAGTAATAGTTATAAATTATAGTATATTATGACTTTGCAGGAAAAGCAAGGGTTTTCATTATCATTCATCGAATATCATTCATAGACCTCTTTATTATGCCACTCTTTCAGCCGGGCGATTATGTAACTCTGATACTATCAAAACATTGATATTAACATCTTTCAGATGCTGTTGATGAATTGGTATTACGGAAGGTTGATGTTTATGCTATCATACGTTTATGAATGGACACTTTCCGTAGACAGGTACGTAATACTCCAAACTATTCATTAAAATAACGCCTATTACTAATCGAAATTGAAAGACATTGATTGTATCAAGAGATCCATAAAGTGGTTCTTCTTCTTCTTTGTTAATGGCATGTGACATAATAATGTCAATTATGCCAGTGTCAAGTGTTTATATTTCTTTATAGTCAATTTGTTTGTTAATAAAGTCTTAGTCGATGGTCAATTGTCAATTCTAAACGTTATCGCGGAATGGCCGTCTAAAATTTTCTTGGGATTCCTCGTCGTTCACTTCACATTGCACCATAATACACATATAACTCAATTGTCTATACTTGTCCTATGCAGTCACAATTTATTTATTAAAATTCCGCTAGGATTACTGAATAAAACATGCAATAAAACGAGTAAAAATATTAAATTATCAGAGCTATGTTACTTCGGTTATATTTCACGGCAGTTTAGCCGTGAAAGAGTAACAAACATGCTCGCAAACTTTAATTAGGTATAATATTAGTAGGATAGTGTTACCACAGTTTTGACCCGTTATTATGTTATTATTATACTTCTTAAAAATACTCATAATAGAGAGCTTTGACAGTTTAGGCAATTTGCTTCTTAGGTTTGGCGAAAATCCTTAGATACACTCTTTCTTAGACCTTTGACAGTTAAGGCATCACACATGTTGAACCTTTTATATTTTAGGCACAATGGGACTTTAGTCATTTTTCTATTTAGGTTTTCTGCAAAATAGTCATTTTACATTTTGGCATTTTACTTCCTAGGCTTCCTTTCTATTTTAGAAATTAGACTTCCTTATCAGGAAGCATTTAATTTAATCTCCTCCTTAATTTAATTTAATCTCCTTACTGCTCATCACTATCCTTCGAGCACACCTACCCTTCTCTCAGACTATGCTTGGTGAAATAGCATTCATTTTAGCTGAGCATCAACAACTAACAATTTAATGTTAATAACACAGTACAGTGTTAATGTTATAGTACATTTGTGTATTTTGTATTAATAACAATGACTTGAAAGAAGTAGCAGGACACAATTGGACAATCACTGCAAAACACAGGGAGACATGGAGCACCATAGAGGAGGCTTTTGTGTGAGATTGTGGACCCCTTTTACTAGAATAAAAAAAAATTACTAACACACATTTGAAATGTACTTATCCAAGAGATGTGGAAATAATAAATAAGATTATATATATATATATATATATATATATATATATATAATAACAAATGGAAATGCACAGCATGGCCAAGAAAATGGTCTATTTTCTCTGTGTTGAGCCCCAAGATAATTTTTGGAATACTAACTATAATATTTTTAAAACATAATATTTATTTTTGTTTAATTCTATATAATTAGTATATCAGTCATGTGGTTCTAAAACACTACAGTCAACAACTCAACAAGCTCTGCTTACTTTGGGGCTAGATGATGCTATGTGAAATGTCCGGCATTAGAAGAGTGGAATCATAATGTTTAACATGCCTTTGACTATCCCCATTAGACATACCCTTAAAGAATTATGTATCTGTGGAGGTGCCTACCGAGCTCGGAGATTATAGTAGAAGTGTTTTTGTTTTAGTAAGCTACAATAACCACTCAAGAACTCTCCAGTATGTATAATGTTAGTGCTTTCAAATGCTTTCACCATGCTTTCAAAGAAAGTTAGGTTTTGATGTAGCATGTAAGTACCTAATGAAGTAATTTGATTAGCTATGTTTTTTTGGAAAACCAGCGACTATGTTAACTACTTAATGTAGTAAGTAGTTAACATAGTCGCATATTCTGTTGCAAAGGCCCTGATTCTGTAGTGTTGCCAAATTAGTTAAAATTTCCTAAAATACGAACAACCTTAATTTGCTTGCATCAAAGTCGAAATTAGAGTAACTTATGTATGTTCACTGATTACTCAGACACCTGAACCAATTTGGAAAATGCTTTTTTTGGTTTCAAAGGGTACCTATACTTCCCAGGTGGTCCCATTTAAATTTTATCGAAATGGGTCAAGCAGTTTTTAAAAATCTACAAAAATGTAAATATTGTATACATCAAAGATATTCAGTGATCCGTCAACATCAAAATACTTTTATAAAAAATCAATGAATTGAGAACCTGTTCCTTTTTTGAAGTTGATTAAAAAGTTACATATCTACATTATTTTATGTTGGTAGTGGCAAAATCTGACCTATCCAATATCTAATTCAAAGTTTGAAACTTGGTGGTCCCATTTAAATTTTATCGAAATGGGTCAAGCAGTTTTTAAAATTCTACAAAAATCTAAATATTGTATACATCAAAGATATTCAGTGATCGGTCAACATCAAAATACTTTTATAAAAAATAATTATAAAAAATCAATGAATTGAGAACCTGTTCCTTTTTTGAAGTTGATTAAAAAGTTACATATCTACATTATTTTATGTTGGTAGTGGTAAAAACTGACCTATCCAATATCTAATTCAAAGTTTGAAACTTAGGTAGTAGGTACAACCTGGTCAAAATATCTATGCACCAAGCGTCAATGACGTCAATCGCCGCACTGGTACGGTTTGAAAACCCGGTTCTCTTGGATTAGGTGTACTTAGGTACCTACATATCAAGTACTTACCTACGTACCTAAGTACTAACCGGCTTTATTGTTGCACCACTATATCTGCCGCTTCTCTATGTATTTGGCTAAAGTATTACATAACTGTTGATAAACGCAGGTAGATACTAAACTAAACTAAACTGATGATAAACTTGTTTTATTTGTACCAAACCAAATCCCGATCGTGAATGGTTCTGGATGAGTTAAAGACAAAACAAAACTATAGCGGTTGACCAAGCCAGGCAGGACATAGCATTGAAAATCATGCATGTACTTACTTGCTTTCCTTGTGAATAAAATTAAGGAATAGGTAACTAATAAAAATAATAATAGTAAGGAAGGCGTGCTAATATTGAAATGGAAAATTAATTTGTTTTTTTTTAGCCTGCTGATAGCACCTTGTTAGACAGTTTTTTGACATTGAATTGACATGACACTGATTTAACGTACGCAAAGCAGCCTTGTCATGTCATGTCACAACCGTGATCAAGGTCGTCAGTCAGTCAGTAAACCTACTGTCAGGATAGTAAGTGCTGCCAATTTTGAGAAATTTTGCCAAAATTTATAAAAACATGCATAAATATATCATGCGCCACGATGATTGTCGGGGATAAACTACAAAAGCAATTTTTTATGAAATTTAGTCAAACCTAATAGATAGCATAGTTTTTATCTCGATTATTGACCTCAATATTCTTTTATTGCAAACTAAATCTTTTCCTACAATAAGTTTCCTATGTTTCTAACAGATGGCAGTGTAAGTTAACTTCAGTGGCCGGCAATTTACGTCCGTTTTATATTCTGTACAGAAAGTTTTTTTTTATAAGATCCATAATTCAAAAGCTCAACTGTTTTACATCATAATATAATTTTAACAACCCTGCTTACGACTTAGTCCTCGTGACTTAGGCATGAAGTGCCATTGCCATTGATAAAAAAATCATATTTTTATAGTAACTATCTAAACTTATTTATTTATAAATCTGGTAGAACACAATGTTTATAAATAAATGTTTGTAACATTTTATGAAAAATATTTAAAGAACATTTATACAGTGTGGTGTAGGTGTAAAATATTGTAAAATATTCGTTTTTTTATGTTCTAAACATAAAAAACTAATATTTTACATACTTATCTGAAGGTCAGGCACAGATATATGAAAAAACTGTCAAAACACCGGCTTGTTTTGTTTGTTGGCTAGTTAGCGGCACACAAAGAGTACATTTTGATATTTTGGAATCATTCGGCCAGCATTCTGCGTGACATTCACAATTGACAGTCAGACATTAGGAAGATTATAGATTAGGTTTTACTGGAAGTTTTATCCTAAGTTCACAATATTCCAACAGTAATAAAGTAATCTAGCTGATATCCTTTTCTTGCGCTGGACAAAACATACGTCAGAATTAGCTTGTGCCACAGTTTCTTTTTCCAAGGTGTTAATTTGATCTGCAGTCATATTAAGAGCTAAATGAAAAAAAATTGCATCCCGGGAGTGCACACAGAAGTGAAAACTTATTTTGGCGCGTTAGAGTTTAGTAATAAATCACTTCAAAATCAGTAATTATGGCGACTGCGAATCAAATACTGAACGAACACAGATGATGCAATATTTTTTGTTCAAAATGTAGATAATATAATCAAAGAACCTAACTCAGTAAACTTCTCCATACAAAAGTAGACTGTAAACATGTGAATTAAGATTTATAATCTAATGGGGCGAGCGCGGCAGCTGGCTGCGTCTATATCAAAGAACCTAACTCAGTAAACTTCTCCATAAAAAAGTAGACTGTAAACATGTGAATTAAGGTTTATAATCAAATAGTGCGAGCGTGGCAGCCGGCTGCGTCTCGCCCCAGACGGTAACGGTGTCGCGAATCCAGAGGTTTTACCTCATCTAAAAATATGCGTACCGCGCTAAAAAAAGTTTTCACTTCAATCATTTTTCTTTTTTTCAAAAACCTTTGCCCCATCAGGGTTCCTCAGTTAGATCACCGTAGTGTCGGTCTGCTATTTTAAAGCGCTTAGTCCTTTTAACACCGCGCGTTTTATCCGTGGCACTTCTCTTTCGTTGTGCTTCATTTTTTTTTTATGTATATATTTATACACAGATAAATGTGTAACTAACTTCAGGGCATACAGTGTTTTGCACTTTACGCAGAAAACTATAGTCTATTGTTTCTAATATCCAGCAGACGAGAAACACCTTGGTTCGTAAATGCCTCTACGTGTAAAATTTACTCTTTTTCCTGCAAGGAATTTAGCAACAATTGCATTAAATTGTTCAGCACGATTGTTAGTTTCTTTTAATTAGAAGCAAACTTTCAGTATTTTGAAGGAGCCACCCAAGGTTTTCATAGATATCATTCCACATGCCGCTAGATTTAAGCTGAGGGACAAAATTTTCTTCACATTTTTTTTGCAATAATAGTCTTTGCAACTATCGTGCAAACCGAACACGTGGCATGGCCCATTTCGTAGATCTTCTTTTAGAATTTTAAATTTATCTTCTGTTGAGACATCGACTGCTCTTGCGTGTGCAACTGCTCCAGTAACCGCATTATATATACATGCGTCGGACTTTATCTAAAAGAACTTTGCGATGACTTACTGGTACAAATCCAATTTAGTTTTCAGTTTTTTTTCCAATCTTCCGTAGTTTATTTGAATAATTTCACAGTAAATGATTACTACACTCAATTTTTCTTAGATGGATATCAGCACCAAATACCATAGCGTCCTTATGTGCGTTTGTATCTTATACCATGGATTTCCATGCTGGCTTTCAATCCATCAACTATTACAATCCTGGTACTTCTACAGAAATGGAAACATCGGCTATGTTTCCATTTCGGTAGAAATAACAGACACATTTTTTAAATAATTAGGTGTTGGGATTGTTTTTTTTTTATTTTGGGCTAAAGCGCAAGCGCAGCAGTAATGTTGAATGTGCATTGTTTCGCATTCCGCAACAGACTAGCTGCCGCGTGGGAAACTCCAAGTCAGTGGCGGGGGCGCACCCCGCGCTGGGTACAATTATTTGAGTGAAATGCACGATGAGTTCTACACAAAACGACCGCGTAAAAAATGATAAACAGACTTTTAACAGAAGGGTTCTCATTCAAAAATATTAGAACCACGAATATAAGAAACACTGTATAATGTTTCCTATCTAATTTTCACCCACGTTAAATCTTATAAATTTATGTGTCTGTCTCGTTTTACTGTCACTTTTTCGTTTCATCGACATTCAAATCGATGATAAAGAAGTTTTCACTTCAAAAGTAAGCGAATAGGGAAAGATGTGAAGTTATTTATATTAAAAAAACTGTTTAGTTTTATACCGTTTTATTAAGTATTTATACACTTAATGTTTTATTGCAATAATGAAAAAACTGGACACACAGCGTTAAAAAAATATTTTTACTTATCTAGGGTTTTTGTTTGGTATATAAGTTGGTTTAAATAAATGAGCCCATCATGGTCTATCCTATTATTATATAGGTACTAAGTAGCTGTGTAACATTATGTAACAATGTGTAACATGTTCCCGTGGAACATACGTAGACGCTTAAAAAACTTCAGAATAGCACGGTTTAAACGCGGATTAGTTAGCTAGTGCGTACTAGGCCTTAGATCTTTATAAATATACCTCAGCAACTGAACTGAGGTGTCTAACATGCCTCCAGATATAGTCCAGGCTTATTTAATAATTTTGTATGGAATAGTTTGAGATATTTCTAAACCAGGCTATTCAAAAATGACCATAAAAAACACTAATGCTGTCCTAACCCTGGTTCATAATAACTAATGTCACGATAAATCTGCATTAATTGAAAGATGATCTACAAAAATAAAGGGTACAGTATACTTAGATCAAACCGACTCACTATAAGATCCCACTGATATAGTAAAACACGTTTAATTATGTTTAACCGCCGAGTTGCCCGTAAAGAATGGGCACGTAGTCGTCATACTGCGCCTGGTAGAATAAAAAAGACCTTGTGAGATAAGTCAAAAGATACTTTATTCAATACAATCACAAGGATCACTTTGAAACATCTTACATACTAGGTGGATTTAGGTGCCAATTCATCCTAACCCAAGCCCGAGAAGAATTGGCAAGAAACTCGTCCTGGTCCTAGCGCTCTTTATATGATCCATCTTATAACTACCTTAACTACGAAATACTAATACAAAAGAGTTTATAGATTTCAAGTGTCCGACACACTTGAAATCTATAAACTGTCTGACGGCAGAGCGACATGAGGCCATGCATTCTTATCAATAATATAGTCATCTATATTATAATAAGCTTTCTTCAAAAGACTACCTTTACGGTTGTCTGGTAGAAATCGTAACCACGATAATACCGCCCGTTGCAGGACACTATTAATTAATTTATGTATATGCACTAAGGCTTAAATTTCATATTTCTTTTGTAGTGTTCTCAATAAAGTTTTATTATTATTATTATTACCTTTTATGTATGCTTTAAATTTCTTAATAGGTAGTTTAGTAGCATTTTCAGGATGCTTATTATAGAAGCGCACCGTGTTCCCCATAAAGAATATATTTACTTTTTCTAGTCGAAACATGGGGATGTATAATTTATGTCTTTTCCTAGTGTTGATTCTATGAAGGTCACTATTTTGCTGAATCCCATCTCTATTTCTATGTGTGTACCTATAACAAATTTTCATATATATATTGTGAAACTATTGTGAGAATATTAATTTCTTTGAATATTTCTCTGAAACATTCTCGTGGTTTCATTTTATAAATGGCATGTATTGCCCTTTTTTTAATTACAAATATTTTACAAATATCAGCTGCTTTCCCCCAGAGAATGATGCTGTATGACATAACACTATGGAAGTAACTGAAATAAACTAGTCTAGCTGTAGCTTCATCAGTAAGTCACCGTATCGCACGAACTGCATATGCAGCGGAACTAAGCCTGCCAGCAAGTGTTTCAATTTGTGGTCCCCACTGTAGTTTTGCATCAATATTAAAACCTAGGAAGATCGTGGAATCTACAAGATTGCCTCTCCACTCATTTCAATGTTGGTCGGGCTATGAATAACATTTGCAAAGTGAATTTGATACATTTAGTTATTTTTTAATTAAGCAAAAGATTATTTACAGTGAACCGGTTAAGAACTATCGTTATTATATAACCCCTATATCAATAATTGATCCTGAAGACCTCTCACCACCTACGTCTACTTTCTGGACTCTATTGGATAGATAAGGCGAATGACTGTATGAGGTCATTCGCCCGGTTTTTAATGCCATAATATTTTAAATTTGTGATTCGTGTTAAATGACTCACACAGTCAAAGGCCTTAGATAGATCGCAGAATACCTCAACTGCATCCTGTGACTTCTCCGAGGCCTCAAATATATGCTTTAAGAGCGCTATACCTGCATCAGCTGTTGATCGACCTTTAGTCAATCCGTGTTGATTACTATGTAGCAGGCCAAAACATTAAACAGATGGACAAATATTTAGTACAATTCCGCTAATCTATTCATAAAGAGTTACCTCCAAAAGAAATTCGACACGTGTTTCGCCTCTCCACGAGGCATCCTCAGGAACACTTGACTCACTCCGCACCCCGACGAAAAAACACTCTGCTCTGCAGACTTGTTGCTTCGACCAACGTCAGAATAAGACTGGGCCATTCGCGCTCCAACTTTACTATTTATACACTTAGTCAGACCGGACTGCCACGCCACCCGTATGAATCAGCGCCAGCTGTTGTAAACAAACGTAATAGCGGTGATCTTGGAAAACTTGTATTTAATTCGTTCAACAGTGTAAAATCTAATGAATTATGTCTTGTTATATTTAAGTTTCTAGTACAGACATTCTCAAACCTTTTTCGCATGTATGTAAAATTTCAAAAGTATTATTATTACTCAATGAATGTCCTGAATCTATCAAATGTTTGGCAAAATGAGATCTTTCTGGACAATTATTTCTATAAGCTGCGATATGTTCTTTGTACCTAGTTTCAAAATTACGACCGGTTTGACCGACATAAACACCATTACATTCATCGCAAGTTAATTTATAAACCCCTGATTTTTTCATGGTTCTCTAATCTGTCTTTTCCATTACAAATCCGTTTTAAAGTGTTGTTGGTTTTAAAGGCCACTCTTACCTTGTTTCTCAAAAAAGTGTTTGAAATCCTATCACTAATGGATCCCATGTAGGTCAGGCTACCTAAATATCTTTCTGGTCTATCAGGACGCACTGGGTACAAAAGAGAACGAACAATACTAGAACGTTTGCTCCTAATTAGACTGTCGACTATATTTCTTTTGTAGCCGTTACTCTCAGCTATGTGATAAAGTATGGTAAGCTCTGTATTATAATTCTCTTGAGAAAGTGGTACTGTCATCAATCTATGAACAAAACTACGGCAAGCTGCCAGTTTATGTTGACGAGGGTGACAAGACGTCTCCGGAATAGTAACGTCTGTATACGTAGGTTTCCTATAAATTTTGAAATCATGTTTCTTGCAAGAAGTTTCTCGCTGTTACAAGAATGGTTCTTGTAACAGTTAAATCCAAAAAGTTGAGGGAACTATCAACTTCTACTTCTAATTTGAAATTAATTTTGGGATGTAATCTATTAATTTTATTAACAAACATATCGATTTGTCGAAGAGTACCGTTCCAGCACATAATAATGTCATCGACATACCTGTAATAATATAAGATATTAGGTTGACCTATAATAAATTTATTTTCAAAATAGTCCATGAAAATATCAGCCATGAGTGGACTTAGTGGAGATCCCATAGCTAAACCTTCTTTCTGCTTATAGTATTGGTTGTTGAATCGAAAGTAATTCTGTTCCATACAGACTTTGGCTAAAGATATCAATTCATAAACCGTTGGAGTCCTTAGCAGTAGATTCGGAAATGGCAATTAACGTAGCATATAAATGCTGTAACTATTATATATATTAGTGGTCTTCTCTAACTATTATAAGAGCTAATTGTATCACATATGTTCAAGCAAATAAATAATATTTCATATTTCATTTCATTTCTGTGAGCTGTAGACCTCGCGAACATTTTCGAAATGACTGAAATACAACTTTTTTTACGTTTTAAACACCCATATTTTTTCAAATGGCGGAGCATTTGAAAAAATTTCAAAAACTGAATCCACAAAAGAAGTCTATATATTTATAGAACCTGCTCACGAAATTTCACGAGAATCGGTTGAGAAATGCGACCTGTGGTGAACATCCGGATAGACGCCGGACGCCGTTCAGACAGACATACGAAAGCATTTTTTGCCTAAGCTGAAACGGAGACACTCTCTCGCGCTCGCGCTTCGCGGTCAATAACAGCATGATTTGAAACTCCATACTAAATTCTTTTATTTTGCTAATTAGATGGTTTTGAATTGGTTTTGGGACCCTACTAGTCATTCTCACCCTTACTGACTTCGGAAGCCTTCGCCTACGCTCTTCGCTCGGTCACATGAGCTTGGTTAACTTATTTATATGAAATGTGTCTCGAATGTCTCGAATGTGGGTACGAGTATTGTATACCACGTTTACCGCTATAGCCACTTTTGGGTAGTTACCCAAAACCTAGACTCAAATCTTTTGTACATCAAGGTTTGATCCTGCCCTACTAGCTTATACGAGCTGATTTCGTAACCCAGTTGTTTTTCCAGGTGAAATATCCCAGCGGTGTGGAAGTGAAGGAAGGCAATGAACTGACTCCCACGCAAGTAAAGGATATCCCCACAGTATCCTGGAATGCTGAGCCCAACAAGTTCTACACATTGGCTATGACTGGTAATCTTTTCACGCTGTGCTTTTTAATCTCCGACGCAAGCAGGAGTGTCTATTTAAGAGAGCAGTTTTGACTAGTCAGTCACATATCAAACTACCCTCGTATCTGTGTATATGATATGTGTCTAGTAGCATCGTAACTCCCAAACAGATGATAGATAGATAGATAAACTCTTTATTGTTGGGAGATAACAATACGAAACACAATTAGCAATAAAGTTGTACAATGGGCGGCCTTATCGCTAAAAGCTATCTCTTCCAGGCAACCTTTAGATGGACGGGATAGACACAAAATAAAAATACGGCGGTGTACAAAAAGTTACGTAACACATCTACTAATCCAGTAAAAAAACGTGTGCGTCTCGAGACGCCCGACAGAAGTTATAACTTAAACTAGCGCTGTGGGTTAGAGTGAGAGAGGAGGAGCCTGCCTACCGCTGCCGTATGCGTAAAAGAAAGGGAAGCCAGACAGACTGGCGCCTTAACGCGTTACGTAACGAAGCGGTTTACCCTCCCATAAGAAGTTATCACTTCAATATAAAATATTATAATGATAATAATTAAACTTACAAAACAAAAATTACACAAAGAAAGAAAACATACATACTTAACAACAAACAACTTTCTACAGTGAGCTAGGAACCAGTTAGCAGTTTCCAGATAAACGTTAGATATGGATTTTGACAATAAATATATGAAATGATATAGATGAGCGAATTGACCTGACCTTACCTGTAGTAAGGATGAACCGATTTTGTTAATTTTTTTTATTGAAGGTGACTGGATAGATATTGTTCTTAGCTATGATTCAAGAAAATCTGTTCAGCCATTTAATCATCAGTTTTTTTCTCATTGATGAAGTGTGAGCAAGTTCACAGGTCTGATCGATTTGAAATTCGGTATCATATTTCTTCAATGTTTCTAAAATATTGCAAGGACATGGTAATCTTGACTTGATGCTGCAGTATTACCTGAAATCTGCAGGATATCCTCACGCAGGAAAAGTATCGTGCTTAGAATTGTCTCGAAAATAAGAAGGCTAATTAATTTCCCTAAACATTGTGTATGCTTATCTTATCACCTACGATTTTTTGCAGGAGATAAATCAAATACAAAAAAATGCGCGAGCTTCGTGGAACACTCGGTTCGAACGAAGTTCCTGTCGTAGTATATTATTATTGATAAACGTATTATATTATTGATTAACAAATACAAATGAATGAATTACTAGCGTCTGAGAGCAGTTAAATGAAACGCAGTAATAACTAATGAGTTGAAGGAATGGTTGGAAATTTCGTGATTAATATATTCCTTCGAGTTGTGAAAATAAACATTTTATTGTACATCATAGAATAGAATAGAATATAATTATTCATCTAATAAATTAATTCGTGTCACCCTATGGGTAACCGTCTACCTACACTAAAGAAGGGGTCGCGACGGAAATTCGTGACGGAAAAATCTTACACTTTTTTTCGCCTAGCCCCCATCCGCCAAGTCCGTTCCGTGCGATAAGGAACTTCGTTCCAATAAACATTCAGTACCTACCTACTACCTACCTATTAACTGCTGAACAATTCGTCAAGATTCTACGGGCTCTTATCGCGAATGGTCGTACCTTCCGCGATAAGAGCCCTAAACCAAAACAGGTTTAAATGTTGTATATTTTAATTTCACATGCCACAACTGATATTTTTTTATAATAATTCACACTAACTTGCACACCTGTAGTTGATATGGGAATCCGACCGTGAACAAAATGTTCTAGAAAATAAGTAGGTAATTTATAAATTATATGATCAAAACACCCATTACTCAAACAGAATTCCATGGCATATTTTCTCAAACACCATGCACTTTGAAGCCTTGTTAGTTGCATGACTGTTATTATTACGGTGTTCCATGACAGTTGTTTATCAACAAAGATCCGGTGTGTAGCGATCCTATGGAAATGGAAGGTTACCTTAATTATCGCAAATTACAATAACAGTGCTGTATCAGATTGTTTTGACGGAGAGCAAAGATTACCAATCTTTGCTCAATGATATTACAGAGTAAATTATGTTACTACCGCGCCCGAGTTGAAGATTCATTAAAGACCCAATTGACCACTCTTGCTCTCAGTTCACGAAAAGGGATAGCAATTTCATTAAATCACGCGTATGATAAGGATGGCGGCATAGATTAAAAAATCAGATGCGACGTCGTCGTAGGTATTGATTTTAACCGGACGAATTATAGCACCAACACAGTATTAGTTTATATGATTTATTTTTTATTTATTTATGATTATTTTATAATGTCTTATTAAGTTGAATCTACTGAGAATTGATAGTATTGAGGTGAATTGTAAACTCGGAGCGCGTATGTAAGGCGGGACATGATTGTAGGGTTGCAGCTGCATAATATAAACAATTTTTTTTAGTAACATGATTGTTCTACGAGCAACAGGACTAGAAGGTCGAACGTTTGTTCGTATGCTTACTTGACTACTGAAATACCTAACAATTTTTCACTATTTTTTTATGATATATGATATTATGTGGCACTTACCTATGTGTAAAACCACATGTGTAAAAAGTGGACATTTATAAATACCTTAACTCCTAATACCTGTTTTAATTCTATTTGTTATTTACCTACTTTTCTTCTTTACCAATGTACGTTCTGTTCGATAAAAAATCATAATCTGTGTATCCACGGCGACAATCGAAGCACAATTGGTTACAGATAGCTCTCTCTTACTCTAGTGTTTTCCGTATCAGTCGATGGTTCATTAGTGAAACAAGTGAACATGATTGTAGTTTGTACTTTGTCTATTTATCTATATGCAACTGCGACTATTTTCAAACGCAATTTACTAGGAACGTAACATATCAATACTGTGTAATATCACTGTTGGTACTTGTGTCCCCGAGCATTGAAACCATGTCATAGCCACTATACACTTTCTTACTATTACTTTCTATTCCATTGTTTACATTTTTTATCATTTTTCATGGATTCATTTCATTTATTTATTCATTTGTTTCATTCTATTCCATTTTATGCACATAGAAACAACGGTTCAAAAGTTATGCTCGAATAAACTTTAGCACAAAATGAATAAATATCCAAAGACAAAATCCGACAAGAACGTTTAACTATAATCCATTTGACGGGGCAAGACGGGATAGCGTCCCGTTATGCCCCGATTGTTTTGTCCCGTCAACATGATTTTCTTATAAGTACAATCAAGCATTTCTTACCTACACCAGCGAAGGTTGTAAACGGTGTCAATATGAAAATATACCTAATACTCCACATGCATTTGATTAAAAATACATCAAAGACTTGCTTACTTACATAGATGATTTTACCAAAATATCGGAAAAATAGGTACAAATTTAGTTTTTTTGCTCAAAGTTCCGTCAAAACAAGTAGCAAAACTTTCGCGCGACCAAATTCGTACGAATAGCGCTTACGGTTTCATTCGCGAGTACGCGACACGCAAAACACCGGGGCAAAACGAGGTTCGGGGCAAGATGGGACTTGCCCCGAACCTCGTTTTGTCCTATTATTGTATTATTTTCATTACACCATATTTAGCTATGTTGATTTCTATCCATCCCAAGGTTGTCTGTCTGGATAAGACCGCCCAGTGTACTATCGAGTAGCTAAACAGTTTCTTATAACAGTCTAATGTATTTATGGTTTGCAATAAAGTATTTTCTATTCTATGATTACTCTGTATGTTTTTCGCAATAAAGTTGTCTTAAAGCTAAATGTTATATTAGATCCCAATGCGCCATCCCGCAAAGAGCCTACGTTCCGCGAGTGGCATCATTGGCTGATCGGCAACATTCCCGGCGGCAACGTTGCGGATGGTGAGACTCTCTCTGCATACGTTGAATCTGGACCTCCGCCTGACACCGGTCTGCATCGCTACGTGTTCCTCGTCTACCAGCAATCTGGGAAACTCACATTCGACGAGCAACGATTGACTAACACGTGAGTTATTATCAGCCGATCGATGAACTAACTCTGATTCTATTAAAACATACTGCTAACGACTTCTGTGGCACAGTGGACCGAGGCCTGACTGAGACGCAGAAGGTTGCGGGTTCGATTCCCGCCGCGAGAAATGTTTGTATGATCTGTAAGTATTTGTCTTTGTTCTGGGTGTTTCTATGTATAATATGTACATATGTATTTAAAGAAAAAAAAGGTATATACCTAAGTAGTATATCTATCAGTGATGTGGTACCCATAACACAAGCTCTGCTTACTTTGGGGCTAGACGACGCTGTGTGAAATGTCCGGCATTATATTGTTCATTCGAATTCACAATTGAATTTTACGATCATTTCAATGTTTCATATCAAAATCAGTTTGCCGAGTAGATGTACAGAATAGGTTAATAATTCGTTGGTTGTGCCAATTTTTCTTTGACAGTATAAGATCATTACCTAACCGCTCAAAGCACCATGTTTACTATATTTAACATTTTTGTAGGTCGCTCGATTCACCATGTTTACTTAAGAGCGGCTAATTGGTCAGTGAGCTAACGAAGAATTACCACAGTGACTAATTAATTGTGTTGTGGCCTCGTGAGTGTAGATTCACCGACTCTACAGTGTCTTTAAATCTCCAGTTATCTTAAGTCTCCAAATTGCAATATTTTTATCAATCAGCCAGGTGAATAAAATAGAATAACAGACGGTTGATATTGATCATACGACACATGCTGTCGTATGATTAGAAAACCAGTTACAATCAAAGTGATTGTAATTATGCCTATTGCTAATCGAAACTGATAAACATTAAATAGAATAGGAATAGAATATAATAATGGTTTATTTGACACACAACACTGTAATAATGCCTATTGCTAATCGAAACTGATAAACATTGAATAGAATAGGAATAGAATATAATAATGGTTTATTTGACACAACACGAAAAAGGTTACAGACATAGAGAAACAAATAGGTAAAGGATTAGAGTAGATAGGCCAAATTACACATGATAAGAGATGAAATTTTTCGCTTGTGGTGACAAACAGGTCTAGTCTCAGCTTTAGTGCCACTCCTATTGGAGACAGCGCTGGTTTTCAGACTTGGCCTTTCAGGGTGACATCACGGGCGGGACATTTATACATAAATATACAACAATACACCTCTGTGGCGCAGTGGGCGAAAGCCTGCCTAAGACGCAGAAGGTTGCGGGTTCGATTCCCGCCGCGGGACAAATGTTTGTATGATCTGCAACTATTTGTCTCGGGTCTGGGTGTTTCTATGTATAATATGTATGTATTTACAAAAAAAAAAGGGAAGTAGATATATAAGTAGTATATCAGTCATGTGGTACTCATAACACAAGCTCTGCTGTGGTGAAATGTCCGGCATTATTTATTATTTATTTATTTAATACAAACAGTTAAAAAAAGTTCAAGTAACAAACATTAAATAAAAGAGGTACTTATTTAGTAGAATACGAATTACATACAAGCACACAATAATACAATGGCAATGTTTTTAAGGTGACAATGACAGGTGACAGATTTGAAAAAATGGATTGATAGAGTTGAATTGTATAAAAAATTAACATAGGTACTACATATATAAACTAATTTATTTCATAAACATACTAGTTTCATATTATCATAATAGCTTTATGCACTTCCAAGAGTTTATCATGGAAAATAAGCATTGGTTGTATCATGAAATCCTTTAATACGAACTATTACCTATTCTGTGGCTATACTAAGGGAGCTGTCAGGCGTGTCAGTTTGCCTTTGCAATAGGTGAACCTGGACTTCAAATTGGATTATTTTTGGCCGTCTTGCGAAGCAAACATTTCGATTTTATATTGTATTTATTTCGCTAGTTACTTCGGGTTATTTGTTTATTTTTTATTTGTTTATTAGTTTATTTGTTATTTTAGGTGATTCTATTTTAATAGAGCTAGTTACTCTTGGAAGTGCATAAAGCTATTTTGATATTATGAAACTAGTATGTTTATGAAATAAATTAGTTTATATATGTAGTACCTATGTTAATTTTTTATACAATTCAACTCTATCAATCCATTTTTTCAAATCTGTCACCTGTCATTGTCACCTTAAAAACATTGCCATTGTATCATTGTGTGCTAGTTATTGTGAATACACGGAAACACGGGTGTGAATATTTCGAATAAAAGTGTCTTTGAGATTCGAACAAAAATAAACCGTATAATTATTTTGTATGAAAGACACCATTTTATATAAAACTAGCTGACCCGGCCACGCGTTGCTGTAGCTCAGTAGTTCTAATTTGTTGAACCAATATACGCTAACCTCTAAAATTATCAATGTTTTTCTCTACTATATTATGCATATATTATACATATAATAAACCCTCCTCTTGAATCACTATTAAAATAAAAGCGCATCCGTTGCGTAATTTTAAAGATCTAAGTATACATAGGGACAGACAGACAGCGGGAAGCGACTTTGTTTTATACTATGTAGTTATAGCAAATGACGAACGACAAGATACGACTTTGTGACATCATATTATAAACAAACACTTGACACTGGTTAAATTGACATAATTATGACACATGCCATTAACGGAGAAGCAGAAGGACTTTAAATACGGTTTCTTCGTCTGTCATTTCATGGAGCAACATGGCTCTGCTAATTTAATATTTTTTACCCGTTTTATTGCATGTTTTATTCAGTAATCTTGGCGGAATTTTAATGAATAAATTGTGGCTGCGGGACGGGTATGGATAATTGGATTGCATGTGTATTGTGGTGCAGTGTGATTTGAACGTCGAGGAGTCCCAAGAAAATTTTAGACGCCATTCCGCGTGTCGTCTAGAATTGACAACTGACCATCGACTAAGACTTATAACAAACAAACTGGCTATAAACAATAAACACTTGACATTGGCAGAATTGACATTAGTATGTCACAGGCCATTAACGAAGAAAAGAAGAAGAAGACTTTAAATACACTGAAGGATGGTAGATAATGTTGAGATCTTTAATATAGTCGCCTAACTAGCTACCCGCCTATCTAGCTAATTATTTGCGGGCGTAGCTTAGAGGCACTATCATCACCTTGCTCACATGTTTTTTTTCTTAACTTTCGAAGCAACATAGGAGTGTTATAAGTTTAATTTGTATCTGTATATATATATGTATATGTATGCGTCTGTGGCATTGTGACTCCAAAGCGGATGACCCGTTTTTGATTTATTTTTTTTGTTTCAACGGTGACTTGAACGAAAGTGTTTTTAGCAATGATTCAAGAAAATGTGTCAAGCTATTTGAAGATCATTATTTATATATTTCGTTAAACCGATTCAAAATTTGAAAATCGTTTATCTAGGCACCTTGCTATCCGTCAATCAAACAACTTTGTTGCATTAATATCTCACAAGATCTTTTTTATTCCAGTTCTGGAGCGAACCGTGGAAAGTTCTCGATCTCCGCTTTCGCCAAGAAGCACAACCTCGGCGATCCTATTGCTGGTAATTTCTACCAGGCGCAGTATGACGACTACGTGCCCATTCTTTACAAGCAACTCGGCGAATAAACATAATAAAACGTGTTTTACTTTTGGTATATCAGTGGGATCTTATAGTGAGTCGGTTTGATCTATACTGTACCCTTTATTTTTGTAGATCAATCATTAATGCAGATTTATCGTGACATTAGTTATTTAGAACCAGTGTTAGGACAGCATTAGTGTTTTTATAGTCATTTTTGGATAGCCCGGCTTAGAAATATCTCAAAATATTCCACACAAAATAAAAGCCTGGACTATACCTGGAGGCATGTTAGACACCTCAGTTCAGTTGCTGAGGTATATTTATGAAGATCTAAGGGCTAGTACGCACAAGTTAACTAATCGTGGTTTAAACCGTGCTATTCTGAAGTTTTTTAAGCGTCTACGTATGTTCCACGGGAACATGTTACACAGCTACTTAGTACATATATGATAATAGGATAGACCATGATGGGCTCATTTATATAAACCAACTTATATACCAAACAAAAACCTAGATAAGTAAGAATATTCCTTTAACGCGGTGTGTCCAGTTTGTTATAAAACATTAAGTGTATAAATACTTAATAAAACGGTATAAAACTAAACAGTTTTTTTTTATAATAATAACTTCAAACCTTTCCCTATTCCCTTACTATTGAAGTGAAAACTTCTTTAGCATCGTTGTGATTTGAAAGCCGATGAAACGAAAAAGCGACAGTAAAAAGAGATTGAAACATAAATTCATATGATTTAACGTGGGAGAAATTGAGATAGGAAGCAATATACAGTTTATTATATTCGTGGTTCTAATATTTTTGAAGGTTTGTTTGTTTATAGTCAATTTGTCGATGGTCAATTATCAATTCTAAACGTCACGCGGAATGGCTGTCTAAAATTTTCTTGAGATTCCTCGTTGTTCAAATCACATTGCGCCATAATACACAGTTAATTAAACTGTTCATATTTGTCCCATGTAGTCACAACTTATTCATTAAAAAAGATTACTGAATAAAACATGCAATTAAACGAGTAACAAATATTAAATTAACAGAGCTATATTATTTCATGAAATGACAAACGAAGAATCTTTTTTATTCAAATGTATATTCTTCTTCTTCTTCTTCTTCTTTGTTAATGGCCTGTGACATACTAATGTAAATTTTGCCAATATCAAGTGATTATTGTTTATACTCTGTTTGTCATTAGTCTTATTCGATGTTATTAGTTATTAGTCTTAGTCGATGGTCAATTGTAAATTCTAAACGTCACGCGGAATGGCGTCTAGAATTTTCTTGGGATTCCTTATCGTTCAATCACATTGCACCACAATACACATAGAATCCAATTATCCATACCCGTCCCGCAGCCACAATTTATTCATTAAAATTCCGCCAAGATTACTGAATAAAAAATGCAATCAACCGGGTAAAAATAGCTAATAGAGCTAATTTTGCTCCATGAAATGACATACGAAGAATTCAAATTTCTATTTAGTCCATTAAAATGTTACATTTTTTAGGCCTTAGTGTGCATTTGTCAGAGGACGCAATTTTATTTTTTTAATGTGTAGGGGGGGTCAGTAGAAGCTTAAGTTCAAGTTTGTGGGGTCGGCACCCTTGTCCCCCGGCCGCCATCTTGGAAAAGGGGGTGCAAAGGGTTTTCGCGCTGTATCTCGTAAACTAGTTACCTTACAGAAAATTTAATCAAACATAAAATGTAGCAAATTAAATTTCCTACAATTTTATTTCTATTACTTTTTATCGTCAAGTGACCAACAAAAAAGTTATAAACAAAAATAAATGAAAATTTTGTTTGTTTGTTCTAGGTTTTACAGCGCTCCAAACTTAAACGGATTCTCGAATGCTCATAGGGATGCAATAAAAACTAAAAATTAGGCTTACTTTTCTATCTATATTTTTTTTATTCATACAATTTATTATGATCTTAACATTCCTATGCTATTATTGAACTATGTTTGACCCTTTTACCCACCACCTATGAGGTATAACATGGGCAAAGTCAAATTTATAAAAATTTAATGCATTTTTTAATGCATTTTTTGTCACTGTCTTAGCAAATCGTTTGTATCGCAGAGTGTCTAGAGTATCGTCTTTATTTCCGCCATATAAAAAGACGAAAAAACGTTCGCCAACAACACTGAGTAACGATGACTCGACTTTCTCACTCATAAATAATTTAGTTCCACTTGCTAACTCTGGATGCTTCTGCAAAATTTTTATAAATTTGACTTTGCCCATGTTATACCTCATAGGTGGTGGGTAAAAGGGTCAAACATAGTTCAATAATAGCATAGGAATGTTAAGATCATAATAAATTGTATGAATAAAAAAAATATAGATAGAAAAGTAAGCCTAATTTTTAGTTTTTATTGCATCCCTATGAGCATTCGAGAATCCGTTTAAGTTTGGAGCGCTGTAAAACCTAGAACAAACAAACAAAATTTTCATTTATTTTTGTTTATAACTTTTTTGTTGGTCACTTGACGATAAAAAGTAATAGAAATAAAATTGTAGGAAATTTAATTTGCTACATTTTATGTTTGATTAAATTTTCTGTAAGGTAACTAGTTTACGAGATACAGCGCGAAAACCCTTTGCACCCCCTTTTCCAAGATGGCGGCCGGGGGACAAGGGTGCCGACCCCACAAACTTGAACTTAAGCTTCTACTGACCCCCCCTACACATTAAAAAAATAAAATTGCGTCCTCTGACAAATGCATACCCAAATGTAACTTTTCAATGGACTAATTCAAATTTAGGTTCAATTATTTGACCAGCATGTTATGTCAATGTCAACGTCAGCTGTCTTGTCTTTGGCTGTTTGCGCATTTGGATGGATGCCATTTCTATAAAAAAAAGTGGAAAAAAAAGAAAGAGGAGAACGATATTGCATACTCTTTGAAGAGAACAGCAGAACAGAATGTCGTGATCGTGAATTGCCGTAGAGTAGAGGGTGGAGAGGAGAGGTGGTGGCATTCATGCATTGTGTTCATTTGTATTAGCTTGGATTCATGAAAAATGGCCTGTGTGCAAAGGCCATTTTTCATTTATGTTATGGTCGTTATGTTATGGTCATTATAGTTGTGCGATTGTCCAGTAAAAGTCCTGATGAAATACGAAACTCCTTAGTGTTTTATTGGATCACCGAATCTGGAGTAGGTAGTTCAACCTATGCAAATGTCGAGTCAAGGACATATTTATACTAGGTTGCACAGACTGGTCGATAATTTTTAGAAAGAGATTTTATACCTTTTTATGAAACGGCATGTAGGTAGGCCTACTACTACAGGGAAGTAGGACCTTTGTCTATACAATTATTAATGTGCATAATAAGCATATAAAATTATGTAATGACGATGTGATTATGTAATAGGTAATGAAAAATAAAACTAAAAAATATTTCTTAGACAATTCTTGACTAAAACAGCCTTGGAATTTAGAAATATGTACAAAAAAATTAAAACTTCAAAAAACTAAAAACGTTAAAAATAAATATTTTATAAAACGCAAATTATTATAATAGGTAGCTCCTTAATGATATCCAAAATTGACTGGTTCCATCTCCCTCAGGTGATCTTCGACGGCAAATGTATTCAACTGAGTGACTCGGTAAAAAACTTAGGCGTACACATAAACAAGCAACTTTCGTGGCGACCGCACTTGGCTGAAGTCAGTCGAAAAGTGTTTGCTGCTGGAGCTTCTCTCAGAAGGCTTCGAAATTTTCTCCCTACCGCTACTAAAATTGCGCTTGCACAATCCCTCCTTCTTCCAATCCTTGATTATGCTGACGCCTGCTATCTCGACATCACTGAGCAACTTTATAAGCTTGAGCGTCTCCAAAATTACTGTATACGATTCATATTTGGTTTACGCAAATATGATCACATTTCTGAATTTCGCAATAAACTCAAGTTGTTGCCAATCCGTTTTCGCCGGAATGCTCACATTCTCAATCTTCTCTATAATATTCTGTTCTCTTCTTCAACTCCCTTTTATCTCAAAGAACGGTTTGAATTTCTCCATCTCTCTAACCCTCGATCCTTACGCTCCTCAGAAACACATGAACTTAAAATTCCTGTTCACTCCTCTACCTTCTATGGAAAATCGTTTACAGTGCAGGCTGTCCGCTTATGGAACGCGTTGCCTGTAGATATTAGAAAGGCCAAGTCTCTCCCCATCTTCAAGAATATGGTCATGAAACACTATTTGTCGTACTGTTATACCTAATCATTTCTATATTGTTGATATCATAATATAAAACCTATTTTGGTGCTATGATTTTATGATTTTATATGTTTATTATTATACTTATTATGTATGTATGTATGTATTTATTTATATCAGTATTATATTTAGTTTATTTAAAGATTATGTAAGTAAGTATAGAATTATATTTGCCAAAACACCACACCAATATGCCCCTTCTCTGTTTATTGATAGTCCAATCCATCCAAAGGTTGCCTGGCAGAAATCGCTGTTAGCGATAAGGCCGCCCATTGTATTGCCTTTTATTGTAAAATTAGTGTCTGTGTATTTTTTTGTGTGGTATAACAATAAAGAGTTATCTATCTATATATTTTTCCTAATTTATATTACTTACTAGCTGTCGGCGCGCAGCTTCGCCCGCGTCGAAGATTTTTCCCGGGACAAACCAATTTTCCCGTGATAAAAAGTAGCCTATGTCACCCGGGGATAGTGTAGCTTTCCAACGGTAAAAGATTTTTTCAAATCGGTCCAGTAGTTTTTAAATTTATTCGTTACATACAAAAATACAAATCTTTCCTCTTTATAATATTAGTAGGTATAGATTAAGGAAAATTTACACCAGAATTTTTACCAGTTCGTTCATTATAAACGATTTTTTATAGTTTTCTTTATATTAAAATCATATATTTAAATAAACTAATTGTAACTGCACAAAATGCGAATTTCATAATGCGATGCGCTAACCGCTCGAAATCAGTACCTACTGCGGTATTTTGTGATCGGCCTCGCTTACCAAATCACCATACATACCACTTATCTCGTCTTTACACCATAATTGCATCATAAATAGTCTACTTAACGATGGCTACAGGCTATAGTACAGGTTGGGATCAGCTTGCCATATATGACGGAGGTGGGCTGGGTCAACACTGTTAGCACAGGCAGTTCGTCAGCTACTGAATTGCCGTAAGCCATAAGCATTAGCACGGCAACATACACGGCACAGTCCCAAATTTCCATTCCTGTTAACTGCAAAAAATGGTAGTAAATAATGGCCGAAAGTGAATTGATAAATATTGCTGCTTTAGCACTAGTAGGTACACTAGATAAAATAAAAGAAAAGAAGAATGCTACAAACAGGCTACGACATAAGGTGCAGTATTTCCACTCAAATCTTTTACTGGAACAGGCAGATGTGATTGCTTTTCTTGACTGGGCTGTCTGCTCAGTTGGTAGTAGGTAGCTCTGCCTTCTTCGCTGTAGGTTGAGGGTTCAATTCCCTCCCAGGATAAACATTTGTGTGATGAACATAGATGTTTGTTCTGTGTCTAAGTGTTATAAAGTATCATAACTATGTACATATTTAAAAATATATAAGTTTTCTATCAGTCAGTTGGTCACCATAATACAAGCTATGCTTAGTATGGGGCTAGATGGTGTTGTGTGCATTGTCTAACAATATTTATTATTTATTATTCAGTTAATCTGGCCGCCCCGTAAGCGCGAAAGCCTTGAGGCCGTTTCATCCATACACGGCCCGAATTTATGTCGTCAAATTTAAACTAAAGGTTTAATTTTGACTTTACTCGATTGTAGAACGTGTTTCGCAACCTTTTAAAAAAATTAAGGAGTGTCATCAAAAACCTACTTTTTCTGATACGGTTTATGAACGTACCTAAATCTCTACTTGCCTAATACGTCAGGTTTACGTAAGATAAACGTATCATCCATAATCTTATCCATGAAGTACAATTCATACCTTCTTAAATTGCAAGATAAAACAGATAGTAAAACAAGTGGGTACTGATGAACTGTTAGATTTAAAACATCTCATTTTTCAAAAGCAGCCGGTGCGGTTAATATCATCTTTTACATCGAACCATCAGCATGTTGAAGATATTTATCCTGGCAGTTTGCCTACATAGTGGGTTTGCTGTTTTGCAATCATTCCTGGACCATCAGCTAGTACCAGATGTGGTGTCGACGTCGCCTGATAATTTGTTGAATGTAGGTGTTTTAACAACTGTTACTTACTTAAAGGTTGCCTGGATGAGATCCTTTTTAGCGATAAGGCCGCCCATTGTACAATTTTATTTCTATTATTTCTTCTGTGTTCTTTTTGTGTACAATAAAGTGTTAATCTATCTATCTTACCTTACTACATTTTTGTTTTACTTTCGTATTCTCTGGAAAGTACGTATACCTACATAATGTAGGTATATCGATTGACAAATTTAGAAGTGGTTCAATTTATCAGCCCATCCTTATTAGTCTCCTTGTTTTGTAACGCTGCATCTTATGGTTTTAGGTAACCTTTCCAAGAAGAGTACAAGTGTTGGAAGGAAACTTATTGAGTGTAAAGCAAGTGTCTAAGATACCAAAGGTTAAATGGAATGCAGACCCAGAAGCCCTTTACACTGTTATATTTTTTGGTAAGTTAATTACAGACGTAACTATTTTTAGCCGACTTCAAAAAAGGAGGAGGTTCTGTATTCGACAGTTTTTTTAATATTTGTAATCTCATAATACGTCATTTATGAACCGATTAGAAAAAAATCAGATATCACGTGAAAGGATATCTTCCCGATTGGTCTCATATAAATTTCATACAAAATTGGTTCAATAATTTACACTTTTTAACAGAGAACAAAAACTTGCATTCATCACGCAAATGTTTATCTTGGAGGGAATCGAACCCTCAACCTACAGCGCAGAAGGCAGAGCTACTACAAACTGGGCTGACAGGCCAGTCATCCAGTCCAGTCAATCACATCGTAAAGGTTTAATGGATTTGGATGTAACTTCGTGTAGATGTAATTATTTGGAACATATGTGCTGGATACCACGTGGTATTACTTAAGTGCTTGGCCAGACTACAAACGCGGGTGCGGGGTGGACGCGGGAAGCGGCGCGGGCTACTTGGCGCGGGAAGCGCGCGGGCAACTCACGCCATAGCTCGTTCATACCGCGTGGCCGCAATGAGAGCGCGGGCGTGAAGCGACAACCCGCGCGGGAGCGAGGATCTCTAACTGGTTCGAGCTAACCACGCGCGTTCTTGTGATGGTCTTCGCAAATTAATGTAGAAGAATGAATAAGTGCTAATCAAGCACGACATGCACTGTGGATGTCGAAACAACGTCAATACAAAAACATAAAAGTTAATTTAAGATTGTAGAATGAAATAAAATCAAAAAACTTTGGAGGTTGCTCTCGCAATTATTCATTTCATTTAAAAATTGCCATTTAATGTAAGAATTTTTCAGTAAAAATAAGTCTTCATCCATATAATATTTTGACAAACACTGGACACAACAACGCGCGGAACGAAGCCGCGCTCCACCGCGGACAGTCACAAACGCGCGCGCTGCCGCACCCGCGCCGCTGCCCGCCCCGCGCTACTAGTCTGGCCAAGCACTAAGTATTAGTTAGTTTATATTTTGTGTGTTTTTTTTCAGACCCCGAATCCCTAGCCCCCGGTTCATACATACACTGGCTGGTCGGTAACATTCCTGGTAATAATATATCTTCCGGCCAGACAGTTTCGAGCTTCGTGCCTTCCGGTCCACCGATCGGGACGGGCCTACACCGCTACGTGTTCCTGCTTTACGAACAGCCTCAAATTACTGTGTTTGAAGATATACCTGAGTAAGGATCTATTGTCATCGTGCCGAAGTCAGATTGCCTACTCTTGAAATCGATGAACGATGTATCTGGCCAATAGTCGTGCAAAACCCTACATCGTTTCGACTGGTGCTGAGCGATGGAACGATCGACATTACTTTTGACGGTTGATGTCGTAATCCTTCATATCAGACGATAGCTTGATAAATCCACAACATGATGTAGACATGACAACTGTCGATACGGCTGAACTTGACGTACATTTCAACAACTTTATCGTTTTCATAATATCGATATCGATACGCAGAGTAGACGCCCTGTTCTTTGGGATTATAGATTGACGAAGCCTTATTTGACACTAGGTGCTGCCCGCAGCTTCGCGCACATGGTACCTACATAAAAAGTAGCCTATGTCCTTCTCCAAGGTCCCATCTATCTCTATACCAAAATTCATCAAAATCGGTTCAGCGGTTTAGGCGTGAAAATGTGACAGACAGGCAGACAGACAGTTACTTTCGCATTTATAATATTAGTAGGGAAGTAGGGATAACATTACACATAAATGAATAATAATAATAAATATTGTGGGACAATGCTCACTACACCATCTAGCTGCAAACTAAGCATAGCTTGTATTATAGCGACTAGATGACTGATAGAATACTTATATATTTTTAAATACAATCTTATGATACACTTTATAACACCCAGCACAGAATAAACACCTGTGTTTATCACACAAATGTTTATCTTGGAAGGGAATCGAACCCTAATTATTATGGCTAGAAGGCAGAACTACTACCAACGAGCTGCCAGGCCAGTCACACAATAAAAACAATAAAAACACAAACAAACACACAATAAGAACCACAAATGTAAAAATAAACTTAATCTTCTGCGATGGTCTTCGGCGATGTAGTTGATTCGATCCTTAGACCAAACATTTTGTATAATGTATGTAGGTAGATGTTATTTTTGTGGCTGGGATTCAAGTACCCACTTATCATAAGTATGTAGGTATTTACAATTTATCTATCATTCTATATGAATAACTTTACACTTTTTGTATAGGTAAGTCTAATAGTTTTTTTTTGTTTTGCAAAGACTTCCTACTGTGCAGCTCAGAACACAAAACCAAATATCTACCGAATACACATATATTTATTCTGAGGGTAGATACGAAATCATTGCGCAAATTAGGCCATAATATTAATAAGTAGTTCCTAAGTTAATTAATCAGACATCCGGTTTTCACAGTAGTACAAGCTTTACATAGTTTAAGACTAAATTATTTGTTTTGATAAGGACCATTTATTTCAGCACCCTCGAAGGACGCCGTGGGTTTTACGCGGACGAGTTTGCAGAGAAGTATAACTTAGGAGCAGCAGTTGCTGGGAATTTCTTCCTAGCGGAGTATAATGAAGAATCCTAATTAGGCTAGGATTTAAAGTAATGACGGAGAAAAAAATTAAAATAAAACAACTTCATCACTAAAGTTGACATATAGGTTTATCTTATAATCAGAAACTAACTAATATGTTGTTAAAATCTTTTGCTGTCTCTATTCTTTGACATAAGACAACGAAAGCATACATTATCGCCACGCTAATTCTGTAATTATAGGATAGAGAGACAAACTGAAGGTATATATAATACCCCTATGGGGTGGCACAAATGAATAGCCGCTACCTACCTACAAGCCGTCTTATATTCTGGCTAGACTATAAACTTATAAATTTTTATTCAATCAGTTTTGATGTTGATTGTCGATAGGATGCATGGAGTAAAAGATTAAATAACTGTCTTGTTTAAATGTAAATTTATTGTGATGTTTTATTCTGATTAACAAAAATTTGCGTGAGGTTAATACCAGTAGGTACCTTAGTAGCGCGAACGGTCAGCGAATTCGGCAAATGTGATGCTAGATATTCTTTTACGATTACGATTAGCCTATTGTGTCCCACTGCTGGGCAAAGTCCTCCCCTAGATCTTTCCAGTCATCCGGCTTTAGAGCTAATTGAACTCTAGCTCCGTTAAAGTTGTTGAGATCATCTCGCCATCTCTTTTGGGGTCTGCCACGCTGCGGCGCCGCGCACAAGTCCGAAATTCTAACCACCCATTTGCCCTACCGCCGACTGTAGTTTTGTAGTTCTCTTTTTGAAAACAACATATTTAGTTAACTTAAGATATCAACAAGCTCAGGGACGTAGTCGTCGTACTCGGCGCGATAGAAGTTACCAGCGATGGCGGGACCAAGACTGTATTTTTCTGCGAACTTCTGAATGGAGAAGCCTTCCCGGCCGGTTAAGGACCTGAAAAATAAAGGTTAACAGTAGATTACATTAGTCTATTGCTAATATAATGTATAATGCGCGATATGAAAGGTTATCCCTTGCAGTACGAAAATTGAATGTGAGAGGTGTCCAAACTCCAGATAATAATGGAATAGCATTAAGGTTTTTGACAAGGTTTCTTGCGGTATGGGTGCATGGCAAGGTGACCAATCTTTGGGTTAATATCGATTATCATAAAAGTTGTTAGTAAAGTTAGAAAAGTAGTAGGCAATATACTTTGGTTGTTATTTTATACAGTTGCTTATGTTAAAGTGGTTAAAGTGGATCGAAGTTTTTATTGACTGAAGATTTCCTTACGTGTTAGTTAGTTTCGTTTCTTCAAATTGGATCTTTCCTGGTTGCTTGAACAAGCAGAACACGTAGCGATGTAGGCCCGTTCCTTCGGGAGGGCCGGAGCTGATGAATTCCACCAAGTTGTCGCCCTTGGAGAGGTCAGAGCCGGGAATATTTCCCACAAGCCAGTGGCGCCATTCACTGTACACTGTTTCAGGGCCTTCGTAGTTATCCGGGTCTGGAAACGAAAAGAAACATGAATACCGATAGGTACCGTGCTAGGTTCCAAAGAAAAGATAATGATAACAATTACTGGTAGGTATAAGGATTTACATTCGTAAAGTCGTAGTTCGTAGTTTCCTACTATTTTTTTAAATATCTTAACTGTTTGGTCCACGTTCGTAACTAAGATTTCATAACTAGTACTCTGGTACACTGGACAAATTAGCACTGGCACTTCGGCGGCCGCTGCCGCGGCACGCTCGCTTTGCTCGCCCGCCTTGCGCGTTGTTTTCTATACTCTAACATGACCTAACTAACTGGTTTCGATCTGATTTAACTTTTTCTTCTGACTTTACTCTGTCTCGGTCGCTAATTTGTCCAGTGTACCAGGACACCATACATGACTAAGAGATTTTCGTTTTAAAAATGGAAAAAAAGTCTTATTTAATAACTGGTTATAAAACAGTGACAAAAAAGCCTGATATATAACTAGTTATGAAATCTTAGTTACGAACGTGGACCAAACGAACTCAAGATGTCCTCTCAATGCTGGGCATAGCTCTCCCTCAAAGTCTTCCATTCTTCCAGGTCTTTGGAAATTTACAACCATTCTCTCTCGAAACATTCTTTTGGCAGGCCCTGTCTTGTCTGTAGGCCTTCTGTCCTCAAGCACCTACCTTCTGCCTACTTCTCGGGTTACATATGACTAACGTGATCTGCCCAATCCTACTTGAGCTTGGCTGTTATGCTACCTACGTCAGAAATGCTAGTAATTGAACGCAGCATTGTTTTCCTTACTCTGTGGCACAGTGGGCGAAGGCCCGCCATAGATGCAGAAGGTTGCGCGTTCTATTCGCTCCACGGAATAAATAATTCGGCGGGTTCGATTCGCGCCGCAAAACAAAAGTATTTCTCTCGGGTGTCTTGCTATGTATAATATGTATTTACAACGAAAAACAAGGAGTAAAGTAGTATATCAGTCATGTGGTTCCCATAACACAAGCTCTGCTTGCTTTAGGCTTAGATGATGCTGTGTGAAATGTCCGGCATTATTTATTTTCCTCTATCAATCCGCTTAAGGTACCTACTTAATTTTGTTAATATTGATTTATAAATGACTAGTGTAACTCCCACAACTACATTTATTCATATAATCATTTGACGACCCGATACACCCGTCGCTAGGGTTGGGCGATCGCGCTATTTGTCAACGTAATTGCCATTGAACGGATTGGTTTTGGCAAAGGTTTGCATATGGCTAATTTGAATCTCAAAATGGTACCGCGCTATTCTTTCTAAACGATTTAATGATTGATTATACGAAACGAACAAATTTATATATAGAACTAGCTAGTATTACTCTATGCACAGACTACTAGGATGTACTAAATCATAAGCGTTCGTTTGAAAGCACTGTCAAAATTAACGCGATCGCGCAACGATTGATCAACGTATAATCCAAATTAGAACTAAAACGTTTCCGTTATAGTGTTTAGCGCGGTACGAGGTATGTCAAAAATAACGTTTTGACTTTGGTTTAGCTTTGGTTCAGATTGTAACGTAGTAATTCCTGAGCTCGCTAGATGGCGCGGTGTTTACATCGATTTTTCGACTTTACTTTTCGTTGTTAAAACTGTAAAAAATTACCACGGCCGGCACCCATTTAATTTCAATAATTCCTTTGTTAAGTCTAAGGAATACACTCTCTTAATATTAAGTATCTACGATTACGTCATTCAGTCAGTCATGCAGTTATTCACTTTGATGCTTAAAAGTCTTTATTTGGGTTGGGTTTATACTTAAATATCGTATAGAGTATTTCTTACCGACGAAGACAAACGTGTAGAACGCATTGCGATCGGCTTCGTAGGAGACGCTGGGTAGGTCCTTCACCTGTCTTGGTGTCAGCTCATTGCCAAGGGAAACTTCCACTCCGCTCGGGAATGTTATCTAGAACAAAACGAATATTTTTACTAACTTTACTGATAGCTGTAGATGTAGACAATTATTTTCGAAGCACAAAATTCTGACACTTCCGTCCCTCCACATATTAGAAGTAATATGTATAGAGGGACAATCAAATAGGGATTGTTTTTTACAAAAAGGTGGATTTGAAAATCCTAAAATACACGCTTCTTTATTTTCTATAAAAATAAATTCGGATCTATCGCATCATGGGTTAAAAATCACAACAAATCCAAAGTTTTTGTAAACTTTAAAACTCATGTCCATCTAATTTATAGTTTAGGTAAATAGACGATCAAGTTCTAAGCAAATCAGACCATTTTACTGAAATCCATCTCTATTTGCACTCACTGCCCATTTTTGTGGAACTAAAATAACTTGAATATCAGCTTTTCCACAGAGAATGATGCCATATATCATAACACTATGGAAGTAGCTGAAATAAACTAGTCTTGCTGTATCTTTTTCAGTAAACCATCGTATCGTGCGAACTGTATATGCAGCGAAACTAAGCCTACCAGCAAGTTTTTCAATTCGTTATCCCCACTGTAGCTTAGCACCACAGTAAACTACTGTGGTTCATAAGGTACCTAGGGAAAAACTAAAAAAACAAAACCTTCGTCAATACATTATTTTAAAATATAAGCTAGCAATATCAAAGATAATAACACCGAGTACCTCTGTATACATTCCCCATAGATCTTCTGTATTTTTTTACGTTAAGTCACTAATGCCAACAGATCTTATCAATATAACTAAAACTAAACGTATTCTCATCATTATGCAAAGATTCTAACAGAACGAAATCCCCGGAAACTGAAGTATAAAAGTATAAAAAAATATTTATTCAGAACAATGTACAATGTATGCAGAAAACTTAATAAAACGATGAAACTGAAGTGTTGAGAAACTATCGAATGCGATCTAACTTTTGATAAAATTGTATTATTTATCATTCATTTTATCTGATTTACCTGTTTCATTATTAATTAGTTTCAAAGTAGCTTTTATTTTATTTTTAAATTTTATTTATGACAAACTTGTATGAATATTTTGGATTAGTTCCTAAGATAAACGCTAAATCAATCATGTAGTATTGACTCTCTAGAATAGTCTAGAAGCATATAGTTCGTATGATTAAAACCGTATTATTAACGTCGCAAAGCAATGCGATTTGTACGATGATGGATCTAAAAAAAATCGACGACAAAAATAATCGTTTAAGTCCATGTAATAAATACTTCAAATATAAATTCTAAATTAATAAATTCTAATAAATGCCCGCTAGGCGGGCTGTTAAAATTAGCAAAATTGACAATTGGAAAAGTAGAAGACTTATCAGTAGGATCTATCTTAATTTGCTATTTCTGCAAGCGTATCTGCATGATATGATTTTTGAGTAGAACACTAAATAAATTAGGCAGAAACTTACCTTAATAATTTTTTGGGGTGTCGTGGGTAAAACATCTGGAACTAGTTTACTCTTTATAAAAGCAAATGAAACAGACGGGTCTACTACATTTACAGTGTCAGCTGAAGATTTTTGTAAAGCAAATGAAACAGACGTGTCCACTACATTTGTAGTATAAGCTGAAAGTTTTTGTAACAGGAAGAGGAAAACCGCGAAGAATGGCAATAAACTCATTTTCACGAAATCAACGCAAAAGAGGATACAAAAATGTTGATTAGTACTTTTAGTATGTTTATTTTTCAGTTATTGATGGTTAGCACATACAGTTGGTTTGGTTTTACTGATATTACTTATATAGGATTCAAGCCAAATATTAATGTATAAGCAGGTGTGGTTTGATACCTACCAGTCAAATGCGTGTGCAACCCCTATTGGTCTCTATTTTTACTTATTGCATAATTATTTTCCACATTTTGTCACCTGTGATAATAAGTTTAAGTAATTAGTTTAATGTTTACATAAATATATTGTATGACTTCTGTGGCGCAGTGGGCGAAGGCCCACCTGAGAATCAGAAGGTTGCGGGTTCGATTCCCGCTTCGGGTCAAATGTTTGTATGATTTGCAAATATTTGTCTCTGGTCTGGGTGTTTTTTTGTATAATTATTATTATTGTTATTATCAGCCCACACTGTCCCACTGCTGGGCAAAGGCCTCTCCCCATTCTCTCCATTCATCCTTCTCCCGCACTAAGACTGTCCAGTCGGCGCGGAATAGCTCGTCCCTCCACCTGGTTCGCGGTCTGTCGCGACGTCGTAGTAACTTATCAGGGCACCACTCCGTGGTCAGTTTGGTCTCCTGACATGCGGCAGACATGCCCAGCCCAGCCCCATTTGAGCTTGGCGGCTTTTGTCGCTATATTGGCGATCTGTGTTCTTGAGCGCAGCTCGGTGTTGCGAATCCTATCTATTCGCTGTACTCCGAGAATGCTGCGCTCTATCGCACGTTGGCAAACCTTAAGCATATATTTTAGGATGTTGGTCAAAGACCAGGTCTGCACACCATATGTGAGAACGGGGAGGATGCATACGTCAACCAATTTACGCTTGAGAGTTAGGGAGGTCTCCTTTCATCAAGTTGCCCATGGACCAATAGCTTTTCCAGGCATTTTCGGTTCGCCGAGCGATTTCCTAGTCCTGCCTGGATTCAAAGGAGACTATTTGACCCAGGTATATATACTCCTATATTATGCTACATACTTGTAGTTGACTTCTCTAGCTTTCAACTTACTTGAACTCAAAAGTTGCTTGTTGTCTTTTGTAAGGTGTTCCAAAATTCCAAGTTGTGATTAACAAATATTTTTGAAGACCCACATCCAATTCCCACATCTTAGGCGGTAATGTTACGATGTTTACGCGCGGCTCTCGTCTCTCACTGCGCGCTGTCTGAGACGGACGACTACTGGGTGCGCCCTAGCTGCACTTTCAGCACGCCGCGGCTGCACACGGTGAGCAAACTCTACGTCAGACGGCTCAAGGGCAACACCAATGTGTTGTGTTACTTTCAGCACTAGGTCTGTCGTCATTACATCTTTCTCCTCGGGGATACCGGTGATCTCGATATTCTGCATTCGGACCCATTGCTGCTGTCTAAGGTTTTCAGCTTCCAAGTCCCTGACGCGAGTTAGACAGAAACTTTTTTTTCCGTACGTACAGGGGTGTTGGTATTTCCAACTTTAGGTTGCTTGCACTTACATTCGAAGCATCTCCATTTAAGCCTGCCATCTTGAGTTAGCTTTTTGTAACGTTTAGGTGATAGATCAGCATATTGTAGGTCGTATTTCTGCTTAAAACCGTGACCGTTCGAAAAATCTTTCCTTATGAGTTTCTTGGTGTCCTTGTTTAGTTTATGTAGTTTAGCTTGCTCTTCTTCAAATCGATTAGGTATTTAGTTTAGTCGTGCTGTCTGTTCTACTTTCTTGATGTTTCCTCCGTGAGATGTGCTAACTAATGTGCGTATATTGATTTGTTTATTTGCTGCTTTTTTGATTCCGTTTAGTATCGTGTTATACGCTTTTTGAAAATATAAATTCGAGTCTACACTTTCGTTGATATAAATTACGTCGATTCTGACGTTTATGCGCATATGAATGTTTAGTTTTATCTTTGTTCCGAATTGCATTATTTTTAACTTTAGTATACACTTTAGTATTAAAACTTGAAATCTCGGTAGGTCCTCGATGAATATAAAATCCATTTCTACCTTGTGTTTTGATTCTGGTGAAAACCACGTCCATTTTCTTGTAAGTTGTAAGGCATTTTTAACCGACTTTATCAAAAAGGAGGAGGTTCTCAATTCGTCGGAATCTTTTTTTTTTTTTAATATTTATGTTCACTCGAAAATATTACTCGAAAACGGCTGAACCGATTTGGAAAATTCTTTTTTTGTTTGAAAGGGTATACTTCACAGGTGGTCTCATATAAATTTTATCAAAATCGGACGAACTGAAAAATAAACCAAATCTAAAAATTGTACACATCGATGATGTTTTCATGTACTTTCATACCTCGCTGTCTCATCGGACCGTTGCATTTATTTGGCCTACCCATATTATATATAGGTAACAAACTACATCTAATATCCACTAAAAATGTATTATAGGCTCAAATTTCATTCAATGAAGTCGGTTTCTTTTTAGTTTTTAAAACGTAATTATTTGAAGTAACTTCATGTTATGGTCAGCGCAAGAGTTCAGTAACTAATTTTATTAATAGTAAATACAATAATATATACATACTACAAATTTATTGACATGAACAAAAATATCTATACTATGTATATATAATATTATAAATGTGAACGTAACTCTGTCTGTCTGTCTGTTTGTCACATTTTTACGTTTGAACCGCTGAACCGATTTTGATTAATTTTGGTATAACGATAGATGGGACCTTGGAAAAGGACATAGGCTACTTTTTATGTAGGAACCACGCGTGCGAAGCTGCGGGCAGCAGCTAGTATTCATTGTATATTTATTATATACAATTACTTATAGATAAAAAACACAATTCAGTTCACTGACCGCATGTAGAGTGCCCAAAAGGCCGGCAACGTAGGTAACGTTGAACGTTGAATAGTCATACTAATACTTTGTCCTAAGTAAACAACATCCTTTTGGTCATTGGTCTTTAAACATACCTTATAAATATTGCTTTGTTAAAAAGTATGGAATGCATTAAATAAATTAGGATTAAAAAAAAAAAAAAAAAACAAAAAAACCTAATTGTAATAGCTAATAGTAAGTAATGTCTGTATGTCTCAATATTATACATAGAAACACCCAGACCCGAGACAAATACTTGCAGATCATACAAAAATTTTCCCGGGCGGGAATCGAACCCGCAACCTTCTTCGTCTCAGTCGGACCTTAGCCCACTGCGCCACAGAGGTCGTCAAAGTAATAAGTAAATATATACCTTATTTATTTATTCACACAAAAATAAAATATCACTACACAGTACACAAATGCGCTATGAAATAACTACATAAAAAAAAAACAATAAAACAAGCAATAATTAAAAATTATACACATATTATACGAAATAATTAGTAATAAAAATATACTTATATATAAAATTAAAAAAATGGCAGGTAAGTGAGACTTTAGTTAGTAAGTGAAAATAAAATATAAATTTTAAATTATAACTCCCAAGCCCTTGTAAAGCAGAGGAACATAGTCGTCAAACTGGGCACGGTAAAAGTTTCCAGCGACTGGGTTTCCAAGATTGTACTTCTCTGCGAACTTCTTTGTGGAGAAACCGGCTCGGCCATCGATGGATCTGGTGAAAAAGATGAAAAAATAATTAGTATTCCATTCCTCCAGTATTGACGATCCATGTGGTGCAGTGGACTATGGTCCGGTTAAGACGCAGAGGGTTGCGGGTTCAATTCCCGCCGCGGGACAAATGTTTGTTTTTGTCTCGGATCTGAGTATTTCTATGTATACTATGTATGTATTTACAAGTGTGTAAGAAGTATATCAGTCATATGGTACCCATAACACAAGCTTGCTTACTTTGGGGCCAGATGATGCTGTGTGAAATGTCCTGCATTATTTATTCCATAAGTCTGTCGTCTAGTCTTTCGTTATCCTATTTGTTTTTAATGGATAGGTATTAATAAATAAAAACATATTGGACAATGCACACAACACCATCTAGCCCCAAACTAAGCATAGCTTGTATTATGGTGACTAGATGTCTATTTGAATACTTTATTCTTTTAAGTGCATACCCATAATACTTTATAAGACCCAGACACAAAACAAACATCTTTGTTCATCACACAAATGTTTGTTTTACGAAGGAATCGAATTCTTAATCTACAAGAAAGATCTATTTACAACTATCAAGTAGCTAGTAATTTATATTTATTAAATTTAATCCAATTCAATTCAATTTTTATTTATTTTCAGCCTTCATAAGTATATGTACAAATTAGAGCCATATTTAAGGCGCGTTTTCACTAGGGGACATGTCGCAGAGACTTATCGCTCGACATTCACGTAGTTGTCGCTGCAAAAGTTGCGGGACAATGTCCCGCGACATATGACTTGTACTCACTAGTCAGTGGTGATCAGTATGTCGCCCGAGGAGGTAGTGTTGTACAGTGCAGCTTACATAATTATTCGAAAGACAATAGCAAAACGTAAAAAAGAGGTGGTGTGTCCGAGAATATCTGCTACAAAGGGAAAGTTCGAGTTTAATAAGCAATCTTCGAATGCGCGACGGATCTTTCGAAAATTTTACTAGAATGTCTAGAACCGATTTCGAGACACTTTTAAATATGGTTGGGCCAGCCATAGTCAAGCAAGATACAACTTTTCGGAAATCAATCGACCCTCACATCAGACTCGCTACAACATTGAGATACTTGGCAACCGGAGATAGCTATGTCCATTGTTCATTGTCCTATACTTTTAGAGTATCAAAACAAGTAATTTGCCAAACTATACCAGAAGTTTGCAAAGAATTGATAAAGGCATTAAATTCTTTTGTAAAAGTAAGTATTTATTTTATTTAATCTCATGTACCCTTACTTACGGCAAAATACCACAAATGTTTTCCGTAAGTATGGGTTACGGTAAGCATTTGTTTTTTTTTTATTGTTACTTAACAATGTATGTTAATTTATTAATATTGTTCTTGATTTTCAGATTCCAACCAATGTAAATGAATGTAAAGAGAAATCTCGTAATTTTGAAATATTATGGAATTTTCCTCACTGCATCGGAGCGATTGACGGAAAGCATGTCTTACTAGAAGCACCACCCAATTCTGGCAGTGATTATTATAATTACAAAGACAATTTTAGCTTAGTTCTTTTAGCAATTGTGGATGCCGAGTATAACTTTGTATATGTTAACTGTGGTGCAAAAGGTAAATCGTCTGACAGTGGAGTGTTCCAGGAGACTACATTTTAGAAAGCACTTAATGAACAGCAACTAAATTTACCAGATCCCGAGCCACTGATTCAAGGCAGCCCGAATATACCATACATTCTGGTGGGAGACAGCGCATTTGCACTATCTGAAAATATGATGAGGCCCTATCCCGGCATTCATGAAAAAGGAAGCTTAAAGCGTATTTTTAACTACAGGCTCTCAAGAGCAAGAAGAATTGTTGAAAATGTTTTTGGCATTATGTCTGTAGTGTTTCGCGTATTTCGTAAAGATATCCCATTACGTCCAGTAAACGCTGAATTAGTTGTAATGGCTTGTGTGTACCTACATAATTACCTGAGGCGTAATACATCTTCAACCGCGCGTTATACACTAAATACCACATTCGATTTGGAAGACGCTACTCATAATGTTGTGGAAGGTTCGTGGCGCAGGGAATTGACTAATAATAATATGAGAAACTTAAGTGTTCAAGGCAGACCTCCTCCTCAATCCGCTCAGGTAATAAGAAACCACTTTGCTGAATATTTCTCCAGTGCTCAAGGAAGTGTCCCATGGCAAACAAATCAATCATAGTCTGACAAAAATTTGAAAGTAATTTTTTATGGATTAGGTCTAATGACCAAGGAATAAATAATATTAGATTTAGTGGCCACTAAGTCTATTATTATTTATTCTTCGGTCGTTTTTTTATATATAATAATAATAATATATAAGAATAATATAGGAATAAGTTCTAATATAAACTTTATCTCACCTATTATTAAAACGCATGGTATTGTGATGTATCTCTCTAAATAAAAGTTATTATTATTTTTAATTTTTAATTTATTATCCCTGTTTATATACGAGTATATGTTATAAAAGTGAGAGAAAATAAACTTTATTGTTATTATAAATATTGTAATTAAGATACCTTGCCCTTAGATGGCCCACCTTATTATAAAATGCAATAAACTCGTGAAACTTTATTATATATGAACACAATCATAAGTATGACCTAGTTACTTTATATTTCAAAGCCATTTTAAAATAATCTTGACCATTTTCTTCATTCTAACTGTGAAAATTCAATTTTTAAAAACCTTGACTATGGGCTATCTTAGAAACCTATCAGCCTAAGATGGCCCGCTATATTAGATGCTGTGTTTACTTTATTTTGAGGTTTGGATGTGATTTACGTTAAATGACCACATTGTATAACAATACTCTTTTAGGTTAACGTACTATTTACGAAATTTTTACAGATTTTATAGACATGGGCTATCTAAAATGAAATTTAAAAATAGCCATAAATTCAAAACCTTAAGTATGAATTTAAAACTATTACAGATTTAATCAGTAATGCAACTAAAATTGTAAATGAAATAAGAAAAAAAAACTATTTTCTATTATCTATTTTTATCTCAATTAAATGTGGGCCATGTTAGGATTATGAAAATAAACTTATAAATATTGCAAAAATCTAAAATATAATTATGCAAAACTAACACAAAACATTAAATAAAAAAATAGTCATTTATTTTTTATGAGATCAAACATAGTAACCATTAATTAATCTTAAAAATAAAAAAAAACATACTCTCAAGAAAAAATAACTAACGCCGTTAAAAAAATTTGGAATTTTGGTACAACTCGATAAGGGTCGATGTATTCTCGTTGGACTACACTACTGTTATTATCAGAACACAAAGCGACACTACTCAAAGTCTGTCTGGCGACTGTCGAGGGACACGAATGTCGCGCGTGTCGACGCTCGCAGAGCGACGACTAACAAATCGCGCGACCCGTAAATGTCTTGCGCGACGTCGGGCGACATCGCGCGGGACACGTGAATTTCGTGTCGAGCGACAGTGTCGCGGGACAAATGTCCCCTAGTGAAAACGCGGCATTATCATAATAATTAAAAAAAAGAAATTAAAATATAGACTGCATGCACCACATTATTACATCACCGGTGCGAATGGTGCACCTCTGTGCAGTGCTTCATGAAGATTTAGCAATGTTGACTTATAGTTTAGAGAAAGACAAAAATGAAGTTTACATTATTTTCCCTACACAATTATGAAGGATAATGGGCTCCTAAACGGGCTTCTGATAGTTACTTAACTTTTAAGACCACATACATGCATCGACCTTTGCGCTTCTCTGATACTCTCCTACTCGCGACACCTGTCCACATATCCTATGCCACATAGGATCTATGCCTTTCACAGTACAGGCTGATCAACTATGGAACGCACTGTTAGATGCTATTAGACGTGCCAAATCACATACCTACTATTTTTAAAGCTATGGTCAGGGAACACTATTGCTTGTATTCGTTTATTTAGTTTATCATACTGTATTTAATATTGTTTATTTATTTTTGTTGTATTAGGTATTAATGTATCTCACTTTTTATATCCTGTAAATATTGTATGCACATATTATTTATATCGTAAACTATTTTTTTTTATCACTCCATTCAGCTATATTGATTTATATCCATCCCAAGGTTGTCTGGGAGAGATTGCTATCTAGCGATAAGACCACCCGTTGTACTACCGTGTAGCTAAACATTGTTTCTTATAACAGTCTAATGTATTTGTGGTGTGCAATAAAGTATTTTCTGTCTTCCGTCTATCTATCTCCATTTTTAAGGGTGCGAAACATTTGAGATGGTTTTTAAAAAAAAAATTGTTAGTTGTCTTAGTCTCTCACTTGTTAGTCAGTCTTTCTTCGTCGAACTCAAGCTTTCCTGGCTGCTTAAACAAGATGTACGCGTAACGATGGATGCCCGTTCCCTCGGGAGGGCCCGAGCCGATGTAGGCTGAAATAACTTCGCCCTTGGAGACATTGCAGCTGGGGATGTTTCCCACTAGCCAGTGATGCCATTCGCGGTCCTCTGGCTCGGGCCCGACGAAATTGTCAGGGTCTGAGAACAGAAAGAAACTTTGATACACCTGATAGTGGTTTGGGTTCGGAAATAGAAGACACAAAATACCGATACCGGGCTCAAACGATGCATATTGGTTGTTGGTTGATTTTTTCTTAATTGGACTTACCTGGTTCTTACAGTTCTTATTACTAACAGTCTAACCGTGTGTTGTAAATTACATACCTTGTAATCTAATAACAGTCTCTCTCACAGTGTTTGTGAGTTAGTAACAGTCTAACACAAAATCCTTGTTAGTTACTAACAGTTCTCCACATAGCGCTTGTGAGTAATTTATAGTCTAAAATACCGTTTTTAGGAGTAACTAATACAAACTGTTGATTTTACCTGGTAATAGGCAAGAGTTTGTCTTTGGAGGTCCCATTACCAGATCGTATATCTGGTAATGCGGAACCTCCAAAGACAAACTCCAAGCAGAAGTGTATAAACATTATTATGATTAGGTTCGAAGGACGCTCTACCTTCGAAACTAACCTAAACTCTTTATCTTAGAGTCGGTAACGCCCGTCACCTCTGGTATTGCAAGCATTCATAGGTTCACTGATGATAAATGGGATCAGTTGCATCAGTGCCGTATGCCATCAGCTGCTCAGTTTTATAAAAAATAAATGAGTGAGTGTTGTGGAACACTTGGTTGGAGCGAAGTACCAATCGTAGTGTATTATTATTGATTAATATTATTAATTGAAGGAATCTAATTCATTCATTCATCTAATTCATTATTTCGTGTCAGCCTATGGATACCCGTCTACACTAAATAAGGGTCGTGACGGAGATTTGTAACGGAAAAATATATACACATACATAATATACACTTTTTTCGCATCCGCCAATTTCGTACCGTGCGATAAGGAACTTCGTTCTAAAGACCTGGGTTAGTTGGGTATATTTATTATGAGGGAAGAAGCTAATTAAAGATTAGTTTTTGTTTTAAGTATGTATATGTATAGTTATGTAGTATAGTATTAAATAAAAGTAGTCATAAATTAATCAACGTGTCTCAGGCAAGATATAAAACTATTAAAACTGGCCGGCTATTAAGGTAACATTTTTTATAGTTCCCCAAGTAACATATATAAAATTTAGCTTTTATACCATAACAAAAGTTATAGTATTTTTATGTAGGTTTCATATATTTGGGTAGGTAATTATAATATTATATTTTTAGCAATAATGTTTAGGTACCTAATTATATTTAGTTTATACATTATTTATCTGTATTTCTTTAGTAGTTAGTTCATATTTGTATTAGTTTTATGAATTTAATCTTTCTCTTTTTCTCCTTTTGTACACTTCATACCTACCCATTTGTTTTAAATATCTCAATTCCCAAGGTTTGCTGGAAGAGACCTCTTTTTAGGGTTAAGCTCGCCTGTGTACATTCCATTATTGATTATGTTCGGATTATGTATTTTTTTGTGTACATTAAAGTTTAGGGGTGTCTGGCAGGGGGTAGCAACTGTCATAAGTGTCCGGCAATGGATGACGAGATTTCTGAAGTTAACTCGAAGAAAATATAAAAAAAATTGAGCTTTATACCTTAACGAATTTAAGGTTCTATTTTATACACCTTTACTACCTGTTAGCTGCCGAGTAACCACAACCCAGACTTAATAGTCGCTGGTCGCTGGTATAGGAGACATGCACATAAAAACTTTCAACTTTTATAAAATAACGAAGGTCTGACCGTCGTAGGCTCTTGGTCTATCTCATCTTGATTGAAAAACTGACAAAAAACTCGTTATCCGCCTTCTGTTTCTGCAGAAAAACCCTCAAACCTTTGTTATTTGACAAAGTTAGATACCGTACCGGGTACTTCAACTGCAGCTTACCAGTTAAGATAAGAGTGTAGAACTCATTTGGATCCGCTTGGTACGAGACTCTAGGCTGGTCCTTCACCTGCCTCGGAGTCAGCTCGTTACCAAGACACGCGGTCACACCGCTTTTGTAATTCAACTGAAATAAATACATAAATATTTGTGGACAATTCACACAGCACCTTGGCCCAAGGTACTGTGTGTCAATCTAAGTCCCAATCCCACTCTAAGTCAAGCTTGTTCTATGGGAACCTGTGACTGGCAGAATACCTACATAAACTTATATTTTCATGCTATAATATTGTATAACATGGAATAGACCAATGATCAAAGGTGCTTACCTTGAACAAAGGATTTGTTGGCTATTCAACGAGGTAACGTTGCCAGTCGTTTGGGCACTCTGTTTATTATCTATATATCTGTGTATGTTCTAATTACGGCTAGTATAAAATAGAAATCAGAGTTTTAAATAGTTTAATTGTAAGCCTGTTCAATAAAAATAGTATTATCAATACGAGATAACCTTTATAGATTTGAAAGAAAATTTTTTTAGAGATTAGAGTTTTTTGATCTCGTTTACGTAACCTATCAAAACAAGATGTAAACCTTAATTTTACTTAATTTTTTAATTTTTCTATGAGATAAATCACAAGTGCTTAAAATCGGTGAATACAAATATGGCTAAACTAAAGGTTTCTGGTGGACTACGGAATCTTACGTGCGTGCATACTAGGTGCCTGTGGAACACTATTGACATGCGTGATAATATCAATGTAACAAATATTTACAAACACGTCTGTAATATCAAAAACCTTTAATGAACATAGACTGCAGTGACGCCTCAATTTAACATAATGTTATCAGTAGTCAGGAGGTAACCTATCCATGTTAAGTCTCCTAATTTAATTAGCATGGTTGATAGCGGTGGTGATACCTATTAGTTAGTCTAGTGATACCTTGATGTATCACTAGACTAACTAATATATATGGTTGTTGGCTTCTATCACTGTAGAAAGTTGTTTGTTGGTATATAAATAATAAATAAATAAATATTGCTGGACAATGCACACAACACCATCTAGTCCCAAGCTAAGCATAGCTTGTATTATATGGTGACTAGATGACTGATATAATACATATATATTTTTAAATACATACTTATTACACTTTACAACACCCAGACACATTACAAACACCTATGTTCTTCTCACAGATGTTTATACTGGGAGGGAATCGAACCCTCAACCTACAGCGCAGAAGGCAGAGCTACTACTAACTGAGCTGGCCAGTCAAGGTATGTATGTTATCTTTGTGTAATTTTTGTTTTGTAGGTTTATTATACGCATTATTACAGTCATTACATCTGTATTTTTATGTATTACACAAATGTATTACATTAGGAAACTTTTTGTACACCGCTGACTTGTTTTTTGTCTATCGTGTCCATCCAAAGGTTGCCTGGAAGAGATCGCTTTTAGCGGTAAGGCCGCCTTTGTGTTTCCTTTTTGTGTACAATAAAGTGTTTGTTTATCTATCTATCTATATATAACATGAAATATGAACGATCTTATTTTGTTAACTAAACAGACGTGTGATTAATAGTGTTTTACTGACACCATGTCATTTGTTATAGAATAAAACTGCGACAATCCTCTTAATAAAGAAATAAACTATACATTTTCCTTGGTTTTTAAATGTTGCATTTTTCATTTATCATTCCACGAAGTATCTTCTAAATGAAGTAGTTTTTTTCGAGTTATTGATTAGTCTTAGCGGAATTTTAATAAATAAATTGTGATTTCTTCGTACAAGTGTGAAGTGATTAAAATTGTGACTTTTGAGATGAATATTAGAGGTGTATTATGATTTTTGTGATACCTATGTACGCAATGGAATCTGAAAAAAATTCTAGACGGTAATTCCGCTCTGACGTTTAGAATTGACAATTGTAATAAATAATGTGTCTTTCTGTTCAATGTTTTTAAAGGATTACCGCGAAGTGACAATTGAATCATCTTCTTCGTTAATGGCATGTGTCATATTGATGACAATTTTGCCAATGTCAAGTGATTGTTTGATTATAAAGTCCTAGTCAAATAGTCGATAGTCATTTGTATATTCTAAACGTCATCGCGGAATGGCCGTCCGCAGAACTTTCTCGGGATTCCTCGTCGTTCAAATCACATTACACCTTCATACACTTATAATTTAATTCTCCATACTTGTCCTATATAGTCACAATTTATTTATTAAAATTCCGCTAAGATTAGAAAATAAAACATGCAAAAATAAAAAAAAATATGAATTTAGAAGTGTTATTATTTGTGTTATATATCGTAAAATGACAAACGAAGAATCGACAATTTAATCAATTATCTAATAAAACTAATTGACATTGATAAAATTTGCAACAGGCGGAGTAGATGAAGACTTATCACTAAAATTTGTTCGATGCTTATCACAAGCCTTAGAGCATGTTTTTTCCATACATTTTGATAGTATCGCGATTTTTTAGAGCTTGCGTGTCCTTGTTATTTTGTTGAATAAAGATTTATTGAATTGAATTGAATTGTCATTTCCATATATTTTGCTCTTTTTTCCCTACATCAAGGCACGAGGGCACTCTACTTGTGTTATAAGACGTGCGGATGAAGTTTCGAGTAGGACAACTAGTATAATTAAACTAGATACAAACTTACCTTAATGAATTTTTTGGGTGACGTTGATAAAACATCTGGAACTAGTTTGCTCGCTATAAACGCAATTGAAGTACACTTGGGTACTACTTCTCTAGTTTCAGCTGAAAACGTTTGTAATAGGAAAAGGAAACCCGTGAGGAATTGCAGTACACTCATTTTTACGATGTCACGGCAAAAAGAGGATTTACAATTTTGTACTCGTAGGTTAGTTTTTCAGTAATGGTAAGCACCTTGGGTAAGTAAATTTAGATTAAATAGAAAATGCCAAACTCTACCATTAAATAGGATTAATAAAAGTATTTTTTTAATGATAATGCAGGTGGGGGTAAATACTTACAAGTCAAAAGCGTGTGCAACCCGTATTGGTCGCTATTTTTAGGGTTCTGAAGTCCACAAAGAACCTTTATAGTTTCGATATACCCGTTTGTCTGTCTGTCCGCCCTTAATCTTGCTCTATTATTAGACTATAGTTTGATCGTGATAAAATTTTGCAGGGAAATACGTATTAGGTAGTGACTTCTACAAAGTCATGGAATAAAATGAAGGAGGAGAGACCTCTCTACATGTAATGTTGGGTTGTAGCACATCGTTAGATAGGTCTTTTAAGGATCCTACGAGTTTGCTTCAACAGTTTTTCATAACGGATTCTCGTTTTATAGCTTTGAAGTGGCCATATTTGATAGAGATCAGTGTTACCCCCCTTACCCGTACCGGCTAAACTGTTGTTTGGAGAAACCCGAAATGTTTTACAAAATAGTTGGATATATGATTAAATTACGTATTATCACGGATAGTAAGGCTTAACTAGATTTTGAGTAACATTTGATTTGTAAAACTTGAAAAAAACTGGATGTGTCGCGGGACACGCGTCAGGACGAAGTCATATGCAGCCCTCTCAATAATTTTGATTATTGATGCAATAACTATATTCATATATATATATATATATATATATATATATATATATATATATATACACATATATGTATATATAATATCCTTCATTCTCTCTTTCTCTTACGGTTTTTCGTAACGTAACGCTTTACATTTTATCTCGGCTAGGTCTCTTGCCAACCCGCGATTAGGAACTTCGTTCCAAAAACAAAGTGGTCAATCAAAAACCTATATTTTTTTTGGTGTGTTATTGGATGGTGTTGAGTTGGTTTGGGTCCTGAGCATTAGTAGTTCTATTAGTAAACCTTACAGACTTCGGAAGCCTTCGATTTTCTTGGTCACACGCGCTTGGCTAATTTGTTACTTATTAACTTAGAAATACATTTAAAGAAATAAATACCATGACAGTGCCTTGTCAGTATATATACGAAAACCTAATGTTAGTTAACAAAAATGTCCATTTGTTTAAAAAAAATAGCGATAATCATAGTATTAATACTATAAATAAAGATAAACTCGCTGTTCCAACAGATACGCTTGCTAACAGTTAATAAGTCTTTTATTGGGCGCTTCTATGTGCTTGGCCAGACTGCAAACGCGGGCGCGAGGCGGGCGCGGCGCGGCAATCTCTAACATATGAACATAATTTGAGTGTCCGTAGTGGACACGAGGATGCAGGGCGGACGCGGGAAGCGGCGCGGGCTACTTGGTGCGGGAAACGCGCGGGCATTTCACGCCATAGCTCGTTCATACAAGTGGCCGCAGTGAGAGCGCGGGGCGTCTCAAACTGGTTCGAGCTAACCGCGCGCGTTCTTGTGATGGCGTCTGCTCAAATTAATGTAGAAGAATTAATAAGTTCTATTCAAGCACAACCTGCACTGTGGATGTCGAAACAAAGTCAATACAAAAGCATTAAAATTAATTTAAGATTGTGGAATTAAATAAAATCAATAAACTTTGGAGGTTGCTCTCGCAGTTTTTCATTTAATTTAAAAATTGCCATGTAACAATTTTCTAGTAAAAAAAATACAGTTGAATATAGAACCTCCACCTGTTTTGAATTCGGTTAAAAATAAGTCTTCTTCATCCATATTATTTTTTGACAAACACAAACGCGCTCCATTGCAGACAAGCACAAACGCGCGCGTTGCCGCACCTGCGCCGCTACCCGCCCCACGCTGCCAGTCTGGCCAAGCACTATAACAAGGTCCCAAGCAACGTGTTAGGTATGTCGATTAGCAAATTCAAAAACGTAATTAAACAGAAACTGTCTATTAAAGCATATTATAAACTATCAGGTTAAATATCACTATCAAAAGTAGAGGGACTTTTGATATCGACAAAAGATATATCGGGACAATAATCGTGCAAAACCCTACTCTCACCTACATCGTTTCGATTCGTTTTGAGCGATGGAATGAACGACATTACTTTTGACAATCGATGTCGGTATCCTCCATAATAGATGATACGATCATTTGATTTTGACAACGAAACAACTGGTAATTTAACTGAATTGGATGTACATTTCAACGACTTATCGATATATCGAAACGATCGATTCGCAGAGTAGGCGCCCTGATTATTTAGATGACATAAAAGCTTGAGATGAATCTGCTCCAACTCGACTCGGCATCCGTAGCAAAATTGGCAAGGATCATACAAAAAAGTGTTAAGACCAGACGGGTTTCTTGCCGGATTCTTCTTGAACTGGAGTTAGGAGGAACCGACACCTAGATTCACTAGCATGTATGAAGACGATTCAAAGTAGTCCTTGTGATTTTATTGAATAAAGAATGTTTTGACTTTGACTTATTGCATGATTGTTTTACACATTTGTATCACATCACATGTATCACATCACCTTAAAACACCAAGTTTAAGTAATGTTCGATTCCGGTCATTGGACAATAATAATAATAATAATAATATTCTTTATTCAGACAGAAAATCCATATTAAAGTAACCTATCTTAGTATAAATAAGAACACATAATATAAGATAAAGTCAAAAATTCGAATAAAAAATAACAATAATTAGGTATCTATTATACCTATCAGGATGCGATTTGCACCCATCGTCTATACATATTGGTCAAGAAGACCCTATCAGCTAAACTTGCAATAATGGAGTTCTTACACCTGTCGACCCTGGACATGAATTTGGCCACCCGGCTCCTCTGGATGGCGTTAAATGAATCTATTCGCGCCTCCAGGTACATAACCGAGGCGCTGCAATATCGATCTAATCCCATAAGCTGCATATAGATATTGTTATAGGCAAAACGAATGCCATCGTGTGTCTTTTTAGTGTACTGTGTCCAGAGTTGATAGGTATAAAAAGTCTGACAGAATGATCTAAATAAGGTCAACTTTACATCGCATGACGATTTGGTAAACTTTAGAATTATCATGTTACCGACCACACAGAGGGCTGGCTCTGCGTTGCATATCGATGTCTTTGTCATCTCTCCCATTCGCAGTCACAATGTGGCCCAGATACTTGAAGGATTCTGCGATTTTCACAGGTTGTTCATTTAGAAAAAGACAGGGCACATTGTCGGGACCCTTGCCAGATCTAAATATTACCATCTCAGTTTTTTTAACATTATAATATTAGGTCATGCTCTTTCGCAACAACTCGAGCATCCTTCGTACTTACCTAGCTAGATCGTACCTAAAACGCGCTTGCTCTAATAGGTGGTGGGGGCGGGCTTCATCCGTATATGTAGATTAGGGAAATATTGTGAATTTTACAGTCTGTCAAGCAAGTCAGTGAAGTGAAATAAACCAAGAAAAAGTTAAAAGTCTAGTTAAGAAGTGAAATATTGTACAAGAAAATTTGGAAGAAATAAATAGAAATACAGTCCACTGAACCTGAGTTTTCACTGTCGAGATCCCTGACAGTGTTTGGTCCTACGAAGCCGGATCGGAACTGAAGCCTGCGGCTTGGAGTGAGACCAGCATCGGCGCTGCTACTCCAAGTGAAGCCTACCTGAAGCCTGCGGCTTGGAGTGAGACCAGCATTGGCGCTGCTACTCCAAGTGAAGCCTACCTGAAGCCTGCGGCTTGGAGTGAGACCAGCATTGGCGCTGCTACTCCAAGTGAAGCCTACCTGAAGCCTGTGGCTTGGAGTGAGACCAGCATTGGCGCTGCTACTCCAAGTGAAGCCCACCTGCAAACCTGCTGCCTGGAGTAAGCCCAGCCGATACGTGCTGCTACTCCAGGTGAAGACCAGCGATATAGTGCACTGCTTAGCTATAACATAAGCACTGCCATTCCCTGGAAAGCCAATTGAAAAGCGAAGATCACCGAACGGTGCTACTGCCTCGAGTTGAAAAAAGAAAATCACCCAACGGTGCTACTGCTTCGGGTTGAAAAAAGAAAATCTCCCAACGGTGCGACGGGTAGCAGAGCATCGGGTAGCCGAGCACCAGTGGAGGTACGGCCTGCCCCCCGCCCCCCCCTGCGGATCAACGGTTTTAAGATAAGTACAGTAGGGAACTCGGGTAGGTAGGAGTAGGTAGGGGCGTCAAGTGCTGAAGAATGCCAACCACCAGAAGTCGAGCGGCAGCCGATGAACTACGCGTGTATGAAGACTTCCTTGCCTCGCCGTCTGCGAAAGCATCCCAACCGGAAACAGCACGCGCCGTTACCACCCGCATTGACACCGGTGTCGCTACTTGTACCATGACCGCACCACCCGGGATCGCGATGACCAGCGCCGTATCACACTCGACGCATGCGCCTGCGCCAGCGCCACCCACTAATGATCCTTCCATGACTAAGGACCTAACGCCGCGACGCACGAACATAGGCGTACCTGCACGAAGAACTCGAGCCGCGTCGATACAGTCCAAAGGATACACCGCCAGTGCAACCGCGCGTATCAAACAGGCAGAATTCGAAGCTGAAGAACAACTAGCGGAAATCCAACGGAAGGAATTGCAGATACAAGCCACGTGGATACAAAAACGGCTAGCAGCAGACGTCGTTGCGATTCATGAAGAAACCGACCGAGAGAGCAATGCGGCCGAAGAAGTAGAAAACAGGGTCACCGACTGGCTCACACGGGGGGAGCCTCGGCACCCTAACATAGTAGATACGGATACAAGATACCAGTCCGGGACCCGGGATAGGTCTAACGAGAGATACACGCCGAACCGTGTCAGTTTGACCAGCAGCAACGACCCAGGTCGCCGACGCCAAATCGAGCACGAGAACGAGGGATTGATCGACTGGCTGATTCCATAGAGAGGATGGTTAGAGGAAGAGTGCTACCAAGACAAACTCAAGACTTACCAATTTTTATCGGAGCTGTGAGCGAGTGGCTACCATTCAAAGCAGCTATGACGGAATCGACCAGTCTACACCAATTCTCACCGGCGGAAAACATTGCTAGGCTTAGATCGTGTCTTCGAGGTGAAGCGCGACAGACAGTGTCCGCGTTATTATATACTGCGACAGATCCAGCAGTTATCATGCGAACATTGGAACAATGCTACGGGCGCCCAGAGATGATCATAGACAACGCGCTAGAAGAAATAAAGAAGCTTCCACGACTGGGCGTAACTGCTAGTGATCTAAACGCTTTCGCCATCAAACTCCAAAACATAGTGACAGTGATCGGTTGTCTAGATGAACGAGGCTACATACAGAACCCTATGCTAGCCAGGCAAGTCACTGACAAGCTAGGACAGCATACGAGATCGAAATGGTGCGACTACGCGGAAGATTTTGGACATCCACGAGAGCCAGAAATAGTTACGCTGTCCCGCTTTCTCATGCGCGAGGCCGACCGCGCTATGAGACATTCGTACGGAGTTACGACGACCAAGAGCGCAGTGGTTAACCCACGACCCACGGAACAACAGCCACGAATAAACGATCGTAACCGCAAGACTGTGTATGCTTCAACAGAGGACAAGACACCAGAAGGCGCTAAAACAGAATGCCTCTGTTGCGGAGCCGGACACATAACCACAAAATGTGGTAAAATTGCGAAGATGTCTGTGGACCAGAGATGGGAATGGGCCAAGGAGATACGCGTCTGCTTCCGATGTTTGAACAGCAAACACAGACGTTTCCGTTGCAAGGTCAAGTTATGTGGCGTGAACGAGTGCCGTAGACCACATCATGCTCTTCTGCATAATAAAAACGAAGTTACCACGCCCACCGCGGAACCAACTCCCAGCGAAGAGATAGCGCTAACGGCTACAGCGCATACGTCAGTAGGCACGGACCGAGTCTTACTAAAAGTATGCCCGATCACGATCAAAGGCTGTAACGGGAATGACATAAATACTTACGCCTTATTAGATGAAGGATCAACGATAACGCTGGTAGATGATGAGATCGCTGTGAGGGTTGGAGCTCAGGGCCCGAAACGGTCCTTACACATCGTCGGCGCTACTTCTAGTCAAAGTGAACCCGATAGCCGAGTAGTAGATATTTCAGTTCGAGGGCGCGGTCAGGCTATCAGCTAATCAAAGCACGCACGGTGAAGAATTTAACACTGGGACGACAATCAGTCAGTACGGAACTTCTTCAACAAACGCACTTACTTGAATTAAATCTGGAAAGCGTATGTTATACAAACGCAAGACCGCAAGTTCTTATTGGAGCTGATAACTGGCACCTCATAGTGACACGGCGGTTACTAACAGGAAAAAGAAATCGGCCTGCCGCATCACTTACTTACCTAGGATGGATCATTCATGGTTGCACACCTAGATACACCATAGCACAGGGAGACAATATTTAGCACGTGAACAAGTGCCAAGAAGCCCAGAACGATAGTCAAGCGAGCGGCCGAGACAACGAACTGAACGAGCTAGTCAAGGCGCACTTCGACATAGACGCACTGGGCGTATCGATCAAACGAAAACCGATAGCGGAACATGAACGCGCTAAGGAAGTTTTCAACGCCACAGTTAAGCGAATAAACGGGCATTTCGAGGTGGGACTACCGTGGATCAAAGATAAAGTCGAACTACTACCGAGCTACGACATGGCCGTGCGTCGACTGCGAGGAATAGAACGTAAAATGGACAAGTCACCTGTACGTACGTACAACGGTGTCTCGGGTTCGGGGATGGAGTGCTCAGGAGCATTCAAAAAATACCACGATGTATGATCACATTTAGAGATTTATTATACTTCGATAGGTTTGTACAACAGTTCACTAGATGATAAAAATGCATTTTGACCCACGCAGGAGCCGTGCGTTTTCGTCAGCGCGATCTAGGATCCGGCACTATTTAGTCGCGACATCTAGTTGTGAAATCTGAACTATTTTGGTTACCATCTAATTATATCAAGTTAAACATACCGCCCACCAAGGACAAATTAAATTTGTCCTTCTATAAAGATAAACCGCCCACCATGAGATGCACTAAGATAAACACAATGAAATTTAAAGTTAATTAACAGGTAGAACACAAAGTTTTGATATAGGTCTTTTTATTACATTACTGTTTTTGGTGCGCAGTGACACAACCCTCGTTAAATTGTCCGCCCCTGGATGTTTGACAACCACACGACCAAGCAGCCAACGAGCTGGAGGCAAATCGTCCTCCTTGATTAGAACTAGATCTCCGACATTGGGTTCGGGTTTTTGATTGGCCCACTTATACCGGTGTACCAAGGTCGATAAATATTCCTGCGACCAACGCCGCCAAAACGTTTGCATCATACGCTGTGTAAGCTGCCACCTACGTAAACATCCAATGTTTGATGATTCGAAATTGTTATCCGGGACTTTCAATTCTAGTGTTGTTAAAAATCCAGTTTCCTTGTTTTCTTTCCTTTGCTTCCATGTAATAAACCTCCTGCAGTATGCTATTACCCTTATCATTCTACCCAGATTCGAAAATCTTTCCCAAAAATCCTCTGGTTTTGTTGCCAGATGAACTTTGATTTCCTCTATATTTGTTTCTTCGTTCTTCAATCTTTTGTAAGTAACCTCTTTTGCATGTAATACTTCTGGACCGTTAACCCACAATGCATTATTGATGAGTTCCGTAGGTTTTAAGCCCCGTGAAGCACAATCAGCCGGATTTTGATGGGATCGGATATGAGACCACTGCTGGGCATCGAGAGTTGTCAAGATTTCAGAAACCCTATTCGCTACGAACGTCTGCCAACGACTAGGGTGACTATTGAGCCAGGCTAACACTACCGTCGAATCTGTCCAAGCATGGAGTCGCTCCCTTCCGATATTCATGACCTCTGCGACTTCTACCAACAACCTGGTCACCAGTACAGCTCCACACAGCTCCAATCTCGGGATCGATACTTGTTTAATGGGGGCTACCTTGGTTTTCGCTGTTACTAGATTCACGTGGATGCAGCCCTTCTCATCAATTACCCGCAGGTATACCGCTGCAGCATATGCTATCTTGGATGCGTCGGCAAATCCATGGAGTTCCACATTCAAATTTGTTTGTGATGTTTGAATCCACCGAGGTATCTGCAGCGCCGATAAATTTGGCAGGTCATTTCGGTAAGAAAGCCACTCTTCCAATATCTTGCTTGGCACTATTTCATCCCAACCTATTCTTGATATCCAAAGCTTCTGTATTATTGCTTTTGCTACTATCACACTAGGTGCTACCCATCCTAGTGGATCAAACAATCGAGCTATGTCTGATATAATTATTCTTTTTGTTATAGGTTCCTTCAACTGCGGCAGCGTCACCGTGTACTGAAAGGTATCGTTCCTCCGGTTCCAGGTAAGTCCCAATAACTTCATCACCTCGTCTTCCTTCAGCTTGAATCCTTCTTCCTTCCCAATACCATCTCCTGCTTCCCTGATTCTTTCCAACAGCTCTTCACAATTGCTAGACCATTTCTGTAGTGTAAATCCTCCCTTTAGTAGTAACTCATTCATTTCCTTGTATATTTGCATTGCTGTTTTAACATCTTCGCATCCTGTGAGCAAATCATCCATATAAAAATCGCTTATTACTTTTTCAGCTGCAGCTGGATAGTTTGCTCCTTCATCGTACGCTAACTGCTGAAGTACCTTGACGGCCAAATATGGAGCTGATGCTGTACCAAATGTTATTCGCAGTAAACGTAGCTCATCCGCCTTTGTAGCTAATTGATCTTTTTTCCACAGGATTCTTTGAAATTCCACGTCTTCCCTCGCCACTTTCACCTGCCTATACATTTTGACAATATCAGCCGACAAACAGATACGATGACTTCTCCAGCTCATCAATAGATGTCTTAGCTCCGGTTGCAAGGTAGGACCTACCATCAGCAGATCGTTTAATGATACTCCGTTTTCTCCTTTACAGGCCGCGTCGAAGACAATCCGAACCTTTGTTGTGTCTTTATCGTTTCTGATGACAGCAAAATGAGGTAAGTACGCTCCTTTAGACTTCTTCACTTCATCCTCGGGTATCCTTTCCATATGTCCCAGCTGTAAGTACTCTTCAATGACTTCTGAATATTTAGCTTTCATCTCATTTGATTTATCAAGCTTTGTTACTAGGAGATTTAACCTTTTCTCTGCAATTCTCTTTGAATTTTTCAACTCTAGATCAGGATTTTTCGTTTTAAACGGTAACTTTACTATGTAACGTCCCTCTTGATCCCGTGTAGTTGTTTCCGCGAAAAACTTCTCACAGCGACTTTCTTCATCGGAGAGTATTGTTTTTTTGTTAGTTATAGGATCCGCTTCTAGTTCCCAAAAACGCTTGAGTTGCATATCTTCTACGCACGTATGCATTGATATCAAGTTAGTTTCTTGATCGCCCTGATTTGACACTATCCCTGATAGAATCCACCCAAGTGTAGTATTCTGTGCTAAAAGTGTCCCCTCTGCATTCTTCTTAACTCCATCCCGCACCACCTGGCCATATACGGCAGCACCTAACAAAATATCAACTTTGTTGGGTATGTCGTACTTCGGGTCCGCCAGTGGAATGTTGCCTAAAACCCAATCCGTTGCAACTATCTCCTTGCTCGGAAGGAGAGTAGTTATCGATTTTAAAACATAAACGTTCAAATTTAGACGTACATTATGATCGTAGATAGAGGTTATTGTTATGTTAACCATCGAATTGGAAGGCACATTAGTACTTCCTCCCAACCCTGAGATCACTCCCCTTACTGGTGTCCTTTTTAGGCCCAAGTACTGAGCGGTTGCCTCGGTTACAAAAGATGCTTGTGACCCTTGGTCAAGCAACGCCCTTATGATACGAGTGTCTCCGTTGCTAGATTGTGCTCTTACGAGAGCCGTTGCTAATAGAACCTGGTTACTAGGTGCCATTCCTCCTGATGCAAAACAAACTACTGGAGCAGCTGTTTCCCCTGACACATTCCCCGTGTTCGAACCCCCACTTTCCGTCGAGCGTGCTCCTGAATCCGTGCTGGCAGGATGCAAGTAAGTATGATGCCTACGCTGGCAAACGCGGCAGGTCATTAAGCTACGACACTGATTGGCCCTATGGTTGTCACCCAAGCAATTGAAGCATATATTGTTTTTCTCAACAAACCCACGACGGACTTGTACCTCTGCGCTTACAAAATTCTTACAATGAGCTAGCTTATGAGGCTCTTTACAGAATTTACATGTTATAGTGCTATTTGACTCCTGTGCTACATGGAATGACTTTGTTGGATGATGAGGCTTGGACTTGGTGTGATTTGACCCAGAGTCAACGAACTCCAAAGCGCGAAACCGGTTTGTTAAAAATTCTTCAAATGCTTTCCATGTTGGAAGTTCTGTTGAGTTTGCGCTTTGTAGCTCCCACTGCTTCCGAGACTCATGGTCTAACCTCAATGCTGTTATATAAACAATAATGATGTCCCAGTTGGATACATCTACCCCTAGGGGTAGATGTTTTCAAGTCTAGACTTGACAATGCACCCAAACATTCTGAGGTAGTATCAAGCAACTCCCTTATAAAATTAGCCGATTCAGCATTGGCATTTGGCTGAGCAAGCAGTCTCTTTAAAATGGTGTTACACAAGTAACGTTTATTATTATACCTTGTCTCTAACATGTTCCAACACCGCGTGTAGTTTTCTGCTGTCAGGCTAATGTGTCTAACAAGTTGCTCGGCCTCCCCACTCAACAAGCCCTTAAGATATTGCATTTTCTGAATTGGTTCTATTTCCGTATTATGGACTAAAGACAGGTACAGGTCCCGGAATGAACTCCACTCGTTATACTTTCCCGAAAATTTAGGGATAATGATTTTTGGAAGCTTTGCATTGCTTCCCTTGTTATTCCCCTTATTGTTACCGGAGTTACATTCTGAGAACTGTTCCGGCTCATCGACATATTTTGACAATGCCGCTCTTATAACACACTTACACTCAACATAGACGTCTTCGGTCTCACTGTATACATCCTTTTCTATGTATGAGGAAGATTTCAGTACTTTCGGATCACCTGTTTTTAAGAGTTCTCTATGATTATCGAGAAATTGAGTCCATAACCTTTCCAAAGACAGTAGCTTTTCCTCAACATAATCTTTACTGATACGATCCTTAGGTGACTTTTTGAAGTTAGACTTTGCCTTAGCTATCCGCGTACTAACATCCTCCTGCATAAATATAAGTGAATCCATATTTTTTTTGTAGGTATTATAGCCGAAAAATATAAAGTTTAATTAAAATGCAAAAGGTTCTAAATAATTTCAAACAGTAAAAGAACATAAAATTTTTCAAGTCCAAGATATTTTTTATGAAATTTTTCTAAGTGTTTGGAATATTAGGTACAAAAATCAAAATTGGGCATAGGTTCCCCGTCTCAACCTTTTTCTTAAAATTATTCTAAGTCTATGTTAGTATTAAATTACAAAAATTTACCAAGTTATTTTAAGTTAAGTTTAAATGTTACTAAAAATTACCAACTGATTTTAACTTAAACTATCACTACGATAAATTGTTCATATCACCAAATTCCTTCCTGTCTGCGTCGAAACTGCTGCTGATGGAGTGGTCCCGCCCCTCGTGGCGGATCCTTTCTCGCTGCCGCCTGGTTCCCTCCTGAACCGGCGCCTGGTGGCTGTCCTTGCTCCTCCACACACGCTTATGTGCCAAGCTCCCTCCTGAGCTTGGTCTGATGCTGCCCTCGGACGCTCCTCCGGCTTACTGGTGCACCACTAGCCCCCTCCTGGGCTGGTAGATGCTGATCGTGAGCTCAACTCTGCTTGAGTTGGACTCCCCACTGATTTATTGCCGTGACTAGGTTGCGCCACTGTCCGAACGCGAAACTCCACAATCACTATTCACACACCGGGTCTGGCCGTAACGAACGAGACGTGTCGCCAAAACCGATCCGGCTCGAAGGACCAACATGTACTACGTACGTACAACGGTGTCTCGGGTTCGGGTTCGGGGATGGAGTGCTCAGGAGCATTCAAAAAATACCACGATGTATGATCACATTTAGAGATTTATTATACTTCGATAGGTTTGTACAACAGTTCACTAGATGATAAAAATGCATTTTGACCCACGCAGGAGCCGTGCGTTTTCGTCAGCGCGATCTAGGATCCGGCACTATTTAGTCGCGACATCTAGTTGTGAAATCTGAACTATTTTGGTTACCATCTAATTATATCAAGTTAAACATCACCTGAATTTGAAAGTAGTTACACGGCTCAAGTGCAGAGACTGCTGGACAATGGATATGCTGCTCTATGCGAAATGGATCAAGACCAGAACGATCGTTTGTGGTACCTACCTCATTTTGCAGTCATGAATCCAAATAAACCAAACAAGGTACGGTTGGTGTTCGACGCAGCCGCAAGGACGAGTGGAACTTGTTTGAACGACGTGCTTCTGGACGGACCGGATCTACTACAGGCATTACATGGGATTTTGTTCCGCTTCAGAAAGAAGCCGATAGCAGTCACGGCTGACATTAGAGACATGTTTCTTCGAGTGAAAATAAGGCCAAAAGATAGAGTAGCTCAACATTTTCTATGGCGCGGCAAAGATCGTTCCGGACGACCGCAGAAATATGTAATGTCGTCAATGATCTTTGGTGCTAGGAACTCGCCGTTTTTAGCTCACAGTGTGAGGGATCGATACGCAGCGGATCATAAAGACTCGCACCCACTAGCCTTTGACGCCATAACCCAGAATCATTACATGGATGATTGGGTAGATAGTTTCGACACTGAAAAAATAGCCGCGCAAACAATAGCGGAAGTACGAGAGGTACATAGTAAAGCGGATTTTGAGCTAGCAGGTTGGAGTTCGAACCGTAATGCTTTGTTGGAAGGCACCGCTGAAGGGAACCGAACGCACGCACCCAAGAAACTCGCAGCCAACGCTCATCTGTATGGAAAGACGTTAGGGATTCTATGGCTACCTCGGACCGACGAGCTTGCGTTCAACACTACTATGCCACGCGTGCCGGACGAAGTAAAGAACTTTACTCGAGCACCGACCAAACGCGAGGCGCTCGGAACTGTCATGTCATTGTTCGATCCGTTAGGGCTGTTAAGTACATATACTATTTCAGCCAAGATCATGCTTCAAGAACTATGGAAGAAAAAGGTAGGGTGGGACGAACCGATTCCCCCCGAAGAAGCAACGATCTTCAACGAATGGCAAGTGGATTTGAAATATATAAGTGATCTCAGACTACCTAGGTATGTCGCTACCACCACGGAGATGTCACTAAACAACAGCTACATGTATTCTGTGACGCTAGTGAACAAGCTTTCGCAACGGTCGCATACTGGCGCTTCGTGAGTAAAGAAGGCGTCAGCATCAAACTGGTGGCAGGAAAAGCGAAAGTCGCACCGTTGAAAGCACAGAGCATCCCACAAATGGAACTGCAAGCTAGTCTAATCGGTGCGAGACTCGCCAAAGAAATCATCGAAGGTCATAAGATGGATCTAGAAGTAATCTTGTGGAGCGACTCGAAAACGGTACTGCACTGGATCAGGCGGGACTCGGTACGATACACGCCCTATGTAGCGCATCGGCTGAGCGACATAGCAGAACTCACCCGGACGGATCAATGGCGGTGGGTTCCCACCGCGCATAATGTGGCCGATGACGCGACCCGCTGCGGTAACACCGCAACAATAACCGTTGGTTCGTAGGCCCTGCGTTCCTATATGAAGCTGAGGATCGCTGGCCTAAAGAGGTAGAATCTGAGCTGGGACAAGAAGAAGTGTTAGTTACGTGCACAAGTAAGAAAATGCCATTTATCGACGTCTCCAGATTTTCATCCTACGAACGAATAGTTAGATCCGTTGCTTATGTGTTAGCGTTTATAGAGAAATGTAGACGACGCGCTAAAGGGCTTGAGATTAGACACATACGAGAAGCCGAGCGACTGCTCATAAGAGAAGCGCAGCGAGAATGTTTTTGGGAAGACTTACAGCGTCTAGCAAAAGAAAAGAACGTCAGTCGTTCTAGCCGGCTCTATAAACTTGACCCGCAGTGCGGTACTGATAAAATAATCCGTTTAAGAAGTAGAATAAATGCTGCTACAGTGTTAGATCAGTCAAGAGACCCACCGATTCTGGATGGATCACACCAACTTACGCGCCTTTTGATACGGCATGAACACGTAAAAAACGAACACATTGGGAGAGAGCAAATAGTAAACAATCTACGACAACGATATTGGATACTACGTTTACGTACTACTGTTAGAAAAACAATACGTGACTGTGTATGGTGTAAGGCAAAAAGGGCTAACCCATCCGTACCAGTAAAAGGAAATTTCCCTCGAGCTCGCCTTAGTACCCACACACGACCATTCACAAACTGTGGTCTAGATTGTTTCGGCCCAATGTGGGTGGTAATCGGAAGACGAAGAGAGAAGCGGTGGGGAATGATCTTTACCTGCCTATCGATCCGAGCCATTCATATAGAAATAATAGCAAGTCTAAGCACTGACTCTGCTATCATGGCCATCAGAAGGATGGCTGCGCGTCGGGGAATACCGAGCCTCATAATGTACGACAACGGCACCAACTTTCGGGGCTCAGACGAATAACTAAAGAAAGCATTCCAGGAGTGGCTTCCAGCACTTTGCTTTAACAAAAAGGATCGAGTGGCGTTTCATCGATCTTGGTGCACCGAACCAAGGAGGAGCCTGGGAACGAATGATAAGAACGGTAAAGGGGGCTCTAGCAGTAACTCTCTCTGAGCGCGCACCTAAAGAGAAGAGGTATTAAATACTCTGATGACAGAAATAGAGCATACGGTGAACTCTCGACCTCTGACTCATGTACCAGTCGACCCTGAGGACATGGAAGCTTTAACCCCAAACCATTTCCTGCTAGGAAATGCGATCGGTCTTCCCTACGTTGGAGAGTGTGATACGGCCGACAAACGATCCTGGCGTGTTGCTCAAGCCTTAGCAAATTCGTTTAGGGCAAGATGGATAAAGGAATACTTACCTACACTGGCGCCTCGAAATGATATAAGAAAGACTGTAAATAACGTCAAACCAGGTGATTTAGTGGTGATAGCCGACGGATTGCTACCTAGAAACGTGTGGCCTCGTGGTCTAGTCGAGCGTGTATACGAGGGACCCGACAAGGTGGTGCGGAGCGCAGACGTAAGGACGCGAGGGGGTATCTTCCGAAGACCGGTGAGAAGGCTCATCGTCCTACCAGTAGAAGAGGGCTGCGAAGGTCTACGCCGAGGGGAGAATGTTACGGACGACTCAAAAACCTTTCGATCGAATTATAAACGCGCTTGCTCAAATAGGTATGGTAGGAACAACTCGAGCATCCTTCGTACTTACCTAGCTAGATCGTACCTAAAACGCGCTTGCTCCAATAGGTGGTGGGGGCGGGCTTCATCCGTATATATAGATTAAGGAAATATTGTGAATTTTACAGTCAGTCAAGCAAGTCAGTGAAGTGAAATAAACCAAGAAAAAGTTAAAAGTCTAGTTAAGAAGTGAAATATTGTACAAGAAAATTTGGAAGAAATAAATAGAAATACAGTCCACTGAACCTGAGTTTTCACTGTCGAGATCCCTGACAGGGATGCTGCTCAGCTCCACTATCAAATCATTAACGTAGGTGTTAAATAGATCCGGCGAGGTTAACCCCCCTGTCTTACACCACAAGTTAGCCTCAGAAAGCTCCTGGCTCCACCTCACGCTGTTGGTTTGATTACGATACCAGTACGTGAGCAAACCAACAGCATCATCCGGGGCAGACGTGCTTTTTAATTTTATCCATAACCGTTCCAACAGCATCATCCGGGGCAGACGTGCTTTTTAATTTTATCCATAACCGTCATGTATCATATCATCCGGTATATAGCAGTGCCGAAGACACAGGTTGAACAGACTAGCTAGAACAACACAGATATACTGGCCAGCATAAAGCATATGCTCGATACTTAAACCCTCATGGCCAGGGGACTTACCACGTTTTGTTTTCATAAGAATTTCCTCAATGTCTGTAGGTGTTACTGTTACAGTTGGGCAAATCCCCTGACCATCACGATCTTCATTTATCTGTACGGTTGGTTTATTATTTACAGCCACAAAATCTACACTGAAATGCTTCTTGAATAAATTGGCAATATTTTTCTTGTTTTCTTCACCTTCAATGTTTACTTCAATGTTTATTTTTTGCTGATTATTTTGTATATATTTCACTGCAGCCTTAAATTTCCTTCTTGATTCGGACATAGCCTCATAGTACACCCTCGCGGGTGGTCTACCGTACATTACCCATTGTAAGAAGGTATGTCTAGCATATACGTGTAGCTCACGTACATGACAATTCCACCCTACTAATTTATTTTTAAACCGTTTCGTATAAAAACTACGTACAGCGGATAAACGTAAAATTTGTATAAATTCACTATAAAAATTATCGATAAGTTTAAAATGATCACAGTTAGAACAGTTACCTACTTCTAAACATTCAAAAATACTATTTTTAAGATTATACAACAGACTACGGTGCAGAACTTACGGTATAATTCAATTTGGGATTGATCCCTCACTCCCCATACATGTTTTTGTGATTGACAGTCCATGGTTGCTGATGATTTCGCGCGCACTAAGTTAAAATTACATGTAATAATCATCGGAAAGTGATAAGACCGGTATGAATCATATTGCACAACCATATCTGTCACGAGAGTAGCGGCTGCCGCAGTCGCGATGCAGTGGTCGAGCCACCGACACGTGCCGTGCGCATCACTTACGAAAGGTCCACACACTGTAGTGATTGCTCCTTACAAAAATCCGTCAGCTCTTTTTCAAAAAGAGTACCGGGGTGCGCATTAAAGTCTCCCATTATTATTATTATCCCAGTATTCTCAATTATGGCACTTATCTGCGCAAGACATTCGGTATATTCTGGCAGATTTTCTTCGCAGTTCACTGGCATGTAAACACAAAATACAAGTACACTCTCTTCACGCAATCCTTAGCGCACGGCACATAGACGATCACTATTGCACTGTATGATGTTAGCACATGTAAACAAACTGGATCTCCACATTATCGTCGTCCCGCCGTAAGGACGACCTCGCAGCACACCAGCAGATGTGTCCACAGCTGATTTAGCACAGCAGGCAAAATCCTTGTCAATCTCATATAGAAAGCCCAAGTTATGCGGGAGCAGCCAGGTTTCTTGTAGGGCAATTACATCCACCTCCTTACATATGTCTCTAACATGATCCACAAATCTTTTAATTGACTTACAATTAAAAGACGCCAGTTTTGTAAGTTTTTCTTGCGGTTGTACAATCATATTGTTTTTCCTAAGGCCTCGGTAGTGTCCTTTACAGGACGTGTCTGTCTGAAGCGCCGGAATACTGATCCTTGCGGCCAAAAATCATTTTGCAAAAATGCATTTAATTTTGACATGACCACTGTTATCTTAAAGGAGTTAAAAATCGTTTCTTTATTCTGATTTAACAGTTCTACACTCTCAGAGTCTTCCTGCCTTTCTTTTATGTATTCTTTAATGTTTTCAATTGTGATATGCTTCTTTATTCTAGATAGGTATATATAGCCAAATGACTCCACTACTTGCAATTTACTTGTATTTTGCGATGTGCCGCGCGTATTACGGTATCTATAGCTTTTTATTTTTTTGTACTGTACTGTCTTAAACCCATCACTTTTATTTATTTGATCATTATTTTGTACAAGAACTATAGGGTCTTTCATTAAGCGTGTCCTATCTTTAAATTTAAATAAAACAAAGTGTGTGTGATATATTATCGAAATTATTTATTTATTTGAAAGATGTAGTGATGCCATTATGTTTGGAATATGACATCATTCAAATGTCCGCCACGGCTTCTCTGGGTGGAGCGCATGCGAGATATCCAATTTTCCATGACTTTTGCGCATAAATCAGGCTGAATTTGACTTATGGCATAGGTTATGTTGGCTTTGAGGGCCGCTGTGATTTGTGGTTTATTCACATAGACCTGCGACTTTAGAAAACCCCACAAGAAAAAGTCTAGCGGGGTTAAGTCACAAGATCTCGGTGGCCAGTTCACATCAGCTCCACGTGAGATGACCATGCCCTCAAATCTCTCATGCAGAATATTCAATGTGGCATGAGCTGTGTGGCACGTAGCACCGTCTTGTTGAAACCACATGTCGTTGGTGTTCAGATGATCCAGTTCATGCCAAAAAAAGTTGGTAATCATCGACCTATAGCGCTCGCCGTTGATAGTGATGGCCTGGCCAATGTTGTTCTCAAAGAAATATGGCCCGATGACGCCGCCAGCCCAAAACCCACACCAAACTGTAACTTTTTCGGGATGCATTGGACGCTCTTGGATCTCATGTGGATTGGTATCGTCCCAAATTTGACAATTTTGTTTGTTTACGTACCCATTCATCCAGAAATGGGCCTCATCGCTGAAGATAATTTTTCTGTGAAAATTACGGTCAGTTGCTAACTGCTCCAGTGCCCATTCAGCGAACACACGTCGTTGTCTATGGTATTTACCTTCAATTCCTGGGTGTGTTGAATTTTATACGGGTGCAGGCCCAAGTCACGACGCAAAATTAGCCAAGTGAAAGGCCGAGTTCTTGTGAGCGACGCTAAATCGACTGCCTCGGATTCTCCTGCACACTCTCACGGACAGCGGCGATGTTTTCGGCAGACCTTGCGTTTCGTTGACGTACGGGTGTTGGTCGATCATTTACCGAACCAGTGGACTCAAATTTATCCACCACACGAAGAATAGTCCTCTCGGTAGGACGATTATGGCGACCGTAAAATGGGCGAGGCGCGTGGTGCGTTGCCCGAACAGAACACCCATTTTGATAAAACAATTTTATCATTTGCACGTGTTGTTGAATGCTATAGCTATCCATGATGATTTGGCAAAACAGAATGAATAAATTACATCCAATTTGACAGATGTAGCTTCAACAAGATGGCCGCTACCAACTGTCAAAGTTCGGACGTGCCTATTGGAAGACCCTTTATATCTCTATAGGAAGTCGTATGCATGGTAAGCTTGTCATTGTTAGAAGTCAGCTGTTTATTTGATGACGTCATGCTAGCCGACGGCTTCTCCACAACCACTTGAGCATGTGTGAGTGGGCGTACTTTCTGTGTAGAGGTACCAGCAGAAGGTGAGCGTGCATGCGTGTAGACAGGCGCTTACTCTAGTTGACTTTCGCAACCTCCCGTATACACCCCGCGCTCTTCGCTCACATAGGGCCTCGCCGTTAATTCTGCTGCCTGTGCTGCTGTGCTGCTACCAAACTGGATATACCCTCAGTTTTATCGCTATTCATACTTTTTGATGTACCTTGTTATTCAGATCATTTCTTGTATCCTTATCCTTACGATAAGGCCTAAGAGATAGGGTCGAATTAATATCGTTTCCAGGCTTAAGATTATAGCGATTTCACTGCAATTCCGCAATCATATCTTTCAGCTGCAGAACCTCCCTCTTCACAGATTCTATATCAGATGTTAAGCTCGGACTATCGTTTGTGGGTAGGGTTTTAGCTTTAAAAGAAGCTACGTCATGCTTAAGCATGCAATGTTTGTATGATCTGCAAACATCTGTCTCGAGCATAAAAATGGTATATAAGTCATGGGGTACCCTTAACAAGCTCTGCTTTCTTTATGGCTAACTGGTGCTGTGTGAAATGTTCAAGGCTATGTATATATTTATTTTGTTAGGTTCACACCTAGGTGGCCTAGATAGGAAATTGAGATCATTATCGTCTATCTCTTATTCACATAGTTACCTGTAGCTATCGAGAGAAATAAGAAGTGGAGCGTTATTATCATAATTATAGTTTTTCCTTGAACGTCAATAAACAAAATGGCAACAGATTATAACGACATATTTGCTATGTGATTATGATAAGACTCATAATTTCATTAAAGACGACCTCTGAGGCGCAGTGGGCCAAGGTCCGGCTGAGACGCAGAAGGTTGCGGGTTTGATACCCGCCGCAAGACAAATGTTTGTATGATCTGCAAGTATTTGTCTCGGGTCTGGGTGTTTCTATGTATGATATGCAAGTATTTTCAAATTAGTATGTAAGTTACTACTTACATACTCAGTCATATGGTACCCATAACACAAGCTCTGCTTACTTTGGGGCCAGATGAATGATGATGATGATGTGTGAAATGTCCGGTGTTATTTATTTATTATCTATACTAATATTATAAAGAGGAAAGATTTAATTGTTTGTTTGTTTGTTTGTTTGTTTGTATTGAACTTATTTTGTTTTTGTAGGGCTTGAGCTGCATGTGCAGAAAACTAAATACAATGATGAAACTGCAAATGTTTTGAAAAACTGTGTAGCAGCCTCAACGCCCACCTCCTTAACCTATGGAGTAAAGTTCTGAATTGAACAAGTTATGTAGGTACTAACTAAAAAATAAAAATGTTTTACAAGAATATAAAACTAAGGGAGATACCAATAGTGGAAACTGAGAGTGTGTAAGTGTGCATGTGGGGTAAGTAATGTGTATGTGAAGGGTGTGAAAATATATGAAGTGAGTGTTGTGTGTGTGTCAGTGTTGTGTACCAAAGTTTACTATATATATATATATATATATATATATATATATATATATATAAATAATGCATTGCTATTGGATGCTATTGATCTTTGGTTAGAAAAGACGTATCTCAAATTTATATTAAAATAAAGAAATAATCACTTCTCGCTCGTGACCTCGTTTACTGTGTCATACCTACTCTACGTATAGAAAATTATGTTTAGTGATTTCGCGAAAATGTACATTAATTATTTACTCTATTTAACTTAAATACTACAAAATGGACAACAGTCCCTTCACTGGAGCAGCAGGACAGCTCGCTCGCCGCCGCCTGCGCCCTCGCCCGTATCTGTATCCCACCCGATATATATATAGCACCCAACCGAGAAGATGATGTCGTAAACTTATTTCTACCCCTGAAATTCAGAACTGGAGCAGTATCCGAATGAAGTGTGTACTATTGCATCAGAGGGGAAACTGAATAACTGAAGAACAAAAACTTCGCATCAGTACTTTGTGTCGAAAAGTAGGTCATGGTACATCGCAGATGGCAGTGCAATGACCGGTCCCTTAAGCAGAAAGCCGTTCAAGCCCACGCCGTTACTCAAGAACTGAAAGATAAACTTGATTTTTCTCAGCGGCTTTAAGACCTTAAACAATGTATTGATCAATCCTCGAACCCTTAACAGGAATCTCTTTTGATATGGTTCAAAATGGAACTAATAAATACATAAAGCCTATAATCTTAGTTCATACATTTTGATAATACGTGATTAAAGCCCATGTTTATCAAGTGTATAGTACAACTCACGAAAGTTTTGAAAATCTCAGTTCAGTTGCCATTTATCCCAATGATAAACTGAAATCAAGTGAAGACACAAACTCACTTGTCCAGAATATGTTCTGTCCTGAACAAATGAAGTTACACATAAGAGGCGTACACAAAACAAGGAGCAGAGGAATAATAATAAACACTCAAACGAAAGATGACATTGAGAAGCTCAAGCAATCGATGCAGCTTAACTTAATTAGCTTAAAAACTGTGAGTTGAAGTTGTCGGTGTGCCTCCATCGATGGTCGAAAAAGAGGTATATTTACCTGAAGTACCTGCAGATATACGTAAAACCCTCGTAACAAAAGATAGAGTATTGTGAATTGAAAACATTGTACAGGTACTGCTGAATACCCGTCAAAAAATAAAAAAGGTATATTAACTCCATAGATTATGAAGGTGCCTAAGAACGGACTATGGAGGCGTAATCTATACTAATATTATAAAGCTGAAAAGTTTGTTTGTTTGTTTGTTTGTTTGAACGCGCTAATCTGAGGAATTTGGATAGTTGAAGTGGGATAGTTCATTTATCGAGGAAAGCTTTAGGCTTTATAACATCACGCTCCGACCAATAGGAGCGAAGCATCAATGGAAAATGTTGCAAAAATGGGAAAAATTGTTCGTTTTTCAGAGCTTCGGTTGCGTGCACTGCGTTAACGGTTTAAGTTACGCAAAAATTATGTATAATGGAATGTTCTTCTTTAAAAGTTCTAAAAAAAAGTCCACGACAGCAAATGTCTATCTCTTAAGATTGGGTCATTATAACTTTTTTATGGTAATTAAATTTGTTCGAAATTAAAGCATTATTTGTAAAGGAGTTTTATCAACATTGTATTAATCCTTATCCAAATAAATATCTTATTAATCACAAGCATTTAATTGTGAACAAAATTGTCATTGACATCGCTTGATTTCAATAAACATCTTAGGAGATATCATAATTTTAAAACAACTCCGCAACAAAATTCGGGTTAGTATGTTCGGGTATGTTATTCAGGTATGTTCGGGTTCACGCACGCTGAAGTACCTAACTCTGCCTGTCTATCTCTTTGCAACGACTTCACGGCTAAACTGCTCAATCGACTTTGACGAAATATAGTAGAGTAAGCTTAAACCTCAAGGAAGGATTTAGTCATAATATTTATCCAACCGCGATAACTGACATTCACGCGGACGAAGTCGCGAGCAACAGCTAGTTTAAAATATTTCTAGTGTATGTTCATATGCAAGAAAAAAAACATTAATACAATCGATCACGATGCTATGCTACTAACCTTAAATTGTAAGTCAATTAAATAAACAATGTTTGCACATTTTTTAAGTTAAATAATTACACGTAAAAACTAGAAAAATACTTACGTATCATTACTTTGTACCAGTTTACAATTCCGCTGACTCGCAGTATGTTTATCATTTGTTTTGAGTTCATATTTTTATATTGTTTGCATTATTTCTAGTCTTAAGCTTAGTTAAGATTTAAATACCTATTTAAACATCTTACTGAAAATAAGATATCAATGTAGGTGATTATTTTAGAATCTATGTAAGTAAGATCTTCACCCCTGAGATACAGGATTACCTATTCAGGCTCGTATGCATACCTTTAATTAAATAAGTTTTTGAATGATGTTTTTAGATATTATTGAATATACAATATTGAATAAATAAATAAAAAAAAGGTAATCTTTAAAACCTGTTGTTTTCACATATGTTTTCACGACAGATAAAATTATATTAATAGTTACTAGAGAATTATTTCTAGCTGAATATGTAATGATGATTCCCTTAATGGTTCCAAATAATGTTAGTTAGAAGAGACGTCTTCGGACGACTTTAGACTGCCACGTTAGTTGAGTTGTTAAAATAAAGATGCACATATTAATATATATAAATTTATTCTGTTAAATTTTAGTTTGATGATAAAAAAATAATACTTACAAAGTGATCGCAAGACGACAAGTCGGCAAATCTTACAAAACCTGAAGTTATGTGTATCAAATATATGGAATTGAAATTTTTACTCCTGTCATTTTTTTTTGTTTTGGCCTGTCGTTAAATTTTATATTCAGCATTAAGTAAATGGATACCTCACGTAGAAGAGAAGTTCAGAATACGATATTAATTTTAAATTAAACTCCCAAGCTTTTGTAAAGCAGAGGAACATAGTCGTCATATTGGGCACGGTAGAAGTTTCCAGCGACAGGGTTTCCAAGATTGTACTTCTCTGCGAACTTCTTTGTGGAGAAACCAGCGCGGCCATCGATAGATCTGGTGGTAAAAATAACATTAGTATTTGGTTTCGTAAAGTTCTATCTTCTGGTCTTTTGCTAACTAACTAACAAGCGCTTTGCATCCACATTTATAATGCGTACAGCCATGGATTAGAATGCTTTGCCGTCGTCTGTCTTTCCTGAAAACTACAACCTAGGTCTCTTCAAGTCTCGAGTAAATAGGTGTCTACTAGACCTGTGTGCCCCATCGTCGGCCACATCGTCGCTTAACATCAGGCGAGATCGTGGTCAAACGTAGGTTTATCGTTGATAAAAAATAAAAATAAATTACGGGTTGCACTCTGGGAGTGCCGACAGAAGTGAAAACTCATTCTGGCGCGTTAGACATTTTTTACTAGTACTAGGGTTATTGGGTTATTGGGTTATGAATTGCATTTTATTTATGTAATTGTATTTTATTAGTTATTAGAAACTTTAAAATACATTTAATATTCTTTTATTGTTTTATTGTATTATTATTCAGAATGTAGATAATACATCAAAGAACCTAACTAAGTAAACTTCTCCATACAAAAATAGACTGTAAACATGTGAATTAAGGTTTATAATCAATTGCGGCGAGAGCGGCAGCCCTCCGTGTCGCGGTAACGGTGTCACGAGTCCAGAGGTTTTACCTCATCTAAAAATATGCGTACCGCGCTAAAAGAAGTTTTCACTTAAAAAAAAAATAACTTGCTTGCTATTAAACCCCAATCATTGAGTATTTATAAATAATTACGTTTTAAAAACTAAAAAGAAACCGACTTCATTAAATGAAATTTGAGCCTATAATACATTTTTAGTGGAAAGTAGATGTATTTTGTATATATATGATATGGGTAGGCCAAATAAACGCAACGCTCCAATGAAACAGCGAGGTATGAAAGTACATGAAAACATAATCGATGTATACAATTTTTATATTTTCGTTTATTTTTCAGCTCGACCAATTTTGATAAAATTTACGTGGGACCACCTGTGAAGTATCCTTACCCTTACCCATACCCTTTCAAACAAAAAAATATTTTAAGCAAACGTTTACATTATTATTATATTTTTTTTTAAATAAATAATGCCGGACATTCCACACAGCATCATCTGGCCCCAAAGTAAGCAAAGCCTGTTTCATTATTATTATTATTATTATTTGTCCTGCGGCGGGAATCGAGCCCGCAATCTGCGTCTAAGCCAGGCTTTTGTCCACTGCGCCACAGAGGTCGTACATTTTCCTCATACAGTTTAGAAGAGACGGGCTTAAATGTTTGAGTGGTTATGGCTTCAGTATTCTAGCTTATATCAAGCGAAAACCCCTCAAGAACACTAGTTAGTTGATGGTAGTCTCTCACGTGTTAGTTAGTCTTGTTTCGTCGAACACGAGCTTTCCTGGCTGCTTAAACAAGATGTACACGTAACGATGGATGCCAGTTCCCGCAGGAGGGCCGGAGCCGATGTAGGCTGCAATAATGTCGCCCTTGGAGACGTCGCAGCCGGGGATGTTTCCAACCAGCCAGTGGTGCCATTCGCGGTCCTCTGGCTCGGGCCCGACGAAATTGTCAGGGTCTGTGAACAGAAAGAAACATTGAAACGGGATTGGAAATGGACGACACTAGATACTGATAGGCTTAAACATTGTTTAGACTTTGGTGATTGGTCAATTTTACTGATGGTAGGACTTTTGAGCAAGAGATTGCCTTTGTAGGTTCCGCATTGCACGATATTCGGCCTCCTCCTCTGTTTTTATATATTATAAGATACATTATTGATATGTCTATCATATGTTTCAGAAATGTTAGAAGAAATAACTTTGATTGGTTTAGGTTCAACTTATCAAAATTGTAGTATTTACACTAATAGTTGAAATACATTATTAGTTAAGATAATAGTTAATTATAGTTATTAAAATATAGTAATAGCGCCCCTAGTTATTGCTGTGCCCTAACAGGGTTTATGTTTGAGACTAAAACAATGTATCACCATCTTACTGTAACAACATAAGTGCAATAAATATTTCTATTTCTATTTCCAAGGAGTGGTGTACAAGTATTACTGTGTTAAGGTTCTAAGGGTGCTGAAGCAAGTGAAATTACAGGGCAAATAGAGAAAATCTTAGTAATGTTAAAAACTCTATTTATAGTCCATTTAAATAAACCTATATAAAATAAATATCATTTTAACTACTAATGTGTATGCAAATTAATAATCTTTTTCTTTAATTTATAAGGAAAAAAACAACATAAACATAAAAAAGAATATGAAGGTACACTACAACAAAAACAGAAAGTCAACTTAAATTAAACTAAACGAAACATTGAGTGGCTCGCAATCGTACAAGTGTGCTGCTGAGGAGGGTGAGTCACGGGTTAATATACAATAACTAGGAACTGTACGAAATACAGATAGATATTATAATATTATAGTTATGTCCCATTATCATTATTATTAATAGGACGTAGAGCGCGGCGGATACTAGTAGGTATATAAAGACTAAAAGGTGTGAGATTTAATATTGTTTTAAAAATAACATGTAGTAGTTCAATTATTTATATAAATATATATATAAATAATTAGGCGTATATATATATATTTATATAAATATATATATGCCTAATTATTTATATATATATATTTATATAAATATATATATAATAATTATAAATTATATTATATATATATATAATTTATATATATAAATTATTATATTTACTTTTGGCCTACATACTATAATTTAATGTAAAATATCCTTTTTATAAGTAAAAAGGAGATAATATGCTACTATAAAAAGCTGATCTCTATTCTAAGATCTTCATGCTCTTTTTGAGAGTCTGCAAGAAACTTTTTAAGTAGCCAAGTATTATACTTAGTATACCTATCAATTCACATAGATATGTTTGTTCTAATAAGTTCTAATAAGCGATAATAAGTGAAGTAATACGATGGCACAGGATGGCGTGTTGTCAGCAGCTGACTTAGAGAGATTTCCCATTGGTGCGTTGCGCTACGTCGCTACAACGCTACATCGGTTTACATATTGACGACCTCTGTGGCGCAGTGGGCTAAGATCCGGCTGAGACGCAGAAGGTTGCGGGTTCGATTCCCGCCGCGGGAAAAATGTTTGTATGATCTACAAGTATTTGTCTCGGCTCTGGGTGTTTCTATGTATAATATGTATGTATTTACAAAAAGAGTATATAAGTAGTGTATCAGTCATGTGGTACCCACAACACAAGCTCTGCTTACTTTGGGGCCAGATTATGCTGTGAGAAATGTCCAGGATTTAAACAAAAAAAAAAAATGTGATATGCCACATCAAGCGTTGTGTCGTCGCACGCGACGTTTCAACAGATCGGCGCACAAGAGACGAAGCGGGAGGGTTCCATCACTATTTCTTAATGCAATCAAGGTAGATATCCAGAATCTTCTATTGTTTCTACGTTTGTTTTGGCGATGGCGTAATAAAAGCAATAAAAGAACACGTTTGTATCGATCCATTGCGAAGGCCAAACTGAGGTCGCAACGTCTTGAGTCGATGCAACGCGGATGTGGCATACAATGCGTTGGTCCGTTGCGACGAATCCACGCAACGCAGCGCAACGCACCAATGGGGCTTCTCTCTTAAAACGAACACCTCGGTCGAAATGCTCATCTTGATTGAGAAGCTGTCAAAATTCTCACAATTCATCTCCTGTTTCCGCTGGAACGTCAAACCTAGCTTGATACCTGACAAGTTAGATACCGTACTGGGTACTTAAGCTACAGCTTACCAGTCATGATAAGAGTGTAGAGCGAATGGGGTTCAGCTTCGTAGGAGACGCAAGGCTGGTGCTTTACCTGCGTCGGAGTCAGCTCGTTACCAAGATACGCGGTCACACCGCTGTCATAACTCAACTGAAATAAATACATAAATATACTATCCTATTATCGCATGATTAACTAGCGTTGAGCTTAAGTATGTTCTGTCTTTGTCATTTTAATGTCAAAGTGTAGATATGGCAAAAAAATTTAGAATTTAAGACAAAATAAAAAGATACTTTATTCAATACAATCACAAGGATCACTTTGAAACGTCTTACATAATAGGTGAATTTAGGTGCCAATAACTAATGTGTGTTTAGTTTATAAGATAGAACTCCTTAGTATACTTATGTATATATATAATTACGTTTTAAAAACTAAAACGAAAACTAATTTCATGTAAAAAAAAATATCATCGATGTATACAATTTTTTTTTGATTATAAACAAAATGCTTGATCGATTACGATTAATTTTAAATGAGACAACCTCGGAAATATACCCATTGAAATCAAATTTCCAAGATTCAGGCGTCTTTGAGTAATCGGTGAACATAGATAAAAAAGAAAAACAAAAGAACCTCCTTTTAAACCTTTTTGAAATCGGTTAGTAGAGAACACGCTGAAATATTTTCGCAAAAAATATGCAAAGGTTGAAATAGTGCCAGGTTTGCTGAATGGGCTACACCAGGTATCTATAGGTGTAGTAATAAATTATAAGAGTTTACATGAACAACTTCAAAATATTCAAAAAGGTTTGTCATGCAGCAAAAATACTGTTCTTTAGAAATGAAATAGAAAATTCAACAATTAAAATAAAAGCTATTTGGAAAATAATAAATAATGAAAAAAACTAAAACACGAGCGCTTAATGTTTGCTATTTTTAACCGACTTCAAAAAAGGAAGAGGTTCTCAATTCGTCGGAATCTTTTTTTTTATGTATGTTTCTCCGATAAGTCAAAGACGCCTGAAACGATTTTGAAAATTATTTTTTTGTTTGAAAAGGTATAGGGTATAGGTATAGGTCCTTAAAATTTTATCGAAATCGGTCGAGGGGTTTTTAAAAAGTCAACAAATATCGATGATATTTTCGTTTACTCCGAAACCTCGCTTTCTAACGCTGTGCGTTTATTCTCATCGTATATATAAACAAAATACATATTCTTTTCACTAAGAAATGTTGATGTTATATGAAGTCGGTTTTCTTTATAGTTTTTGAAACGTAATTATGGTTATATATACAGTTATTATGTATTTGCTTCGACCTTTTTTTATTATTATCGCTACAAGATAACCTTTATAGATTTAGGAACGAACTCAAACTTTTTTATTCTTGTTTATGTAACCTATCAAAACAAGACGTAGACCTTAATTTTATTATGAATTTATCAAAACATAAAGTTAACGATGTTACAGACGTATCTGTAAATAATTGTAACATTATAATTATCACGCATGGTAATAGTGATCCACAGGTACCTAGTATGTAATTAAGATTTCTTAGTCAATAAGAAACCCCGTGTGTGTGTATACCTTCAAGCACTTGTGATTCTAAGTCAAAGTCAAAGTCAAAAGATATTTTATTTCATTTGATGTTATATGAAGTCGGTTTTCTTTATAGTTTTTGAAACGTAATTATGGTTATATATACAGTTAAGTTAAGTTGTATATATACAAGGATCACATTGAAACGGTAAATTTAGGTGCCAATTCCTCCTAACCCAAGCCAGAAAAGAACATGAAACTCCTGGTCTTAGCGCTTTTTTGCATGATTCATCTTATAACTATTTATCTACGAAAATCTAATACAAGAGAGTTTACAAATTTCAAATGTGTCCGTTAACTGTCTGAGGGCAGTGCAACATGAACATCGGTTAACTGTCTGATGGCCAAGCAAATTTATCTCATAGCTATTGTATTTGGTATGCGCGTAGCAATATGCCTTCGACGTAGGCCCGCGAATAGCGCGTAGTTGTGTTGCTATGTAGATCCTACATAGCAGCACTGCTACGTCGTTGGTTGACAGCCGCGTAGCAAATATTTATACCGTTAAAGCACGCTTACATAATTGATTTACGCTACGCGGCATTATGCTGTTGCAAAGCTACGCGTTCTTTGCGGTCCTACGACATAGGTGTATTGCTGCGTACGTAGCAGGTACAGTTAGCTGAATCCATCGATATAAATGGTTACAATAATGGTTTTATTTTAAATCCTTAGCTTTAGAACCGGTTTTTCATATTGTCCATTATGGTGAATGTTGACACTTCGTAATTGTCATACATACCAGAAAAGTATGATTTATCAATAATAATGTTGTATCTATATAATAATACGTAAAGCAAAAACTTTGTACCCCTTTTTACGAAAATTGCGCGGACAGAGTATTATGAAATTTTTCACACTTATAGTTTATATAGAGAAGGAGTGCAGAATGCTAATATAATATAATATTAAGATTACGCATCAAAAATACATTAATTATTAATTAATGCCGAATTTCGACCAGTGGGCGACCACTAGTAATGTTTAAACGTATGATGTGTGTGCGTTACTAAAAAATAGTTCAAGGTAGATGGCTGAAAAACAATTTGTTTTAGCCTATATACCTATAATATTAGTTTATATATTGATATAAATAAACTCTATTGACAAGCAGCGCCAAAACCTTTTGACAATATGGACTGGAGTGACGCCTTGACATAACATCTCTAACTAGTAGTCTAGACCTATCCATCTTAGGTCTCCTAATTTAATTAGCATTGTTGATGTAGTGGCCTTGATTCTGTTATTTCGCCAGACTTACTAAAATATATTTAAACAAATATGATCTTATTTTGTTTGCACCTAAGTCCAAGTCAGATTAACATTTTTATTTTATTTGATTGAAAAGACAGCCGCATAATATTGCAATGAGTAAACTTAATTAATATGCTAGAAATAGCCATATAGGTCTGTCTTAATAGTACAAAATATACAATATTCCTACAAAGTTGTCTTAATACACTTATTATTTGAGGCAAACGGTGCAAGTACTTCTTAAAATCTTTTTCTCAGTCGGGCACTCTTGGCAGAGTGGTCGTGGTTATGAATGGATCCTGATGATTAGCGGCTCTTGCTATGCGTCTCCAACCGGCTCTATTGGAGGCGTTGTGGGAGCAGTCGGTCATCGTGGATTTGGTGAGAGATTTTATCAGATCTCCCCATCTGGTCGCAGAACGGCCAAGGCATCTCTTGCCCTCCATTCTGCCTTGGACTACAAGACTCTCCATTGAGTCTTCATTTCGGGTTATGTGCCCAAAGAACTTCAGTATTCGTATTTGAACAATCGACGATAATCTCTCTCTGATGTGAAGTTCGTTTAGGATCGATACATTGGTGCGATAGGCTATCCACGGAATTCTCTCGGAATTCTCTCGACTTCGCATTAGTCGTACCTTTGTTGTTTTGGTTATTCTGCGGTCTTTCCAGATTTTAGTGAGCTTTTCGACGGCAGATCGCGTCACAGCACATCGCCTATGTATCTCGTTTTCACAGCCTCCGGTGTTGGAGCCTAAGTAGATATAGCTCTGGACAACATCACAATTGGCTATACGTTTAACGGTAGGAGTATTATTTTTGGCTCTGTCCACTATCATCACCTTTGTTTTATCACTTCTTAAAATACTTCTTTAAAAATACGTCTTAAACTTTCTAACGTGACGTATGATTGACGTGCGAAAACTTAGAATAAATGAAGAAATTACCAATTTTCAAGTGTTCACCTTCCGGTCTCCTTTATAACAGTACACTAAATTACGCGTATAAACGTTTCTTACTCTCATACTTAAGCGTCTATAACCTGCGTTGGGTTTATTATGTTAATTTGAATTTGGACATATAATACACGCGTGGTACTTTCCTAAAAGTAGCATATGTCCTTCTCCAATGTCCCACGTATCTCTATACCAAAATTCATCAAAAACGGCTCAGCGGCTCAGGCGTGAAAACGTGACAGACAGACAGACAGACAGACAGACAGAGTTACTTTCGCATTTATAATATTAGTAGGGATTATAGCAACAGAAAATTTGTTATAAATGAATTTTTGATCTTTGTCCTAAATAATTACGTTTTAAATACGAAAAAGAAAACAAACTTCATTGAATGAAATTTGAGCCCAAAAATACAAACGGAATTGAGAACCTCCTCTTTTTGTAATTTAACCGACTTAAAACATACATTAACTAGTAAAACTTACATTAATGATACGTTTTGGTGGTTCCGATACAACATCTGGGACTATTTTGCTGGACACGAATTCTTGAGCTACTGGAGACATGATGCCTGAAAAAACATTTTTATTTATTAATTGGATCACAAAATAATTACGTATTAAAAACTAAAAAAGCAACCGACTTCATGTATAAAAAGCTAAATATCAAAATTTCGTTTCATCAAAGCGGATGACATTTTTTTCAGGTTGTTTTATTTAAAAACCTAACTACCTGAACAGATTTTTATGAAATTATATATTATATATGGGACCAATCGGGAAGTATGTCCTTTCACATAAAATCAGATTTTTTCAAATCGATTCATAATCGACGAAGTTATGAGGAAACAAACATAAAAAATACAGTCGAATTGAGAACCTCCTCCTTTTTTGAAGTCGGTTGAAAAGATCGCCTGACTAATAAAAATTTTACTCAGCGGCAAAATTACATGGCACCTAAATGAGTTATATCAAGACAGTCACACCTCACTATAAAAAAATCTAAAACTAGTAAAATGTCAAACTGTCATTTAAAATTTCTGCGTTTATTTAGACTGAGTAAAGAAAATGAGATTTTTCGTATCAGTTTGACAAATAAACAAAATCAACAAATTTATAAAATTAGAATAGAATTTGTAGACAAAATAAATAAACTACTTACTCGTAAGCATAGCTTGTATAGTGACTAGATGACTGATAGAATACTTATATATTTTTAAATACATACTTATGATACACTTTATAACACCCAGATACATAACAAACACCTATGTTAATCACACAAACGTTTGTCCTGGGAAAAAATTTAATCCCAAACCTACAGCGCAGATGGTAGAGCTACTACCAACTCAGCTGAGAGACCAGTCATTATGGACAAATAGTTATTTTATTTACAAAAACTAGTGGTCAAACACTAGTCGAAATTCGACTATAATTTATTAATAATGAATGTATTTTTAATGCATAATTTAAAAAAAAAATTAACATTCTCCTTTTTTATATATGTGTGCGAATTTTCATACTCCTCCGTCCGCGCAATGTTCGTAAAAAGGGGAACACTGTTTTGCTTCGCGTATTAATAGTATAGGTGTACAGAATAATATAAAATGCATGTAAAACAGTTCAGCTATCTATCTATTATGGATGGTTAGGGAACTATGGATTTAAATTAATTATTATTTCATTTTGTCAAAATATTAAACTTTTCCAGTGAAATTACTTAATTTGTCGCACACAATAGCTCACCGGTTTACTGTTCCTACGGCGTGGTCACTTGTACAACACTGATGGAAAACTCTCAGAATAATCTTACATAACACACACGCACACTCATAAACTTAGCACAATCTACGAAGCGATATATTCATAACTAGGATCCGCACGCGTCTCCGCGTATATTCGCGGTAGGTTGGTTAATATTTTGTTTTTATTATACATCTTTCCTCTCGCTTCATGATTGTGAGAGTGATTTCGTGAAGGGAACGAAAGTGGAAGCCGGGGAAGCGCACGCTATTTAATTTGACCAATGAGCGCTCGCATTATTTTAATTGATGTTGCTTATTACCAAGGTGAGATGACAGATGTTACACATCATATGTACTGTAAGGCTCGCTAGTTTTTTAGTGTTAGTCTATTCCATTATATTGCTGTGCAAAAGCCTCCCTACCTTACCTACCATACATGCATCACGGTTTTATGTGAAGTCCTCTTTGCGAAAACCATCTAGGTCATAATTTCGATATTTTATGTAATAAAGTAAGAATATAAGTATATACATGTATATTGTAAAATCATCCTAGTCTCATGCCTAGAAATACCTGTTAATGCGCCCGATTCTAGCTGGAGATATACCTCCTTTTAAGGTCTTATGTAAGTACAACATGAACGTTGTACAACATTTTATTGAGTTATTTTAGATAATGGTACAGACACCTCGTTCTAGGATCACACTCTAATTCAAATCGAGAGCTAAGCATTGATTATTTGACTATTTTGGGTTCCGATATCTACAAGGAACCCTTATACTCTTACACTTGAAGTTTCGCTATGTTCGTCTGTCTGACTATCTATCAGTGTGTCCGTCTGTACTCAGAGCTCTTGCTCGCAGACTTAGTTTTGTCAAGATGAAGTTTTGTAAGGTTATACATGTAACTGGCCCCTATAATGTTATCAAATAAAAACATCGATATAATTACGTTTTATAACTAAAAAGAAAACCGACTCCATTGGATACAATTTGAGACCATAATTTTTTTTTATTTTGAAATTTTTAGTGGAAAGTACATGTATTTTGTTTATATATAACATAGTTCATATATAACCAACTAAACGCACTGCTCTGCACTGCACGTAACAAAAATATCATCGATGTATAATTTTTTTTGATTTTTAATGATAGTTTAAAAACCGCTCGACGGATTTCGATACAAAAAAACAAAACAAAACAAAACTAACAAAAAAATAATTTTTCAATTCGGTTCAGGCGTTTAGGAGTAATCGGTGATCATACATAAAAAAAAAGATTCCGACGAATTGAGAACCTCCTCCTTTTTGATGAAGTCGGTTAAAAATGTTTTTTAATGGTACCTCTTCTATATGTGAAGTGGGGTTGTTTTTTTACCCAATCGTGTAGCATAAGGTTGGATAGGTCTTTAAAAAAATATTAGGATATTGAATAGTTTTTCGAATAAGATATTCGTTTGGTAAATATTTAGCTTTGAACTAGTTATTTTTGTTAAGATCCGTTTACATCTAAGTGCCGTTTAAGAAGAATACAGCAAATACCTCGTCTAGTCTTAACGCTTTTTTGTATGATCCATGCTAAATTTGTCGCGGATGCCGAGTGGAGTTGGAGATTCATTTCAAGATTTTTTGACATTTAAATAATCTGATATTTGGTTCTGAGTTTTAGTTTTATTCTGAATTATGGCTTTAATAAGGTATATTTATTCCAATAGCCTTCTATAAATATATTAGCTGGTGACTTCGTCTGCGCAGGATTAGTACTTCGTGTAATTCTAAAGGTTTTTGCAGCGCACGCTAGAATAGCTTGCAGATCGCAGATTTTTGTCCTACTTATTGTTATATTTTGGACAATTTACACAATATCTTTATAAAATATAGCCTATGTGTTATTCTGATGTATAAATTATATTATTGTAAAGTTTCATTAAAATCCATTCAATTGTTTTTGCGTGAAAGAGTAACAAACATACCTACATACAAACTTTCACATTTATAATATTATTAGAAAGGACTATAACGCGATATTGAGTTACAAACAAACACATACCTCAACAGCACTTAAATTCTTTCTAGTAAGATAGTGCTGTCTCGTTCATTCTCTGCGATACTGAAAGAGATCCTACCTACTTTAATATATGTAAGTAAAAGAATGATTAGTTCAATAAGCATGATAAATTCACCGATAGCCCTGACATTGCTTATAATTTTCGGAGATAAAACCCAATAATCAAGTCAATGCTTATCAGCCAAAGATAAGCAAGTGGTTATCTATTTAACTATATATTGCTGGTGATTCTATTGTTTTATAGAACTTTATTTAGCCTTCATTGAAGTTTATTGAAGTAGAGTAAAATCTTGAATAGATAATTATTAACTGATTTTAAAACATGTTAAAATTTTGATCCATGATTGAATTATCTTTTTTATGATTTTCTACAGTTTTTATCAATACCTCCTTAAATGGCGTCTAAAATAAGCTAAACTACATCAATTTAGTATATATAAGAAGTGTAATTTAAATATGTTACAAAATAAAATCATTCATGTTTCAAGAACTTTTAGTTAGTCCAGCGAAACTCTGTAGTTGTAGTGAAACTAATCCCATTATTCATAATGGTGTTGTAAACCTCGCATAACTAAAACAGCGTTATAATCTGTTACTCTATCTTTATTCGTTGACATATGAATGATAAGCACTGGATAAAAATAACTAGTGACATGATAAAAAGAAGAATGATAAGAAAATACATACCAAAAATTTAAAATGCAATTTATGTCTATACCCCATACTTACAATTCATATTTTCATACTTATGTTACAATTTTCATACAATTTAATATTACAATTGGTCTGCCTGTAGATCTGTCTGTTTGTTTGCTTGTAATCTTTTCACGGCTTGACGGCTGAATGGATCTGTGACGTCACAAAGTAGTATGTTGTCGTTCGTCTTATGTTATTTTATAAAAGATCGTTCCATTTTCTATACTAATTTTAGAAAGAGGAAAAATTTGATTGTATGTTTGTTTGTATTGAATAGGCTCCGAAACTACTGGACCGATTTGAAAAATTCTACTTTTTATCTCGAGAAAATTGGGTTATTGGACAGCTAGTATAAAATAATTATACGGATTATTTTTGCTCGAACCACAAAAAAAAATTTATTCTTATTATTCACAACCGAATCAATAGCTCTAGTTTAATTAAAATAAAACCAAAAATAAAAATAAAATATACATCCGCAAAATGGCCAAAAATCATCCACTATTATGTAATCGCGCGAGTATTATTTATTAAACTCTATTAATCTACGTATTGTACCTTCCATAGCCATTAAGGTGTAAAACTTGTTGAGCGCAGCATTCCAATACAGCGAGGGGCGTTCGTCTATTCCCGTTAAAGTCAGCACATTTCCTTCCCACACATCGCAGCTGGGATAGTTTCGCTGAAAATTAAATTTCCACCCAAACCACATAATAAATACAGCTAAGTAAGTATATATCGTACACATATTTCATTTCATTTCATTTGTTGACCAGATGACTGATAGAACACTTATATATTTTAAAATACTTATGATACTTTATTACACCCAGACACAGAACAAATACCTATGTTTATCACACAAATGTTTATCCTGGGAGGGAATCGTTCCCCTTAACCTACAGCGCAGAAGACAGAGCTACTACCAACTGTGCTGACAGGCCAGTCAAAATCGGCCACTTTACCAATATTACAACCATATTTATATGTTACATCTTCAATATAAAATACGATTCTGTAACAAGTAGACCGAAGTGAGAATCTGTTTTACGGAATAAGCCCGTGTAACGTTTAATTTAGATCAAACTGTTCTCTATATACAAATCACGAAATGAATATAAAAACCTACTAGGGTTGTTGCTGATTCAGAGATTTATACACATCAGCCAAATGCTGATGTTGACTATGCATCTTCAGAAGCATCTGCCTTAAGGATACACAAGTCAGCGGCACAAACTCGTTAGTGGGTGCAGCTAAAATGCATGCTATTTCACCTAGCTTAGTGTGAGAAAAGGATAGACGTGCACCAAGGATAGAGATGAGCAGTAAGGAGATAGCGTGATTATAATTTCGAGTCATATGATCAATCTATGATTTCTAAATAAAACGATTGCGTAAAAATAATGAATAGATCTTTGGTTCAAGTTCAAGTTGGTTCTTTACTTATATATAAAAAAAATGTTATTTGAGCTCTTGAATAAATAATCTATGCTTGTATCGGAACAATTTTTTAGTTTGCGTACTCCGTTTGTTATTTATTCACACCTAAAGTTGCGCTAAAATCAGTGATGAAAAACGAATGTTTTTGAGTCTTGTATCTTTCAAACCCATATTATTTTTACAATTCTGTATTAATACAAGCATAGATTATGACAAGACAAATTTATATCACTTTTAGTTTTGGTTGTTCATCATCAGACGGTGGTGTGATCACCCTTCGACGTTTGTATGGAAAGATAATCGACTTGTTCACTCTTAAGGGATCATACTATGTACACGACACTTAATTGATCAATAAGATTAAACTGGCCAAGAAAAAATCACGTATCACCCGGCCGCTGCTGTCAGGTCGAGACACAAACATCATCATAAAATCGATACGGATGCAGGTACTGATGTTAAAAATGATGCTTATGATCGATAAGAGTTTCTGAAAATGGATTGAAGATCAGACTCACCTGAAGTATAGTACCTGGAGAGCTGGAGATAACATAGTCTCGCAATATCCCAGAACTATCACATGTACACCCCATTCCTCTCGCTAGCACGTTTATATTTACGAAATTGCTGTCTGCAATTAATAAAACCACCACTAATCTCATTATTCGAAACATTTTCGAACGATTAAGTTTTAAGTCAGTGTTTAATTGAATTAATATTATCGATGTAGTTTTAGTACTCCAGTTTGTTGTGAAAGCAACAAATTGAAAGTTCTAGAGACGAATGTTGTTATTATTTTATAGTAAAAATCGGTTTCAATAACATGCTCTGTATGCACAGTTGTTTGAAGCAATGTATAGAATATGTAGGTAATAAATTATAAGTAGGTGCCTACTTTGGTACTTAAGTTATATTAATACCTACATTCAAATTAATGCACCTATTATTGTAAATAATGCATATATTATTGTGTAAGGTACACAATAATATAAGGTGCATTCATTTTTCTCTCTACAAGTAGAGAGCTCTTTGTCAATAGCTCGCTATAGAGTCTGTTTAAACTAAATTGCTGGGAGTGTGACATTTATGTTAATCCACATAAGATACAAATTGCGATGATGCAGTGCTGGTAAAATGATACAAACACATGAGACAAAGCGGCGCAAATGAGACTATGGGACCATGGAGGCCCAGTGACAGTGACACATAAATGATTTATTACGAAAACAACACCATTTTTAGTCGACGCCACTCGTGGTTTAGCACACAAGACACACACACACACGTTTAGCACACGTGGTTTAGGGTTGGCTCATTCCTAACTCATATATTTCATTCAACTCATTGGCCATTCAGAACGGTAATGCAGTCAGTGATTTTGAATCTCTTTTAAAGTGTACATTACAAATCAGGTAGATTGGATTTTCTTTGGTTATAAATGATTGTAAATTGGTGAATAAATAATATTACGATTACGATTAGCCCATTGTGTCCCACTGTTGGGCAAAGGCATTCCCTTGATCTCGCCAGTCATCTCGGTTTTTAGCTGTTTGTACCCAAGCTCTGTCGAAGGTGGCGAGATCATCTAACCATCTATTTTTGGGTCTACCACGGCACCGCTATCTCAGGGCTCTATAAATATGTAAATAGTATCTCTTGTGTATGTCATTGAACTCCTCCTAAACGGCTGGACTGATTAGAATTTTTTTTTATGCGTTTGGGTGGCGCCCTGGATGGTTTAGATTCACAAATCAGCCCGGCAGATGGCGCCGCAGACGAAGTCGCGAACGGGACAGCTAGTATACTTATAATATTGAATACTAAAGATAATCTGCAAATTAAAACGAAGTTAACATTAAAATAAAATAAATAATCCCGGACATTTCACACAGCATCCCCAAAGTAAGCAGCAAGCTTGTGTTATGGGTATCACATGACTTATATACTACTTATATACTTTTTTTTTGTAAATACATACATATTATACATAGAAACACGCAGACCCGAGACAAATACTTGCATATCATACAAAAATTTGTCCGTCGGCGGGAATCGAACCCGCAACCTTCTGCGTCACAGCCGGACCTAAACATTAGGAGATGATAATTGAGTATTTTAGTCCTTATTTCATAATTAAATTAAGGAAAAAGTTATTGTCAAACTTTTAAAACAATTTGAAACTATGAAGCTAGAGGCAAAATATTAAAAATACGTTATTTTTCAATAATTATTATTCCTTTAACCAGCAGAGAGCCGTTAAAAAGCGACAAAATAGAATTCATTTTTTCCATACAATTTAAATATACAAGGACATATATACTGAGGGAATGGCTTACAACACTTACAGTTACACTAATTTATTAAATGCTAGCTGCTGTAGTTAGTACCTACATAAAAAAGTAGGCCATGTCTGACTTTAAGACAGTGACCTCACCGAATTTACTTTTGTATAAAAAACAGTATTTAACCGCGATTTTGTGGCTATCTTATCGTTAATTGAAGAAATAATAACTATAAAAGATATATAGTATGTATTTTCAATATATTAACTCTTATTTCCTCGTTTCAAATTGTTATTAAAGTAATAGTTAGTAATTATTTAATGATGAAATAACGTTTAAAATACTCAATAATCATCATCTTATCCTGAAGTTGAAGTCTACACTAATAGTTGCAGTTTACACTAATAGTTACAGTTTACACTAATAGTTGCAGTTTACACTAATAGTTGCAGTTTCCACTAATAGTTGCAGTTTACACTAATAGTTGCAGTTTACACTAATAGTTGCAGTTTACACTAATAGTTGCAGTTTACACTAATAGTTGCAGTTTACACTAATAGTTGCAGTTTACACTAATAGTTGCAGTTTAAACTAATAGTTGCAGTTTACACTAATAGTTGCAGTTTACACTAATAGTTGCAGTTTACACTAATAGTTGCAGTTTACACTAATAGTTGCAGTTTAAACTAATAGTTGCAGTTTACACTAATAGTTGCAGTTTACACTAATAGTTGCAGTTTATACTAATAGGCGAAAGTAAGCTAATTAAAACATTACCCGGTAACATTTTCAGAATTCCTAAATTAAATGTTGAAAAAATGCTATTTGAACGTGTATACGTGTTACGTGTCAAAATTAATTTATCAGGGAATCACCTTTAGTAACAATCTATCTCCAAATAAAGCAGTTATTAACAAGTTAATTACAAACAAGACTCTATGAGCTGAAGACCTCGCGAACATTTATCGAAATGACTGAAACCTTTTTTACGTTTTCAGGCACCATATCTCTGCCATTTTATAAAAAAATTCAAATCCTGAATCGATAAAAAAACTAAATAGAACCTGCTCACAAAATTTCACAAGGATCGGTTGAGAAATGCGACCTGTAGAAGAGAACTTCCGGACAGCCATACGAAAGCATTTTCGCCTAAGCTGAAACAGAGACGCAATTTAATTGAATAACCAGATTTTACAACAACAATTCGACAATTTTAGAAAGAATATAAAATGAAGTACTCATTACTTATTTTTATTCATTCTCGTCTCTCCACACATATGTATATCTCAATACATCAATAAAATACAATATCGTCGCATGAACTCTTTCATCTGTCGCTTTGGTTGCCCAACACACCGATCCATACATTAGGACAAGTCTAATCACATCTTGTAGATTTGGGGCATCCACGGACCACACATATTTCCTGTGATCTGTTGCTATTGCATCCATCCATTAATTCTGTTTGCTATTCATTCATGTGCCTATTGGTCTATTTTGCCTTTATTCTGGATGAGACTGAACCGAGATAAAGGAATTCGGAGCAGACTGGTAGGAATACATCATCATACACAATTTTTTACAGTTGTCTGTAAGTAAAAGAAAAACCTACCTAATTTAGATTTATACCTACTAAAAAAAAAAAAAAAACTTTGAACAAAGAAAAAGCTAGCCCTGGTCACAAGTGGCGTTGACTAAAAGTGACGGTATTTTCTTATTAAATAATTAAATACAGGATACCCCCATGATCACATAACCTCTACAGCAAGTTGCGCAAAAATGGCACTAGAAAATACTTCGTATTTGCGACGCCTAGTGTTATTAGCTATTTCCGCTGCACCTCCAGCCCTAGTAATTGCTCCACTGACATGAAAAGGTGTCATAGTGTTAACACATCGTGTATTTTAGAACACATCGTGTATTTAGAACTTTATTTTTATGTTATTGTCCTGGTGATTTCGTTGTTGCAATGCCTTGTTACATGTATCTGAGTATGTCTAAATAAACTTATTTAAGTTCATTTCACATGTGGCACACGTGTGCACGTACTCTTTACCCAAAGGATCAAAGTCATGGCATCGGACCTTTTACTATCATCGCATGCCAAAAGCACGTTGATGGTGGTAAGAGCTCAGTTCAAGATGTCATTCAAGGAGGCGTGGCGGAGGTATCTGCCAGTGCTCTTTTGGCTGTAGAGACCGTGGATGCCAAATTTCTCTATCTTTCTAATTGTCGATCCTTACGCTCCTCAGATACCAATCAACTTACATTCCCTGTTCACTCCTCTTCCTTCTATGTAAAGTCGTTTACAGTGCAGGCTGTCCGCCTGTGGAACGCGTTGCCCGTACATATCAGAAAGCCGAAGACCCTTCAAAAACATAGGTACTTAGTACTAATAGGTAGGTACTTCGTAGTAATAGGTAGGTAGGTACTTCGTAGTAATAGGTACTTAGTTATTTTTGAATTGTTGTTTTTTATCGATATTATTATATTATTATTATATCTATTGAGTACATAATGTATGTATAAATTTATATCAGTATTTGTTTAGCTTATAGCATATATACATATACGTATGTAATTATATAAATACAACACACCTACATGCCCCTTCTCTGTTTATTTATAGTCTAGTCCATCCAACAGTTGCCTGGTAGAGATCGCTATTAGCGATAAGTCCGCCCATTGTGTTGCCTTAATTAAGTTAAGTTATTGTTGTTGTAATATTCCGTGTGGTAGTCAATAAAGAGTTATCTATCTAGTTATCTAGCTATCTTTCTCGCCACTGCTACAAGAACAATGATGGGGCCATAATAGGAGGCGATGTGTGTATGTATGTAATGTATGGTATATGATCCCTGTAGATTTTGAAACGGCTGGATCGATTTCAGAGGAAATCTTCAGATTGGCTTATTAGCGGGTAATCCTGTGAAGTTTAGTAGTGAAGTTTAATAAAAGTGAAGTTTAAGTTTAGTGGTGAAGTTTAGTAGTGAAGTTTAATCCTGTGAAGTTTAGTAGCGATCGGACCAACAGAACTTTTTTTTGCATCAATCAAATTTGGTATGGATTTAGATTGTATTTTAGGAACGGACATAGGCTACTTTTTATGTATGTGCTATGCGTGCGAAGTCACGGGCAGAAGCTAATCAACTGTATGCCCCAATGCTATTCGAAAAGTTCTGTCTTCAAGTAGAGTAGTAAAATTTGACGGATGGGCATGTATGTATACCAGGGGGCCGACAGCGGTTATTTTGAACGTTTGAACTAAACCAAAGTCAAAACGTTATTTTTGACATAATTTCGTACCGCGCTAATCACCATAACGGAAACGATTTAGCTCTAATTTGGATTAAACGTTAGTCGAAACATTAGAGTAAGTAGGTTGGATTTTTTACCTACTTAGTACCTACAGTCAGCCTCATAGTTTTATGACCTTCTTGGAATGTAGCTTAGTGTAATTAAACAAAGAAAAAAATCTCAATAAACATTTTATTAACTTTTAAAACAAAATTTTAACACAAGTAGCTAATAGTTAACAACTGAAAATCACACGATTAACACACAAATACTTATGAACTTATAACTAAACAAATACATAGTAAAAACCTACCTATAAGCAAGTATAATAGATACCAAAAATAAGTAAAATCCTAGGTACTTTTATATTACTTAAATAAAAACCATAAATATTATAATACAGCAAAAAGGCTTTTTAGTTAAAGAAATACTTGAATTGATTATAAAAGAGAAGTAGGTGAAATATATTTTTTTATCAGAAGGGTGAGTGCGAGATTTTTGACAGTTTCACAATTGAGGTGGCCACTTCGATCGATCTAATTCGGAGCTAGCACCTCGCTAGCTTCAAAGCACATGACGTTACGACATGAAATTTAAGTTGACTCGATAAATCGCCAGGGGCGCTTATCGATAAGGGTATGAATACGAGATAAGCGCCTTAACTCGGTTTGTCGAATTAATGCAACTCCACAGTGGCTACCTTTGCTGACCATGCTGTTCAATAAATAAAAAATCCTCTTATGTCACATATATGTCAAAGATATCAATATAAATAAATATATAAATAATGCCGGACATTTAACACAGCGTCATGTAGCCCCAAAGTAAGCAGAGCTTGTGTTATGGGTACCACATGACTGATATACTACTTATATACTTTTTTTGTAATGACAAACATATTAGAAAAATACCCAGACCCGAGACAAATACTTGCGCTTACAAAAATTGACAAACATTGTCCCGCGGGAATCTAACTCGCAACTTTCTACGTCTCAGGCAAGCCTTCGCCCTCTGCGTCATATTCAATTATATGTAATTAAACACGTCTAATATTTTATTGAACAGGATTTAGGATTCTATAATCACATAATTCGCTAACGTGTCGTTTAAGTCTGCTCTGTCCTTGCTAATTATAATGTAAAGGAATAATGATGTCTACACATAAAAACAAGGTCAACCAAGGTGTAATTATACGATCAAGGGATATCTTTTTAACCGACTTCTAAAAAGGAGAAGGTTATCAATTCGTCAAAATCTTTTTTCTTATGTATTTTCACCGATTACTCAAAGACGCTTGAACCGATTTGGAAAATATTTTTTTATTTCAAAGGAATTTTTGTATACTTCCCATTTAAATTTTATCAAAATCGGTCGAGCGGTTTTTATAAAATCAACAAAAATCTAAAAATTGTAAACATCGATGATATTTTTTATATTTAATGAAGTCGGTTTTCTTTTTAGTTTTTAAAACGTAATTAGTCATATAGTAAGTACAAAGCTTTTGTACAAACTTTTATAGTTTCTTTTGTTATGTTAAACACTAGTTTATACACAATTGAATAATAATTCAAACCTTTGATGTAGCTATAATTAATTATGACTTATATTGTGGTAGGTAATAAAAAGTAGAAACATTCTTAGCGATGTTGAAAGAATAAATACAGACACAATTGTAACATATTTGTGTGAAGAACACAGGTGTTTGCTCTGTGTCTGGGTGTTATAAAGTATCATAAGTATGTATTAAATATATACACAAGTATTCTATCAGTCATCTAGTCACCATAATACAAGCAATGCTTAGTTTGAGACTAGATGGTGTTGTTTGCATTGTCCAGCAATATTCTTATTATTATATTGATTTACCGATGTGTACAACTGATTTGTATGAATAAGTTTACTTGGTGAACCGCTAGGGGCGCTGATCGATACGGGCATCGATCGTATACTCGTTGCTGTTAATTGTAAAAAACTCGTAATCCGTTTACTGTTCTCTTTACTTAGGTACCTTTTACATTTTAATATTAATTTCGTATCTATATATTAATACGTGAAGCAAAATCTTTGTATCCCTTTTTATGAAAATTGCGCGGTCGGAGTAGTATGAAATTTTGCACACTTATAGATTATATAGAGAAGGAGTGCAGAATGCTAATATTTCTTTTAAATTATGCATAAAAAATGTATGAATTATTAATTAGTTATGGTCAAATTTCGACCAGTAGGCGACCACTAGTTTAGATAAATACACCATATTAGACACAATAATTACTAACTTTATATTAGAAAATAGCTGAAGAATACAAAGCGAAGAGTGGACAAAACCACAATAATCGTTTACTTGGGTAGACACATTATTATGATTAAGATTAGAGAAGATTAGATTAAGATTAGATAAGAGAAATTAATAAAACTGAGAAATGAAAAACTCTATTCAGGTAAGGTAGGTACACTTGTTTTTTGGAAAATGAAAATATTTCGACTAGGTAGTTTTAAGTAGAGCCAAAACATTTCAATGGTACAACGCTACAAGAAAAAAACCTTGAATTCTGGAAATTTTAAACTCTACAACAATCGAAAGAGAAATAGACAAAGCTTTACACATGACCTGGAATTTTTCTAGTAAAATATTATTATCATAGAAAAAATATAGATAGATAGATAGATGATCTAAAATATAGATCTGTATTGGACAAATAAACAAAGTACAATTGACGTTTAGTTCGTAATAAGGTAAAAATAAATTATATAAATAATTAAATAATAAATAATAATAATAATAATAATAGTCATAGGTACCTACTGACTGTAATATTAAATAATATAATAAATGTAGACAAATAAAATAAGCTGAACAATTAACATAATACATCACAAACAAACTAAGCAAAGCTGCTCTCTTGCAGTGATCTATCTATAGATAGTATTAAACGGTCCTTAGATAACTCAGCTGTTTCATATGTATTTTATATTATTCTGTACATTTCTGTAATTATTTCAGCAAAACTTGTCCTGTTTAAATGAGATAACAGATGGAATACTTATTACAGATACTTAAAATATATTAATTCTAATAATAAAAGGTAGGATATGAATATGACAAATCAAATAAATAAATTAAATAATGCTAGACAATTAAAGAAAGATAGAAAGCTAGGGTTGTTCTATGGAAACCCGATGATTGATAGAATACATATATATATAGTTGTAAATACTCATGATACTTTATAACACCCGGACACAGAACAAACATCTATATTGATACTATAGATATTATTATGATATTGATTGACACATGGTTGTTCTGAGAGGGAATCGAATCCACAACCTACAGGGCAGAAGGCAGAGTTACAACTGACTGATCTGAAGCCAATGTACTTGCAGAAAATCAATAGGTAAGTAAATAATAAAAAAAACATTTTTTTTAAACACAATTTGCCTGAAACTGACCGACATCAATCTCAGATGCTAAGATTGGTGGCATTTCATGATTAAGGTGCTAGCTATCTAGCTATAGATTGAAAATCACTCAGGCCCATTGCTAAAGACATTATTATATAATTTTATCAAAAAAGGTACCTACATATTTAGCAAGGGAAGCAAAATTATTTTAAGCTTTACAAATAATGTTTTTATTTTTTAACGTTATTAGGTGGTTCTAAGCTGTAATTATTTAAATAAAACATCAAACATTAAGTGACAGCTTCAAAACACAAAAAAAAACATATTACGGAGACTTCAAGTAGGTATAATGTACTTGATCCAAAATGTCGATAAAACCTCATAGGTGTTAGAGACAGAAACCGTTGTACAATAGTATTTATTTACACAAAAATCCCAACCTACACTACCTTATTCTATTTTTACCAAAGCAGTATAGTATGTACAGTAAAATAAAATCAGTCAATCCATCAATATTATTAGACTACTTGAACAGTAGCGAACGCGCTAAACGTGACTTTCTTTGGTGGTTCCGCACTGCAAGTCCTCACAACGGATCTTTTCTCTTGATTGTTCGTTTTCAGCACAGGCTTCAGGTTCGCCACGTCTCCGTGCGATTGTGCCTTAAACCTTCCCAAGGTATTGCTCGAATTCCCCAAATCTCTAAGCTTATTAGTAAGACCAGTTATCCTATGCGATATATTCGAATAGTTCTTCTTCGGTTCCACCTGTTTCTTTGGTTCACTCAGCTTCTTAGGAATCTCTAAACTCTGTAACGATGTGAATTTCCTATGGTCTGTATTCAGCAGATTCCTCTTAACTTCTGTGTTAGGTCTTGGCAGTCTAGGCCTCTGTACGAAATTGTTCTGTCTGAACGGTACAGGGGTAAGCTTAGTCTTGGGCTCGCTTGGTAGTCGGTAGTATTGGGGAACTGGTTCTAATCTTTGGGGTTTTCGCAGTGTGAAAGCCATCGCCATTTTGGTAGGCCTGGCCAGGCTGTCAAAGGCCGTTGTGGAGAACTGTGACCTGCTGCTCTTCCACTCTTCGCGATCGGACTCATATCCAGCAGCTGAAACGTAGAAATACAAATATTAGTAGGAGAACTATCACAGTTGTGTGGTGTCCCTGTTGTATTTCTAAGAATAAATAGCAGACCAGGGAAAGGATAAATAGTGATTTTTGAATCAACCTCGCAAAACGCATGTCTCAGAATATTCTAAGAATATATTTAGTGGTAGCAAAGCAATAAAGTTAATAGTTAATTCGCTTAGTTAAAAACCCTTTTAAGGAACGCTATACTATGGGCATCGTATTTAAGAAAACAAAATCTTTAGTTATTAATCTTTTAATTGGATATCTTTATCTTATGTGTTTCTTATCCATAGGTAAGTATAAAATTTTATCATGATATTATATTATCATATATTAAATTCAACTCAACCAGATCAAAATAATTTATAAATAAGCTGTAAACTTATAAGTAAGTACATAATGTTTACAAAAACTTGTAATAAGCTTCCGAGCTTGTTATCGACAATCTAAGACAATGGTTTGACGAGTTGCCTAATTTAAAATTGAATACGAGAAGACCTTTTTTAAATGGCAAGGTGAAAACCCAGTAACGAGCATGCAACGGTGTTGATCAATCGAAATCATTATTATTTGATGTTAAACAGTATGGTGTCCGTCAAGGATATGTTCTCGGTCCGATTTTGTTATAAAGCTATTAAGTAAGATAGAGTTTTATTTTATTTGAGTTTTGATAGTTCCTGATTAATCTGTTTCTGTAGTAAAGTTAAAGAATCATTTCATTTTGATGGACCAAACTACATTATGTAGATATGTTTTAGTTTTGTTTTGTTTGCATAAGTAAATGATGATTCAAAACTTTCTCTGCAGTTATGAGATGCTCTGCGGTTTGCATACATCCGTCATATTATGTCGAAATGATGTCATACTTAGGGTTTATTTGCCTACACTGTTCGAGATCCGTGTACAACTTTGCCAATGTCGCAATTGTCAAAAAAAGATGTACTTGTTAATTTTTCTGCATACCTCAGCAGTCTATCAGTATCACTCAATTTCCCACAGTCTTTCGCACATTTACAAACGCCAATGATAGATACCTAAGCAAGACCTATATCCCGAGTAACATTACCCTTATTTAGAAATACGAGTAGTATCTGTCTGCTACATAATCCAAGCGTGAAGGGCAGGTTCGGTTCCCGCGCGTGTTGCTGACACGAGACGCTTCCGCGATACACAGATGTCCAGTGTTGCGTGAATTTTTATAAATTTTTAATCTACTTGGTGTTATTATAAGTACTTACCTATTTGTACAGGATATTATATAAGATGAAAGAGTGAAAGAAAATATGAATATTTGACCCCCGGCTCAAACAAGCATAAAAATGTTAACATAAGAATGTTAGGTTCATTATTTAGTATGTAGAATACAAATTGTAATTTAAATCAATGGTTATGAAAGTAAATTTACCTATAGCTGACTGGCTCGCCAACTTATCGACTGGCCTCTGCAATGCACTTTAAGTTATGGGTTCGATTATCTTCTAGGACCAACATTTGTGTGATGAACATAGATGTTTGTTCTGTGTCTGGATGTTATAAAGTATCGTAAGTACGTATTATAAAATATATATGGGTACGTAATTTTCACTCAAAAAGGGATATTTACCATGATGTGAGTTTTTCTTCCCGATATTACCCGATAAATGGGGAAGCATAAAAACTCAAATATCATGGTAAATATCCCGTTTTGAGTGAAAACTATGTTCAAAACCTTGACAGTTTTAAAAGATATAGGTACGTTTTATATCAGTTATCTTGTTCTCATAGTACAAGCTATACTCTGTTTGGGGCTGTTGGTGTTGTGTGACCCTAATGTCACCCTGATGAAGATTCTCTAGATGCATCAAAACAGTGTCGGTGCCTCCATCGACAAAATAATACGTAAGTAAACCCCGTGTTTATCCAACTGTTTAGAATAGCTTTTTTTTAAGATTCCAGTGACTATTTCTAAACTTAACCACAAGTGTACTGACATATTTAAGTTTGTCACAAAGGAGCATTAAATGGAGGAGTTTTGCAATAACTCCAAAGGTTTAGTATTCGCTCGTAAAACTAGTTTCCACACTAAACATAATGCACCATCTTCAACGATAACATTGTGGTTCAATTATCACGATAAGAAGTGTATTGTGTCTGAAGCCACAACTTTCAAAGACCTGATATTTCTGTTTATAAATATTTTCAATTTTTCTCATCGACTTGAATTAGGCGGAATTGGAACCTAACTAAATGCAGCTCGTATGTAAGATGTTTCAAAGTGAGTCATGTGATTGTATTTAATAAATAACTGTTGACTTTGATTTTGATTCGGATTTGAACCGCTATTCCACGACGTAACATTGCCAGCCTTTTGGGCACTTTATCTGCCGTCAGTGATCTAAGCCCTTATTAAACTAAACTATCTTTATGTAATTGTTTAACATAGCGTGACCCAAGAGCTGGCTCCTATCTGGTCCACCGTATTGCCATCAACGTGACAATGCCGTAATGCAGCCAGTGTCTTGGCGACGCTCCCCTCTGACCCTCCTGTTTTACATGTTTTTATATTATTCTGCACATTTCTGTTATTAATTTCTGTAAACTATTGTAAATAATTTTGTTTTGGTCAAATTACGGTTAGAAAAAAGAGTTCATAAATTTTAATAATTCAGAATACCTAGGCTAGTTTGTAAATTCTTTATACACTTTTTTTTTTCTATAAATAAATAAATAAATAATCCCAGACATTTCACACAGCTTCATCTGGCCCCGAAGTAAGCAGAGCTTGTGTTATGGGTACCACATGACTGATATACTACTTATATACTTTTTTTTTCAGTCCGGCGTTTCAGCCGGACTTTAGCCAACTCCGCCACAGAGGTCGTCATAAAAAATGAAACCCTGTCCCTTCAAATTTTACGAATTGAAAACTTCAAAGTAATTGTGGTAGAAACAAACGACCATTTTGTTCATATCTCGCTTCGCTCGGCCGAAGTATATTCTAATAGTGACCCATAAGTAGGGTCAAACAACACCTGTCTAGGATGTTGTAATTTCGTCAAGAAACCCCGGCAAACTAACAGTATTTACGTTAATAGAGTTTAAACAGGTACAGACATATAGTGGCTTAAGCTAATAATAACTCAACACTATTGGCCTCCGTTTCTAAACAGGCTCAAAGTATACTATCCACTAAACTTTAGTTTTTTTCTACATTGCTTTAGTGACTAAAGCAATGTAGAAAAAGAGAGGTGTAGCTACCTACTTTACATTATATACAATGTGTATGTATCAATAATAATCTACCCCCAAAGTAAGCAGAGCTTGTGTTATGGGAACCACATGACTGAATTACATGATTGATTTGTAAATACATACACGTTATATGTAGGTTGAGGGTTCGATTTTCTCCTAGGATAAACAATTGTGTTTGTTCTGTGTCTGGGTTTTATAAAGTATCATAAGTATATATCTAAAAATATTTAAGTACCTATTGTATCAGTCATTTAGTCACCATAATGCTATGCTTAGTTTGGGACTAGATGGTGTTGTGTGCAATGTCCAACAATATTTATTTAATATTATTATTATTATAACTAGCATAACTAGCAAAAACTAATACAAGGTAACAATTAACTGTCTGAGGGTAGAGCAACACGAGGCCATGCATTCTTTACCATATAGATATTTATATTATAGTACGTTTTTTCGCAGGACTACCCTATATTTAAGTAAGATTCGGTCCTCACAGGCTTGGTCTATTGTGAGGTCGGTCGTTATCACTTATTACGGAGTAGCAGTCAGCATAATACCTACATTGTTATCTTGCTTAGGTATTTATTTTCTTGTATTAAGTGTTTTATTGTGTAACATGTATTTGCTGTTAGCAAATATTTTTTTATTTTCATAGTTTTTAGTTTTAACTTTGAAATATGTAATTAGTTTAGTTGGTTAGTTACTTCAGTAGACAGTACCCTTTAGGCCTAACTTAATCAGCCTCCGTTTTTCAAATGGGCTAAGTGCTTGTTTAAGAATTGCGAGAGCTCAGCTCTTGCTATTTTTAGGACGTACGTGACAAACTGACAAGTTGATTACTTACTCAAGAAAACGAATATGCGTGTGTGAGTACAGAATATTATACTCAGAGAGGTTTGGAAACATTACGACCACAAGACGTGAAAATATTTTAATTGAATACCTAAGTAGGTGTTTATTTTCATAAAAGGTCGTTTCTGCCGTTTATATGTGTTACTTAGAAACGTCTCTTAACTTCTGTCAAAAGATAATAAATGTTTAAAATAGTACCATCTCTTGTTGTAAGATAGTGACATAGAGACAGGGCGAATCTGTGTGAATCTGCTTTGTTTAGGTACTGTTCAAATTGAAAGGCTTTTATAAGTAAGCCAGTGTTTGTATACATATACATTTCAATACATATATTAAAAATATATAATGCTACCCTCTGGCAATGATCTGGATCAGTTGAGTTATCTATAGATCGTTTTAAACGGACCTTAGATAACTCAAATGGTTCACATATTATTGTATATTATTCAGTACTTGTTTGCAATTATTTCTGCAAATTTTCAATATTATTATTATCATACTCTTATATAGCAATTGAACATCAAAATAAATTTATAAAGTGTTTGTTAAACACAAACATCCAGACGAGTTCGCTGTTCACATTTATAAATATTTTTTACGTGATTAAAATAATAAGGCCAACTGCCTCATCAAGTCATTAACAAGCATTGTTGAATAAATATTAAAAACGTATTATGTAAACTCATTACCTATCGAGTGGTTGTGGTTATCTAAATTGGAAGATAAGTTTTGAGACTGGATTCAATCTTAAAAACAAGAACAATGGCAAATGGCGCATTGATGTATTTTCTATAATATTAAAAAAACTAATAAAATTTCAACCTTTATAATAAAACTAGCGACTTGCCCCGGCTTCGCACGAGTGCAATGCTGATACTAAATATACCACAGAATGTCTAATGTGATCAGAAACCTCTAAAATTATCGTGTATTGTGTTTCTCTACTATATTATACATGTATTATACATATAAACCTTCCTCTTGAATCACTCTATCTATTTAAAAAACCGCATCAAAATCCCTATCTATTAAAAAAAACAGCATCAAAATCCGTTGCGTAGTTTTAAAGATCTAAGCGTACATAGGGACAGACAGACAGCGACTTTATTTTATACTATGAAGTGATAATGTTTAACATTGTAAACTTCGACAATGGGTTCGAAATAAATAGTGAAATTATTTAGAATAATTTACTAATATAAATGGAACCCAGTGGCTGTGCCAATTAACTAATAATTAAGCTTTAAGAGTATATAACTTAGTTGCTGCAGCTGCAGTAACAGCAGCTGTCAAATAAATTAAAAAATATATATGAGCACGTCATTCCAATTTCAAATGAATTCTATAGAATTGGACTATGGAAGTCAACCTCTACGGTTCGTACTCCAAATGGAATTTAAACGAAACTTAACTCAAACATAGGTGACGACCTCTGTGGCGCAGTGGGCTAAGGTCCAGCTGAGACGCAGAAGGTTGCGGGTTCGACAAATGTTTATATGATCTGCAAGTATTTGTCTCGGGTCTGGGTGTTTCTATGTATAATATTTATGTATTTACAAAAAAATAGTATATAAGTAGTATATCAGTCATGTGGTACCCATAACACAAGCTCTGCTTACTTTGGGGCCAGATGATGGTGTGTGAAATGTCCGGGATTATTTATTTATTTATATATAGGTTTTTGTGGAGATTTGTTCGACCTTACTTATAAACGTCACTCAACTTCTGTCAAAAGTTCTTCTTCTTCTTTTCTTCTTATAATGGCATCTGTCTTGTCGACAATTTTGCCAGTTCTAAGCGTCATCACAGAATGGCCGTCTAGAACTTTCTCGGGATTCCCCGTCGTTCAAATCTCATTGCACCATAATACACTTATAATTCAATTCAATTGTCAATACTTGTATTGTAGACACAATTTATTCACAAAAATTTTGCTAAGATTACTGAATAAAACATGCAATAAAATGAGAAAAGAAAGATTATTTTGAAGTGCTATGTTACTGAATGAAATGACAAACGAAGAATCCCCTGTCAAAAGTTAATCACTGTTTAAAATAGTGCCATCCCTTTTTGTGAGTTACCTAGTGATAAATAGTTACAGGGCGAATCGTATGCTGTGTTTAGGCAGTGTCTAAGTTGAGAGGCGCTGATAAGTATGGCCGTATTTTTAAAGATCTTCAAAGTTGTCAGAAAATCCACTTGCATCTTATATCTGAGCAAAGTTCTGAAATGCAAATGAATGCCTAGATAAGTAGAACCGATTCCACCTTCTTCTCCAATGGCTCTTCAGGTCAGCACGCCGTGTGTTGTAAGAAATGATCGATGAATTGGTTTCGTGCCGTGATAATTGCGATTACATCGCTTCTATTCAATTTGATTCTGTGAAATCTCAGACTTTTTTTACCCAACAGCTCAGAATGTTTTAGGAGCTGAGCTTTATTTAGTAAATATGTTGAAACTGGGCCTATAGATTCATTAGACTAATTTTATTAGGTAAGTACATAGCTTATGCAAAAAATGTCTCAACGACCTACGTGTCTACGTGACTTGAGAAAATAATCACAGCATTCACGTGACTTTCATCAGTTCGCTGGTATTATTTCTATAGAACTAAAGAATTACTGGTTAAGCCTTAGTTCCATACAAAGAGAAGCCGTCATGTTTTTCTCGAAGATCTCTAATCGTCATTATAGCTGTCGCTTGATCTGCATCATTGGATCCTCCATCCATTGGGATAAAAAATATACACACTTAAGCCTCAGGCTTGAAAGCAACCTCCTGACTTCTACTATTATTTATTTTGACGTGATAACGTCTTATAAATCGATGAACGCCGGCTGCACGCACGAAAAATTGTCACGTTCCGCCTGAGCCGAGCGTGCAAGCGAGAGCGCGGAACAAGCGATAGAGAGGCACGATCGGCCTAAGCGTTCGGCTTGTGACACATCTTAATAGGTTAAAAGTATGCAATTTTCATCAATGTTTTCTTATGACGTTATCACGTAAAATTATTGTCCGTAAACCGAATTTACAGACTACCATTTTTTTAAAAATATATAATTTCGATTGGGGCTATGGCATTTCATTTTAATCTTCTTTTCCTATAATGGCATAATGTCTTGATATCAATTTTGGCAATGTTGAGTGATTGTTTTTCTTTAATATCAGTAGTCACAAATATTTAATGCAGAGTTAGAGAGCCGTGTAAAATCTTATTGCCAGCCATTGTCGAATGCATTAACCTACGGCTGTACAAAAACGAACTTTATTTCATTGCTAAAAGTGTCAGTTTAGCTGTAAACTCGCCGCTGTTTAACGAGCTTCGTTTCTTAAAAAACCGTATCGTAATTGGCATTACCTGTAAGTAAACAAGTGAATGACCTGCATTACGCAATCGACCTTGGCTGACAAATCCGATGTTGCGATGGGTACGTGAACAGAGAGGTCTCAAAGGACGATTGCAAAGAGCTTCGATTGCCGATCAAACGTTTACTTAGTACTAAGTAAATGCAAAGGTAAGTCGTAATGTGGTTGCATCATTACGTGTCTCTTTCTTGTGAAAATGTTGAAGTACCTAAGTATTTATGGCTTGGGTTGTTTCAGTGAATGCAAATAAACATGGATGATTTTTTGGGCAGAAAATTAAGCTGGGTATAAACCTAAAATTAATCATGTGGCTGAAGGCTTTCAAAGTCAGTGGGAAAGATTAGAGTGGTCAGGTCCCAAGCAAATGTTATCAAAACCATCTTACTTGCAAAATATAATAATTTAGTATTACATGGATTTTTTGAAGGATTATAAATCAGTTTGTTGCTCATAATATTATTAGCCACTAGCGACCCGCCCCGGCTTCGCACGGGTGCAATGCTGATACTAATTATACTACAGAATGGTTATCCCGAAGAGATAGCCGTATACCATCGCGGTCTTTTTTGTAGACCTTTTGAGGGTGTACAATACTGAAGTACATTATTTTGATCTATCTCGTAGGGTTCAGCCAACGTTTGCAATGTAAGCGAAAGAAAATGTGTTTATTTACGACATCACATTAGAAGCCTCTAAAATTATCAGTGTTTCTCTACTATATTATCTATGTATTATACATATAAACCTTCCTCTTGAATCACTCTATATATTTAAAAAAACCGCATCAAAATCCGTTGCGTAGTTTTAAAGATCTAAGCATACAAAGGGACAGACAGACAGCGGGAAGCGACTTTGTTTTATACTATGTAATGATTTCTCAAGTCATTCTAGCCGTTATTCTTTTTTTTTTATTACAGCATGTATGCTACAATTTTCAAAGATTTTTTCAAGTACCCCCAAACAGCGGATTAACCGGCAGTCGAAACTGGCCACATCATATTTACCAAACGAATGTTTATATCGAAAAATTTGCTCCAGAAAAGTTCTCATTTCCCGAAAACACATTTTAATATTTTTATTTTAGAACATTGTGGAGCGCAATAAAACGCTTTACCGAACAAATCTAATCATCATTTTCATTACGATTACATGTACAGTTTGCAAGCTAGAGCTCTGAAGGTGGACAGACAGACAAACAGACATACAAAAATGCATAAACTATGAGGATTCCTATAGGGTATACTAAAACTATGTATTTGGGCTTTGGAACCTTTAAATGTGCTCGTATTATATCTCATTAATGTTCTTTGCGTTTATTATCCTTTTCAAACCCTCTTTCTGATTACATGTATGTGTAATCTAATTGTAACCCGATAGGCTCAATCTAACTTAAATTAAGTTCCGTGATTTCTACTCTCTTACGGATTTAGCTGTGTTAAATGCTCTAAACAAAGCACAACTATGGTGGTCCCAGCTCCCTAATTGCTCAGCCAACTATACTCAAATTAAGTGTAATTACTACGCCATAATCTTTTAATTTCCCTTCATTGAAGCCGACTTCCGCGAGTCATGTACTAATTACTATTATTACAAGGATAGTGATGAGCTTCAATTATACGGAACATCTAATTTCATAAAATGTCCACAACCTTTTAAATTTATTAGTTTATATTTTGCTTCGCTCCCCTGCATGGTTTCTGAATGATAATACTTTTAAGTACGAGTCGGTGATCATTTCTGGAAATGGAGCTTTACAGCCTTCCGGTTTTTAAACGATTCTAAATATTTAAGTTATTTGACAAAAGGTTCAGTTAATGGTACTATGGTTTATCCTCCCGTCTGATTCTCTATAAAACCGAGAGCTATCTCAAAGGTTATAAGTTGCATCATTTATTGATGAAGAAAATTACTTGAGATGATTACCTACTCGTACGTAATTCCCTCATTTGTCTGTGTCTTCATCTCTTACGTATATCATAGCGATGGTAACTGATCTAGTTTTTCGTATCTTACATTTTTTTGTTTATAAATGCCAGATAACAATAGACTTTGGTTATAAAAAATACGAGTTGTTCTACTTACCTACATTAATTAAGGTTTCAATATATTTGAAATATTTGCAAGTCATGTGAACATAACGAGAACCATTTTGTCAATAACGAGAACTCAACCTTCTCCCTAAATTTCATCTGCAATTATGCCAAAATTATAATTACCTTTATTGCTCGCCGTCCATAGATTAGTCGGGCTGTTCTTTTTCGGTTTATTATCTCGAAACATCAGGATATCTGGCACTTTGTTCGCTTTACTATCCTTTGGGATTACATCAGGTGTTCTGTCTACGTTCACTCTAACGAACTCTCCTTTCAAGACCTTTGGAGAATCTTTCAGGACAGGAGGTTGTGGTGCTTTGGGTTTCTTGTGAAAAAGCCTTTTTCTATCAGGTTTGGATGGAATATCTATGTCTGTGTAAATAACACTATCGATCTCGTTGTCGTGTAAGTCATTTCGAATACCAATAAGACTCATTGGCTGATCGAACCGGAGGTTCAAATTTTTCGGCTGAACCGAAATATGCATCATGCCATCGCTATCCGTTTGTAGAAGTTCATAATCATCTGAGCTCACTTTTCTGTTCTTAAAAATGTCGTACGATTTCTTTTTTGAGAACAACGTGTCACTGCTTGAATAGTTATAAGCATTCTTCGTTAAGCGGTTTCGCATCTTGAAGTATTTGTATGTGAAGTATATCCTCTTAAAGTCCTGTTCGTTCTCAAACTTGAGCACAACTGCTTCGCGATTAACATTTTTGGTTACGTAGAAGACTAGAGTGTTATTAAAAGTTGGATAATTCTCGATATTGATACAGTTCTCTATATTGTCTATCGATATGTTTTCGCATTTGCTGGTCTTGAGCTCTGTGTAGTCTTTGATATGTTTAGATTTTTCGTGTTTCTCATCATCAGATGTATCTTCTTTTGTTAGGAGTTGCAGTTGGTCTTTTTCATTAAAGCCGACGACGATGTTGTACGTTTGTACGGTGGAGGGTTTGATGCAGGAGATGTCCACTTGCTGGGTGGAGTTGTGGAGTTTCTGGCGCCCCACCAGGGCAGCGTAGCCCCCGGTCCGGGCCGTCTTCTTCACGGTCATCTTATTTCTGTAACAATTAAAGAAATATTTTTATTAAACAACACGTAGACACGAAGATCGGTAAACTTCGGCGTTTAAAATAAAGATTGTTAGAGAATGAAAGTTAGTTTTTATAATTGCTGTAGGAACTGCGTGTCGAATTGCAGTTGTTTCGATACATCCAATCAAATACAGAACGGTAGTTATCATGCATGATAGAAACGTGACTGTACAAAACTAATTGGTCATCAATAAACTAAACAACTATGATTTCTTCTTAGAGATTTTGTTTGTACATACATATTGATAAACACGGGTTTTACCCACGTATTATTATGCCGATGCCGATTTGGGGATGCACGGCAAATCCGTGTTTATCAAAATTTATAGTAAAACTAACGAAAGTTTTGAAAGTGATATAGATTAGGTGCTTCCATTATTAATTAGTCTTTTTGTTACGTTTTCGGCATGCAATTTGTTAAGGAGATAAATTGTATCTTAAGAAAGAACATTACTTAGCTACTTAGTTACTTTTTCATACGTACGACGTGTACAATTTCACTATATGCAGATATAATAAGTTTAATAATAAATAAATAATAGTCAATGTAGTGGTAGAATCCCTGCCATCCAACCTTAAGGACGTGGGTCCGAAGACAAACCTAGCCGGGCACCAATTGTTTTTCTTTTCGGAAAATTGATGTGCAGAGCCAATACTCCCAAAATGTTGAAAGCAAAAATTGTAAGAAGTAAATCGTCTGATGTAAGTAGGTAATAAACTATAGGTATGGAACTAAGTAAGTAGGTACATAATATGATGACAGTATGTAATAAGAAGTTATTTCATACTATAGTAAACTAATTTTAGTACCTATCTACCTAATACGAAACCAATCAAATAGCTACATGATTTTGATCACAACATTATACAATCTAATTGTAAACATATTATTGGAAATTGGAATGATGATGAAACATCGGTTATAGGAGAAGTTCTGAAACAGGGTCGAATTGCGTAGGTACTTAGGTACCTACATTCTAACTCCACTTTCACATTATAATTAAAATTTCCATTACATAATTACTTATAACATACATAAAAATCGGTTGATATTTAAAACAACTTTCATAGTTCGGCAGAACCCGTTCTTTGGTAGCGAAAATACACAAGTTCCAACGTGTGTTGTTTGCTAAGAGAAAAGAGCTGAGGTATCGCTTATGTCAATGAAATAAGATGCAAAATGCAATGGTGTACGAGTCTACTCTTATTGATCAGACTACATTATTATTATACGGCCAATATTGACAAACGATCATGATGGATAAGTTTGTCAAAAGAGTTATTTTATACTTCCAATTTCTTGTGTTTAACCGTGAAACCAAATAATCCTTTACTAGGGAGGCTTCCATTGGAGAGACTTCAAAGAATATGATCATTACTAATGGCTCTATGAGCTGTAGACTTCGCGACATTTTTCGAAATTACTGATTTATAACATTTTTTACGTTTTCGAACCTCCGCCATTTTGAAAAGTTTCCAAAAGCTGAATCGACAAAAAAAGTCTATATAGTCATAAAAAATTCACGAGAATCGGTCGAGAAATGCGACCTGTAGAGGAGAACATCCGGGCAGACGCAGACGCAGACGCCGGCCAGACAGACACACACGAGAAAGCATTTTTGCCTAAGCTGAAACGAAGACACTCGTTCGCGCTTCGCACTCGCTTGGTCAAAAAAGTATGGTCAACGTTCAACGACCTAGCATTTACAAATAAAACCTACCTAAACATTTATGTTTAATGTAACGATATTACACAAACATGTAAAACGGCGTTGAGAGAATTGCTAAATAAATACTATGTAACTCATAACAAAAGCCAAAATTAAGTTCGAAATCGCTTAGTTCCCAGATGTACAATTAAAATGAATGTGCAGAGAAAGCTATCATTAACCCCGTAACGTAATATGAAAAAACTAGCAACAATTGTTTTGTCGGCGTGTGACAATCTGTACAACAGCTTCCTAGTGAGCTAATGAACTGCCATAGTCTAATGTATATGCACTCTGCAATTCTAAATCTAGACGTTGTATACATCATATCAGCCTTTAGGAAGTCCACTGCTGAACATCGGCCTACCTAATTGAGTTCCAGGAAGAACGATTTTGAGCCCTCGCCATCCACCGACTTCCTGCGATCTTTGAACTGGGGGAAGTCTTCTATATGTGTACATCATTTTGGGGGGTTTTGCCATAGTCACCATGCTTGGCAGGCGAAATGGTGACCGCAGTTTTTGTGTTAAGTACTCGGGAGGTGTAGCTGCTGTGACATTGTATACGCCAGTAGCTAAATCTGGTTATTGATTCAGTGTTTTTGTTTGGGAGATTTTTGTTTAATTATGTAATTATGTTTTGTCAATATCAGAATTACTAATAACACATAATATATTGATTTAATATACAAATATTTAATAATATTCGCCAATCTATATATTCCTATTGAGTTAGACACACTGCAGAATTAGGTTTCGTCATTATCAGAATTACTATAATATTATCATGTATAATTTATTGAATTAACAGACAAATATTAAGTAAAATTCGCCAATCTATTCTTAATGAGCATAGACACAATGCAGAATTAGGTTTCGTCAATATCAGAATTACTATTAACATGTACCTATCATTTATGTATATTGAATTAACAGACACATACTATACGCCAATATATTCCTAATAAATAGATTGCTTCTCGCGCCAAAATAAATGCAAAATGAAACTTATTTTTACGTTACATGTGTGGATGGTGTATGGCTACCTTTGTAGTGGCGCTTTGCATGGCTTTTTATGCAAGCCATGCAAAGGAGGAAGGAAGGTGCAGAGGAAAGTGCACGCGCCTGCGTTGTGTCTAACTCATTAGGAATAGATTGGCGGAATAATACTAAATATTTGTCTATGTATTCAATATTTTGTAATGGATGAACGAAATTACATAGAACGAACATATATTATGATCATGAACAATCGTATTTTATTCAAACTTAATTTATTCATAACTAGCTGATTTATATTAACTAGCTTCGCACGCGTAGTATCTACATAAAAAGAAGCATAGCTCTATCACAAAAATACAATTTAACTGCTTACCAAATGTCATCTACATCAGTCAGTTTTTACCGTGATATGGTAACAGACAGACAGAGAGACAGAGACACTTATGAGTTTTTTAATAATATGGATTAGTTTAGACTGGCGTTTAGCGGAAAGCTTACTTAACATATCGCTCCACTAAGCTCACTGGCTTCCGTGCCTTAGTCTTGTTTCTTGCATATTAAAACTAAACCTACGTGAGAACGCTTTACATAATATCTAGTGCATTTCCAAGTGTCGGCCGGCGAAAACTAGGTGAGCGTGATCAGGTGATGAATAAAACATAATATATGCATTCAATGGCATTCAAAGTAAATAACACCCCAGTTTAATTTATTGGCAAAGATCTATTAGTTCTATGCTCCATCTTTCTCTTTCAAATACTCTTTCTCGAAGGTTTTTTCTTTCCTTGACGGACCATCATTTTGAGGCAACGCTTGCATTCAACTTGATCGTAAGTAGCTCCTATTATTTAATTAGTTTTTCTCGTACTATTTCATGTTTTATTGGTTAGTCTTATTGCAATTTTTAATACTAAATTGTGAATTTTTAGCACAAGTGATAACAATTGAATTATAAGTGTTCTATCTATATATTAATACGTGAAGCAAAAACTTTGTACCCCTTTTTACGAAAATTGCATGGACGGAGGGCGTATGATATTTTGCACACTTATAGTTTATTTAGAAAAGGAGTGCAGAATGCTAATATTTTTTTTTAATTATGCATAAAAAATACATTAATTATTAATGAATTATGGTCGAATATCGACCGGTGGGCGATTACTAGTGTTTATAAATGGAGGAATGAAGGAAGGAAGGAATCTAGACGGCCATTCCGCGATGGTGTTAAGAAGGAATGACGATCGACTACGACTTATAAGTTATAACATAACAAAATCTCTTGACATTGGAAAAATTATTAAGGCAGATGCCATTATAGGAAGAAAACGGAAAACTTTATCTTGGATTATATTTGGCCGTCTCGCAAAGCAAACATTACGCTCTTATATTATTAGTTTTTCTCGGGTTATTTCCGGTTTTATTAGTAACTAGCTGCTGCCCGCGGCTTCGCGTGATACCTACATATTAAGTATCTAGCCCATATCTTTCTCCAAGGTCCTATCTATCTCTATACCAAAATTCATCAAAATCGGTTTAGCGGTTTACGCGTGAAAACGTAACAAACAGACAGATAAGAGTTACTTTCGATTTATAAAATTAGTAGGGATTTTGGTGTTTCTATATAAAATAGAGCTAGAGTTATTGACTCAGGTGTGAATAGTTGGAATAAAAGCTTTGTTTTTTTGTGAATCGAGCAAAAATAATCCGTATAATTATTTTACATGAAAGACACCATTGTATTATAAAGTAACAAATGACGAATGACAAGATACGACTATGTGACATCATACCATAAACAATATAAACACTTGACACTGGCAAAATTTACATTATTATGACGCATGCCATTAATGAAGAAGAAGAAGAACTTGATCTCAATAGCTGTAACATGGCTGAACAAGAGATAGATGATCTATTTCTGTGAAACAAAAAAAATGTGCATATATTTCCCTCATCTTTGCTCTATCGGACACGCGGAAACAATTTCGCAACTATCTCCAGAATCGCTGGTTCCCAGACCTAGAGGTTCGGCTGTGACAATGCTTCTTTCTCATACTTATTTACTGACATGTCCGTCTGATTAGAATGAAAGCCCTCGCACGATTTCTTTTAATCATTTGTTCAAGAATCTCATGGCACTTAGATCTCTCCCCATTTTGCAGACAGAAATCTAGGAGTATAAATATTGCATCTGTCGAAGGACCTACCTGGGTACCTAAGTATTTATTGTTTCTTCTTATAGTGTTGCTAGTTATTGGAACCAAAATGATAGAATGAAAGTGCGCCTCAGAGGTTCCTTTCGTGCACTTGGGACATGTATTCGAAGTTTTAGGTTCTAAGACATGCCGGGTTCTTCACGATGAGTTCCTTTACCGTTTGAGAGTGGTATAGCGCATATATTTTTGAAGCAGATTTGAGCCTACGACATTAGGAACAGAAGGCGAGGCCACTACCACCAGACAACTAGTACTCAGTTATAACTAGATATTGTTAGAGATATAGGTAATAACTAAATAATCCCGGACATTTCACACAGGATCATCTGCCCCAAAGTAAGAGCTCGGGTTATTGGTACCACATGACAGATGCACTACTTATATACTTTTTTTTGTTAAACATACATATTGTACATAGAAACACCCAGACCTGAGACCAATTCTTGCAGATCGTACAAACTTCTGCGTCTGAGCCGGACTTTAGCCTACTGCACCACAGAGGTCACCAAGAGATAGGCTGACACATTACTTACTTACACATAAAACCAATTACATATTATTATCTATTATTGTATATGTTTAGTTAGTACTCGTACCTGCCTTACCCGCCGAAAGTATATTTATATTATGATGAACTAAATAAAACTGCAATGGATGGAATTATCAGAACTAAAACTGCAATAATCTTAGTAAATATTAAGTTAAGCATTTTATTAAACCTGAATAAAAATAATTATAAATATTGTCGGCATGCGGTCGACTTTACTTTAAGGTCAACCTCGATAGTAAGTACTTCAGCTTTTTATGGTAGTTAAGGCAATTACACACTGGGTACTAGGTCAATGGTGAGGCAGTGGACAAAAGTGTAGGTTGACCTTACATTCGGTTCTTCTCTTCCGAGTCACAAAAGGGCATAATTGCTCTTGATCCTGACCTTCTAATGACATTAAGGAAGTGATCTTCAGAGCAATGAGCTGTGAAATCATTATCTGAGTCATCGGGTAAAAATTGCCAAGACGTTTCGTTTCATTTGTTTTTCTATATATAAAACTATTCCATTTGCGTATTTGGCCGCGTGTTTTAAAATGAAAAATATATCACACTCTGTACCCGGCATGCGTTGCAATGCCACAAATTTTCTCACCGTTTAAACCTTCCCTGGACTACGACAAACATTTCAACACCAAAATCAGCTAAATCAGTCCAGCTATTCTCGAGTTTTAGCGAGACTAACGAACAGCAATTGATTTTTATTATATAGAAGATTAAAACACGTTGCTGGACTTAACTTCTTTGAGACACAATTCTTCTTCTGCTTTTTTAATGTGTCATATGATGACAATTTTGCCAATGTCAAATGTTTTGATTGTTTATAGTAAGACGTCACAAAGTCGTATGTTGTCGTTCGTCGTTTGTTATTTTATAAAAATTGGTGTCTCTTTATAAAATAATATACGGATTATTTTTGCTCGAATCACAAAGAAACACAAAACTTTTATCCCAATTATTCACACCCAAGTCAAAAACTCTAGCTTTATTTGAATAAAATCACCATAATTACAAATAAAACCCTAAATAACTCGGGAAAAATAGGGAAAAATAATATAACAGCACCATGTTTACTCCGCAAAACGGCCAAAAATAATCCTCGAGATCCTTGAGACACAATTATTCACGCGCACGTATAACAACAACTGTCATAACCTAGCAAGACGTCAAAGGTTGTATCAATCTGAACTCACCACTTGATATTATGTTTTTTAATTTAGCACATTTTCAAATGTTTTAAAGGCGGATAAAATCCAACAAATTAAAAATCATGAAAATCGGTCTAGTCGATTTATAAATGGTTTGAATAACACGACTTTTTTTATGTATATATAGATGTATGTATTTACAAACAAAAAGTACATCAGTCATTTGGTTCCCATAACACAAGTTCTGCTTACTTTGGGGGTCGATGATACAGTGTGAAACGTCCAGCATTATTTATTTAATAATTTAATTATCGGGGTTTTTTACGTGCGTGAAAAATAATTTAATACGTTCGTTCGCGGACACTTAAGGGTAAGGGACGGTACATTTAAGGGTCCATTCATAACTTTTAAAAACCCTTTTATATACTCCAATAGAATTAAAAACTCTATTGTATCTTTGGTACTTTTTAAGACGAGACTTCTCTATGAGAAAACGATAACAATGGTTATTGTTACTACTTACAAGTGAGAGGTCACACGGTTATTTTCTCCATATTCTATTACAATATAAAAGATTATTTCAAAGAGAAAATTATTAAATCTATCACCCAAACATGGATATACTTCTTCTTTGCAGCGTAGTGAAAGGATAAGCTCCTTTCGTGAACTTGGATCTACGACATGCCAGTTTCTTCAGGATGTTTTCCTTCCTGTTTGAGAGTGTTAGTAGAGCGCACGGTCTGACGGACGCTGACGTTTATGAAAAATAGTTAGTCACTTAAAATGATCATGAAAAAAATATCTATATCGAAAAACTGCTTAAAAAATCTCCTCGTTTGGCATATCGTTGAATGCCTCAAAATGTGGTGCTAAAATATTTAATAAATCAATTACACTATTACATGTAGAGGAGATCATGATCCCTAAAAACCGTTGTCTTATCACAGCCAATTATTTATTTATCAAAAAAAAACCCTGGAGTGCACCTCCGAGGTGGTCACATATAAGTTTGGTTAGGATCTGAAGATTAAAATCCGAAACTCTTCAACGCAACTGACTGACAACTAAAACTGACTGATTGTAAACTGATTTGACAATGGACATTGAAGAGCACAGAAACTTACAGAACTCTTCAAAGCAATTAAGTACAATTATATGTCGCAATCCAAGTACTCTTTTGGGGATCTCAGGCAATAACTGTATGTTACTTGTCAGTTGATCAGGCTTTGGGCTTATTTCATTGTCATCTCATTTCATTATATTTACGTCAACTTTGCCAGTGCCATAGTGTGCTAAAGTATATTTACTAGATTGACTAGTAGTCAGAAAACGCAGTCAATTGCCATTAAAAAACGTCATCGTGGACTGAAGTTTAAAATTTCCTTGGATTCCTTGTCGTAGGTACAAATCAGATATTAAATTATATTAAACTGTCTGTACCCGGCATGCGTTGCAATGCCACAAATTTTCTCACCTTTTAAACCTTCTCTGGACTTCCACAAATAATTCAAAACCAAAATTACCCAGATCAGACCAGCCGTTCTCGAGTTTTAGCGAGACTAACGAATAGCAATTGTTTTTTATTATATAGATGTTGTTGGACGTTTCTCAGAACTCCATCTAACCCAAAACTTAGTAGAGCTTGTATGATGAGATCCAAATGACTGATATACCTTTAAATACATACTTATGAGACCATCAAACACTCAGGCATAGAACAAACACCTATGTACATCACACAAAATTAGTTGTTTCTAGTTGAAGATCGAGACCGACTGCGCATAATAACTACCAAATGAGTAGCCATTCCAGAAATCAAGTAATAAGTAAGTAATAACATTCTTACCCTATGCTAAGTGGCACTATTAGTTAAAAAGATAAAATGTACATTAGTATGTACAAAAATATAAAGACATTAAATAGTAATTACTTCATATCATTACACACAATAATATAAGAACTAGAAATCTATAGAAAGTGCTAAGCGGTTTTAAATTTTATAATTCGGAAATAATGAGCCCATTTCGTTTTAGTGAGCGAGCATTGCTTCTGCCGACTTATTAGCACTTCAGACTGCATTTACACCGTGCTGTAACAATGTAGCCGCTGGTTAGAGAATGCTACTTGATGTAAACCAATGTTTTTGGAGGCAGTGCGGCTTGTGTCAACCATGCACGGACAGTACACATTCATTCCAGCGCTCGACGACGCAACAAGTCTGTAGATAAGATTTTTTGCTCGTTATGAGTAATGCAGTTTGCGGTTGGGGTGTTTCTTCGTGCTTATGCAGAGCGAATCAATTGTTCCTGAAGATGCCTCGCGGAGAGGCAAAACACGTGTTGAATTTCTTTTGAATCTAACTCATTTAAATAGTTTCGAGGGGTAGTAGTAATAGAGGGATTTCTATATTTATCTACGTATTCATCATTATGTACGCGTAAATAAATTATATTTTATATTTTACCGCGAGCTACATAAATAGGTTACAGAGCCTGAGTTACAGTGAACAATCTTTTTTTTCATAGATATCAAACGTACACCTATGTTTGACCACGAGCTCTCCTGACTTTAAGCGACGATGTGGCTAACGATGGGGCACGCAGGTCTAGAACTCACGTATTTCCTCTTGATTTGAAGTCACAGTTGATTTAATAATAATAATAAATTCATTTATTTCGGGTTTTGTTCTAATACATAACATTATATTAGGTCAATACTTAGTCTAAAGTTTACATAATTTCAATAGGTATTGTTAAAATTGCCACTTATCTACTGATTAAGCAGACCGTACTGCAGAGTTTACTGGCTGGGTATTCAATGAGTAAGGTCTTCTTCTCTTTATTATGGCGTTTGAAACAGTTAAATCGTAGAGTTTGCATCAAAATGCCAAGATCAGAATTCATTAGGTTCAATGTTACAGTTCAGTGTTATGAACGCCCATTCACATGTTCGTCCACTTTTACTTTATATCATGTTGAGAAAGCAGCGATGATAAACGCGCCACACCTCCGCAATAATAACTCTGTCGTTTAGGTAATAAGGCTCAGAATTGATAGAAAAACCGCTTTTTTGCAGTACTTACCTACCTAAGTTGTAATTATTGAAAGACCATGTTTCGTGTTAAAGGTAATTTAGGGTGAAATGTTCGATCGTGATCGTGAATCACGATTTATTGTTTCATATAGTTGTTGAAACGAGGAAATTTGAACAAAAATTATTTTTTCGCCTATTACAAGTAGGATACCTAGTAGAAAGTAAACCTCTTTTAAGTTATATCTTTTCTAGCGGCTTAAACATCTTACGCTACTCACACATACGAACGTATTTGAGTCGTTATTGGCTAACAATTTTTGAATCTCGGTAATCGTATTTTCAAACATTCGTGATCAGAAATATATGCGAGAAATGTACGCGCGCAGCTTCGCTCGCGTTGAAGATTTTCCCGGGACAAACCAATTTTCCCGGGATATAAAGAGCTTATGTCACCCGGGGATAGTGTAGCTTTCCAACGGTAAAATAATTTTTCAAATCTAAGCAGTAGCTTTTAAGTTTATTCATTACATACAAAATACAAAAATACAAATCTTTCCTCTAGATAATATTACTATAGATATAGATTAATACCCATTATCTAAGTGGGTGCGGGTTCGATTCCCGCCGCGGGACAAATGTTTGTATCATTTGCAAGTATTTGTTTTGTTCTGGGTTTGAGTGTTTCTGTGTATGTATGTATTTACAAAAAAAGTATATAAGTATTATATCAGTCATATTATGGTACCCATAACACAAGCTCTGCTTACTTTGGGGCCAGATGATGCTGAGTGAAATGTCCGGGATTATTTATTTATTATTATTATTATCTACATAAACAATATAATTCGGTACCTATGTCGAAGTAGGTAAAATGTTATGTACATACCTACCTAATTTATAAATACGCGTTGTTAAGCAAAAACGTCGTATTAATATACGACCGGAATCAACTTGATTACATAGGTTTTTTTTTCATAAATTATTCATATAGTTATTTCAGAAATAGGTTAGTTTACAATACAATAATAGGTAGGTAGTACAATTAGTTTATTCGTTTTCTCATAACTATTAGGCATACAGATATATAATTTTGTGTTAAAAGAATTGTGGTTTTATTTTTGGTTTAAAATATATTGGTGGACAATACACACAATACCAATCTAGCCCCAAACTAAGCATAAATAAATAAATAAATAAATAATGCCGGATATTTTACACAGCGTCATCTGGCTCCAAGGAAAGCAGAGCTTGTGTTATGGGTACCACATGACTGATATACTACTTATATACTCTTTTTTTGTTACATACATATTATACATACAAACACCCAGACCCAAAACAAATATTTAAATATCGTGAAAGTAACTCTGTCTGTCTGTTTGTTACGTTTTCACGCCTAAACCGCTTAACCGATTTTGATAAATGAAATAAAATGAAATGAAATATTATTTATTTGCTTGAACATATGTGATACAATTAGATCTTACAATTTTGTTAAATTTTGGTATAAAGATAGATGGAACCTTGGAGAAGGACATAGGCTACATTTTATGTAGGTACCACGCGTGCGAAGCCGCGGGCAGCAGCTAGTACTTATTTATTTTTAAATACATACTTATGATATTTTATAACACCCAGACACAGAACAAACACCCTTTATTCATCACAACGCCCGCTAAAGTCAGAGCTACTACCAACTGAGCTGAAGGCCAGTTATAAATGAACTATATTTTCCTTGTCGTAATTAGACAAAATTATCTGTTTCTATCAGTTCAGATCAAAGGTAGGATCAAAGATTGGAAGGCAATTAGTTATCATAATCATAACAATCTGCTATAGTGCTTTTAATTTGTCTATTTTCATGTAAACTTTACTTTACACAGTATACACGAGCCAAATCCCGTAAACGATTGTTTACAAATTCAACTCCAATTGCATTAGAAAACCAGGTCATGAGTTTGAATCTAAAAGAGCTTAAACTGAATTGCAATTAGGTTTATGAGCTGTAAATCGAATCGAGGACGTAAATAAGTTGATATTTCACATTAGTTCAAACCTGCTCGGGAACACGTGGGTCTAGTGCACACTTAATCGCTGTACATAAGTAATATTAGTAATATTGGGGTATAACCTACATAGCACCATCTAGCCCTAAACTATGCAAAGCATATAAATATAGAAACCAAATGACTGATGAGACCTTTTTTAACCGACTTCAAAAAAGTTTACTCAATTCGATTCGTATATATTATTTTTAGATCTAATGATGGCATCCCAGAGAAATCGAGGGGAACTTTCAAAAATCGTAGTAGCGAATGGTGTTTGTTTGTTTATTTTTGATTGCAGTATTTTAAAGCACTACTATTTAATGAAGGTATGGAGTCGATCTGATGATGGAACCGAAAAACAGTCGAGGGAACTCCTCAACGATTTACACAGCAATTACCTGGTGTTTGGGCTTGATTCATTTGTATTGATGAGAACTGTACACCTAGATGGGTTGTGACTGTCATTAGGGGTCTGATGTTGAAGACGAAGGACAGTCAAGGCAACTCCTGAACGTTTCACAGTAGCTACCTTGTGTATATACATGAAGTCGGTTGACTTTTTAGTTATTAAAACGTAATTATTTTATGTCTGTTCACCGATTACTCAAAGACGCCTAAACCGATTTAGAAAATTCTTTTTTTGTTTCAAAAAATTGGTTTTTAAAAAATCAACAAATATCTAAAACTTGTCTAAGCTAAGCAAGGTTAAGCTGTTGTCTGTATAATATGTATTGTATTTAAACAGATATTTAGTACTATTCCGACAACCTATTTGTGGAGAGGCGAAACACGGGCCCGAATTTCTTTTTGAAGAATAGAGTGGCTATTACTAAATATTTGTGTACTAAATATTTATCTATCTGTTTATTGTTTTGTAATGGATTTCCGCCAAGTCACGCCTGAATCATTAACCATATTATAATATATTTTATTGTATTCATTAAACATATAAAACATTTATAAGAAACATGCTCTAATGTATAATAACCATGGTTTTAAAGTTATATAAGTATTCTATCAGTCTTTAGACATTTTACAAGCTATATAATGACAACCTCTGTAGCGCAGTGGGCTAAGGTCCAGCTGAGACGCAGAAGGTTGCGTGTTCTATTTCCGCCGCGAGACAAATGTATGATCTGCAAGTATTTGTCTTGGGTCTGGGTGTTTCTATGTATAATATGTATGTATTTACAAAAAAGTAGTATATCAGTCATGTGGTACCCATAACACAATCTCTCCTTATTTTGGGACCAGATGAAACTGTGTGAAATGTCCAGGATTATTTATATTATACTTAGTTTGGGGCTATGTGGTGTTGATTATCTAATGTGGATTTGAAAGCCACATAATATTATACGATCGTGCGATAGTCGGTTATTCTCAAATCAATAGCGGATATTAAATTGGCGTGATGAACGATGCGATACGGGCCACCAGGAAGTGTCCAGGCAAATGTATGCGAGGCTCAGTACGCAAATGGATGTTCGGGTGGTCTGACAGACAGTAGAGGTCTCCCAGGCCCCGGGCTAATGCGCGTCCACTGATGGATTATGTAACGGACATAGCAATTTTACGGCATTATTGTGGATAGCAATATTTGTTACTAGCTTCTGCCTCTAGCTTCACGCTTCACCTATATATTAGCTCCTAAAACCTAAACTATTCCATGTTTCTGACTATATACATTTTTGAAGTGATAACTTCTTATGGGAGGGTTAACCGCTTCGTAACGTAACGCGTTACGGCGCCCGTTTGTCTGGCTTCCCTTCTTCTCACGCATATGGCAGCGGTAGGCAGGCTCCTCCTCTTTCACTCTAACCCACAGCGCTAGTTAGATTTTAAGTTATCACTTATGTCGGGCGTCCCGAGACGCGCACGTTTTTATTTTACTAGAATTTAAAAAGATCTATAGATAGCTCAACTGGTCCAGATCACTGCCAGAGGGCAGCGTAAGACACTGGCGGCGCTGCCACGTTGAATGGCAATGCTTATACGCTGAGCCAGATAGTAGCCAGCTCTTGGATCACGCATTGTATCTAGCAGATGCCGTGAAATAATTTTGAAAATGCGGTGGGCTCCTGGTCTCTATGGGCCCAGCGTCCCAACTTCAAAAGGCTCAAATATGTAGGCCTTATCAAGACCGGCATATTTGCGCCTTTCAGCCGCCGCACCAGCTCTAACGGAATTTTGATATTGGTACATTTTCAAAACTTTTAATAATGTATGCATCAGTGGCTCTGTTACATGACTTATAACAAGTTATTATGCAGGTATTTTCGAAAGAAGTCATTAAAAAGAGTTAATGAATTTTTCCTTATTGCTGTTTCGAAACTTCAATAAAAACATAAGAGAAATAATGCCTCGTGTTTATATTTGCATGTGTTTTTGTTTGTATATTTGAAGCAAGTGTATTAATAAGCATCTGTATCTTACTTTACACTCGATTTGTCGATCCGAATTGATAGATAATTGATTCAGGCTTGACTTTGCGGAAATCCATAACAAAACATTAAATAGATGGACAAACATTTAGTACTATTCCGCCAATCTATTCCTAAAGAGTTACCTCCAAAAGAAATTCGACGCGTGTTTCGCCCCTCCACGAGGCATTCTCAGGAACACTTGAATCACTCCGCACCCCGCACGAAAAAACACTCTGCTCTGCACACTCGTTCTTTAGGAATAGATTGGCGGAATAGTACTAAATATTTGTCCATCTATTTAATGTTTTGATCCAAATTTAATTATTGTCAATTAAGATACTGAAGGAGTAAATTTGCATAGTCCAGCTAACTTATTTTAAATACATTGATGACAGTTCAGTGATAAGTAGATAAGCTGTCTGTCTGGATTATTTTAGGTCTTCTTGCGATGCAAACATTGCGTTCTTATTTTATTTATTTTTCTCGAGTTAAATCCGGTTTTATTAGTAACTAGCGACCCGCCCCGGCTTCGCACGGCTGCAATGCTGATACTAATTATACTACAGAATGGTTATTCCTAGGAGATAGCCATATACCATCGCGGACTTTTTTATAGACCTTTTAGGGTGTACAATACTGTAGTACATTATTTTGATCTATCTCGTAGGGTTTAGACAGCGTTTGCAATGTAAGCGCTAAAATTTTATTTACGACACCACATTGGAAACCTCTTTAATTATCAGTGTTTATCTACTATATTATGTATGTATTATACATATAAATCTTCCTCTTGAATCACTCTATCATTTAAAAAAACGTCATTAAAATCAGTAGCGTAGTTTTAAAGATACATCGGGACAGACAGACAGCGGAAAGCGACTTTGTTTTATACTATGTAATGATTTTGGTGTTTTTATTTAAATAGAGCTAGAGTTATTGACTCGGGTGTGAATAATTGGAATACAAACATTGTGTTTCTTTGTGATTCGAGCAAAATAATCCGAAACGCATCATCCCTATAAGTATATATAAATATCTTGTGTCACAGTTTTCGTGTTTATACTCCTCCGAAACGGCTTGACTGATTTTGATGAAATTTTATATGTACCTATTTTCAGTAGGTCTGAGAATAGGTTTATAACTAATTTTGATACCCCTAAGTGTTAAGGGTGACTCAACCAAAATTTTTTTTATATTCAATAAGGCAAAACAACGTTTGCCGGGTCAGCTAGTTTTATATAAAATAACAAATGACGAACGACAAGATACGACTTTGTGACATTATATGACAATATAAAGCGTGACACAGGCAAAATTTTCATTTTTATGACACATGCCATTAAAGGAGAAGAATATGCCTATCTGTCAAGTAAATATAGTTTACGGAAATTAGATAAGGATTCCCATGCGTCCATATTATGCATATATGCAGCGCCTCTAGCGGAAACTTTAATGAACTAAAATCGGTAGTACGGAGATATTTGTCCTTTATTTTGTTGAAGTGTAAGAAGTTTATAGTAAGTTAGTTCAATAGAGCCAGTCGACGTGTAAACATCATTCGAAAACGTTGACTTTATTTAGATAAAGTAAACGATTAGCGAGACCACAAAAACTTAAGTTAGTAATAATTTTGAACCCGAACTAGACGTAGATAGATGGATAGAAAATACTTTATTGTATACCATATAATAAACATTAGACAAGTAGGAAAAAATAACAATGTTTTGCTAGTCGGTAGTACAATGGGCGGTCTTATCGCTATGTAGCGATCTCTGCCAGACAACATTGGGATGGATTGAACTGAATGTAGCTGAAAAAAAGGGTGATGATAATAATACTAAGAGATTTATAATGAAAATAATGTGTACATACTAATTAACAGGATAAGAAAAAAGATAGATACGTCAATACTTATACAATAATATATACAATATATTAAACGTAGGTACATAGGTACGTACTGTATCAAAAAGTAATGCTTATTTCTAACAAAAACTAACAAACAAAACATATTTATATTTTTTTCGTTATTACGTGTATTTAGCACATTTTTATTTATACCCGGACAAATATTATTTCTGATAACGGAAGTTAAAACTACATATAAAATACGTGTTTTACAAAATGTCTTTAAATGATGTTAACGGGGCTATATAAAAATTAAAATTATAATTTTATATTATTGTAATTTTATTTTATAAAAATGCCTTATCCACAACTGCTAGTAGGTATTGTCTTATGTTATGCATGAGTTACGTAAGTGATGGTTCTGATATTTCACGCCCGTCGTGCGAGGAAGCCATGCCTCGTGGGAGAACTTTCCTTTGATGGAGATAAAATTACGGGTTCTTACATCAGTTCGATGTGTCGAGAGGAAAGTGGAGGGCGAGGATCCACCAAAGCGGACAGGACTCGAGTTGAAAGTCAAAATTGCATCATCTTCGCGCATTTTAACTTTATTGGATGATTTTCAATTCTTTCTGCTGCTTTCAAGCGTGCATCAAACACTTGCCCTACTGCTTAATGTAATATACTCTCAAGTTAACCGACTTCAAAAAAGGAGGAGGTTCTCAATTCAATTGTATTTTTTATGTTATTTTTATCACTAAATCCGTTATTTATGAACTTGATTCAAAAGCTTATTTTTTATGTGAAAGTATATCACTTTCCGATTGGTCCCATAAAAACTTTATCAAAATCGGTTCAGTATTTTGGCTTTTAAATAGTAACTAATAGTGACAGGGCAAATCTTAAGCAGTGAGACAGTTTAACTTTTTCTTCTTCTTCTTCCTGCTCTTATCCCACTCTGTGTGGAGCGCAAGATATTTCTTTCTTCTATATCCCTTTCTCAGCCGTCTTATAACTTTAAACTACTTTAACATCATCTACCTGCCCCTATCCCACTATAGGGTTGGCACAACAGGTTCTTCTCTTCCACTCCTCTCTATCATCTGTTATCTCAATAGTCTTACACATTCAATCTTTACACAGTCCATCCATTTTTAAGCGGCTTCAAATAAAGAAGGAAGATCTCAATTCTGTTGCATTTTTAGGGTTCCGTACCTCGAAAGGAAAAAACGGAAACCTTATAGGATCACTTTGTTGTCCTTCCGTCTGTCCGTCTGTCTGTCACTTTTTAAAGACACTTTTTCTCAGGAACGCGTGGAGGTATCAAGCTGAAATTTATATAAAATACTCAAGTCTACTGTCTCTTAAAGCTGTGAAAAATTAAACTTCAAAGCCAACGCAATCAAAAGATACAGCCGTTTATGCCGCAAATTTTCGAGACTCGCAAGGGAATCAAAACCTACAGGGTACTTCCCGTGAACTCAGAATCTTGAAATTTGGTACGAAGCAAAAACGAAAACTGTAAATTTTTTGTTACATCATCCAACTATGACTCGATTGTCGTGATGGGTGAAATTTTACTTATATACCTATAGGTTTGTACGGAACCCTCGCAGCGCGAGTCTGACTCGCACTTGGCCGGTTTCATATTAATGTTACCTCGTACCGTCCGTCATTTATCCGTCATTTATGAACCGATTTTATTTGACAGAAGTTTTTAAATCAAAATAGCTGGATAAAATATGTCGTACAAGTAAATGACATTTCGTATGTATTAAAACCTTAATTAACGGTTTTTTAACCGACTGCATAAAAAGGAGGAGGTTCTAAGTTCGGTTGTATTTTTATGGGCTCAAATTTCATTCTATGAAGTTGGTTTTATTTTTAGTTTGTAAAACGTAATTATTTCAACATCTCTACCTAGATACAAGTAAAATGGTCCTCTATTCAGACGCTGTATTCGGGTACTGATTAATTAATAATGTATGTATATAAATGTAATTATCTATATTAAAGTGAATCTGACTGTTTACTAACTTAGCCCTAAGATTTTACTAACCCATTATGGATCTATCTGAATGAATAAATGGATTATTATAATTATTATTATATTATTATACGTCCATTTAAATTCAACTCAATAACCATACTTGTAAAAATTAAGAAAGTCATCTTTATTTCTATATACTTATTCTCTCATTATTTGAAGAACTTAAAAAGTTACAATCGAATAAGAAAAATAAAGGATAAATCAGCTATTGTAAAGCCGAGTACACAAAAGCCTTTCTGATACAATAGACCGACTTTGTTGTTTGTTTTGGTCAATTGTGTTTTTTCCATCGGCACAATGAAATGAAAATGAGAGTGCTATTACTTTTTGCTGTACCTTTAGTTCGCTTTCTTTGAGTTTGTACACGGGCAATCAAAGTTGAGCGACATTCAGCGATGTAAATCGCAAAGACAAGCAAAGTATTGCAATTTGTATGTAACAATATGGCCAGCCAAATCAGCAGATACGTCCACAATTAGTCCTACCTACCTATTTCCAATTTAAGGTGTTAATTTATACTTAAAACATGATATTTAAAATGACAACGAGTTCTTTTATATCATGTCGTTTCGTAAAATTTTTCCCGCGGCGGGAATAGAATCCGCAACATTCTGCGTCTCAGTCAAGCCTTAACCCACTGCGCCGCAGAGCTCATTTTATGTGAAGAACCATAATAGGTTTAAAAAGTTAGGATGTTAAAGTCAGTTCATAATCATAACAATAATCTATAAATTTTTTAGCAGGACAATATTCATATCAAAACACTTAATATAATATCAATGTACCGTATATGTATTGCTTTTTAATATCGTTACATTTCATAAGCGGTTATAAATCGCGTAGAAACAAATTGCTCTGAAGTTGCCCGTTTAAACGCGCTAACTATTGGTTTCTACAGTAATGAGATGTGAGTCGATAGAAGCCAGGTATTAAAACGTTCTGATGACTTGTGACATATCAAGTGATGGTTTGATTTGATGAGTCATTTGTACTCAATGATTGCCTTTGAAGTAATTTATGCTTTCTTTTATCATTATTTTGTGTCTTTTTTGAGGACCTTTGATTTCTAAATACGTATTAGATACTTATCCCATCCTACTAATAACTTGGAGAGTATCTGTCTGTCTGATTTGGTTTACAAATTATTCGATTGTGTGATTGTCTGATAGTTTATTAATTACCTACCTTTTCGACAACTAAACGGCAGCACACAAAATTTTAAAAATTTGTTAAATTAATTTTAATTGTAGGTATCTTTTGAAAGTACCTATATAGGTTTTTTTTATGAATCTAAGTACTACGCTAGCAAAGCCGCGGACAAAAGCTGGTTATTTTGGAGTGCAATGAGTGCCGTCAACGTCTCTAAATGTACTCTAAAATTAATTAATGAGATTTTTTTATGTGAAGTTTTAACTACATATTGATAACACCATTTTTCACCTCTACCATTGGAACGGAAACGTTTTGTCTTCGGTTCGGACATATCAAAATCGTTCGTTCGACAGAGCTGCCAAATATATACACTGTTAAAATGATCAGCGCAATACAAAATGTGCTGCTGAGTAGCCAGTGAAATCCTTAGTCACAGCTCTTTAAGTTTCACTGAAACGTGGGTTTCACATAACAATATTATTTTAATAAATGAGCTAAGTGGCATTGTGTCCGTAATTAGATGGTACATAATGATTTACGTTCTTTAGGTATGAGTTGAGCTTGGTGCATAATATTTTATTCCAAAACTAAAGCTACTTGCAGACAAACACTAGTAGATTGAGAGGAGAGGAACGTGAGATCTTTACGGTCCCACCTTAACTATTTCAAATGTTTTTGAAGTGATAACTTCTTATGGGAGGGTAAACCGCTTCGTTACGTAACGCGTTACGGTGCCAGTCTGTCTGGCTTCCCTTTCTCTCACGCATTAGGCAGCAGTAGGTAGGCTTCTCCTCTCTCACTCTAACCCACAGCGCTAGTTAGATTAGTTTAAATTATCACTTCTGTCAGGCGTCACTAGACGCACACGTTTTTTATATCTGTTTATATTAAGAACTTATAAGCTGCCTGTCCTGCGGTGTCAACCGCTTGTCATAACCTATATTACTCAGGAATAATCTAGCTATCTTTCAGTAATTTTTTTTTTAATTGGTTCAGTACTTCCAAAATTACGCCCTACAATTTAATAAAAAAAAATATTTATACATTTGACGTTTATCTATAAGCCATCGATACTTAAAATTCAAAAGCTTCTGTTTACGTTTTTACGCCTAAACGGCTGGACGGACGTTTGCCAAATTTTGTAAGCAGATAGATAAAATCATAGTGACGGAAATAGGCTACATTTTAAAGGTACAATGCTTGCGAAGACGCGGGCTGCAAATAGTCTAAACTATCATTTATAAAGAGATAATATTTCATTTTTAATGTTTGTTTGATAAACACAATAACTTTTTAACCGGTTAAAAGAATGTAGAAGCTAAATTATCAGCGAGTAAAATGAGCTGTAATATTTTATTTACAAAAAAATTCCTACTAAAATTGCAATAATGTATCTAAGGTATCAAAAATTTGCCTTTATAAGGCATTATTTGACATGCGCTGCAAAAACTATTGATCATACATAAAATAATAATACTATATGTTTGTAGTAGACTCTCATTATTACTACGCCTATATGAATAAGTGCGTATCTATATAAATTTACACGCACGCCAAATATTCATAAATATTGAAATTTGTTAAACTTATAAGACGGATTTAAACCGTATAACACAATATAATTACAACCCGTAATTCTTTAAGTAGATCTCGCGTATTATCTTGTAATATATACCCGACATTTTGATTATGTTGCAATAACCGTGGTCGAGAGCGGACTGGATGATTAGGGACGCCGCCGCCGCCGAATACTATGGGCAGTTTTTTAACGTCAGGAATATATTAAAAGGTACAATGAAATAAATCGAATGCGTACCGAGGACCAGAGATAGAATGACAACGGTCCAGGGTCAACCGTGCCTCTAAAAAAAAGGATGCAGCCCTATGAAAGATGGGCAGATGAAGTAGCCGTGGTAGCGGGTAAAAATTGGGGAGACAGAGTATAAAATAGAAAAACATGGCAAGTTCAAAATAAAAAAAAAATATTTATACTTATTTTATTATGAGATAAACAACCGTTTAACTACTAAAACATTATTAACTCTGATCGTAACTGTATCATCATAGAACTAGCTTTACTACGAACTAGTTACTTTTAATGTCTAGAACTGCAATGCCCCTTACAGCTGAGATGTCATCGTGTCCTTGAATGACTGACGCATGAACAATAGGTAGGTATTGTGATTCATGGAGTTGTATGGAGCATCGCCATTGTTATACCAGAGTATTGAGTTGCAATGCTCTTCACGTATCCCGTATCATTTCCGGAAATCATTTTAGGATGACAAACTGAATGATAGAAATTGATTTAGCACTGGATTTAGCCTAATTTTAAATTTGTCAGAGTGACGGTGATCTATTCGTATTATGGATTTTTGGGTTCTGAAGTCCAAGGTACAGTTATAGTTTCGCCATGTCCGTGTGTCTGTCTGTCCCTAATTAGAAGTCTTGCTCGCAGACTATAAGTATCATTGTAATGTAACGTTTTCCACGGTAATACCTTACATAATTATGAAAAAAAAAATTGGAAAATTGAATTTATTGAATCGAAACTAAATTCAAGTCTAATTCGAGCGTTTCGTTAATCTGTTAGGGTTTTTAGAGTTCCGAGTTCATCAAGGAACATTTATAGTTTCGCCATGTCTGCCTGTCTCGCATCTGGTCTGGGTGTTTATATGCATAATATGTATGTATTTACAAAAAAAAAGTACATAAGTAGTATATCAGTCAAGTGGTACCCATGACACAAGCTCTGCTTACTTTGGGGCCAGATGATGCTGTGTGAAATGTCCGGGGTTATTATTATTATTATTATTATTATCATCTGGCACTAGATGTTTCATCGAAATAAAACGTTTTCCATGGTAATACGTATAAATGGCTCCTACAATGTAATTAAATAAAATCATTGGAAACATGTATTTATGGGTAGGTACCTCACCTGTAAAGCAGGATTTTTTTATTTTCCTATCCCTTCGTGTAGCATATCTTTGGATAGGTATTTCAAAGTTATTGTGAGATTTCTTGAACAGTTTTACGATACGGATAATTATTCGTTTTATAAATATCAAGAATCCTGTGTCCCCCTGGCGATACTGCTATTTAGGGGTACCTAAAAAAAGTCTTTCTATAGTTAGGTATTTTATGACGGTATGTAGGAATAATATTTATTTTGCTTTTGAAACAATCATGGTTTTGAAAATAATTTTCACTCAAAACATATATACCATGATATGAACACTATCTTTTGGCACTAGCTGAAGCAGTGATCCCTCGCGTCTACATACAAGTGCAAACTTTGTTAGAGCGAGGTACCCAGCAAAACTGGTCGAAGGGTCTAATCACACAACTATACTTTGCGCTAGCATGAATAACTATAAATATATTTATGACCTTTTTAAATAAATATTTTATAATTATTTTATTATGTGGGATTTTCTGCTTTCAGATATTTCGGCACAGTTGCATGCGCTATGATCACGAAATAAATTGAAATACGAGACAACGAGAAATTCACATATTTTATTTTATTTATTTTAAAATTTTTGAAAAACTTACAGCTAACACAGAAAAGATACAGACAAAAAAAAATATGTTCCTACAAAGTAGAGACATACACTGAAGGCTAATTAAAAGTTTCCACATATAGTTAGATATATAAGTATAGAAAAAACACAGTAAGGTAGACGGCATTAAAAATAGATATACAAATAGGTTTACAAAAATAAAATAGGTTTGTGATGCAAGGAAGGTAAAAAATGAAAAAAAAAAAGACTAAATAGAATTAAAAAAATTACCACTAATCAGAAGCTTAAGAGTAGTTACAGAGGTATTGAAAAGGTCTAAGTCAACATCTGCCTTAACCAAAGAGTTAAATAAAGAGCTTGTTCTAATCATAAACGAGTTTTGCCTGTAATTCGTCCTAACTATAGGAACCGAAAGAACGTTTGGTTTTCTAATTGAAGCTCTATTAGTGCAGAGTCCGAGTAGGTGCAACAACTCCGGGCAGTCAACCGAGCCATTCGCAATACTTAAGACGTATACAAGATCAGCTATGTTCCTGCGTTCATACAGGGGCAGAAAATGAAATTTATGACATCTTGCGATGTAATTAGGTAAGTATACTTTAGTTCGAAACTGTAGGTAGCTCAAGAATCGTTTTTGAATACGCTCAATCCTTGTTGAATAAACGTTATAGCATGGATTCCATACCTGTGAAGCGTATTCAAGATGGCTGCGTACATATGCACAATATAAGATTTTAAATGTTTTCATACTAGAAAATTCACTCGACATTCTCAATACAAAGCCAAGTGCGCGCGATGCTTTTTTAATTAAGTTCTCAACGTGCTCATCAAATAAAACTTTACTGTCAAATGTAACGCCTAAATCCCTGATTGAAGTTACTCTAGATATTACAGAATTTTGTTATGTGTAATCGAATTTTAGTGGCACGCGTTTGCGAGTATAAGAACACACATAACATTTTGAGACATTTAATTCTAACTTATTGAGAGTACAATAACTGTAAAATCTGTTAAGATCGTCCTGTATGCTCAGTGTATCGTCGTGTGTTCTTATAGCGAGAAGTATTTTCATATCGTTAGCATAGGTAAGAATTTTAGAATAAACAAAGCAAGTAGAGATATCATTAACGAATATTGAAAAATGTAACGGGCCTAATAACGATCCTTGAGGGACTCCTGAGGGAATGTTCATGGGTGACGAAGAGTACCCATTCAATACAACAGTCTGACACCTGTTACGGACATACGAAGAGAACCATCTAAACAAGTTACCTCTAATACCCATCCTCTGAAGTTTCTGTAAAAGAATAAAGTGATCAATGCGGTCAAAGCATTTACTATAATCTGTGTATATAACGTCGACTTGAGAATATGATGTCGACATATGATGCGTTAAAAACTCAGTACACAATAAAAGATTCGAAGTGGTTGATCTACCTCTCAAGAACCCATGCTGTTGCGGCGCCAACTCATGCTTAATTGCGGAGTATAATTGTGCGTATACGATTTTCTCTAGAACCTTGGCAAATAAGCATAATTTTGAGATAGGTCTGTAGTTGACGACCTGATTTTTGGGCCCTTTTTTGTGTACAGGGGTAATAAATGCAGTCTTCCAGATATTAGGCATAGTTCCTTCAGTGAGAGAACGGCTGTAGAGAATGGTAAGAGGTACAATGAGGCTACTGGCACATTTTACTATTAAGATAGCAGGGATATCGTCAGGTCCCGCTGATTTCATCAAGTCTAAAGATTTAAAGAATTTTAACACTTTTGCGGGAATTATTTCAACCATATCTATATCAGATGACGATTGGAGATTGAAATTGTCTGTCGTAAGATGTGTGTCTGTCTGGAAGTCGGAAACATTAAGAAACGTAGAATGAAAATAGTCTGCAAACATATTACTAATTTCTTCACCACTCTCAGATGTGCGGTCTTTGTACTGCATGACGGACGGGTAGGCATTTGAATGATTTTTGCTTTATATCATGCTAAATATCCCGTTTTGAGTTAAAACTATATTATTTTATTGTTTCTAAAGTATTCGACAGTTACAGAGCTCTTGAGCAACTTAACAAGAACAGTCTAAAACGTGCGTACAAAATGACAATCGGAAGGTTGAAGTTGTATTGAAAACCGTAACAAAACGTGACGATATGGAAGTCGTGGGCTATCGCGTTCAGATATGGAGGAATAATAATTAAAAACCAAAGAATATCCTCTGCAATTATTGAAGCTGACTTAGCGATATATTTCTTACTCCAAACGTCTAAAGACTCTAGAGATAGCGGGTTAATCCGCAGAAAATTTCGCGCTATTCTGCAACATAGAACTAGGCGCACGCACTATCGAAAAAAATTACATACTTCATCGGAAAAAACTGTGTAAAAAATACATGCTTCAGAATAGCGCGGTTGTAACCGCATGAATTTACTTGATTCATCCTTAGGGGTGGTATTTTTCCTTATAATTTAAATGAGTCCAAATGCATGTGAGCATGCACAGTGAATGCTTCCAAAGTCAGAATGACTCGTGATCAGGTTCATAGCCGATTAAATAACATCTAATAAGAAAAACAACAATAAAATTGCATAGCGAAACTATAAAGGTTCCTTGTGGACTTTGGAACCCAAACAACCAAACTGAGAACCTCTTCTTTTTTTGATATCGGTAAAAAACAACTAAGTATGTTACTTATCGTTCTCACGAACAATTATTTTTGATTTGCAAAACAGGTTTTGGCAAATCATAGGAGGCTTTACGTTAACGGTATCCTTCATTCAGCCCTTTATTTATAGCGCGCCGCGTCACAAGTAGTTGTTTAAGTAGGAACTCAATGTTTATAGATAGTTTACTTCATAAACAATCATAGTTTGACCTCCATAAGATAACGGAATTTACTGTCTGATAGTTTATGCTTGTTTTAAAGGTACTTACAGTAATTATTGTTATCATAAGAACTCCAAAACTGACCTGAAACAAAGATTTTTCTGTCAATACTTAATTAAGGTAGATTTACATAATGAAGAGAATTGTAAAATCAACGATAAAAAGTCCGGCTCCACTAACTCTGGATAAGTAAAACTGTAATGGAATTTGAAAATCTATATATCTTCGTCATAAAACGAAAACTATACATGATAAAAATAATTTGAAATCTTTTTAAGCTTGTGCTAATGAAACCTTTTCATACGATACCGTACATGACACGGTTAACTCGATTCAAAATTTCGATCGTCGTTCCATGCATAACCCGTTTTTATGATTTAATTACAAATGTATAGTTTTCAGATTTTTCCCTATACTTGTAGTATAAGACGGTATTATTTGCCAAATTTCATAGTTCTAGGTTAACAGGAAATACCCTATAAATTTTGGTTCCCTTGAGAGCGTTGAAATATACGTCTTTTGCGGCATAAACAACCGTATCTTTTTTATACGTTAACTTCAAAGTTTGTGCACTTAGACAGGTTTGTGCACTTAGACCGGCGACGTATGCGCCGGGAGTGCATGATGACTTGATCTATAGAAATCAAATATTTATCAGAAGCCTATATCTGACACAAGACACAAAAGTGTCCACAAACGTGCACCTTGCATAAGTGCAGAAACCTATCTAAGTGCACAAACTTAGAAGTTAACGTATAAAAAAGATAAGGTTGTTTATATATCTATAAACATTGTTTGTGTCCAGTTGCTCCCACTTAACACATACTCATTGACGATCAAAAAGTTTTCGGTGTAGGTAACTAGAAACTAAAAGTCGCCAGTGGAAGTCACAAGCAATATTAACAAATTTCCTTACAATTGTACTGAGCTGCGCAAACGAATTATATAGTAATTGTACAAGCAACGAATTGTACCAGTGGCCAGTAGTAGCAACGGCCACTGTGTCCGATCACCGCTACAGGACACCGCAACTACGGTTCCCTGTGATGGTGTGCCGTGTCGGCAACAAAAAATGTATAGGTACGTTTGCGCAGCGCCTTAAATCCTTTCACCACACCGGTCTAGTGATAAGTCGTAAAGATAAGAAGAAGACTCGACATAAACCTAGCAGCGTCTGTGAGCCATAACGTCATACTCGCGCAATTTTTACATAACCTAATTTACACATTATAAATTATCATCTTAAATCCGCTTTGGCCAATGACTCACGAACACAAAATCATAGACTTCGGGAGATAGACAATCGCCCTAACAGTAAATAAGAAACATCCAAATATGGGTAACCAAAGTACATTTTTGGGGCACAAAGATGAAAGTTTTATGTGTGTGTGCCTATAATTACACCGACACCCTTACCCTTCAAACCGGAACTGCGTTACGTACAGTTTGGCGGCAAAATTCACTTACTAGTTAACAAGTACTTCCCCAACCAACACTATCACCGACTCTACCATAAATTGAAAGTACCATTCAATTAATGGTTGAGTCGAAACGAAAAGACGACAGACGACCTCTGTGGCGCAGGATTTCGGCTGAGACGCAGAAGGTTCAAAATGTTTTAATGACAAAAAAGGTATATAAGTAGTATCAATCAATTGGATCCCATAACACAAGCTCTGCTTACTTTGGAGCCGTATGATGCTGTGTGAAATGTCCGGTATTATTTTATTATTTCTGCAGCAAATCCTGTCTCCAAACCGGAACAGGCGATATCAACAAACAATATAGTGTCAATTATCTCGGATCTCAGTAACGAGCAATCGAGTACGTGTTACGTAACTCCGTAACAGTTACAGACGTTATATAATTCGGTAGTGATTATAATATGTGAGCGGAAACCACGCTACCTATTAGTGATGAGATTGGTGCTAAAAGGAATGCAGCTAACTTCTAGTGGCGATGCATATACTATATACTGTCTCGATCCTATAATCACATAATTAGCTAAAGTGGAGCTTAAATATGCTCTGTCCTTGTAATTTGTAACTTCAAAAAAACTTTAAAATTAGATTTCCAATACAGGTATTTTTTTATGTTTGTTACCTCATAACTCCTAAATAATGAAATATAATGAAAATAAGATAGTACCTACATCCACGCATAAAATTCGCCCTTAGCGCGAACCTATCAGCGTTCTGGTGTGGCTAAAATGGTTCCTGAACAATTCCAGACGAATCAGGACTTTCACACTAGGCAACTACGGGATATAGGTATCAACAACACTTTCAATGCATCAATGCACTTTCCGAAATATAAACTTACACTAACACAATGCCAAGCCTGTGCGTTAAAAGTATATTATAAGGCTATTATAAGTTTTCACATGTGCGTTAAAACTTATAACAGGCTACCTGACAACATTAAAGACTTAAATGGCATTTTATTTTTAATAAAATTGAAAAGTTGAAAACTATTTTTTTAAGTTTTTTTTAATTTAAATTAATTATGGTCGAATTTCGACCAATGGGCGACCACTAGTTATTATTATTATACTCTTCATATTATATTTAATTTAATTTCATTATGTCATTTCAATCTCAGTATGTGCCACTTAAGGAAGAAGCACTACAATCTACATGTCTGTGATTTACAATCACAGAGGTTCCCACTTACTTATTGATATTATGTAGTACTATTAGGTATTCTGTGTCGATAGTGAAAGTGATCGCTGTTCGATAAAGTGATTAACGACTGATGCTTTGTTTTTATGCACACATACATTTTTGTGCGTCGTTTACTGGTTCTGTAGCATCCGAGCTATCGTATGATGCGGATGTCAACATAAAATCAAAGAAATGCATGTGATATGTTCAAATTAGTTAAAATTCATACAAATGTACAAACGTACAAATGTCCGACAGGAATCCAAGAATACGAGTGAACAGTAGGACCCGCCATGATGTTTAGAATGACAAATGAAAAGTGATTTGACGCTGGCAAAATTGTCAATGAAGACAGTCGTTAAACGAAGAGCAGAAACAGAATGATAATTTTTGGCCGGCTTGCGAAGCAAACATTGCACTATTATATTATTTAATTTTCTTGAGTTATTTCCGGTTTTATTAGTAATTTCGGTGTTTTTATCTAAATAGAGCTAGAGTTGTTAGACTCGGGTGTAAATAACTGGAAAAAAAGGTGTGTTTCTTTTGTGATTCGAGCCTACAAGAACATAATACGACTTTGCGACTTACTATAAACAATATAAACACTTGACACTGGCAAAATTGACATTATTATGACACATGCTATTAACGAAAAAGAAGTAGAAGAAAGGTCTACTCAGTTTATTCCAGAAAGAAAACTTAGGTTCTTCACAACAGCTGTTTTATGGGTGCCTCTATTTAAGACAGGTTTTATTGAGAACGAATAAAATGCAATGATTTTATTCAAACGACTGCATTTTGCCGTATCTCCCCAAAGCATCAGTGGTGGTCCAGCTTTTATTCTACGCCCCCTCATAAATATCACACCGCCTTCAATACATTTTTGGCAACACTGAGAGGTTTAATTACAACCTGATTTTTTTAATCGGGCACCACATATTCATATTTTTTCAGTGAATTAAACTCTCGCTTTATCTGGCCGTAGTCTTACACTTACAAAGAGAAAGTAATCAATAAATCTGTTTGGTAAGACTTATTTAAAATAAATAAAAAGTTTAATTACAATTCAATATATAAATTCAAAAGGTTGCGGGTTCGATTCCCGCCGCGGGACAAATGTTTGTACGATCTGCAAGTATTTGTCTCGGGTCTGGGTGTTTCTATGTATAATATGTATGTATTTACAAAAAAAAAAAAGTATATAAGTAGTATATCAGTCATGTGGTACCCATAACACAAGCTCTGCTTACTTTGGGGCCAGATGATGTTATGTGAAATGTCCGGGATTATTTATTTATTATTATTTATTAATATAAATACAAATCCTGCCCTAGAACAAGTCATGTTCACAATAATATCATATATCTACTACATAACAACCCACATCGTCAATAGTTTTGTCAAGAATTCCACCAATAATTGGTAGCGTTTCACTGAATATTACTCGACATTGTTAAAATTATTACGAAGTTGTTGCAATCACGAGCTTTAGGTCACCTCTTGGCGGTTCTGCCTTCCTAGTACATATTCCTATTAAAGAAAAAAATCAGTTGAAACAAGCAACTAACAAAATTAATTAGGTAAATCCAAGCTTTAATACCTCTTGGCGGTTCTGGGTACCTAGTACATGTTGCTATACAAGCAAGATCACTAAAGCTGATAATGGGATAAATGAGACATCTTTAGTCCCATTTGTTCCAGTAATGGCTGTCCATAAAACAAATCAGACTTTTTTGTAATTTGTTCCATCAATAGTACTGGAAATGTGACTATGTAGTGGGAATTCTGAATTGAGTGCAATCAGTTGCGCTGTAAATTGCCAACGTCAGTAAACGCATATAAAAGCGACTGTCTGATCAAATAATCTTGACACGTATTCACAACGCTAAAATTGCGATTTTATTATGTAAAAAAAAACATTCACATAATAATTAGCTTACTTTCCGCCTATTAGTCTAAACTACAAGTTAAAACGATGTCAACTTTATGAGCAGAGAACTTTTAATATTATTAAACATTATTCCATAATTAAATTATAAAACTAACAATTACTTTAAAAACAATTTGAAACAAGGAAGTAGGAGTTAAAATATAGAAAATACATACTATATATCTTTTAAATCCATTATTCCAATTAACAAGCAGACAAGCCACTAAGGTAAAAATGACAATTTTGTTCCATACAAAAGTTAATTTGCTGAGGGCGCCGTCGTCTTAACAAACCCTCGCGCCACCGTTGATGGACTCAGAATGTTCCTGATAACGATTTTACGCACACGAATCCCAAACTGTGCTATTCTGTAGAGTCAGACACAGGCTAAAGCACTAGCGGAAAACCCGTCTTAAAAACATACTACAAAATAGCGCGGTAGAAACTGCGTGAAACCGCTATTGCGTGCAAGTGCCAGGCCTTACAGACGCCCTTTTCTCGAATACCGCATCGATCGCAATTAAAGCGGCCTAGACTAATGCGGAAACACGTCCCTTCGACCACTGCTTCCGTGAGGCTGATACTTCCAAGAACCCGCGCAGACATCGGAACGATTAATGATCGGTTGGATGGCGGAAGACCGCTTTCATTTCAGCCTGGAGTTGCGAGCAAAAACATGCGGAACTTGGCTGGGGGAAATCTTTGGTTTTCATCGTTTGGCGAGGTACGAAGGGCCTACAAAGATGAGTACCTTACTACTTGATGTTTGTTTAAAGAGTCTGTTGTAATTTTAAATGCATTTTACATGCACAGCACAAGATTTGGTTGATATCTATGTCTAGAGACATACATACATAGGTACTATGTAGGTTTTACATTAACCTAATTATTTCACTTAAATTAAATAATGATTTAATAAGTAGATATAAACCTAGGGGCCGACCGCGGTAATTTTGAACGTCTGAACCAAAGCTAAACCAAATTCAAAACGGATTGCACTCACGAATATTTTTAATATTTCGTACCGCGCTAATCACTATAACGGTAACGATTTAGCTCTAATTTAGATTATACGCTGATCAATCGTTGCGCGATCGCGTTCATTTGGACAGTGCTTTCAAACGAACGTTTTTGATTTAGTACATCCTAGTGGTCTGTGCATAGTAATACTAGGTAGTTATATATATAAATTTGTTCGATTGGTAAAATCGAAGATTGAAGCGTTCAAGAAGAATAACGCGGTACCATTTTGACATTTAGATTAGCCATATCCAAACCTTTGCCAAAACCAATCCGTTCAATGGCAAATACGTTGACAAATAGCGCGATCGCTCTACAGGACTCGTAGAGCTCGTAAGTAATGTTAGTCAAAACTCCTTTGATTTCAAAGATCAATTATTATAAATCTACTTATCGTGTCTCTAGTTATTTCAAACAAGTGTAGTGAAAGGATTAAAGTGCACTTCAGATGCTCCTTTCGTACACGTCATGTCTTAGTACCTAAATCGTTCCAAAGACAACATGTGTCAAGTGCACGAAAGTGATCATTATAAATAGAGTAGTATAAAGCATTGAGTGAAAAACTAAGGAGTTGAAAAGATAAATATTAAAGTACCTATTTATTAATAAACAAAAAAAACACATTGTAATAATAACTAAGAAGTAGGTAGGTTAATTACTAAGACACGTGATTAACCTATTCAAGATGAGGCAACATTACACAATTAATTTCATTAAACAAACAATTAATTATTCCGTTTTAACGCGGAAATCAGTTTGAGCAGTGTTTATGTGACGTTTGATTTTAATATTTTTGTTGGTTATACAAGGAAATATAATAGTAAGTAGGTAGTGTACCTACTTAATTAATTTTGTACTTAATGGAATTAAACTCTATTTCAGTTAAGTATAATACATATAAAAGACATTTAACAGAGAGTCATTTAATTTTAGCCCCAAAGCAAGCAGAGCTTGAGTTATGGGTACCACATTTATCCCGCGGCGGGAATCGAAACCGCCAGCTTCTACGTTTCAGGCAGGACCTTCGCCCATTGCGCCATAGAGGTCGTCAAGTTCGTAAGTAAGTTCCCGTCGCTAAAGGGATTGTTTGAACTTTGAAACCAATACACATTCATTTTAATTACCTGATCGTCTCCTCAGAAAACCGATTTCGATAATCGGATCTATAATATCGTTCTTATGCCGAATTTACTCGAATTGAATGTTATTTCAATGTGAAATTCAAATTACCATATCGTCTGTTGGAGGATTACGACATCGATTGTCAAAAGTGATGTCTGTCGTTTTATCGATCGTAACGAGATCGATGTAACTAAGAGTAGGTAGGTTAAGCACGATTATTGTCTCGTTATATCATTTATCGTTTTGACAAGGAATGGCCCAGTTTAAACCATAGGGACATTTTCTTTCCCATTGTCCTTCAAATACAAGCCTAGTGATACAAAAGTGTTTTATGCCAGATTTATAGACCAAAATAAGAGTGAGCGTTGTCAAGTCAAGTCAAGTCAAAATATACTTTATTCAATACAATCACAAAGATCACTTTAAAACGACTTACATACTAGGTGAATTTAGGTGCCAATTCATCCTAACCCAAGCCCGAGAAGAATTGGATCCATCTTATAACTACCTTAACTACGAAATACTAATACAAAAGAGTTTATACATTTCAAGTGTGTCGGTTAACTGTCTGACGGCAGAGCGACATGAGGCCATGCGTTCTTATCAATAATATAGTCATTTATATTATAATAACCTTTCTTCAAAAGACTCTTTTATGTAAGCTTTAATTTTCTTAATAGGTAGTTTAGTAGCACTTTCAGGAAGCTTATTATAGAAGCGCACCGTGTTCCCCATAAAGGACTTATTTACTTTTTCTAGTCGAAACCTAGGGATGTAATTTATGTCTACTTGTTTGTCAGCTGTCTGTTGACTTTCGTATGTCAAAATTCATTCTGGCATACTGATAGTTTTCAATTCTGACTGTCACTCTAGTTTTTATTGGGTACTTAGATCGCTTCTTGTTATACATTTTCTTTATCAAATCTATACTAACGATCGATTACAGTCCGATAAAAGCGTTGATATATATCACCAAAACCTGCCGAAAGTCATGGAAATGGTACAGCTCGTGATAGAAACGAAATGTATTTTAGATTAATAATAATAATAATAATAATCCTGGAACTTTCACACAACATCATCTGGCTCCAAAGTTCAAAAAAAAACAAAATTCAATATTTATTTATTCAATAAAATCACAAGGACCACTTTGAATCGTCTTCTTACATGCTAGTGAATCTAGGTGCCGGTTCCTCCTTACCCCAGTTCAAGAAGAATCCGGCAAGAATTAAGCCGAGCTTGTGTTATGGTTACCACATGACTGATATACTGCTTATGTACTTTTTATTTGTTTTGTAAATGAATACATAGAAACACCCAGACCCGAGACAAATACTTCCAGATCATACAAACATTTGTCCCCCGGCGGGAATCGAACCCGCAACCATCTGCGTTTCAGCCGGACCTTAGCCCATTGCGCCACAGAGGTCGTCTGTTTGTTTTTTTTGTTTATTACTTGTTACTTTACCTTAAATAATTTAAGTATATACGGAGATCTAGCATCGCCTTAGGGTTGAAAAAGAAACCAGTATTGATTAATAAATAAATAAAATAAATTAATTAAAATTTAAGTAACTTAAAGTTTTAAAGTTTAATGTGGCAGCTAATCTTATGTTAACTTTTAACCCGCTGTGTGTGTTAACAGTTACCTAAGATTAAGAAGTTAATTTATTTGGAGTCGGTGCAATAAAGCTGTAACTCAATGAAGTCGCGTCTAGAAAGTGAAAGGGCGCGGATCCACCGGCACCAGGGCGCGGGCTATTACCTCTTGGTCTGTGGCTTTGCGCTTTGATCCGCGACCGCACGCGCTCCGTGAGAACTCTTGGTGTCATTTGGAAAACCGGTTTCGATATATCAAAACGTCCAAGAAAATTTTCATCGAATCATTTCCAATACATGGTTCATTGTTTAATTCAAAGGTATCGTATGTGGGGATATATCGTTTATGATTTGCGGAGTAGTCCCTCAGTAGTCTGACTGAGGCATGTAGCTGCATGTTGTTACATAGAGAAATGCACTTTTTCATTGGAAAACAGAAATGTAATAATATAAGATACATTTGAAGCGAGAGATAGTCAACTAATGGAAATTTCTGCCAAAAGGCATCCTCACGACAATGGCGGTATTGCCACGTTGATTGACTAATACCCACTTAACGCATTATAATCACGATTTAAAAACTAAAAAGAAAACCGACTTCATGTATATAAAAAATAACATTGATGTATACAATTTTTAGATATTTGTTGATTTAAAAAAATATGTAATATTTAAATGGGATTACCTATGGGAGGTATACCCCTTGAAACAAATAGATATTTTTTCAAATCGGTTCAGGCGTCTTTGAGTAATCTGTAATATACATATAAAAAACCCGATGAATTGAGAACCTTCTCCTTTTGTGAAGTCGGTTAAAACTAGTTTTGTAAACGCGATTGGCTCCTGTTCCCCCCGGGCCGCAGGGTTTTTGTAAAAACAAGGGTGTTTGAATCAAGAAGGTCTGAAGTCCACTTCCATCGAAGGCACGTGGTTTTAAATATTTGTCAGGCCACAGTGGTGCCTTTCGTTGCCCTAAAATAACCATAGGTAGGTACTTTTATCGTAAATCTGCTGTCGTAGGAAGTCCACCTTGACTACCAATTAACACTGTCAGCCATCTTACATGAACACTCTTCCATTTCAGCAGACACATAAACAGGGTTACGCTAATATGACCCTTAAACCACAGGCATAAGTTCTAAGACCACACCAGTTCTCACAGCTTGGAGAAACTTGAGTCGACTACACATCGGCTAGTGACAGAATTAGGAGTACCATAGTAATTTTTTTGTTTACAAAATCAATTTGATGAATGTTTTTCTTAGTTTTTATACGCTTTATATTAGCTTCACTTGTATGTATGTTTGTAACCGACTCCTTAGGACGCGATTTTGACCCACTTTAAACGGCCAGATTTCATTCAAATTTTGCATACTTGTCAAGGACCGAAAGAAAATGCAATAATTCGAAAAAAAAAATTAAAAAAAAATTAATATCCGATTATCCTAAAACTAAAAAGTAGAAAATAATTAATAGTTTAAAAAAACTAAAAAACACGCTTTATATAGAAAATCAAACTAAAAAATAGAAAATAAATTTAATAAATGTAAGTAAGAAAAAAATGTTTTATAAAAAAAAAAGCGTGGGGTGCTTTTTAAGATATTATCGAAATGATAATCCTTCTTCTCATATCTGTCAATGAAATATTTATAACTATTGAATCCATGCACCCTACGCTTTTTTTTAAATAAAACATTTTTTTCTTACTTACATTTATTAAATTTATTTTCTATTTATATTTTATCTATTTTTTATAGGTAGTCCATTGTTTTTTTTTTGACGTAGGCTTTCTGTTTGTCTATTAACTATGACACCTGAGATGGACACTGAATCATTCAAAAGTGTAGTATAAACTAATATTATAAGTAGTAAACATTAGTTTTTTTTGTATGTTGTTTGTAAAGGTTGTCTGGAAGATATCGCCATACGTGATTAGACCGCCGTTTGCGGGACTTAATATACTGTAGCAGTATAATTAATTTGTATATAAGTACCTAAAATGTTATGTTCTTAATAAAGTTCATTTATTATTTATTATTATTTATTAATACGTAAAGCAAAAACTTTGTATCTACCCCTTTTTACGAAAATTGCGCGGACGGAGGAGTAAGAAATTTCGCACACTTATAGTTTATAAAGAGAAGGAGTGCAGAAAACTAATATTTTTTTTAATTATGCATAAAACATACATTAATTATTAATTAATTATGGTCGAATTTCGACCAGTCAGCGACCACTACTGATTAATGAATCAACTCAAAAACTATAAAACCGAATTAAATAAATATTTTACCCATAGAAAGCTACATTATCAGTGATGTTTTAAAAAAGATCTTACCGAAAATTGCAAAAATGTAACCCTAGGCATCAACAATTTTTATATATAATTAGCTTTTTGGCGTGAGCTACGAAAACTATTTACGATACACAAAATAGTATACTACATGTTTTTAGTACTCATCATTACCCACAAAAAAGCATCAAGGCCATAACAGTTTTTTGTTCAAATTAGTCAATCAACACGGTTTGAATTGAAAGATCATGATTGATCCTTATCTTGCAAAATAGTTTGGACTTGGACTTGAATGTTGCACGATAAAACTACTACTCTAAAACACCCGTGCGAAGCCGGAATGGGTCGCACTTTCTTGTCGTACGTAATCCACTTTTCATCACCAGTTATCAGCTTCTTCAAAAATGGTTCGGTTTCATTACGTCGTAATAAAGAATCACAAATGAGTACACGGGTAATTAGGTTTCTTTCAGTGATCTCGTGAGGTACCCAAATATCGAGCTTTCTTGTGTACCCAGTTTTTTTCAAATGCGCCAATACTGTTTTGTGGTCAATTCCCAGTTCTTCAGCTACGTCGTAACTACTGATATGCCGATCTTGCTCCACTTTTTCAACATTGGCATCCATTTTATCCGTAATAGGGCGACCAGAGCGACGTGCATCTTTGACATCAAAATTTCCGGATTGAAAACGCTTAAACCAAATTTGTGCTACTCTCACAGACACTGCACTAGGTCCATAAATATCGCAAAATTTTTTCGAGGCTTGCGTTGCATTTTTACCTTTATTGTTGTATAATTATAAAATGTATCGAATTTCTTCATTAGATTCACTCATCTTGACAGTACAAAAAACAAATAAAAATCACACATTTTCCTAATTTGAATTTGGAATTATGTTCTTTAAAATTTAAACTTTTAATGATACCAAAACCAGCCAGATACAAATAGTATAGCCAAAGAGATTATATTACAAGTTCATACATACTATATTGCGAAAAGACTTTTTCCCCAACCTAATATATAATACTCTCTTCTTAATATAAAATACTAGCGGGTCGCGAGTATTTTTAACCGACTTTATCAAAAAGGAGGAGGTTCTCAATTCGTCGGAATCTTTTTTTTTTAATTTATTTATGTTCATCGATTACTCGAAAACGGCTGAACCGATTTGGAAAATTCTTTTTTTGATTGATATACTTCACAGGTGGTCCCATTTAAATTTTATCAAAATCGGTCGAGCTGTAATATCAACGAAAAACTAAAAATTGTATACATCGATTATGTTTTCATGTATTTCGATACCTTGCTGTCTCATTGGAGCGGTGCGTTTATTTGGCCTACCCATATTATCTAAATACAAAATACATCTACTTTCCCCTAAAAATGTATTATAGGCTCAAATTTAATTCAATGAAGTCGGTTTCTTTTTAGTTTTTAAAACGTAATTAGGTATACATATATTATGAAAGTTCTAGGTGCGTTTACACGAACAAAAATCGAATCCGAATACAGCAAGGCGTTTCAAAGCAAGTTTCCCCGAGTTTCACAGTCAGCTTTATTAAGCTTACATGATTGTTATTTACAAGAGCGTGGATGACCCAGTTTGAACTAGTTTGAAATTGCGAACTACCGAGCTAGTGATTCATTAAAACAACGTTTATAACGCGACCACAACCGCGGTATTAAGCGTTGGTTCTTATAAAAGGTCTGTACAGCCCACTTCTGCTACGTCTACTCCTATACTTACTACTAGCAATCCGCTCTGGCTTTTAGCTGGTGAACTATCACTACATAGTATTAAACAAAGTCGCTTCCCGCTGTCTGTCTGTCCCTATGTATGCTTAGATCTTTAAAACAACGCAACGGATTTTGATGCGGTTTTCTTCAATAGATAGTGATTCAAGAGGAAGGTTTATATGTATAATACATGCATAATGTAGTAGAGAATCACTGATGATGTTTTTTTTTAACACATTTTTTTACGCTTTCATTGCAAACGCTGGCTGAACCCCACGACATAGATCAAAATAATGTACTACAGTATTGTACACCTTAAATAGGTCTACAAAAAAGTCCACGATGGTATATGTCTTTCAAATTATTTTTTTGTTTCAAAGGCTATACTTCCCAGGGACCATATTACCACCATTTAAATTTTATCGAAATTAGTCGAGAGGTTTTTAAAAAATCAACATAAATCAAAAAAAATTATACATCGATGATATTTTTTATACACATGAAGTCGGTTGTTTTTTTAGTTTTTTGTAAGAACTTGACACGAACATGACACGTTATTGCTTATCCGCGTCCTCCTATCCTATCTTTCTATTTGTTTTTTATAATGCTGGACATTTCATACAGCATCATCTGGCCCCAAAGTAAGCAGAGCTTGTGTTATAGGTACCACATGACTGATATACTACTCAAATACTGTTTTTTTATACCTACATTTATCATACATAAAACCAGACCCGAGACAAGTACTTGCAGATCATACAAAAAATTGTCTCGCGGCGGGAATCGAACCCGCAACCTTCCACGTCTCAGCCGGACCTTGGCCCACTGCGCCACAGAGGTCGTTTAGTATTTTTAAATATGAACGATGATCAAGCAAACATGACTTATTATTAGCTTTATAAGTTGCAGTGTAAGTAGATGATGAAATACCTATAGAAAACATAAACGTTGCAGAGGTGATTGCAAAATATTACCTACGCGACCCATAAAAATTGCTCAGTAAACATTTATTTCTATCGTACATTGCAATTTACACACAAACATTGTGTGGTTATTTATTTTTAACTTATTTATCTTCATTAAAAGGCCACTATACACTTATACAGAAAAAGGAGATTTGTTTATTATAAGAAGTACGTTTATTAATAAAGCAAAATTTTGAATAGTTCATGGTTTTATTATCAGTGCCTGGATGACCGAGCTTTGCTCAGTATAAAACACGGATAGAACAAAATTTTCTAAAAATGAAAACTAGCAAGATCGATTTTAGACGACCTCTGTAGCTGAGTGGGCTAAGGTCCGGCTGAAACGCAGAAGGTTGCAAGTTCGATTCCCGCCGCGGGACAAATGTTTGTATGATCTGATAAATGTTTGTATGGTCTGGGTGTCTCTATGTATAATATGTATGTATTAAAAAAAAAAGTATATCAGTCATGTGGTACCCATAACACAAGTTCTGCTTACTTTGGGGCCAGATGATGCTGTGAGAAATGTCCGGGATTATTTATTTATTTTATTTATTTATTTATAGCCCCCGAAACACCCTGCATACTAAATTTCATGAAAATCGTTGAAGCCGAGATTCAGATTATATATATAAATACATATATACAAGAATTGCTTGTTTAAAGATATTAGATGTCCATAGGTTTAGAAATATTTCCTAATTCAATGATCCCGTGACATAATTAGTACTTATTACAGGCTACAACTACAAAATAGATTAGCATGGACTTATTTTCTATCATTATCTCTGTCTTTTGAAATGGGTTGCAATCACTAGATCAATACAATATTATTCTCTTATCGCACGCAATCAAAGGCTTTTATTCGTAACTATGCTTGATTTGTTTTATCTACGATCACTATTTCATAAGGGGAATCACACACAACTCCGACCACCGCGTCGTCACGCGGCGCGCGATGCTTCTCGTTCTTTTGCTCGGACGTGTCATCAATAATTCTCACGTATCGTCTACTTCCGAGACAATCACAGTGGCTACTATAGAAGAAAATATCATAAAGCGGAAATTTACATCCATTGGTCTCATCATCCTTCATTTGCATTTTTCAGTGTTCACTCATATTAGGAGAGCTTTTCTCTTGTCGGCATGACTCCTACAGTTTCCTTCGTGTGCTCCTTTTCATAGCAGCCCTTTGACCTCTTTATATGATGTGACAGCAACATTTTTGTATAGTTCTTCTCTAATCGTAGTTTATTCTAGGCCTTCCTATATATGTATTTTCTTCTACCTTTTCGTTCTTGATTAGGCCATTATGTTGTATAATCATATTCTCTCTTCCTATTGGTATATTATTCAATAGGACTATTTTTTTTTGTTAACTCTTCTTAGTACATCTTTTTTTGTAACTTGTTCTATCTAGCTTATCTTTTATATTCTTCTTCAGCACCACATTTCAATACAAGCAATGGTGATGGGCACTTATTGCATTTTAGGGTAGTAACTTTAGGTCCCTCAGGAAGCACACCGACGCACGCCGCCGCGACTGGCGGCGCTGTGTGTGAATCTCCTAATAGCTGCTCATCAGATTCAATCCTCGCGTGTCAGTGCCAAACAACATGTTTGGTTGTTGTAATAGCTTCGAAGCGAGACCCGTCACCTTGACTATGATGGGGTGGCAATGGTGCTCTATGGGGTTATGTGATGGTGTCTAGCACCTGAAGTTACCAAGAACATTTACACGTACCTTCTACAGTTGCAATATTTGTTTTGCTTACTTTTTTAACGTTTGGCAGAACACGTTAGCGATATCATCGAATTCAAGGAAAACCGATTGATCATCGTGAAGGTACCCACTGGTTCCCTAATATTCGTACCCCGGAATAAAAGTTGTAGATGCGGCTATTATATAGGTGCCCATTGCTCCCCTGGTAGTAGACCAGTCAATATTCAAGGTACCTACTCGTCCCCTAGAATAAAAGTTATAGATTCGGCACCTGCTCATCTCCGCAAAAGCCGGTTTCTTTTCGCATCGAAGGCTTTCAAATATCCTATGTACTTATCGGTCATCCGTCTATAAATTTATTACGCTGTATATTACATAGTATGCTTATTAATCTGATAGAAGCGAGTACAAGTAATAGTACTTGGCAAGTAATTATAATGAATCAGCCAAAAATCCTTGAAGAATCTGGCCTACATAATCCAGATTGGATGGAAACCTTACTCTCCATTCTTGTAGTTATAAATAATGTAATTATATCGACTATAATAGCCGTTCTAGTCGATTTATAGGCATGTAGGAGGTCTTTCTATACAAGGGTTGACATTATATAAATACTATAGTCGATGTCAAGGCGAATGTCGGCTATTAACTAGCATAACAATACGTTAGCTCACAATTTAATAAGAATGTATGATAAAATAAATCTATAAAAATGTGTCCTGTTGATTGTCATTCACACCATCTTGATTGGCCTCACCTCAATTAGTAGTAGCTCTGTCTTCTGCGCTGTAGGTTTAGGGTTCGATCCCTCCCAGAACTAATATAAGGCAGGCCTTTGCCCACTGCTTCACAGAGGTCGCCCACATAACACAAGCTCTGCTTACTTTGGGGCCAGATGATGCTGTGTGAAATGTCCAGGATTATTTATTTATTTTATAATTGATTTATTATCAAGCCACAAGACTATAGGTACAACTTATATACTTTTTTTAATACATACTTATTGATAAAAAAATAGGCCAAGTGCGAGTCGGACTCGCGCTCCGAGGGTTCCATACAAACCTATAAGTATATAAGTAAAATAGTTGGATGATGTAACAAAAAATTTACAGTTTTTGCAATTTTTTCTGCTATAAGACGTTGCTTCGTACCAAATTTCAAGATTTCTGAGTTCACGGGAAGTACCCTGTAGGTTTTGATTCCCTTGTGAGTTGCGAGTTTGCATATATGCGACTTTAATTGTTATTTCTCTTGATTGCGTTGACATAGAAGTTTGGTATTGTTACAGCTTAAAGGTATTATAGACCTGAGTATTTTATATGAATTTCAATTTAATACCTCTACGCGTTCATGAGAAAAAGGGTAGTAAGTTTAAAATTATTAATATTATTTTTATTATATGATGTAACTAAAAATGTACGGTTATTGCAATTTATCCTTTATCTGTGCTATAAGACGTTGCTTCGTACCAAATTTCAAGATTCTGAGTTCACGGGAAGTACCCTGTAGGTTTTGATTCCCTTGCGAGTGTCGAAAATTTGCGGCATAAACGGCTGTGTCTTTTGATTGCGTTGGCTTAGAAGTTTGATTTTTTCACAGCTTTAAGGGACAGTAAACTTGCGTATTTGATATAAATTTCAGCTTGATACCTCCACGCGTTCCTGAGAACGTTTTTTCCTTTCGAGGTACGGAACCCTAAAAACACCCAGACCCGAGACAAATATTGTATTTTCTTATATTACGAATAACCCTACGAGCTCAAAATATAGAAGCACCAATCTACAAGATCTGCAACGAAGCGAGGGCAAAAACCTGGTAACATTTGTATCACCCATCACTTCTGAGAGTATTGACCTTTTTGTAGCTTACGCAATTAGATCTCTAATGATCTCTAGGCATCAGTTGGAGCATAATGTAGATTTGTGTCATTCTAATTGCTTATGAAGTCAGTGCTGTGAGGTCGTAGATCATTATCGTAGTTAATTAAACTAGATATAAATGCCTATTAAGAGAACGAGGTACCTTACTTACATCTTTATATATACTAGTGGTCGCCCGCTGGTCGAATTTGATGATTTTGAATTTGATGTCCGCGACACGTTCGTTTTTTTATTTCTTATTGGGGTCCAACGATTATTACAATAATACAACCATACTTAATATGTAAGTATAAACAATATACTGGCTCATTTAAAGGTAAATACTTCATGCATAATATTTAACATAACAAAAATGAAAAGGTATAGGTACGCATTCGGCCAAGCCCTCATCAATGTGTCCATACGACCACTCGGACGAGAGCACTGTCTCGCTACTGTACTCGTTATGAGTAATCGACCCATTTAATTCTTAGGTTTTAGCCAACATGGCCCTTGAGAAAGGTCGAGAAAGAAGTTAAAATCAATGTATATTTCCGAGGCGCCAGGTTACCTTCTAAATATAAATTTTCACGACATGTTGCGGCAAAACGATCACTAGGAAAGTTCCCATAGAAATCGTAAAATGCTTAAACTGGTAAACTTATTTCTGTTTGAGCCCGCAACGTCGTTGAACTTATAGAAACTCCAGTTTATGACTAAAGAATATGGAAGTCTAAACATAGCAGGAAAACCCGCTGCTAAATATGTTTTCAAAACTAAAAAGAAAAGCGACTTCGTTGAATGAAATTTGAGCATATAATACATTTTATAGTGGAAAGTAGATGTATTTTGTATTTATAATATGGGTAGGCCAAATAAACGCACTGCCCGAATGAGACAGCGAGGTATCGGAGAAAACAAAAATATCATCGATGTATACAATTTTTAGATTTTTGTTGATTTTTCAGATCGACCGATTTTGATAAAGTTTTAATGGATCCTGGAAAGTATACCGTTTGAAACAAAAAAATAATTTTCCAAATCGGTTCAGGCGTTTTCGAGTAATCGGTCGACATACATAAAAAAACAGATTCTGACGGATTGAGAACCTCCTCCTTTTTGATGAAGTCGGTTAATAATACAAACTCGCGTCCTGCAGCGTCCATCAATTCGGTAAAACCACTCTAACAAAAAAAACGTGTGCGTCTCGGGACGCCCGACAGAAGTGATAACTTAAACTAATCTAACTAGCGCTTTGGATTAGAGTGAGAGAGGAGGCGCCTGCCTGCCGCTGCCGTATGCGTGAAACAACGGGAAGCCAGACAGACTGGCGCGGTAATGCTTTACGTAACAAAGCGGTTTACCCTCCCATAAGAAGTTATCACTTTAAAACCTCTTTAAATCTATTTGTCGTCTAAAACGAGCTTCTCTCTAAATATAATATCTAAAGCAAATAAAGAGTGAGCAAACTTATACTTTCTCTAGAAACCTGATGGGATGTCCACAACGCTGTATTCTCTGTGACGTTACGGTAGGTTATGTGTACCATGCACTATGCTATGGAGTAACGGTACAGTAAAGTTTACCATAATATCACTACATTATAGTATTTTAGATTTGTAAACGTTTAAGCAACGAGAATTACGCGAATAGCTTTAAATACTAGCATAGCATCGTACCGCTGGACAAGTTTACATGAAGTCGGTTGTCTTTTTAACCGACTTCATCAAAAAAGAAGAGGTTTTCCATTCGATGTATGTTCACCGATTACTTGAAAACGCCTGAACAGATTTGGATTTTTTTTTGTTTGAAAGGGTATACTTCACAGGTGGACCACCTGTGAAGACCACCTATATCAACCACCTATACCCTGTCAAACAAAACATTTAAATTTAAATTTTATCAAAAAAAAAATATTTAAATTTTATCAAAATTGGTCGAGTTTAAAAATCAACGAAAATCTAAAAATTTTATACATCGATGATGTTTTCGTGCAAGTACTTCGATACCTCGCTGTCTCATTGGAGCGGTGCGTTTATTTGGCCAACCCATATTATACCTATGTATGTATATCTACAAAATACATCATCTTTCCACTAAAAATGTATTATAGGCTCAAATTTCATTCAATGAAGTCAGTTTTCTTTTTAATTTTTAAAACATAATTATTTAGTTTTTAAAACGTAATTATAAGTAGTTTTAAGTTATTTTAGTTAAGTTGTTTTTTTCTGGGTGTGCCAAATAAACGATTCACTCATTCATTCATTCATTCATTCTAAGTCTCTAACCAAGTAATTACTTATGGAAATTGACACGGTAAGTATCTACTCTTGTAAAAGAAATAAACCCAGAAGATTAGATCGTAGAAGTTTTCTTCAAATGAGCAATGCTTATCATCCGAGCAAAAAACACATTTTCTCAGACTTACATTATTATCCGCAGCTCAAAATTAGTGCCGCTCCAAATTAATGTGAAAATGCACCGCATTCCACTTACCTAGTTCATTGTTTTTGAAAAGTGTGTCGCCCTTACTGTACGCACGTCTTACCAGTATAGCCAGTAGTAGGACGAAGGGACTATGGTGACCATGACTTTCATAAATATAAATAATTACGTTTCAAGAACTAAAAAGAAAAGCGACTACATTGCATGAAATTTGAGCCTATAGTACATTTTTAGTGGGAAGTAGATGTATTTTGTATATATATAATATGGGTAGGCCAAATAAACGCACTGCTCTAATGAGACAGCGAGGTATCGGAATAAACGAATATGGTATAGTATAGTATAATAAAGATTTCGATAAAATTTCAATGGCACCACCTAGAAAATATACCCTTTCAAACAAAAAAATAATTTTCAAAATCGGTTCAGGCGTTTTATATAGCGTTTTCAAGAACTTTGTGCGAAATTTCTATGACAACCGTGTCGCGACAATTCTATGACAAACGCGAGCTCGTATCGTATACAAGCTTATAGGGGTCATAAATGCATAAAAGGGCGATAAATGTCATGTAGTGAGATGACGTCAAATATAACACTCAACGTTTGTAACGATATTTGACATCATCCATTCCAATTACTTTTTCACACTTAACATAAGTGGATGACCGAGTATGCTCGGTATCAAACACGGATAAAACGACGTTTTCTAAAGATGAAACCTAGCTAGATCGATTTATCGCCCCCGAAACCTCCTGCATACCAAATTTCATGAAAATCGTTGGAGCCGTTTCCGAGATTCAGATCATAATATATATATTTATATAATGTATATATAATTCCTGTACGTGTGTAGGTCACTGAACTCCTAAACGGCTGGACCGATTTGAATGAACTTTTTTGTATGCGTGTGAGTGGCGCCCTGGATAATTTAGATTCACAAATCAGCCCGGCAGATGGCGCTGCAGTCGATACAATTAGATATATTTTTTCTTTTTAAAACGCGTGGACAAAATCGCGAACGGGACAGCTAGTATACATATAAAACACCCAATATAGACTTAAAAACACTATTAACCAATGATTGTTACAAGAAAAAATATATATATTTGTATATAAGTATATATATAGAATTTCTAGATAGATAGTTCGATATTTTTATGTTATTGGTATACTAAGTTAATATACTATTGAAACAATAAAAAGAATAGTATGCTATCAACTTCATTTTCAAACTATAAACTTTTTTCCAAAACAAAATCTCATGTTTCGGGTAGGACAAGTTTGCCCTATCATTACGTAATATTTTATTACTACGCTCGTCAAAATTGTTTGACAAACTCATTTCTCAGTTATTTAACTACACTTGACATAAATTTCGTCCCTTAATCTTTCAAGCGAAGCACTTGAGACGATTTTTTACAACGGGGCGCAAACATCTGGCATTTCGCGGGGAACCCTCTGGTGGGGCGGGGATTTTTATTGGTCCTAGAATAGAGGCCAGGCCAGGCGCTCCAGTCGATAAGGAACCTCTGAAGCGCACGTTAATCTATTCACTACACTGGTTTGAACTAATGTAACATAATTACGTTTAAAAACTAAAAAGAAACCGACTTCATTGAATGAAATTTGAGCCTATAATACATTTTTAGTTGAAAGTAGATGTATTTTGTATACAGGTGTTCCGGAACTAGTATGTTATCCTGAGTGGGGACATTTCTCGACACTTGGGAGAACAACAAATGTTCTACAAATTTTATGAAATCAATAATTTTCATTGAAGAAATGTGCAGCAAAGTTTGCTTTAAAATTGGTAGAAGTATGTATCCATGCCTACCTATCTTAGTATACCAATAAACTTGTACTTGCACAAACTTATTTAGGTAGGTAACGTGCTTGGAAACACTGAAAACAAACGAGGGTTGTCAATATTAATAAACTTTAAAGTTTATGTATGGAAATTTGAAAATAGGAATTCCAAAAAAAATCACCCCCATATCTGTTTATTTACATGGTCAGAATCACCTCGTTCAGACTTAAAATACTAGTTCCGGGACATCCTGTATATATAATATGGTTAGGCCAAATAAACGCACTGCTCCAATGAGACAGCGAGGTATCGAAGAACACGAAAATATCATCGATGTATACAATTTTTAGATTTTTGTTGATTTTTCAGCTCGACCGATTTTGATAAAATCGAATTTAAACAGGTGGTCCCCTGTGAAGTATTTCAAACAAAATAAGTTTTTTCCAAATCGGCTCAGGGCGTTTTCGAGTAATCGGTGAACATAGGTACATAAAAATAAAAAAAAAGATTCCGAAAGATGAAGTCGGTTAATAAAAGGAATAACAAGAGCATAAATATAAATAAATAACACCTGACATTTTACACATTATCATCTGGCCCCAAAGTAAGCAGAGCTTGTGTTATGGGTACCACATGACTGATATACTACTTATATACTGACTGGCTTGTCAGCTCATTTGGTAGTAGCTCTGCCTTCTGCGCTGTAGGTTGAGGGTTCGATTCCCTCCCAGGATAAAAATTTGTGTGAAGAACATAGGTGTTTGTTCCGTGTCTGGGTGTTATAAAGTATCATAAGTATAGTAAGTAATTTTTTTTTTTTAAATTCATACATATTATAAATAGAAATACCCAGACCCGAGACAAATACTTGCAGATCATACAAATATTTGTCTCGCGGTGGGAATCAAACCCGCAACCTTTTGCGTTTCAGTCGTACCTTGGCCCACTGCGCCACAGAGGTCGTCACAATACCCATGCAGACATATTGTATTAGTGCAACTAGTTGGTCACCCTAGCTGAATGGGATGCGCATGGGCACTCCCATGGAGCTTTGTGCGCGGAGAACTGGTTGAGATGGGTTTCTAACTCCATGTCTGATGCTGTGATAAAAGACGTTACTCTTGAACGGTGCAGACAAGAAATTATAAGAAACTTTAAGCGTGGCATGCACCAACATAAACGTAATTATTCAAGTATATGCAGGTTTAGTCACAGTACAGTAACTTTAGTATATAATCTAAAATTACAAATAAGTTTACTAAATTCATTTACAGAAATAATTACAGAAAGGGCTGGTGCGGCGGATCAAAAATCGCAAATATGCTGGTTTGGATAAGGCCTACATATTTGAGCCTTTTGAGTCGAGACCCTGGGGCCGTGGAGAACAGTAGCCCATCGCGTTTTCAAAATTATTTCACGGCGTCTGGTAGATACATTGCGTGACCCAAGAGCTGGCTCCTATCTGGCCCAGCGTATTAGCATTGCCATTCAACGTGGTAATGCCGCCAGTATTTTGGGAACGCTTTCCTCTGACAGTGATCTGGATCAGTTTAGCTATCTATAGATCGTTTTAAACGGTCCTTAGATAGCTCAACTGTTTTACGTGTATTTTATATTATTTTGTACATTTTGGTAATTATTACAGAAATGTACAGAATAATATACAATCTATATATTAATACGTGAAGCAAAAACTTTGTACCCCTTTTAACGAAAATTGCGCGGACGGAGGAATATGAAATTTCGCACATTTATAGTTTATATAGAAGAGTGCAGAATACTAATATTTTTTCAAATTATGCATAAAAAATACATTAATTATTTATTAAATATGAATTTCGACCAGTGACATTTAAGTTTAAGTAACATTTAAACTAAAGATAGCTCTACTGATCCAGATCACTGCCAGAGGGTAGTTTTCACAACACACTAGGCATTTACGACCTCTGTGGCGCAATGGGCCAAGGCCCGGCTGAGACACAGAAGGCTACGGGTTCGATTCCCGCCGCCGGACAAATATTTGTATGATCTGCAAGTATTTGTCTCGTGGGTGTTTCTATGTATAATATGATTGTATTTACAAAAAAAAGGATGTAAGTAGTATAAGTCATGTGGTACCCATAACACAAATCTGGCTTTTTGGGGCCAGATGATGCTGTGTGAAATGTCCGGCATTATTAATATTATTGCCACGTTGAATAGCAATGCCCATACGCCAGCGTTTGGCCCAAGCGTCTGGAGCTAGCAGTAGACTCTTAGGTCACGCAATGTACCTATCGATCAGACGCCCGCCGTGAATTGTAATTATTGTAATTTAACCCTTTGAGCTGCGAAGCGATATCGAAAAAAACCGAACTATGGCGTTCCTAGGCACCAAACTCAAAATTGAAATTGCCTATTAGATTACTGTAGTTTAATCCATCCTTACTCCATACTTATGTATGTATGTTACTGTTTCAAGCAAAAACTAATTAATGGTTTTAATAAATCTTTACAATAATATAGCTTATACATCAGAATAACACAAAGACTATAATTTATAGAGATATTGTGTGAATTGTCCAAAATATAACGATAAGTGTCAAGTAAGTAAAAATTCTGCCATCTGCGAGCTATTCTGGCGTGCGCTGCAAAAACCGTTAGAAATACACGTATATTATGTGAAATGAAATGTTTATCTTAAATAGTCCTACAAAAAAACCCATGACAGCATATATCTATCTTTTATGTGTAAGCCATTATCGCCAAAATAGTAAACCATAAATACAATAAAATTGGTAATAATAATAATTATAATATTGCCGGACATCTTACAGAGCATCATCTGGCCCCAAAGTAAGCAGAGCTTGTGTTAAGTCAAAGTCAAAAGATGATTTATTTAATACAATCACAAGGATCACTTTGAAACCACTTTGTTATAGGTACCACATGTTTGATATACTACTTAAATACGGTTTTTTTTGTAGTAAATTCATACATGTTATACAAAGGAACACCCAGACCCGAGACAAATACTAATGTATTTCTAATGCACATTTGGTAGTAACAAATGGATCCATATACCAAATAAACACTTTTATCGTTACTGCGATAAATTTTGTCCAAGGGTCTCTCAAAGTAACTCCGTCTCCGTCAGATTCTAGCTGTAGAAATGGTAAGCAGCAAAATCTCGCTCGCTTATTTAAATAAACATACATTTAACACTATCTAGAGCTCAATAAACAGCAGCTGTCAGCATTACAATGGTTATATTGATTGACGCCAAATTTTACAACAAAGCAGAGAAGTGATTACTAACAATGACACAGCATTTTAACATAATATAATTAGTTTGGTCGCTAGAATAGTGGCAGTGTAGTGGTACCAAACATCCCAGTTATCTGATTCTAAGGACGTGGGTTCTAAGAACGAAAACAATAACCTAGTTAGAACCATAAAGCCTACTTTTTTACTTGTTTATTTTTTGACGAGGTTGTTTTTTTTTGTCACATAATTCTTTAATTTAGGAACAGATTTGAAAATATCTTCTTTTATGTGAAAGGATATGCTTTCTTATTAGTTCCGTAGAAATTTCATCATAATCGGTTTAGTAGTTTGGTTTTTAAAATAGCTGGAAAAATATGTCATCTAAGTGAAAGAAATTTAGTATTCCGCTTTCCTTTGACTTTCCACCACCAATTTCGCAAAATGATAAGAGTACAGCGCTTGCTTGATAAGCGCTTCAGGTTACAGTTCAAATCATATAAAACGACGTGGTCTATGGACTCGACCTAACTATATTTTCTGCAGCTTTCACCCTGTGAACCAACGTATACAATACTACAATACAGCACCCGTACTCACAAACAGACCCAAGTCACGATTGTTCGATTCCCGCTGGGAGACAAATGTTTGAATGATCTTTGTTTTGGATCTGGGTATTTCTATGTATAATATGTATGCATTTAAAACAAAAGTATATAAGTAGTATATCAGTCTTGTGGTACCCATAACAAAAGCTCTGCTTACTCTGGGGCCAGATGATGCTGCGTGAAATGTCCAGCATTATTTATTTAAGTTTTAGTAGTCAGTGGTATAAGTATAAATATAGTATAAATGCTGGGTACGTACTGGTACCTTTATGACAGCTTTGCTTTGTTTGGGGCTAGTTGATCCATAGATATTTATTCATGTATTTCTTTTTGTGTTTATTTTCTGTTTTGTAACTTTTGTTTGTTTATTTCTTGTTCATTTATAATATAGATTCATGTTTCATGTCCGCTTAACTGAATTAGTCCTAACGGAAGACCAGACATTATAGACACTTGTTTTGCGGCAACACTTAATTATGTTAGTGTTGTTGCAAATAAGAACATATTTTATTATATTTATTTAGTTAACTCGTAGCACTGCCACATGGCATAGGCTTCCGTGCTACGTGGAGCTTCGCCCTGGTTATTGTAGACATTAAGTCACGGACATGATGAAGACCTCTGACTGATGTACTAAAAAAAAAGTATATAAGTAGCATATCAGTCTCGTGGTACCCATGACACAAGCTCTGCTTACTTTGGGGCCAGATGATGCTGTGTGAAATGTCCGGGATTATTTATTTATTATTATGATGTAAATCGAGCTGCCTGAACTCCATCAATGCAGCCAGTGGACAATTCGTTCTGCACCGTGCATTGGCCACGCCTAGAAGTGGCTAATTCATATAGACTCAGGTGTGGGGTTTGCTATGGAAAAGACAATCTATGCTAAGAAAATAGTTCAAGGGCTGGAAACCTTTAGCACCATGAGATTCTTAAGGTTTGAAAGTAGGTAAAAAAATGCCACTTGCCGCTGTATCATCTTAAATAGATGAAGATGCCTCGTTTGCGAGTACGGGGGAAAGAAACCAGACATCTCACGGTATTGTTTATGTTAATTAGACGATTATAATGCTTTTGTAATTGTGATTTAATAAAAAATAAGAGATTCTATTTTGAAAACAATAGTGTTTAGCGAAAGTTGGATAATGAGTGAAATATGCTAAATTTACCTCGTGCACATAATCTAAGCTGTATTGTCTGAAAGCTTCGTTTTATCCATTCAACTTAAGATGAGTTACCACGCACAAACTAAAATCCCTACTATAATATTATAAATGCGAAAGTAACTCTGTCTGTCTGTCACGTTTTCACGCCTAAGCCGCTGTGTCGATTTTAATGAATTTTGGTATAGAGATACATAGGACCTTGGAGAAGGACATAGGCTACTTTTTATGTAGGTACCACGCGTGCGAAGCCGCAGGCAGCAGCTAGTATGATATAAGGATTAAAATAATGGCGCATTCACTGACATATAGACAACGCCCTGCATAAACCAGTGGTAGTAAAAGTTTGAAATATGGAGTTATATCGGAGGGTTAAAGTCAAAAGATTTTATTCAATACAAGGATAACTTTGAAACGTCTTACACACTAGTTGAATTTAGGTGCCAATTCCTCCTAATCCAAGCCCAAGAAGAACTGGCAAGAAACTCGTCCTGGTCCTAGCGCTTTTTTGCATGATCCATCTTATAACTACCTTAAATACGATAAACGAATAAAATTGAGTTTATACATTTCAAATATGTCGGGTAACTGTCTGAGGGCAGAACAACATGAAGCCATTCTTATCTATAATATTATTCATAAGAATGGCTTTATGTTGCTCTATACATTTTTTGTCTATACATAGGTACATATTATAGGTATATGGAAAAAAGCGTTTCATATAGCGTTTGACTATATAGTCATTTATATTGTTATACGCTTTCTTCAAAAGACTACCCTTTATGTAAGCTTTGAACTTCCCAATAGTTGCATTTTCAGGAAGGTTGTTAATGTTGCAGTTGCGGGGTGTCCTACTAGTAGGAGAATGTTTAATGATGAGCATACACGGAACTAGAACTATACACGGAATACCGTATTCACATGGAATTAGAATCATAATGATGTAACCTAACCTTAGATATTAACTTAACTTATTTACAGAAATAATTGCAGAAATGTACAGAATAATATACAATAATATAAAATACACGTGAAACAGTTGAGCTGTCTAAGGATCGTTTAAAACGATCTATAGATAGCTCAACTGATCCAGATCACTGCAGGGCAGCGTTCCCAAGATACTGGCGGCATTACCACGTTGAATGGCAATGCTGATACGCTGGGCCAGATAGGAGCCAGCTCTTAGGTCACGCAATGTATCTACCAGACGCCGTGAAATAATTTTGAAAACGCGGTGGGCTCCTGTTCCCCGCGGGCCCAGGCCTTTGATTAGATAGATCGTTATAGATACCATACCATTTACACTACTTTTGCGATTAAGTAGTGCTTACACCATGTTCACCTTTGGAACTAGTTTATTAAGGTAATGGACCCCTCCTTAATCCAAAAGAATGTTTCCGATTATAGCCGCTGCCGGAGCCGTTTCCCAATGCTCTGCACCGCGCGGAATGTACAGCAAAGGACTGCACAACTCAGAGGTTACGTTACGAGATAAAATAACAGACATTTTGGAAACGTGACGTTTATAGTAATCATTACGTTTTAAAAACTAAAAAAAAAGGTTTTGTTTTTGGTTTTTAACATAGTTTTAGACTTCATTTGATACAGTTTGAGACCATACAATTATTATATTTTGAAACTTTTAGTGGAAAGTAGATGTATTTTGTTTATATATGATATTATGGGTAGACCAACCAACTGCTCTGCACTGCAGGTATCGAAAATATCATCGATGTACACCATTTTTAGATTTTTGTTGATTTGTTAAAAGCCGCTCGACCGATTTCGATATTAAATTAAATATAAATTTAAAATTTGAAATCGGTTTAGAAGTCTCTGAGCAATCGGTAAACGTACATAAAAAAAAGATACCGACGAATTGAGAACCTCCTCCTTTTTGATGAAGTCGATTAAAAATAGTTTATATACAATTACAAGAGAATAGTTTGATAATACTGACGAATTCGAGAGAGTTTATTTTTGGTCGTCTTGCGAAGCAAACATAGCGCCCTTTTTATTTTTCTCGAGTTATTTCCGGTTTTGTAAGTAATTTTGATGCTTTTATTTAAAAAGATACGAGCAAAAATAATCTTTGTGCTTCGAACAAAAATAATCCGTACTTATTTTATATGAAAGGCGCCATTTTACATAAACAAATGATGAACGACAAGATACGACTTTGTGACATACTATAAAAAATATAAACAATTGACACTGGCAAAATTGAAATTTTTATAACATATGCCATTAATGAAGAAGCATAAAAAGAATTTGAGAGAGCCGCAACTTTCTATAGTAATAATAATAAATAATAATTCCGTGAAAAACATTTCACACAGCATCATCTGGTCCCAAAGTAAGCAGAGTATTATGTTAAATAAGCAGGATACCACGACTGATATACTAGTTATATAGTTTTTTGTCTATACATACGTATTATAGGTACATGGAAATAAGCGTTTCATAGAATATTTCGGCTTGAGTGTCCTTTAAGCTGTGTAAGTGTACGGAAGGTAAATGAACACTTGTGCACACTGGGAGAATGCGGCCAGAGCGCTGAGCGTGTAAATATGTTGCCGAAGCACCATGAGGTACTCCGGGCCTCCAGGTTTACGACTCCTTAAGCTAAGATCCAGTTTTTTGATCTGTAGACAAGACAACAAGACAATAATAATGAAAGAAATGAAATATTTTGATTTATAATATTTAAGCCACTAAACTGATTTTGATGAATTTTGGTATAGAGATAGATGTGACCTTGCAGAAGGACATAGGCTACTTTTGGTGAAAAACTTCTTTGATGAATCCTGGATATGTGAAACCAATAAATACCAAAATAAAAAGACAAGTGAGTATGTATATCCATTTGAAAGCCGTCTGCCTAGTTCCAACAACGGAAATCAAGTCAAAATTCCTAGCATTTTCCCCCAGAATTAGTTAAGCAAATGCGTGTAAAATGAAGTGTTTGCAATTCTGAATCCGTTTAAGGGCCGTCTGATTCGATCCAAGCGTTCTTTGGCATACGAAGTTTTTATCTAGGTGGCTAATTAATTAAGTGGTTAGGTGATTGAACTCCTCGTATACCAGAAACAAGATCCACAGAGCGTCATTCTTCACCAGTCACCTTCGGGCGGTCTACAAATTCTTCTTCTGCGATAATGGCATGTGTCATAACAATGTCAATCTTGTCAATGTCAAGTGTATATTGTTTAATGTATGATGTCACAAAGTCGTATCTTGTCGTTCGTCATTTTTTACTTTATATAAAACTAGCTGTCCCGTTCGCGATTTCGTCTACGCATTTTAAAAGAAAAAAAAATCTAAACCATTCTCGAATTCACTTGAACACACAAAAAAATTAATCAAAGTCGGTCCAGCCGTTTCGTTTAACAAACTAAAAAGAAAACCGACAATACAAAAAATACGAAATTTCATTTACTCGAATGACATTATTTCCTGCTATTTTGATTTCAAAACCAGAGTACTAAACCTTTGATGAAATTTCTATGGGACCTTTCGGCCTTTCCTTTCCTACCTTTTACATATATTTTTTTCTAACCGTTTCATAAATGACGGAGTTCTACGTCCATCTTTATCTAAGCGCCAATGCAGAATTATCAATACACCAATGTGTAAATAGCATCTTTAGAGATCCGATATCTTGTCCCAACATCAACATGTTGTCCCAGCACCTTGGTCCAATGTGAAGCAGCGGGCATAACACTAAGATATTGTAGCAATAGTGACAGTCGTTCGTGACGCATACGTCAGCGATCGTGAACACTTTCTTCGCTGCATTCCTAATGTTATGAAAATATGAAAATCGATCACTCAGCCGCACGCTCTCCTTTGGAATCCACCTCACCGCTTCACATCGTTATGGTATACTGATTTACGTCAGCCGCCACATAATGACCGCTGTTGGGTATACGCTTCGAACTAGTTTTCCTGTATCATATTATTATATTTATTTATTAAATTCACAAATAGATTACAATCAGCTAAAACCAAGAGCTGGCTCATATCTGGCTCAGCGTATTAGCATTGCCATTCAACGTGGAAATACCGCCAGTGTCTCGGCTGCCTTCTGGCAGTGATCTGGATCAGTTGAGCTATCTATAGATCGTTTTAAACGGTTTCGCATGTATTATATTATTATATTTCATATTATTGTATATTATTCTGTACATTTCTGTAATTATTTTTGCAAATAAATTGATTGCTAAACACATAACTTAAAAACGTATTAATGACAAAAAATCAAAACTAGATTAATAATCCTACAATTAAATATAACATGAAAAGTATTGAATGAATAACAGTAAAATTACCCAAGAAAACGAACATAAATTTCTGTTGGCATTTAACAAGGTCCTAAAAAACGCGCTGCTTGAACCTACAGATGGTAATGTACTCAAATATATCCAAATCCGTAGATACATTTAAGTAATTATATAGACGGCACATAACAAGGGAAGGACTGTGGTTTACACAAACTCTAAGTGTAAAGATCGGAGAGTTTCAGAATCTGTTTATATTAATAGATCATAACAGGCTTGGACAATCAACACCTATTTACACCTATTTCCATACATAATGTAACGATTGTCTAAAAAAAATAAATAAAGATGAGATGGCGACCATGACAATATTTTATACGATTCTCAAACCATAAAAAAGCCTTTATGTTATTAAGGTTATTAATAAAACATTAAACAGATGGACAAATATTTAGTACTATTCCACCAATCTATTCCTAATGAGTTAGACACGATGCAGACGCATGCACCTCCCTACCGTCCGCAATTGAAAAGCGCACACCATCCATACATGCAACCTCAAAAAGAAATTCGACACGTGTTTCGCCTCTCCACGAAACATCCTCAGGAACACTTAACTCGCTCTGCACTTTGACGAACCGTGTCTTACTCATTAGGAATAGATTGGCAAAATAGTACTTAATATTTGTCCATCAGTTTACTGTTTTGTAATGGATTTCCGCAACGTAACGCCTGAATCAAATTACACTAATATTAGAATGAGGAAAGATTTGTATTTTTGTATGTTTATAACGAAGTAACTACTGGTCTGATTTCTAAAATTCTTGAGTAACATAGGCGGCTATATTTATTAGAAAAAAATAGGGATCCTTATTAAAACATCAATAATGTGCAAAAAAAGGTGCAAAAAATAGACATTAAATGTCTTTCATCGCATGCGCTGCGGAAACTATTGATGATGGAACAAAACAATGTTCTACGATATTAACGAACATATCAATATCTGCAAAAAACTTCATAATACCTTATGTCCAACTATTGTAGTTACCTATGTAACTATAACTTCTTTTTTACATTTTAATAGTTGATAGAAATGCCGACCAATCAGACCATGTTATGATGTTATCCATACCTTTATATCAATCCCTATCTAAATAAATCATTCGTATTCAAGAATGTTTCAATACCTGTAGATAACTTTTTGAATTATTCAAATCAGACATTCCATTCAAAAGATAGTACGAATTTAAAAATGTCAATCTAAAAAAAATTATAAAAAAAATAAACGCTGGCTTATATCCTGCATAGAGATACATTTACTCTACGTTTGTTTATCCCCCAAATGTTTAAAATAAATGTCCACCCGTGCGAAGCCAGGACGGACCACTAGTCTATACTATCTCTACTTATGAGTGAACAAGTCGATTATCTTTCCATACAAACGTCGAAGGGTGATCACACCACCGTCTGATGATGAACAACCAAAACTAAAAGTGATATACATTTGTCTTGTCATAATCTATGCTTGAATTAATACAGAATTGTAAAAATAATATGGGTTTGAAAGATACAAGACTCAAAAAAAATCGTTTTTCATCACTGATTTTAGGGCAGCTTTAGGTGTGAATAAATAACAAACGGAGTACGCAAACTAAATATTATTAAAAATAATCCAATACAAGCATAGATTATTTATTTAAGAGCTCAAATAACTTTTTTTTTTATAAATACATTCAGTAGTTTTTTCATGAGTACCCTTGAGCCAAAGGTCTATTGATCATTTTCAGGCAATCGTTTTATTTAGAAATCATAGATTAATCTGATCATATGACTCGAAATTATAATCACGCTATCTCCTTACTGCTCATCTCTATCCTTGGTGCACGTCTATCCTTTTCTGACAGTAAGCATACATTTTAGCTGCGCCCACTAACGAGTTTGTGCCGCTGACTTGTGTATCCTTAATATTATAAAAAGGAAAGATTGATTGTATATTTGTTTGTATTGAATAGGCTCCGAAACTACTGAACCGATTTGACATACATTTGACATAAGCTATTTTTTATCCCGGAAAAATTTGTTTGTCCCGAGAAAAATCTTCAAGGCAGGCGAAGCTGCGTGCGAAGCTAGTCATTACATAGTATAAAACAAAGTCGCCTCCCGCTGTCTGTCTTTCCCGATCTTTAAAACTATGCAACGGATTTTGATGCGATTTTTTTAATAGATAGATAATAGAGTAATTCAAGAGGAAGGTTTATATGTATAAAACATGCATAGTATAGTAGAGAAACACGATAATTTTAAAGGTTTCTAATGTGGTGTCGTAAATAAACAAATTTTTTTGCGCTTACATTGCAAACGCTGGCTGAACCCTACGAGATAGATCAAAATAATGTACTACAGTATTGTACACCTTAAAAAGGTCTACACAAAAGTCCGCAATGGTACCTATATTCTCTTAGATAACGTTGTATATATAGACATTCTGTAGTATATTTAGTATCAGCATTGCACCCGTGCGAAGCCGGGGCGGGTCGCTAGTTATCTATAAAGTTGTTAATCTTAAAATCTGAAGACGCACTAAACACTTTGATAGGTACCTACTTGTACCTACTGATAAGGGTACATAGGGTTCATGAACTTGTTATTCGTTGTTCAAAGTCCATTAATTGCTATACAATTAATCCCTATTATGTCTTTTGTATTTATATTAAAACAGGTGACCAAATAAAGTAACCTACGCGTTAACGTGTTTTCAAAAGAACATGTTTTTCGTTTAACAACATGTTCGATATTCATCATCAAAACAAAACGAATTCGTAGGTTTTTACTTAGGGCTGGTTTCTACCGAAGCGAAATGTAGTTTGACCAAAATCTACTGGTCTATCTTTTAAATGTGTTGCCATCTCTATGCTTTTACATTAGAATGGCAAGGACAAAGCATACTTTAAGCGTGTACGTGATTAAAAGCCGTGGTTATCTAAATGAATAATAATAATTTATTTTGAAAACAAGATAGGTACATATTAAAGGAATCTGGGAAGGATCTCTGTTAATACTCTCGCTTAGGACAAGGAGCGTTGAAGTAAGTACAAGTGAATTTATTGTACAGAGTGCCTGTGGTAAAACGAAATGGTTTCTTCAATGAGTGCTCTTTGAGCTCTCTCAATAGCTGGATGTAATAACTTTTCCAGCACTTCCCCAAACCGAAATACAATACTATACGATTGACTGGCACAACAAATTGATTTGAGACGTAAACTAATCTAAAAATATCTAATGGGGTACAATCTCCGTGTTTGCATGATGTATATTTTTCTTTACTCTTCCTGATAACGCCTAGAAAGGGCCAAAAAGAAGGGTTATAGGAGATAGGGTTGAGATGTTCATAAACGCGCACAGAAAGTCACGAGCTGGTCCAAAATATTTGAATTTCTAGACAAACTTGAGAGCCAATACACCATAAGTCTTATTGTCTGACAGGCCAGTCAGCTCAGTCGATAGTAGCTCTGCCTTCTGCGATGTAGGTTGAAGGTTCGATTCCCAGGATAAACATTTAGTCTGATGAACACAGGTGTTTGTTCTAGATCTGGGTGTTATAAAGTATCAGTCAGTCAATACCAGTCATCTGGGCATCATAACACAACCTATGCTTAGTTTGAGGCTCGATGGTGTTGTGTGCATTTTTCACCAATATTTATTTATTGTTTCTATAGAGCGCCTTTATAGATAAGTTAACGAATTAGTAAAACTTATTCAAAACAAATTTACTCGTAGCGAAACTATCCCCTTACAGATTTCACAATTACTGCAATCGCAGCAGCAATGATCACATTGCGCAATACAAAACCGTATAGGTGTACATATGTATGTATTGTCGACGTATAGGTACGGCATTTACTTTGTTAGCGATGCCTTTTGTTACGCCTTTTTGCGGTACGACCACGGCCGATTGTTGAGTTGACAATGTGTGGTCGATCTGTCTGCTTTATTTAGGGTAACTGACTGTTGACAATGCTGAAGTACAAACTTTAACTATAAACATGATTAGGTACTTACCTACATGATGCTCGGGAGCGCGAGGTTATATCTATTGATTGAAGGTAAACATACTAAGCATAGCTTGTATTATTGTGGCCAGATGACCAATTTATATAATGATTATATATTTAAATAAATAAATAATCCCGGACATTTCACACAGCATCATCTGGCCCCAAAGTAAGCAGAGCTTGTATTATGGGTACCACAAGACTGATAATTATACTACTTATATACTTTTTTTTGTAAATACATACATATTATACATAGAAACACCCGGGCCCAAGACAAATACTTGCAGATCATACAAACATTTGTCCGCGGCGGGAATCGAACCCCCAACCTTCTGCGTCTCAGCCAAACCTTAGCCCACTGCGCCACAGAGGTCGTCAAAATTACTTTTACTGTGATACTTTTACAACACCCAGACGGAACAAACACATGCTTATAATACAAAACTAGCTGACCCGGCAAACTTCGTACCGCCTCAATAAATCAATAAATAAAAACTTTTTTATATTTATTCACCTTTTAAACCTTCCCTGGACTTCCACAAATAATTCAACACCAAAATCAGCCAAATCAGTCCAGCCGTTCTCGAGTTCTAGCGAGACTAACGGCAATTGACTTTTATTTTAAAGAAGATGTATCTCGATAGGTATTCGTGGTAACGAACCCTCACCCTACAGCGCAGCTACTTACTGAGCTGAAGGGCCAGTAACTTGTAGAATGACTATGTTACAAAATCATCATTCCATCTCAAAGTTAATTAACTCAATTTATCACTTACACCAGACATGATTCCTATAATTATCCCTGAGTTTTGAAATAGTCTAGTACTAGCATGATTTTGTAATATTTTGATACTAATAGCACGTAGGCATCACGTAAAATAAGTCGCGTAGATGTGATTTGAATTATACCATAGATGTTAGGGCAATGTACATCTATACTAATATTATAAATGCAAAAGTCTGTCTGTCTGTTTGTTACGTTTTCACGGCTAAGCGGCTGAACGGATCTTGATAAAATTTGGTAAGAAGATGTATTGCATTCGAGGGAAGAACATTAGCCTTTGGCTAATTTTTGTCTCAAAAAAAATCAAAAATAATTGTTTTACAAAAATAAAAATAAAGGTTCTAAGCATACGCGTACGAAGTCGCGGGTATTGGCTGACTCGATAAGCGTCAGTAATATTGAGACCGTTCGCGAGTCTTAAGAAATCCGAGTTTTATAACATCTATTTCTTTGATTTTCTTATGATATTCTTGTCATGCAGGTGCTAGGTGGTAGGCATAGAACTGCGATTTTCAACATATCATTGAGAAACAGATCACCTAGAAAAAAAAACATTTTGCGATCATGTAATTGCACCCTTTACGTCTAAGCCTTTACATACGAGTACAATTACATATCTAAGGAAAATGTATTTAATATATTTTTATAAAAAGGGAATCTTTTCCCGGACATTACAGGTCCATCATAATAATAATAAATAATCATAATTATATTACCTATGTAATGTAGGGCGCCCTGGTGGGGCGATGATATTCGTAAGGCAGCGGGCAAGGATTGGAGGAGGAGAGCTGAAGATCGAGCTAAATGGCGTGCCATGGGAGAGGCCTATGTCCAGCAGTGGACTGACACGGGCTGATGATGAATGAAATATGTACCTATGTAACCGCAACAATTCAAAATTTTAAATTTTTTCAAAATTTTATTTTCGGAGACAATTGGTCATTAATCCTTTTGCCGCACTGGTTCGAAAGAACTAAGAGTACCTACGATATGAAGAACAAATTTAAAATTGCAAAGTATGTGACGTCACGACGACTATACGATGGGAGGGGTCGCACAAAATAATGTTATGACCACCGTTAATGATCATGACCAAGACCAACATGACCATGTATTAAATTAATCACCTGTGATAGAGACAGGGAGACGAGATTTTTCTTTTTAAATCTTGAATCTCCTGTGACTCTGTGACGTCTTTTATAGATGGCCCTTTATAAACGCCCATTTATTAACCGACTTCAAAAAAGGAGGAGGTTCTCAATTCATCGGAAACTTTTTTTTTATTTTTATGTTTGTTCAACAATTACTCAAAGATTTATTATTATTTCAAAGAGTTCAAATTTTATCGAAATTGGTGGAGCGGTTTTTAAAAAATCTAAAAATTGTGTACATCGATGATATTTTCGTTTACTCCGAAACTTCGCTGTCTCAGAGCAGTGCGTTTAGCTGGCCTAACCATTTTATATATAAACAAAATACATCTACTTTTCACTAAAAATCTATTATAGACTCAAATTTCATTCAATGAAGTCGGTTTTCTTTTTAGCTTTTAAAACGTAATGATGTAGTTTGGTACAGACCTAGCATTTAACCAATACCCTCCGAATTTCAGAATTTTGAAAAGCTGCGACTGTGAGTTAATTGTCTTGTCAGTCAACAGTCATCGCAATCTTCCTTTGTATTCATAATCACCACGTTAGAATTTTCCGGTCATTGAGCTCGTACAATAAACGTGCAAAAAGCCACTCAAACAGGTAATCAGCATTTTGCTAATAAAATTGGTGTCCTAGTAACGTCTGCACGCGACTCAAATGGCAGTGCCGCATGCCAAACACTGGCTACGCTGTTCACTATTTAGGACTTACTAAACTAAACTAAACTAAACTATCAAGAGAAGGAGTCAATTTAGTTACAGAAATTTATAGATACAGTAATACAAAATATACTTACACAGCACTCAAAATTTGCAAGTTGAAGTGGCAATGGGCAGGCCATATAGGACGCAGAACTGATAACCGTTGGGGAGTAAAAGTTCTCGAATGGCGACCAAGGACAGGAAAACGAAGCGTAGGACGAACCCCCACCCGATGGACTGACGACATTGTAAAGAACGCAGGAAGTCGGTGGATGGAGAGGGCTCAAAGTCGTTCTTTCTGGAAATCTATTGGGGAGGCCTATGATCAGCAGTGGACTTCTTAAAAGCTGATATGATGATGATGATGATGATGATGAACAGAAAATATGTATCAAACAGTTAAGTTATCCGATGACCGCTTAAAACGTATAGATAGCTGCCAAAGGCAGCGTCCTCAAGACACTGACGGCATTGCCACGTTGAATGGCAATGCTAATACGCTGGGCCAAATAGGAGCCAGCTCTTGTGTCACACGATGTTGGACAAATTCGCAGAGAAGTGACGCGCCAAAGGAGATAGAGTTACGTAATAGAAAGAGATGCAATATGTAGGTAATACTGGAAAAAATATTGACTATTAAATTACTGACTTTTTGTGTAGTTTATTAGTTTATTAATAAATAAATAATAAATAATCCCGGACATTTCACACACACATTTATGGGTGGCACATGACTGACAGTATGTCAGTCATGTGCCACCCATAACTTATATACTTTTTTTGTAAATACATAGGTGCAATACATAGAAACACCCAGACCCGAAACCAATACTTTCAGATCATACAAACACATTATATGTGTTATATGTGTAATTATATGTGTGTGTTAGTCTATATGTTATTTATTTTCTATGGACCCATGTTATTGTATTTTATACACATGATTTTGTTAGTAAAAACAAAAGATTCCGACGAATTGAGAACCTCCTCCTTTTTGATAAAGTCGGTTACTAAAGTTCGAGAGTATTTTTGTATTGATCACACAACTCTTCGCTCTTTTCAGCAACGGCTACTTGTTCTAGAAGTAAGTCTTGCCCTCAGTTTTCTAGAAAGTACACGAATTGAGCAACAAAAAAACTTGTAGATATATTAGGTTACTCTCCAGTCCAAAACATATAAAGCCATCTAAATTCATGTTTTAGGCAAGATTGACATTTCTCAACTTATCTACTTAACTATAAGCATAAAACATACCAATTTATAACCAGTCCCTGTTACCTCACACTAGCCCAGCTGCGAGTGATGTTAGGTACTTGCTTGTGTTATGTAAGTTATTTCCTTGGTCTTTCATGTGTGCCATCAACCGACATGGAACGGTGAAGATGATATACCCACTCGATTATATAGTATCTACCTTGTGACAGTGTTACATCAGAGGTCCATCACGTAATTAATTGGTGTTTGGACTTACGATTACAATATAATTACGTTTTAAAAACTCAAAAAAAATTGAATTGAGTCATTGAATATAAAAACTATAGTGGAAGGTTTTGTATAATATATAATATGAGTAGGCCAACTAAACGCACTGCTCCAATGATACAGTGAGGTATCGGAGTAAACGAAAATATCATCGATGTAAGTAGGTATACAATTTTTAGATTCTTGTTGATTTTTCAGCACGACCGATTTCGATAAAATTTAAATGGGACCATTTAAAACAAAAAAAAAATTTCAAATCAGTTCAGGCGTCTTTGAGTAATCGGTGAACATACATAAAAAAAAGTCCTACGAATTGAGTATGAGTTAATTGAGTACGTCCTGCTTTTTTTTAAGTCGGTAAATTGAAAACCTTCTCCTTTTATTGAAGTCGGTTAAAACACGTGTCAGCTCATCGAAACTAGGTTTTAGTAATTATTAACGAAAACTTGTAGATAACCTACCATCTTTCGAATAAAACAGTTTTGTAAGTTTTATAACTACCTTCATTTGCATAAAGTTTCTATTTTTATAAACTATAAAAAGGTATAACTATGAGCTTGTGCAATTGTATATTTTAGTTTACTAATCAATACAAATGTCTGTTTAACGGGCTGGTAACCGCAACCACAAATAGGTTGATGTCTGTCATTCTAATTATAACACACTTTGAATGTGAATTTTATGTTCTAACATAGTTTAACTTCGAGAGCTATTTTCCTTTTTGCAGTTACATGTATGGAGAGAATACCATAGAGAAAAAAATGGCTGTCTGTAGAGTCGGTATACGGACGATCATTTTACGTGATAACGTCATAAGAAAACAATGATGAACCGATCGTCCTTCTCTATCGCTTGTTCCGCGCTCTCACTTGCACGCTCGGCTCAGCCAGAACGTGACAATTTTTTGTGCGTGCAGCCGGCGTTCATCGATTTAAAAGACGTTATCACGTCAAAAACATATTAACCTATGATTCGTTGGTGTCTTTTACAACTATTAGTTTCACCTGCATCTCTCCAAAAGTTTCCTAATAAACACATATAAACAATTCCCAAGAAACCCCACATATTTGGAGTCTATAAATCTATAAGTAAGTACTTACGGTTCACAGCAAAATATCAGACTTCAACGAAAAGATTCGGGACAGAAATTACCTGAAAACAAAAACACTTGTGTAAGAAAGAAGAATCTATAAATAATTACGCTGTAAAAACTAAAGAGAAAAGGGACTTAATTTATATATTTGAGAATTTTGTAGATTTTTAAAACCGCTCGGCCGTTTTGGATAAAATTTAATTGGGACTACCTACCTGCAAAGTATACCCTTTGAAAAAATAAATAGAATTTTCCGATTCCGAAGATACATTAAAAAATACGCGCGCCCGACAGAAGTGATAACTTAAACTAATCTAAGTAGCGCTGTGGGTTGGAGTGAGAGAGGAGAAGCCTGCCTACCGCTGCCGTATGCGTGAGAGAAAGGTAATCCAGACAGACTGGCGCCGTAACGCGTTACGTAACGAAGCGGTTCACCCTCCCATAAGAAGTTTTCATTTCAAAAAGTTACCGACGATTTGAGTACCTCCTCCTTTTTTGAAGTCGGTTAAAAATAATACCTCATGAATCCATATTCTAAGTAAAATTAAGTAGATATAGTTAACTGTTGTATCATAATATGCATGAAATGGACGAATGCCTCCAAATTACTGCAACCCACTTTCTCCAGATACTAGTGTCGTTTTACAAGCTGGTAATGCAGACTAAGATTCCGAGGCTAAACTTAGCAGGAATAAGTTTCGTTCGTCAAAATTCTGTGAATTCAAACTTATTGCCTCTGTGGCGCAGTGGGCTTAGGTCCGGCTGAAACGCAAAAGGTTGCGGGTGCGATTCCAGCCGCGGGACAAATGTTTCTATGATCTGTAAGTATTTGTCTCGGGTCTGGGTGTTTCTATGTATAATATGTATGTATTTACAAAACATAAATAGTATTTCAGTGGTATATCAGTCATGTGGTACCCATAACACAAGCTCTGCTTACTTTGGGGCCAGATGATGCTGTGTGAAATGTTCGGTTTTATTATTATTATTATTGCAGCGTGAGCTTAGCATAATTTAAATAAATAATAATAATAAATATTGCTGGACAATGCACACAACACCATCTAGCATCTAGTCCCAAACTAAGCATAGCTTGTATTATGATGACTAGATGACTGATATAATACTTACATAAATTAAAATACATACTTATTATATTTTATAACACCCAGACACAGAACAAATCCCTATGTTCTTCACACAAATGTTTATCCTGGGAGGAAATCGAACCCTCAACCTACAGCGCAGAAGGTATAGCTACTAACTGAGCTGACAGGCGAGTCAATATTATCTAGGTTTAATCTAAGTCTAGATTCTTCGTCTGTCATTTCATGGAGTAACATAGCTCTGCTAATTTAATATTTTTTACTCGTTTTATTGCATGTTTTATTCAGTAATCTTGGCGGAATTTTAATGAATAAATTGTGACTACAGGACGGGTATGGATAATTGAATTATATGTGTATTGTGGTGCAATGTGATTTGAACGACGAGGAATCCCAAGAAAATTCTAGACGCCATTCTGCGTGACGTCTAGAATTGACAATTGACCATCGACTAAGACTCTAATAACAAACAAACTGACTATAAACTATAAACACTTGACATTGGCAAAATTGACATTAGTATGTCACAGGCCATTAACGAAGAAAAAGAATCTAAGTTTGAATCTGAATCTTAGCCGTAAGTCCAACAAACAAACAGACATAACAAAGAAGAAGAAAGAGGTTAATGTTGATTGTAAGACCTACTATCATGCCAATACAAACTGAGACAGAAACCGAACGTACTTAGTAGCATACGTACTAGAACGTACCATACGTAATACCAAGCCATGAAATATGTAGTTTGACGAACATTTGTTTGCTTTGGCAGGAATTCTTGGCCTCATATTGCTCTGCTCTCTGACAGTTAACTGACGGATTTGCAATGTATATGTAGACCTTTGATACTTTGTATTAGTTCCCGTAGATAAGCCAATTTTATAACGAACAAGCTAAGAACGACGTTATTATCGTATAACAAAGATGATATTGTTTTGTACCGCTAGTTTTAGAAGGATCATACAAAAAACAGTTAAGACCAGTAGGGCGATCACGCTATTTGTAAATGTAATTACCATTGAACGGATTGGTTTTGGTAAAGGTTTGGATATGGCTAGGACTTGGCTATTAACTTATTCCTGCTAAATTTAGCCTCGGAACCTTAGTCTGCATTACCAGCTTGTAAAACGACACTAGTATCTGGAGAAAGTGGGTTGCAGTAATTTGGAGGCATTTATCCATTTCATGCATATTATGACTTACCAATCGAACAAATTTATATAAAGAACTACCTAGTATTACTCTATGCACACTATGCACATACTACTACGATGTAAGTAGTAAATGAAAAACGTTCGTTTGAAAGCATTGTCAAAAATAACGCGATCCTGACAACGTTTTGATCAACGTATAATCCAAATTCGAGTTAAATCGTTTCCGTTATTGTGATTAGCGCGGTACGAAATATTATGTCAAAAATAATGTTTTGACTTTGGTTTAGCTTTGGTTCAGACGTTCAAAATTAACGCGGTCGGCCCCCAGGACGAGTTTCTTGTCAATTCTTCTCGGTCTTGGGGTAGAAGGGATTGGCACCTAAATTCACCTAGTATAGATGTTCAATAGTGATTGATTGAATACAAATATTATTGACTTTGACTTAGGTACACTTTGAATTGTTGTTGTCGTTGAATGGGCGTTATTATTACTAAAAAAAAAGTTAATTAGTTTCCTTGTTACTTAGTAGGTTTGTTGAAAAACAGATTTCATTCGTTTATTTTTATTAGGCCTGTATTTAAATAAATAAATATTGGTGTAGAATGCAAACAACACCATCTGCGATCAATTTTTCATCAATGTTTTCTTATGACGTTATCACGTAAAATTATCGTCCGTAAACCGACTTTACATACAAGTATTTTTCCCTATGAGGTACGGACTCGTACAGGGTAAAGTGGCATGGTTACGTACATCGTAAAACGGTCGCCGATTCTATAAAACCATTCCAGGAAGTGCAGTGAATCATGTTGTTCATCGATTATTAAATCATCCGACACCTTTGTTTGCAAAGATGCGCAATGGACTCCCATGGGAGTTTCACGTGCATATTATTAGTATGCTCATTTGTCCATTAATACTAGAGTAGTGCCGATTGTGTATAAAAGCCGGTCATTCGGGGCGTCTCGTCTGAATGAAAATGAATGAATTAATAAATGTACTACGCTGTTTCTGTGGTGTTGAATGAACAACACAGAAACAGAGTAGCCTGCGTAGTATTAAATAGACGAATAAATAGGAAGATAAAATAGAATAGAGTAGAAAAGAAAATGCTTTATAGCACAAAACAAAAACCTACGGTAAATAAACAAATAAATAAATATCGGTGGACAATGCATACAACACCATGTAACCACAGACAAATCAAAGCTTGTATTATGGTGACTAGATGACTGGTAGACTACTTATATATATTTAAATAAATACATAAATGATACTAACAAACATTTGTCCTGGGAGGTAATCGAACCATTGTTATAAGAAACAATGTTTAGATACGTGGTAGTACAATGGGTGGTCTTATCGCTAGATAGCAATCTCAGCCAGACCACCTTGGGATGGATGATAAGAAAATGAGTGGTTTAGAAAATAATGAGTACTATATTTACAGGATAACATAAAGTTATAATATTGTTTTATTATTACAACAATATCTGCCAAACAAAAAAAAACAATACATACTTATACCTAAACCTTATACCTTATACCTAAACCGAATGTATATGAAGAATCAAGCAATAGTTAACGACAAGGCATTATAATAATAACAATAATGCCGGACATTTCACACAGCATCATCTGGCCTTTGGGGTAAGCAGGGCTTGTGTTATGGGTACCACATGACTGATATACTACTTAAATACATTTTATTTCTTAAATACATACATATTATACATAGAAGCACCCATACCCGAGACAAATACTTGCAGAACATACAAACATTTGTCCCGTGGCGGGAATCGAACCCGCAACCTTCTGCGTCTCAGCCAGACCTTAGCCCACTGCGCCACAGAGGTCGTCAAATTATGGTGTTTCCTGATCCATAGTTTTAATAATAATAATAATTATGTTTTAAAAACTAAAAAGAAAACCATAAACATTTTTGTATAAAAATACGAATTTTCGTTTACTTTGACCACATTTTTCCGCATTTTTCAAATCGGTTCATTAATGACGGAGTTATTAAATGACTGAATTGATAACCTCATTGTTTTAAAGTCTGTTAAAACTAATGCCTCAAGGAGCTGCAGAAATTAAGAAGACGAAATAGAGACTCCTAAAGTGGGATTAACAGTCTGCAACCGATATCAGTATGATGTTTTTTTTACTAAGTAAATGTTATTTATTTAGTATCTAACGAGTATTTATACCTTTTGATTATTCCCGACGTTTCGACTGTGTGGCAATTGCAACAACCGTGGTCGCAGGCTGACTGAACCATACGTGATATATACCGTATATATCACGTATGGTTCAGTCAGCCCACGACGAAGTCTACAAAATCACATAGGTAATATATAATAATATATATATATATATATATATATATAACTAGAGGTTGCGTGGTGCGCGAGCTGCATACAGCTCGCGGGTTTAACCCCTATAAACCCCTACAACCCCTAAAAATCCCTACAACCCCTAAAAACCCTAAAAACCTCTACAACCCCTAAAAACCCCTACAAACCCCTACAACCCCTAAAAACCCCTAAATACACCTACAACCCCTAAAAACCCCTACAACCCCTAAAAACCCCTACAAACCCCTACAACCCCTAAAAACCCCTACAAACCCCTAAAACCCCTTAAAACCCTTAAAAACCCCAACAACCCCTAAAAACCCCTACAACCCCTACAAAATCCTACAAACCCCTAAAAACCCCTAAAAACCCCAACAACCCCTAAAAATCCCTACAACCCCTAAAAACCCCTACAACCCCTAAAAACCCTTACAAACCCCTAAAAACCCCTACAAACCCCTACAACCCCTAAAAACCTCTACAACCCCTAAAAACCCCTACAAACCCCTACAAACCCCTAAAAATCCTACAAACCCCTACAACCCCTAAAAACCCCTAAAAACCCCATCAACCCCTAAAAACCCCTACAACCCCTTAAATCCCTAAAAACCAATTCTAACCCCTACAACCCCTAAAAACCCCTACAACCCCTAAAAACCCCTAAAAATCCCAACAACCCCTAAAAACCCCTACAACCCCTAAAAATCCCTACAACCCTTAAAAATCCCTTCAACCCCTAAAAGCCCCTACAACCCCTATAAAAATCCCTACAACCCTTAAAAACCCCTACAAAACCCTACAACCCCTAAAAACCCCTAAATCCCCTAAAAATCCCTACAACCCCTAAAAACCCCTACAACCCCAAAAAATCCTAAAAACCCCTACAACCCCTAAAAACCCCTACAACCCTTAAAAACCCCTACAAAACCCTACAACCCCTAAAAACCCCTAAATCCCCTAAAAATCCCTACAACCCCTAAAAACCCTTACAACCCCAAAAAATCCTAAAAACCCCTACAACCCCTAAAAACCCCTACAACCCCTAAAAATCCTTACAACCCCTAAAAACCCCTACAACCCCTAAAAACCCCTAAGAACCCCTACAAACCCTACAACCCCTAAAAACCCCTACAAGCCCTAAAAACCCCTACAAACCCCTACAACCCCTAAAAACCCCTACAACCCCTAAAAACCCCTACAAACCCCAACAACACCTAAAAACCCCTACAACCCCTAAAAATCCTACAAACCCCTACAACCCCTAAAAACCCCTACAAATCCCTACAACCCCTAAAAACCCCTACAACCCCTAAAAATCCCTACAACCCCTAAAAATTCCTACAACCCCTATAAACCCCTACAACCCCTAAAAACCCCTACAACCCCTAAAAATCCCTACAACCCCTAAAAACCCTACAACCCCTAAAAACCCCTACAAACCCCTACAACCCCTAAAAACCCCTGCAAACCCCTACAACCCCTAAAAACCCCTACAACCCCTAAAAACCCCTAAGAACCCCAACAACCCCAACAACCCCTAAAAACCCCTAAAAAATCCTACAAACCCCTACAACCCCTAAAAACCCCTAAAAATCCCAACAACCCCTAAAAACCCCTACAACCCCTAAAAATCCCTACAACCCCTAAAAACCCCTACAAACCCTACAACCCCTAAAAACCCCTACAAGCCCTAAAAACCCCTACAAACCCCTACAACCCCTAAAAACCCCTACAACCCCTAAAAACCCCTACAAACCCCAACAACACCTAAAAACCCCTACAACCCCTAAAAAATCCTACAAACCCCTACAACCCCTACAAATCCCTACAAATCCCTACAACCCCTAAAAACCCCTACAACCCCTAAAAATCCCTACAACCCCTAAAAATTCCTACAACCCCTATAAACCCCTACAACCCCTAAAAACCCCTACAACCCCTAAAAATCCCTACAACCCCTAAAAACCCCTACAACCCCTAAAAACCCCTACAAACCCCTACAACCCCTAAAAACCCCTGCAAACCCCTACAACCCCTAAAAACCCCTACAACCCCTAAAAACCTCTAAGAACCCCAACAACCCCAACAACCCCTAAAAACCCCTAAAAAATCCTACAAACCCCTACAACCCCTAAAAACCCCTACAACCCCTAAAAATCCCTACAACCCCTAAAAATCCCTTCAACCCCTAAAAACCCCTACAACCCCTAAAAAACCCTATAACCCCTAAAAACCCCTACAAACCCCTACAACCCTTAAAAACCCCTACAACCCCTAAAAACCCCTACAAACCCCTACAACCCCTAAAAACCACTACAAACCCCTACAACCCCTAAAAACCCCTACAAGCCCTAAAAACCCCTACAAACCCCTACAACCCTCAAAAACCCCTACAACCCCTAAAAACCCCTACAAACCCCAACAACCCCTAAAAACCCCTACAACCCCTAAAAAATCCTACAAACCCCTTCAACCCCTACAAAACCCTACAACCCCTAAAAACCCCTACAACCCCTAAAAATCCCTACAACCCCTAAAAATCCCTTCAACCCCTAAAAACCCCTACAAACCCTAAAAAACCCTATAACCCCTGAAAACCCCTACAAACCCCTACAACCCTTAAAAACCCCTACAACCCCTAAAAACCCCTACAAACCCCTACAACCCCTAAAAACCCCTACAAACCCCTACAACCCCTAAAAACCCCTACAAGCCCTAAAAACCCCTACAAACCCCTACAACCCCTAAAAACCCCTACAAACCCCAACAACCCCTAAAAACCCCTACAACCCCTAAAAACCCCTACAACCCCTAAAAATCCATACAACCCCTAAAAATCCCTACAACCCCTAAAAACCCCTACAACCCCTAAAAACCCCTACAAACCCCTACAACCCCTAAAAACCCCTACAAACCCCTACAACCCCTAAAAACCCCTACAAGCCCTAAAAACCCCTACAAACCCCAACAACCCCTAAAACCCCTACAACCCCTAAAAATTCCTACAAACCCCTACAACCCCTACAAAACCCTACAACCCCTAAAAACCCCTACAACCCCTAAAAATCCCAACAACCCCTAAAAATCCCTTCAACCCCTAAAAACCCCTACAAACCCTAAATAACCCTATAACCCCTAAAAACCCCTACAAACCCCTACAACCCTAAAAACCCCTACAAACCCCAACAACCCCTAAAAACCCCTACAACCCCTAAAAACCCCTACAACCCCTAAAAATCCATACAACCCCTAAAAATCCCTACAACCCCTAAAAACCCCTACAACCCCTAAAAACCCCTACAAACCCCTACAACCCCTAAAAACCCCTACAAACCCCTACAACCCCTAAAAACCCCTACAAGCCCTAAAAACCCCTACAAACCCCTACAACCCCTAAAAACCCCTACAACCCCTAAAAACCCCTACAAACCCCAACAACCCCTAAAACCCCTACAACCCCTAAAAATTCCTACAAACCCCTACAACCCCTACAAAACCCTACAACTTCTAAAAACCCCTACAACCCCTAAAAATCCCTACAACCCCTAAAAATCCCTTCAACCCCTAAAAACCCCTACAAACCCTAAAAAACCCTATAACCCCTAAAAACCCCTACAAACCCCTACAACCCTTAAAAACCCCTAAAACCCCTAAAAACCCCTACAAACCCCTACAACCCCTAAAAACCCCTACAAACCCCTACAACCCCTAAAAACCCCTACAAGCCCTAAAAACCCCTACAAACCCCTACAACCCCTAAAAACCCCTACAACCCCTAAAAACCCCTACAAACCCCAACAACCCCTAAAAACCCCTACAACCCCTAAAAACCCCTACAAACCCCTACATCCCCTAAAAACCCCTAAAAACCCTAAAAAACCCTATTACCCCTAAAAACCCCTACAAACCCCTACAACCCTTAAAAACCCCTACAACCCCTAATCACCCCTAAAAACCCCTAAACCCCTAAAAAATCCTACAAATCCCTACAACCTTTAAAAACCCCTACAATCCCTAAAAACCCATACAACCCCTAAAAACCCCTACAAAACCCTACAACCCCTAAAAACCCCTAAAAACCCCTACAACCCCTAAAAAATCCTACAAATCCCTACAACCCCTAAAAACCCCTACAACCCCTAAAAACCCCTACAAACCCCTACAACCCCTAAAAACCCCTACAAACCCCTACAACCCCTAAAAACCCCTACAACCCCTAAAAAATCCTACAAATCCCTACAACCCCTAATAACCCCAACAACCCCTAAAACTCCCTACAACCAATAAAAAATCCTAGAAACCCCTACAACCCCTAAAAACCCCTACAACCCCTAAAAACCCCAACAAACCCCTACAACCCCTAAAAATCCCTACAACCCCTCAAAACCCCTACAACCCCTAAAAACCCCTAAAAACCCCTACAACCCCTAAAAAATCCTACAAATCCCTACAACCCCTAAAAACCCCTACAACCCCTAAAAACCCCTACAAACCCCTACAACCCCTAAAAACCCCTACAAACCCCTACAACCCCTAAAAACCCCTACAACCCCTAATAACCCCAACAACCCCTAAAACTCCCTACAACCAATAAAAAATCCTACAAACCCCTACAACCCCTAAAAACCCCTACAACCCCTAAAAACCCCAACAAACCCCTACAACCCCTAAAAATCCCTACAACCCCTCAAAACCCCTACAACCCCTAAAAATCTTTAAAGTTTTTTATTTCTGAATCGGATAATGAAGAGGGTCTTGAGCAACATTTGTTCAAGCACCATCCCTCTCAGACTTGTAGTTTCCGAGATATTAAGAGAGTTTGCAAAGAAGATACAGGTGCTTTAAGATTTTGTATGAGAATGCACTTTTTTGTATGGGACAATATTGTTTTTGTATGGCGGCAACTTTTTTTTTATGGATTCGGATATTGAAAAGGGTCTTGAGCAACATTAGTTTGAGCACCAACCCTCTCCGACTTGTAGTTTCCGAGATAATGTGGGGGGGTCAAAAAGGGGGGCAAAGAGGGGAGGTCACACAACTTTTTTCAATTCTTCCGAGCATCCTCTATACGATCCCACTAAAATTTAAATTCCAACATGACGTCTTCCGGGTATACCTTAAAGGGGGGTGAGAAAAATGGGGGGTGGGGGGGAGTTTAAAAATTGTTTTTTAATCCTTGGAACATCCTCTATAAGATTCTACAAAAATTTCAATTCCATCATGACACCTTCCGGGTACACCTTAAAAGGGGGGGAGAAAATGGGGGGAGGGGGGGGAGTTAAAATTTTTTTTTATTTCTTAAAATACCATGTATACAAATCCACAAAAAAAAACACTAAAATTCCTTACAACCCAAGGTAAAGTTTGCTATGTCTATCTAGCACCGTTTAGAAGTTATGGCAGTTTAAAGTTTTTTATTTCTGAATCGGATAATGAAGTAGTTCTTGAGCAATATTTGATAGAGCACCATCCCTCTTCGACTTGTAGTTTCCGAGATAAGTGGAGAGAGAGAGAGAGGGGTCAGAGGAGGCAAGGACGGGGGGTCGGGTAACACATTTTTTTTCAACTCTACGAAGCATTCTCTATACGATCCCACCGAAGTGTACAACCCTACATGATGCCATCAAGTCTGCGAGATTTTGTATGGGAGTGCACATTTTTGTATGGGACAATATTTTTTTTGTATGGCGGCCATCTTTTTTTTTATGGATTCGGATATTGAAAAGGGTCTTGAGCAACATTAGTTTGAGCACCAACCCTCTACGACTTGTAGTTTCTGAGATAATGTGTGGGAGGGGCAGTTGGAGGGGGAAAAGGGGTACTTTAGGATTTTTCCCCTAGTCACCAAAACCCCTTCTACAGCTTTCCATAAAAAAAACACACCTCCCCATCCACCATCTGGGAGAACAATGATGTCAGTGAGTCAGTCAGTGGTAATTAAGCTATATATAGTATAATATAGCTTAAACTATATTATGAAAATATTGTTATTTGTTATATTTTATGTGATCGTGTCTTTCTTGAACTTGACAACTTTTAAACTCTCGCCCTTTCTAGTGAGCTACATTAGGACTTTTTTAGAGCAGTTGTATAGAGTCAAGCTCGCTCTTATCAAATCAATGAAATAGAGGCGAAATTTCTATGAAAATGTCAGCAAAGACTCTAGTGCAAATTCTCCGCCTAAAGAAACTACAATCGGGGGGGATTATTTTTGGCCGTTTTGCGGAATAAACATTGTGCTTTGATATTATTTATTTTTCCAGAGTTATTTCGGGTTATTTGTAATCTTGGTGAATAAAGCTAGAGTTATTGACTCGTGTGTGAATAATTGGAATGATAGTTTTGTATTTCTTTGTGATTCGAACAAAAATAATTCGTATAATTATTTTAATAATTACGTTTTAAAAACTAAAATGAAACCGACATCATTGAATGAAATTTGAGCCTATAATACATTTTTAGTAGAAAGTAGATGTATTTTGTATATATATAATATGGGTATGCCAAATAAACGCACCGCTCCAATGAGACAGCGAGGTAGCGAAGTACATGAAAACATCATCGATGTATACAATTTTTATATTTTTGTTAAATTTTTAGCTCGACCGTTTTTGATAAAAAATTTAAGGGACCACTTGTGAAGTATACCCTTTAAAACAAAAAAAAGAATTTTCCAAATCGGTTTAGCCGTTTTCGAGTAATCGGTGAACATACATACAAGATTCCGACGAATTGAGAACCTCCTCCGTTTTGATAAAGGCGGTTAAAAAGAGGCACCAATTTTTATAAAATAACAAACGACGATGTGTATGTTTTCACATACGACTTTGTGACTATAAACAATCTAAACACTTGACATTGGCAAAATTGTTATCAAATGACACATGCCATTAAATAAGAAGAAGAAGGAGAAGAAGCTATAAAGGTATTTCGTCGTGTAAGATATGCATACTTTTCATCAACCGGCCATATCAGCACGTCTCTAACATTACGTAGTGTTGTTAATTCATGTCGATAATTAACATGTCGATTATTTCTTTACTCGGACGCAACCGATTCGTTCCCAATGCGTCCGATTGCGTGTTTAGATTGATAAGTTGATGTTACATTCAAATTTATTAGCTTACGTTTTTTTTTTTCCGATAGTTCTTGGTAGCCCCTGGGACAAGCACGACGCTCTATGATAACACCTTGAAAATAACCACAAGTCTCTAGAGGGTCCTAGGACTTCGGTTTTTTATTCTGCGCGCACTATCATTGTTTATTTATAACAATGGTTCGATTCCCTCCCAGGACAAATTTTATTCTCTGGCGTCAATTAATAACATTATCTATCTAATTGTTATCCGAGCGAAGCGAGAGCACTAGACTCTTAGCAAATTCGTTTTGAAACTCCTGTGGTCGCTACTACAAACAACACATTAACTTGCCATCTAGGCTAGTTCTCGCGGCACTTGTTCGGTGAAAAATAAATGAACACGTTTCTAATTAAGTATATATTTTATTTTTACGTAACATAGATAAGTAACATAGAAATGTTGTTTTATCAAACGAACTTCAAAATTTATGTTTATCAGATATGCAGAAAAAGAGAAGGCAGACAACTCCTGTAGGGAGCATTGTAATCGTGTTTTAATCATATAGGTAAACATACTTATTTTTTTTATTTTTATTGAAAACCTTAGCGTTGACCTTACCATTTCACTTTTGCCACTCGCGTAGCATTGATTAAATTCAAGTGCGTGTCGTGCATAAATTCGGTTCCCATGAATAAATATTTCGTCATCACATAATTACAGTTTTACACGGATACCTAGTACCTACACCAGGTTATACACCAGAAAATCTAAACAAAACCGGTGGTCTGTTCGACAAAACGATATAAGTAATACTCGTAATCCGAACAATAATTGTGCAAAACCTAGTCAATGTTACCTACATCGTTTCGATTATCGTTTGAACGATAGAACGATGAACGACCGAATACTTTTGACAATCGATTTCGTAATTCAACGAAACAACTGTCGTTTGACTGAATTCGACGAAAATTACGACAATGGTTGATTTTGTTGATTTTTTCGCCGGACTAATTATTTCGTAAATTCGTAAGTTTAAAAACTAAAAAGAAAACCAACTTCATTGAATGAAATTTGAGCCTATAATAATTTTTTAGTGGAAAGTGAATGTATTTTGTACATTATGTGACATGGGTAGGCCAATTAAACGCACTGCTCCAATGAGACAGCGAGGTATCGGAGTATACGAAAATATCAATGTATACAATGTATTATACAATTTTTTGAGTTTTTGATTTTTTGAACCTGGAAAAAAAAATTTTTTTTATGTATGTTCACCAATTACTCGAAAACGGCTGGACCGATTTGGAAAATTCTTTTTTTGTTTGAAAGGGTGGTCCCATATAAATTTTATCAAAATCGGCCGAGCTGAAAATTCAACGAAAATTTAAAAATTGTACACATCGATGATGTTTTCAGGTACTTCGATACCTCGCTGTCTCATTGGAGCAGTGCGTTTATTTGGCCTACCCATAATATATATACAAAATACATCTATTTTCCATTAAAAATGTATTTTAGGCTCCAATTTCATTCAATGAAGTCGTTTTTTCTTTTTAGTTTTTAAAACGTAATTATCAACTTTAGATACCTCGTTATAAACCTCATCACACCTTTTACATAGATAGTTTTTTTTTCAATTTCAAGTAAACCTTAGTGGACGGTTATAAATACTAATGTGTTTAAGGTTGCCCAAATGTCAATACTCATATTTGCCTATTTCAAATCATTATGTCATCACATCACCGCTGGTCACACCTTGTAGTGCTTCGTAATGTTTATTTATGAATTGTTAGGTAGGATGTACTACCTAAGTAGGTACTCGAGATTTGATTAGGGTCACGGATTTGATGATCGAAAAGTTAGATGAATATCTCACGCAGATAACGCTATTACCTAACCCAAAATGTACTGTTTTTAGGTGAGATGATGACGTCATCTTCGTGAGATATTCATCTTAATTTCTCAGCATAAGCTAACTGTCCATAAACACGAATACGATAGACAAACGGCTTCACTACATAGGTAGTATAAAACAAAGTCGTTTCCCGCTGTCTGTCTGTCCCTATGTATGCTTAGATCTTTAGAACTACGCAACGGATTATGATGCGGGTTTTTTAATAGATAGAGTGATTTAAGAGGAAGGTTTATATGTATGATACATGCATAATATAGTAAAGAAACACTGATAATTTTAGAGGTTTCTAATGTAATGTCGTAAATAAACACGACAGTTAGTATCATCATTGCACCCGTGCGAAGCCGGGGCGGGTCACTAGTTACTTATAAACGTCTTTCAACTGAAACACTACTCAAGATTCGTCCTGTTACTATTTATCACTATCGCACATAAAGAGATGGCACTATTTTAAACAGTTATTAACTTTTGACAGAAGTTGAGACACGTTTGTATGTAAGGCCGAATCATTTTAACTCTGAGACAAAACGCGAGAAAGAGAAGTCAATATTCTCATTTTCATTTGAGTAAGCCACTGCTCAACGGCCAAGAGGCAGACCACCCGCCCGATGGTCGAACGACATAGTCAGCGTTGTCGGGAACCACTGGATGAAACTTGCTAGGGACCGCAAAGAGTGGCATAATAAAGAGGAGGCCTATACCCAGCAGTGGATGCAATCGGGCTGAAATGATGATGATGATGATGATGTAGAAGCCTTTTTGCCTTGGAGCTTTTGCTTGAAAGAGTGAGATAACTGTCAGTGTGAGAAAACGCTAAATCTAATAATCATGACGGTAAGCACCAGGAGGCCGACCGCGATAATTTTTAACTTTTAAAGCTAAACCAAATCTAAACTAAAGTCAAAACGTTATTTTAGACATATTTCGAACCGCGCTTATCACTAAAACGGAAAAGATTTAGCTCTAATTTGGGTTATACGTTGATCAAATGTTGCGGGTTCGCGTTATTTTTGATAGTGCTTTTAAACAAACATTTTTGATTTAGTACATCCTAGTAGTCTGTGCATTGAGTAATGCTAGGTATTTCTATATATAAATTTGTTCGATTGGTCAAATCAACGATTAAATCGTTCAGGAAGAATAGCGCGGTACCATTTTGACATTCAGATTAGCCATATCCAAACCTTTGCCAAAACCAATCCGTTCAATGGCAATTACGTTGACAAATAGCGCGATCGCATTTCAGTTTTCGTTAAGATCTAACATCACAATATTTTAGATATCTGATTAAACAATATAAATAATATTATATAAATAATTTAACAAATAATTCTAGACATTTCACTCAGCATCATCTGGTACCAAAGTAAGCAGAGCTTGTGTTATGGGAACCACATGAGTGATATATTACTTATATACTTTTTTATGTAAATACTTGCATATTATATTATGTTATATATATAAAGAAACAGCCAGACCCAATACAAATACTTATAGATCATACAAACATTTGTTTGGCGGGAATCGAAGCCTGATTTGCTAATCATATTACCTGATATTACTACAGAATACTAATTAGCACAAATATTACTTAAAAATAATAATGGTTGTATCGATTAGACTCGAATTCTGCTACTTCCGGCGTAGACACGGTACTCAGATAAGTACTTATGTGACTTCCGGATTTGATGTGATAAGGAAGTAACTACTACACAATATCCTGTTATGGCGCAAAGAACTATTTATATTTTGAGGTTTTTCTTTACCAAATAGGACTTTTAAGTATAATACTATTTTTCTTTCAACTACGCAGTAATGTTATCATTAATCACTACAAAACCGATCACAAAGGACGTCTTTTTTGCTTAGAACCAAAACAGTGCAGTAATGTTGTATGAAATCTCATTATTGCACTGTTTTTCATTATTGCACTGTTGATTACTTTTTATTTAGATACAAATTTACCACAGTGGTTTAATATCTCCCATTAAGTTTAATATGAAATGTTTGCATTAGATCAAAAAGATACTGGCTGGAAATAAAAATCAGCTGAATAAAACCGTATTGGTAAAAAAAAACAAATGACCAATTTTGTACCATTGTAAAATTAGATAATTTATATTTAGCAAGAAAAGTTGGAAAAAATGGAAATATACAGGGATAGCGATGTAAATTCAACTCCAGAATGCATAAAAACAGCAGCAAATGAAATTATTAATAACCTTTTACCGCAAAAGTCGCGTGATAAATATTTAAAAGCTTCCGAAAATTTTATTATGTGGAGAAACGAAAGACATGTAAAATCACTGTCCGAAAGTGTGTTTTTAACGTATTTCAGTGAGATGTCCAAAAAAATGAGACCATCTTCATTGTGGTCTATATATTCAATGTCAAAAAGCACAGTTAATACCAAGCACAACGTGGATATAAAAGAATACTCAAAATTTACATCGCTACTGAAGCGGCTATCAGATGGGTATATGAGTAAAAAGTCAAAAGTGCTCACAGTTGAGGATATAGAAACATTTTTGAATGAAGCATCTGACGATAAATATTTAGCAACAAAGGTAAGGTTTAAGTATATAATCTAGACGTTGACACATTACGACCGGTATAAACACTCTTTTGTGCAATTGTTTAATAGAAGTACATTGCCGGCTAAGTTGAGTAACTACTTGCGACATGTTTGAAGTTATTCTAATTACCCGGCAATGTATTTCTACTCAACACTTGACCTAAACAATGTAAGTATATACAGGTCATTAATATAATTAAATGCCTATAAATTGTGTGTAACGTCGAATTTTAATCTTTTTTACAGGTTGCTCTTATTTTCGGTATAAACGGTGCTTGCAGAAGCTCTGAATTAATGAATATCACAATTGAAAACATCGAAACACACAACCAGATGCTGCTAATTAAACTTATGAACACGAAAACAAAGAAAGACCGTCAATTTGTAATACGCGACGATTTTTTAAATGTAGTGCAGAAATACATGGCGCTGCGTCCAAGCTCTATAAACACAAATCGTTTTTTCTTAAATTACCAGAATGGTAAATGCTCAAAACAAGCCATCGGCAGAAACAAATTTGGAAAATTGCCTTATGAAATTGCCAGTTATCTGAAGCTACAAACCCCGGAAACCTACACTGGGCATTGTTTCCGCCGAACGTCAGCAACGCTGCTAGCTGACTCCGGTGCTAATTTGACTACGCTCAAGCGTCATGGTGGATGGAAATCGGACCAAGTAGCATAAGGTTACATAGAAGAATCGGTACAAAATAAAAGTAAAATCACTCAAAACATAACGGAATCAATTCATTTGCATCGATCAACATCACCACGTCCGTCTACTTCTCATGGAAATTATTTGAAATTGAGCCCGTGTCTACCTGTATCGTCTGATTCTGATGATAATAATTATTATTCACAAATAAACCACACAAATACAAGAATCAATGTTCCAAGTAAAAGTGCAAATTTTACTTTTAATAACTTCACATTTAATAATTGTATGTTTTAAATGTTGATGAGAAATGAAAAAATAAATTAAACTTTGTTTTTAATAACTTGATTTTTATTTTGAGTAAATATTTTGTATTTTATCACGGCAGTTACTTAGATTGGTAGTTGAAAGAAAAGTAAAATACGCACCTCGCTAAAGAGAGTAATTAATGCACTCGTGTTAATTTAGTGCCCTCGCTTGCGCTCGGGCACCAACATAACACTCGTGCATTAATGACTCACTTTGTGCTCGGTGCAACAATCTACTATTCATTACTTTAAAAAACAACATACAGACAGAAGGATGGATTTGGCGAATAAGTGTTATACGTTGGACTTCGGTACACAAAAAATACTATCCAAATAATAATAATAATGCAGATAATTTGACACCAGCATCACCTGGCCCCAAAGTAAGCACAGCTTGTGTTATGGGAACCAATGACTGATATACTTACTACTTTCATATATATATGATTTTCTTTTCTTTTTCTTTATTTTATATTATTTATTTCTGTAAATAATTACATATTATACATAAAAACAACCAGACCTAACATAATATGAATATCAATTTCATATTATGTTAGTATCTAACTTAGTTTTAAAGTCATTTGCCATTTAAGTCATTGACCCTGATTCGGTTGTTTTGCCGGACTAAATTACTTTTCGTAAAATACGAGCAATCTTGTTTCGTTTGCACCAAAGTTTAAATAAAATGATACTTTCAAATGGCACTTCTTAATTTAACTAATTTGTTTTTGACCTTTTTCAATTTGAACAGTGCCTAAACACAGCTTAAGATTCGCCCTATCCCTATTTGTCACTATCTTACAAAAAGGGATGGCACTATTTAAAACAGTGATATACTTTTGGCAAAAGTTAAGAGACGTTTATTAGTAATGCCGAGAGTGTTTTAACTCATTTTAGTCAGACAGATGAACCAAGGCCAATGAAGATGATGATTTTACGAAATGTTTGCTAGTCTTACGAAACAACAGAATCACTAACATTGCTTTAAACAAACACAACGAAAAAAGTTGAATACACAACAGGGAAAGGACTAAATGTATTTAAACCACAGTTTGTGTACTATGCTATTTTATTGTATTGCGTTCTTTGTGTGTATTTTTTATTTACTTACCTTATTGTTCTAATTACCTACCTAATCGCTTCTATTGTCATTTATTTTCTTGTGTGTATATGTACTAAATAAACGTTTATTCTATTCTATTTATACCTATTTAGGTAGGTACAAGTATTCATACCAACTCACTAAGCTAGTTAAGCAATGAGAAGTATTTAAATAATACTGTTGCAATGTCATAAATCAAAAATAATTAGACATCTCTAATTGAAAATGGCAATTGGAGCAAAACTTGAAACATTCTAGTGAAGCAGAACCATTATTTCCAATATGGTGCTCATGTATAACTACCATAACAATTTTATTAGACTTTTAAACTGAAATTCATGTTTCAAAATTTTCGTGAGTTGTAGATACCTACTATACATTTTGATAAACACGGAGCTTACTCACGTATTATTTTGTCGATGGAGGTATCGACACTGTTTCGATTTCATCTAATGTCTTCATCAGGGTAAGTTTGAACTCAGTGCGAATTGTGAACTCGAGCGGCAACTCACAGACCGCGGATCAAACTTATTCTGATGAAGATTCTCTAAATGAAACGAAACAGTGCTTGTACCTCCATCGACAAAATAATACGTAAGAAAACCCCATGTTTTTTATAATGTAAATGTAGGCTTTATAGACAGCACAGAATACATAATGGTGTTACATAAGTCATGCCAATAGTACCCTCTTAATATCTAATAATAATTTAATAAGAAAACGAATGCCGGACATTTCACACAGCATCATCTGGCCCCAAAGTAAGCAGTGCTTGTGTTCTATTACGACATGACTTATAACTACTTATGACTTCTACATAAATACTCGTACTTAACTTTTTTTAAATAATCAGTTTGTTGACGAAGATACCACTGCTTACGCACGTGTAGTTAAGGAACTGAGTGCAAGAATAAAACACATAAGTAATTCTAGAATGTATTAGGTAACTGTAAAGCTACGGAATCAAACTTATTGACCAGATAATTGTAGGATTGGTCAACAATAGTTTAAAGCAGAGTTGATTTAATAGATGGAAATTAAACTATGCTCATTATTATAAATACTTACGGGTATTTATCGCGTTTATTTACTTATTTTTCCCGACGTTTCGACAGGTTTACACTAAATACGATAAATATGACTCACTACGATAAATACCCGTAAGTATTTATAATAATGTGTTCTGATCGCGTAAGTTTAAAAAAATTTAAACTATGCTCTTTTCCTACGTTCCAGTAGACCGAGGCTATTTAAATGCCTAATGCCTATTAAACAAACTTGTGCATATTTTTGTTAGTTCATTATTTCTAAAAGTTTTACCTGTTTTAACTTGCCAATTTTAGTTCGTACAATGTATGTGGTACACTCATGGCGAGTGGCACTGCTGCGCTACTCACGATGGCGCCACTCAATACCGGAGATAAAGCAGCCTTCACACTTCTGTATCATATACTGAGTTGTAGCCTTCGTCACCTTATACAGACTACTTTATGTTACATACGCACTGTATTTATTATGTGGCTTTAAATAAATATTTTCTATTTTATTCACAAGACTCCCGCAAAGTTCCTCAATTAAAATTCCCATACAATCCCCATTATAGCACTACAACGAAATTCCTAGTGCAAATCACCGCAAATGCCAGCGTAAGGTCAAATACCGGCGATCAGACCAATAACGACTAGATTAATATTTGCAGAACTAGTTCTGGTTGAATATGGGGCCGCTATACATAACCCAAGTACACATTCTAATTAATAGCTGATTGTATATACTACAAAGTATCAATACTTTTTGCAATTTGCGATCTGAGAGGTATTCGAGTACTAAAGGCAATTGTTATTATAACAAATAAATAAAATGTATTTTATTCAAACAACAATGATCCATAAGTCATATCTGGAAAATTGTTAAGTTAAATGTTAGGTAAAATTTCAGTCTATAATAAATGTTTAGTAGAAAGTAGATGTATTTTGTTATATACTTACGAGTATAATATGGGTAGGCCAACTAAACGCACTGCTCCAAAGAGACAGGTTTCGAAGTAAACGAAAATATCATCGATGTATACAATTTCCGTTGGGAAATAAAAGTTCTCGAATGGCGACCAAGGACAGGAAAACGAAGCGTAGGACGACCCCCCATCCGATGTACTGACGACATTGTAAAGATCGCAGGAAGTTGGTGAATGTAGAGGGCTCAAAATAGTTCTTTCTGGAAATCTATTGAGAGTCCACTGCTGAACACAGGCCGTGTTCAGCAGTGGACTCCTTAAAGGCTGATATGATGATGATAATGATACAATTTTTAGAATTTTGTTGATTTTGTTGATTTTTTTAAAACCGCTAGAACGATTTAGGTAAAATTTAAATGGAAAACAAAAAAAGAACCCTTTGAAACAAAAAATAATTTTCTAAATCGGTTCAGGCGTCTTTGAGTAATCGGTGAACATACAATAAAAATTTTTGAAGTCGGTTAAAAATAACTAGTGACACGATAAGAAGAGCCTTTAGACTAGGAGTAATTTCACATTCTTTGGGCACATAATCCGAAATAAAGAGTCAATGGAGCGTCTTCTAGTCAAAGGCAGAATGGAGGGCAAGAGATGCCGTGGCCGCTCTCCGACCAAATGGGGAGATCTGATAAAATCTCTCACCAAATCCACGATGACCGACTGCTCCTACAACGACTCTACTAGAGCCGCATAGCAAGAGCCGCCATTCATCAGGACCCACTCATAACCACGACCACTCTGCCAAGAGTGCCCGACTAAGAAGAATTTCACACTCTAAAACGTATGTATTTATTGTGATATTCTAACAGTGATGATTTACGTTCGTCAGTCAACTGATCATGATTTCTCCAACGGCAAACTACTTTGACAAGAGCAGAGTAATGGAAAAAATCTAGATTATATTTCACGGTCGCGATCTGATGCTTGCAGGCAATACTTATTATTATGTCGGCCATGCCATTCGCATTGTCATCTCAACACTGTAAATTAAAAAGAGATCATAGGTACAGTCAATAGCAGAAGTCAACCTCCATCTTCTTCTTCTTATCGTGTCACTAGTATTTCGAACCAGTGTGGTGAAAGGATTAAAGTGCGCCTCAGAGGCTCCTTTCGTGCATTTAAGTAAGCCTTAATGTAAGCATTTGAACTTGCCGACCGGACCCGCAGGAAAGACGAATCAGTAGGTACATGCGGTGTCGGTTCGGTTGCAGGTACTTACATAACGGCTGGCACCGAGCCGGGCTTGGTTCAAGTTTTCCTTCTCTATTGCTAGCTCAACCTACTTATACAGAACTTTGAAATTACTTTAAAAAAATATATAGATATGTACTTACAGAATAATAATACAATAATCTAAAATAAATGTAAGACCACTATCTATTAAGGACCATTTAAAACTTTGTATATATAAATATATAAAATAAAATAAATAATTTCGGACATTTGACACAGCATCATCTGGCCCCAAAGTAAGCAGAGCTTGTATTATGGGTACCACATGACTGATATACTACTTATATACTTGCCATATAATGCCAGGCAGGTCACGTCATACACTTCAAAATGTCCTTAAAATAAGAACAATACAATGCCGATCAATTTTCCTTACTTTTGTTATGCAACCTATTGTTAATTCAGCCTTTTTCAATCATTAACATCCTTGAGAAACACCTTGAGAAGTTCCTTGTGGACTTAAACTTTATAGTAAATATCCCGTTTATAGTGAAAATTACTATAAACGGGATATTTACTATGATTTGTATGTTTTCTTGTTCCCGATATTTTGGTACAGTTGAATGCGCTTGTCATGCGATTATCTGAATTTTATAAAATTTACCTAGTTAATGATATTATGTACTTAATATTATTCTGATATAAAACAAAATTCCTGAAACTTTAGCTTACCAAACAGGAATAATAAAACAAAAATAAAATGGATAACTGCTATACAAAAAAGCCAAAATAGTCCACAATGGCTACCATCGAAAACAAGCGAAGTTTGTTCAAATTATTTTGAATGCGATGACTTGTACACAAATAGACGTGGACTATCGTGGAATATCGTGCGATCAATCAATCGATTTAATAAAGAAATAGGCGTTTTCTTGTTCAAAACAATAAATACTTTTTTCGCCGTCCGACGTGGTCATTGATAACATGGAGTTGCCAAGTGTGCCAACACCCTTGTATTGTATGTAACGTTAGTTGTTTGTTTAAGACCGTGTCCACAGCAAATCAGCTTTTTTATGGAAAATAGGTCTCTTTTTACCGCTACTATGTGACTATCTCGTTAGTTGATTGAATAATAGTTATAAAATATAATAAAAATTATATGTATTTTCAATATTTTGCCTTCTACTTCCTTTTTACAAATTGTTTTAAAAGTAAATGTTAGTTTTATAATTTAATTTTGGAATAATGTCTGATTTTACAATGGTACAAAATGCGCGCCATTTGTTTTTTTTTCACCAAGTCGGTTTTATTCAGCCGATTTTTATTATCAGCCAGTATCTTTTTAATCTAATGCAAACATTTTATATTAAACTTAATGGGAGATATTAAACCTCTGCTCTGTGGTAAATTTGTATCTAAATAAAAAGTAAAAAACAGTGCAATAATGAGATTTCATATAAAATTACTGCACTGTTTTGGTTCTAAGCAAAAAATACGTCCTTTGTGATCGGTTATGTAGTGATTAATGATAACATTACTACGTAGATGAAAGAAAAATCATTTTATCAGAATTTGAATGTGTTCTAGTAAAAAATATGTCATTTTAGCGCCATGAATTCGCGTGATGATGATTTGATCGTCGCCTTAAGAGATATAAATAATTATTATTATAACTATTTGAGTATTTCAAAAAAGGCATGTAGTGATTGTAAACATCAAGAACAACGTGTAAGTCAAGTTATAAGAGCTAAACAATACAACTTGAGCCAGTAACACAGTAACCACATGTGCTCTACACTTGTACGACAAATACCGCTACTCCAGCGAAAATGAAAATCATAGAGTACTTATTTCATATCTTTATTGAATAACATCTCGATTTAATTTCTGCAGAATTATAAAGAAAAGTATATCTCGACTGGTTATTTATATGTTGGTCTTGTAATTTTTGGTTAGTCAATAAATAAAAAAAAATAAAAAAAATTCGTGCAAATTGCACACAACACCATCTAGCCCCAAACTAAGCTTCGCTTGTATTATGGTGACTAGATGACTGATAGAATACTTAGATATTTTAAAATACATACTTATGATACTTTATAAGACCCAGACACAGAACAAACACCTAAGTTCATCACACAAATGTTTATCATGGGAGGGAATCGAACCCTCGACCTACAGCGAAGAAGGCAGAGCTACTACCAACTGAGCTGACAGGCCAATACATTAAATAGTTTACTCATTATATTTAATTGCTTTGTTTTATTTTATTGTTCTTTAAAATTGTATTTATTGTTTCTCAAGAATCTGTCTTATGTATCTCTACTTACTTTTATTTTAATTATACAAGTGGTAACTTTTAATTGACCCTCTATAAAATATATGCCTTGCATATATGACATATTTCATAATTAACATTGTACCTGTAAGTTTTTAAAGCATATTATAATATATCAAATTATTTAAGTAGTTGACAAGAAAGCTTGGGATGAATCTGCTATAACTCGACTCGGCATCCGTAACAAAATTGGCAAGGATCATACAAAATAGTGTTAAGACCAGACGAGTTTCTTGCCGGATTCTTCTTGAACTGGGGTTAGGAGGAACCGGCACCCAGATTCACTAGCATGTAAGAAGACGATTCAAAGTGGTCCTCTTAATTTTATTGAATAAAGAATGTTTTGATTTGATATTATTTTTTGCCTACTTTTCATGTAGGCATAACACGTGCGAAACCGCGGCTAGAGTATACTCGTAAATGCACTGATCAGGCATTTCTCTAAGTTATTATAAATATATAACTTATTTACATTTGTACTCTTCTTCTTAAGGTGTTACTAGTTATTTTGAACTAGTGTGGTGAAAGGATTGAAGTGCGCCTCAGAGGCTCCTTTCTTGCACTTGACACAAGTCATTGAACTTTATAGGTTCTACGACATTTGTATTAATAAAATTACGTTTTAAAAACAGACAACCGATTTCATGTATAGGTGAACCTAACCTACCTAACCATACCTATTTACTTATATAAAAAATATCATCGATGTATACAATTTTTTTATTTTTGTTTATTTTGTAAAACCGCTCTACCGATTTCGATAAAATTTAGATGGGAAGTAGGTATAGGTACCCTTTGAAACAAAAAAGATTTTTCCAAATCGTTCCAGGCGTCTTTGAGTAATCGGTGAACAATGTATCTACATGAAAGAAAGAAATGAGTAAAAAAAAAATCGACGATTGAGAACCTTCTCTTTTTTTGATGTCGTTTAAAATTACTGTAGTAGGACTTACCTTTAGCATTTATTTTGCATAGGTAGGTAAAGGTGGGTCCAAATATTTCCGATCATTGTATTCGCAAATTACTTGTGTAGAGGGCAGTCATTGACCCTGGTTGGGCAATCGAATACCAACAACATCAGCCTATTAACTACCTTCTAAAGATACCTAATGTTTTATTGTACAACTATTATTAACTCAATGTTTATTTTCTAAAACATGAGACTGTCTGTAAAGCAATTTAGTTCGTGACTGGTGTGAAAAGGTTAATAATTAGTCTAAAGGTACCTTAAAACACAAATTATCTAATCTATTGCCATCTATATTCTTTGACATGAGAATGACAAGGACAAAACATACTTTAGCGCCACGCTTTAGAGGGATACCTAGATTAGAAGATAGAGAGACCAATAGAAAAGAGTTTTTTTTTCTGTTCCTTGAATTTGCATATGTACATAAACTTATGTTAAGTACTACTATTGTTACAGAAGTACAAAACATAAGTCCGATTTCCCGGAGTCGGGAGACATATATTTGTCGGCTTAATTGACCGAGCGAGCGTCTCCATTTCAGCTTATGCAAAAATGGTTTCGTATGTCTGTCTGGCCGACGTCTGTCCAGTTGTTCTCCTCTACAGGTCGCATTTCTCAACCGATTCTCGTGAAATTTTGTAAGCAGGTTCTATAACTATAGTATATTTTTTTGTCGATTCAGTTTTTGGAAATTTTTCAAAATGGCGGAGACATGGGGGATTGAAAACGTAAAAAAGTTATATGTCAGTCATTTCGGAAAATGTTCGCGAGGTCTACAGCTCACAGAGTCACTAGTTTACTACAATATTGTAAAAAGTTATTATAAATATCTCAGTCTGACCTATAGGGCGATTATGGAACTCTTGATACAACCAATGTCTATCAGTTTCGATTAGCAATCGGCATTAATGTCTATCAATTTCGATTAGCAATAGGCATTATTTCAATCAATCATATACGATGTATTTAAATGCTTAGTACGCTAAACACGGTTCCTACCACAATCGTAGGTACTTTGTAAATTAGTCGAGTTATAGTTTGACACCAACTTCACATTGTAATAGCGATAGAAGCCGATAGAAATTGCAGCGATCCGTAATACCAATTCATTAATTGTAACTGAAAGCTATTAGTATCAATGTTTTGATAGTATCAAAATTCCATAGTCGCCCCACAGATCGCGTGGCTTAATCGCGTAATCTATCATTTGAACATATAATTTACTTCATCAAACACCTTTGTTGAAGAACCAGACTATTCAACTTGAAATTGTTCTTTGTAAGCACCTCGCGTACAAAATGGTCTCGATCACGACAAGGGGCTATTACCGAAACCTTTCGAAATTAATAAAATTTATTAACGCAACCTAACGTTATTTTTAACCTGTTTTCGCTTGAGAAGTGTGTTATCCATGATAACCTTTCTCGAAGTTACAGAATCTTGTCATTATGTAGCTTTTAAACTTATACAAAGTATTTGTATTTGGGTATTGGTGTTTCTATGTAAAACATGTATGTATTAAAAAGTATATAAGTAGTATATAAATCGAGTGTTAACCATTACACAAGCTCTGCTTACTTTGGAGCTAGATGAAGTGTCAAATGTCCGGTATTATTTATTTATTTTATTTTAAAACCAACCTCTTCATTCAAATTTATAATTGACTCGAATGAATAACCGTACGAATGAATTTGATACACAGTAAAATTATTGATAAAATTATTAATTAAATAATTCATAAATTATATTGAAGGTTCAATCGCGACCCCTATTTTATAGGTTAACCCAAAATGTATCACAGATCGCCGAGCTATTAACTAAAATCTAAAAAAAGCATTCGACAATGTTTTCGACTGACTTAGAATAACCACCGTTTCTACAGGCGAAGTTGAAAGTGTTGTTTGAATAATACTTTTATTACTTACTCCATTTTGTGATGCAACATGAACCTTGAACTTTGAATATGCAGGTATTGTTCAAATACTTACAGAACTACAAACTATTTGCTAACTATGTTTATCAGGCTTCTGAGACCACATAACGGGTAGTATTTTGAAGAAAGCGTATTATAATATAAATTGACTATAATTATTGATAAGAATACAGGCCTGTGAAATTATAATACATGAGATACACTCTTGTATTATAATTTCACAGTTAAGGTAGTTATAAGATGGATCATGCAAAAAAGCGGTAAGACCAGGGTGAGTTTCTTGCTAGTTCTTCTCAGGCTTGGGTTAGGAGGAATTGGCACCTAAATTCACCTAGTATGTAAGACGTTTCAAAGTAATCCTTGTGATTGTATTGAATAAAATGTCTTTTGATTTTGACTTGACACAGTGCATCAGTATTTCATCGACGGTTACGCTGGCTGTAAGTAGGCTGTAAGTAGATTTCAGGGACGGCAAATTTGGGGTCCGAATTTATTGCGGATTTGATTCCTTTCCAGGGCAAACATTTGTGTGGTGAACATAGGTGTTTGTTCTGTGTCTGGGTGTTATAGAATATCATAAATATGTATTTAAAAAATATTTAAGTATTCTATCAGTCATCTGGTCAGCATAATACAAGCTATGATTGGTTTGGGGCTAGATGATGTTGTGTGCATTATCCACTAATATTTAATTCATTTCCACTTAGTGTGGGCAGAGGCTGATTACTGGTTGGAGATTGCAATCTGGTTGTCTTGCCGTAGACATGGAAAGATGTCTTGCAGAAATAAGCCTACAAGACATTTTCGATAAATCAGGAAACCGTCTCAGAGATCTTTAAAAAGCTTATAAAAAAATCGGCCCCAAATTTTGCCACTCCTAAATGTTGTAATTTGTAATAATAATCTAGAAACTAACAATTATAGAGGTGAGAGGTGCCTTTACTGCCTATACTTCGCCACTTCTTCTTACCTTAAAATTAAGTTAAAAATAACCTTGAAGATTTAAAAACAGCAATATCATTACCCGACTTCAAAAAAGGATCTCAATTCGTCGGAATCTTTTTTTTTATGTTTGTTTACCGATTACTCAAAGACGCCTGAACCGAATTATTTTTTTTGTTTCAAGGAGTAGGTATACTTCTCAGGCTTTAAGCGGTTTTTAATATATCAACAAAAATGAAAAAATTGTATACATCGATTATATTTTGCGTGCAGTGCAGTGCAGTGCGTTTAGTTGGCCTACCCATATTATATAGGTATAAACCAAATACATCTAATTTCCACTAAAAAATTCATAACAAAATAATTTTATGGTCTCAAATTGTATCCAATGAAATCGGTTTCCTTTTTAGTTTTCAAAACGAAATTTTACTGATGTTATTTAAGTTAACAATGATACCCACCCCAGATTATCTTAAATCTCTATCGTGGGTATCTGGACGAAGTACCAAAAGATTAAAAGTCTCTGGTCGCAGCTGTTTTTAACCGATTTCAAGAAAGGAGGAGGTTTTGTTTGAAAGGGTATACTTCCCAGGTGATCCCATTTAAATTTCAACAAAAATCTTTCGTTTACTCCGATCCCTCGCTGTCTTATTGGAGCAGTGCGTTTATTTGGCCTACCCATACCCATATTATACATATATAGGTTAAAAATACATCTACTTTCCCTTAAAATGTATTATGGGCTAAAATTTCATACAATGAAGTCGGTTTTCTGTTTTGTTTTTATTTGTAAAACGTAATTATTATTGTTTACTTAATTCTTGTATTATGCGAACGAAGCTGCGGGCAGCGGATAATACAAAATAAAAGGTGTATTCTAAACGACCAGAATTTATACGCCATTTGTGAGTCTCGTTCGTATTTAGCAATACGCTTCACCTTGACATTTGCGAGAATCCTCTTTTAATTCGTTGTTTTCGTGCTGCGTCTGCGGCGGACTCGGCGTTTATTTTGTATAAGTGTTAATTACATTACCACGGAGAAACATGTAAGGTGCTTATTTTTATTATTTCTAAGGACAGAAAGGATCAAATCAAGTCGCAAAACAAATATTTAGATTTAGTTTTTACAGTGCGAACCGTGAACGCGAGCGGCAATGAGCGGACCGCGGATCAAACTCACCCTGATGAAAATTCTCTAGATGAATCGAAACAGTGTCTCCATCGAAGTATATCTACACTAGATATTTCACACAGCATCATGTGGCCCCAAAGTAAGCAGAGCTTGTGTTACGGTTACCACAAGACTGATATAATACTAAAATCGCTATGGTATCTCCACGTTGTAGCTATATACATAGCTGGATAGCTGATACATATAGCAGCAAAAAACATACATAATAACAAACAAACATACATATAGCAGCTAGTATATATATATATATATATATATATATATATACTAGCTACTATACTGACTGCAGATAAAGATAGGGTAAACAAGCAAAACTATTTATTTTATGACTTTTTGCTTTGTAAAACAGATGAACTATAAATGAAAAATATGATTAAAGTGAGTATTTTATTTGATTTATGCTAATAAATAACTGATGAACATAGGCATGTTATTTATAGACGTTGTTTTGTTGGTGTGTACTAAAGAGTATCTGATGGTGTAGTGTTAGTACCCTTGCCTTGCGATCATAAGGGTCGTGCACCAATGGAACCTTTCAAGAAATGTATGTGCACAACTCCAGTACTCTTAAACAGTGAAGAAAAACATCGTAAGGAAACCGGCATATTCTAGAATCTAAGATATTAGGTGTGTCATTTTTAGTATTCCTAAAAACGGTGATGAGCTTGCAACCGGTCACGTAAGGAATATTAACTTCTGTGCAAAGTTTGGGCCTTTGCCAAATGTAATGTTTGGACGTGCCTCTGACTACCCTCTTAGACATCCTCTAAGAACTATGTAATCAGATATCTAAGGTGTCTACCGAGCCCGGGGATTTTCGTCGGAAGCATGTTTTTTTTGTTGGTGCGTAATTTAAAATGTCTAGAAAAGCTCCTAGTGACAGGAAATATACAGGAAAGGCGACAAAGGGGAAGGACTCCGATGCGGTAGATAGACCAGATGTGGGACACCAACAAGAACGTCCACGAAAGCCTACACACTGCCGAAGACCGAAGTTAGTGGAAAGCGTTCGTCCAAAGAATGATTCGCGAAGGTCATGACCGAGGAACATGACCAACAAGGAGGAGGATTTTAAAATGTAAATGCTAAAGTTATTCCAAATCCAAATCTATATCTGTACGAAGTTTCAACCAAACCGGTTCAGCCATTATTGCGTAGTTGAATAACAAAGAAACATCCACACAAACTTTCATATTTATAATATTACTAAGTTGATTTTGTTATAATATTATCTTGTTTTACTTATCATATTCTGGAGGCCGGTGAGACGAAGCCCACGTGCTAATTCAATTTCAAATCAATTTTAAAATTCAAGTATTTCTTGTTAAGGAAACAAGACCTAAGTTATTTTATTTCTATACAAGCTTCCGCCCGCGGCTTCGCAAACATAGTAGGTATCTACTTACATAAAAAGTAGCCTATATGTTATAACAGTGAGCCGACCGCAATAATTTTGAACGTCTGAACCAAATCTAAACCAAAGTCAGAACATTATTTTTGCAATACTTCGTACCGCGCTACAAACTATGAAACTATTAAGCTCTAATTTGGATTATACGTTGATCAAACGTTAAGGGATCGCGTTATTTTTGACAGTGCTTTCAAACAAACATTTTTAATTTAGTACTTACATCCTAGTATAGTGTATAGAGTAATACTGGGTACTTATGTATATACATTTGTTTGATTGGTAAAATCAACGATTAAATCGTACCATTTAAACATTCAGATTAGCCAAATCCTAGCCATATCCAAACCTTTGCCAAAACCAATCCGTTCAATGGCAATTACGTTGACAAATAGCCCTACTGGTCACAGACTACGGGACTTTTGAACATCTTTTAAACACACGCTAGCTAATGAATTGTTTAAATATGATGTCATCTCTGTTCTTAGGACATTAGAATGAAAGGGACAACGCATACTTAAGCGCCACACTAACTAATTAGGTATGTGTACAAAATAAAGGGATCATCTAAGTACACATAGTTTCATCAATATCCATGTAGCCGCTATTGCGAGATGAAGCCACAAATAAATATACAAATATAGAAACATCTACAAAAATGTATTTATAATATTGTATTTATAATATTAGTAATATTGTAATATTTTGGTTCAATATGTTTTATTATTTATTATTTATACAATATGGTTCAATATATAGATTTCGTGATCTTGATAGTTTGTTTAATCTTGATGTTTGCATTTAGATTTTCATTTTGGTGTAGGTAGGTAATCTATATATTAATACGTGAAGCAAAAACTTTGTACCCCTTTTAACGAAAATTGCGCGGACGGAGGAGTATGAAATTTCGCACACTTATAGTTTTTAGTTTTCTTTTTTAAATTATACATAAAAAATACATTAATTGTTAATTAACTATGGTCGAATTTCGACCAGTGGGCTACCACTAGTACTTATAAAAAGATGACTTTATAGATGTACCTTGCGACCAAAACCGAGGGCAGAAGCTTGTTTATCACAACTTCAAACAGTTTCATATCGCATTATTAACTGATGTACCAGTGTAAGTAACGCAGCTAGTGCAAATCTCGCACTAGGCCTTCTGAAAAGTCTACGCGTTGGTCCATCGAGCCGGTTCCCCGGGTCAACACTTTCACAGAGCATCCGCATCTAACGTAATGTCGTGTTTATTGACGAGATGTTTTCTATAATTTGCATTATTACCGGTATTTGTACAAAGATTCTCATATTTCAACATTTTGTACATAAAATGGGCTGGAGTTATACTGATTGATTCTTAATCATTTGTACAAACGCTCATATTTTTTATGTTTATGCAATGAAATCTGGGAGTCGTTCTGTTAAATTTCGGTATCCCTAGGTTTCCCTCGGTATACCTACTCCTATTTGTACAGTAGAAAATCCTCATGTTTCATCATTATGCCTGTAAAATTGATTAAAGTCATTCTACAAAATTCTTAGATATTTAATAATAAATAAATATTTTTGGACTCCATACAACACCATCAGGCCCCAAACTAAGCAAAGCTTGTACTATAGGCACCAGATGAATGATATCATACTTATATATTTTGAAATACATACTTTATAACAGAACTAACTTCTATGTTCATCACACAAATGTTTGTCCTGGTAGGAAATCGAACCCTCAAGCTGCAGCGTAGAAGGCAACTACTACTATCAACTAAACAGAGACGTCAGTAATACCTAGATTTGATAAAGATTCTCATCACTACATAGTATAAAACAAAGTCGCTTCTCGCTCTCTGTCTGTCCCTATGTATGCTTAGATCTTTAAAACTACGCAACGGATTTTGATGCGGTTTTTTTAATAGATAGAGTGATTGAAGAGGAAGGTTTATATGTATAATACATGCATAATATGTTAGAGAAACACTGATAATTTAAGAGATTTCTAATCACATTAGACATTCTGTAGTTTATCAAGTATCAGCATTACACCCGTGCGAAGCCGGGGCGGGTCGCTAGTTTGTACATAAAATTGACTGGAGCTACAAGTATTTTGCTAAATGAGTAAAGTAAATGTGTAAATGTATGAGCTCGACGTGTAAGTCTATCGTTTCAGAATTATTTTCTTTACGTGCCGATTTCCTATCAATGTTTTTCATCACCATTTAAGTCACTCCGCAGAATCTCAAACGAAAAGATAGTTTTGCGCGACCGGCAATCGAATTGAAGATCGATAAGCACGCGATTATAAAGTTTCTGTCTCAGAAACCAAATACATTAATAGGCCCTTGAACAACCTTAACACGTTCTAAGTATGGTCCTGGTCTTTGAACAACCTTAGAGAATGTATCCGTAGATCAGAAAAACTGCGAGATGCTATTCATTATTTATTCTTAGCGTCACTAAAGAATTCTTTAACTTTTATTTTGTTCAACAGACAATTTCAAAGCGTCCCAATTATAATTATAACCAATCGTAACCCCTTTCGACCCTTCTTCGATCAGAAATAATCTCAACCCTTCCATCGTAGAGACACCGATACTAACTTTATATCGAGAGAGACGCAACTTCGAGCTTTTTCGTAGATGCACTTTCCACTTAGGTATCTCAATTCAGTCGTCAAATTGTTTTCTACTTTGTTCTACGGAACATAGAGTTTAAGTTCGCAAATTCTGATAAATTTTATCATTGAACTTCTTATTTCGAAGATGCTAATCAAACCTGTTTTACATTAAAATGCTAGCAGTGACCGAATCCTTGTTATAAGTGTCGTTAATATATACTTGACTGACCCTGGCTTCAAGTAGAGTCTTATTTTTGAGCAAGTTTTAAGCCTGTGAAGGCGATATAATATCTATAATTGAAATTGCAATCACTTGTATTTCAATTTAGGTAACTGGCTATTTTAAGTTGATGATTAAACTACATATCTTATAATCAAATAATTATCTAATGTAGCGTTAAAGTTATAAATTTTAATACAACATTAGAAATTACGTTTATATGATATACATCTCTATCTTTATAATACAAATAATCTAGGTATATATTTACAAAAAAAACTTTGTACTTCCCCTTTTTACGAAAATTGCGCGGAGACGTTAGGAGTAATTTCGCACATTTTTAGTTTACTTATATAGAGGAGTGCAGAATGCTAATACTTTTTTTTAATTATGCATAGAAAATACATTAATTATTATTAATTATGGTCAAATTTCGACCAGTGGGCGACCAATAGTATCTACAATTAGTAAGCGTAGCGCTTAAGTATGCTTTGTCCTTGTCATTCTAATGTCAAAGGATGAGATGGGAATAGATTTGATCAACATTTAGCTTTTGTGTGTTTATAAAATTTATTGAGCGGTAGGTATATTAAATATTAGATAGGTTTAAATATATTTTGAAAGACAGAATATCTGCAGAAATACATTCGTATTGGAAATTAAGTTCATGCGTTACTTATAAGTAGGGAGGATCCATAGCCTTCGTCATCATTGGCCTCAGTTCATCTATTGAAGATGATTTAGGTGGCGTCAGTCAAGTTACTGAGCAGTTATTTGTAATTGAAAACTTTTGTTCATGCATTTGTTCGTTTCGTTCATACTCCAGCATGCTGAGGTGGGTTTCCAAGTTTCCTCTTTCATAGCTTTACTGATAGTCAAATTGTCGTCTAAATTCCTGTCACAAAATTACAGGTTCATACTAGAGTATAAACTTGTAATTTTGTGACCGGAATCCTACACCTGCCTAGTACTAAAAGTGAAGGTCCACGATACAAATATTATCAAAACAATATTTTAACATCTCCAAAAACTCTTCTTATCTAGCTAAATAAGTAGAATATTAATATCCCTTACCTTATAAACGTTCCAGTATCCAAAATAAGCCCAATAACAATCACTAACACTTCGTGCTCATATTCACTTTCACGTGGTAAAGTTGTGGGTAGGCAACGTGTTCGCTCCGCGGAGGTCGAGTAGCTACTAACAGGTGCCTCCGCCTCCGGTGAAGGTGCGAGTGTCGACTGCGCCGGTTCGAGGGATGGTCTCAGGAAATTTCCTTCCTTCCTGATTAGAAAACTTGACCTAAATCGGGGATACTTTTTTTAAGATAATACTTTTGATTGAAATACTTTTACGAGTTATTTTCTTAGCATATACCTAGGTGGTTTAAAAGCTGTTCTTATTTACCAAGGTGGTTCTTATGGATCCTTTTGGGCTTTATAATAGTGAGACTGGCCAGTCAGCTCAGTTGGTAGAAGCTCTGCCTTCTGCGCTGTTTGAGTAGATTTTGCAGCTGTTGAAATCGATCACGAATTTCAGCAATCACTCTGTCTACTGAAGTGAACATTGTTCACTTCAGTTAATTCTCGTACGATAACCCAGCATCTACATCTCCGTCACCAAAAATATGCTTCCTCCTGATTCGTCTTGGGGGTTCGAAAGAAATTCCAAGTTGTTCGCACAAACTTTTAGAATATTGGAGAGCTGCGTTTACCAATTCTTCTCGATTTTCTAGTAATAAGGTCTTAAAGCATTTATTTTCTGAGCACATTGGTGTATATTCAGACCCTCGGTTTGCAAATACTTTTGAGTATCATTAACCTGACACAGTACCGGATACCAGAAGCCGACTAATAAACTTCCTGCATCTGTACGTGTGTTCAAACTTTCATTTGGCTCAATTAGTTTTTCCAATGCAGTCAAAGTTTCTATGTAATTATGTAAGTATTTTTTACATTTTCCAAATTAATAAATTGGCGCTACCTGCCGCCCCCTTTCGTATGCCGCCTGGGGCCATAGCCCCCACCGCCCCCCTCAAGCTACGCCACTGAGCTGGTGATCTTCTGAAAAGGCTGAACTGAACTCTTTTAATCATAGCAAAAAATAGTGTCGATCAAATCATCTTTCAAACGAAAAAACTAAATCAAAATTTCCGTTTTTCCGTTTGGAAGCTACGATGCCACTGACAGACACACACATCGCACAGGCAAATTGAGAACCTCCTACTTTTTTTGAAGTAGGTAAAAAAAATGATTTTATTTCGCTGTTTAATACTTTACCACTTTTTGAAATTCGTAATCACTACTGGAAAGTCTCAGGAAAGCAAAATATCGACATTTCATTGGATGACATATTTTTTGCAGCTTCTTTGTTTTAAAAACCAAACGATTGTACCGGTTTTGATGAAATTTCTATGGGACCAATAGGGAAGTATATTGGTAAGGAATTTCATCCTTTCACATGAAAACATTTTTTTTTAAATCGGTTTATAAATAACGGAGTTATGAGGTAACAAACAAAAACAAACAACCAAATTGAGAACCTCTTTTAATAAAGTCGGTTAAAAAAGGGATGGCACTATTTTAAACAGAGATTAACTTTTGACAGACGTTGAGAGACATTTTCTAAATCGAAAACTCGATAAATACGAGGAGTATGTAGATACTTACCTACCTATTTGTTTTGTTTGCTTCGCCTATACTTACAAAAAGCTTGGCAATACCAGTTGGAACAGTCACTTCCTAAGGAAGTCGTCCACCTTCTATTTTTGTGTCTTTCCTTGTCGTAGTGTTCGCGGTGACATTGGTTTAGCGTCTAAATAACCGAAGCATATTTCTACCTACTCAGGCTAATGCACCAAACCAGATTAATAAAACGGACATAACGCAAATCGCGCGCCTGTGAAGGTAAGTACGTGCTTACATTTTTTATAATCATTATTTTACCATTACGAGGATTACGATTTTTCATACAAATGTTTTTACCATTTTTCACCCTCTTAGGGGTTGAATTTTGTAAAATCCTTTCTTAGCCTTCACCCTTCAAAGAATGTTCTTGTCAAATTTCAAACCTGAAACTCTTGAATTTGGGAGATATCGCGATGAGTGGGTGTCAGTGAGTAGAATTCTATAAATATAAATACCTATTGATTTTCTATTACAAAGTTAAGTTTTCCCTTCAACCAGACGTTTCTTTTCGTTGAAGCTATGCTTTCATAATTTGTGTAGGTAAAGTGACGCTGAATTGTTGAATGGTTGAACGCTGAATGGTTATAATTATTAGGTTCAATTCAGCTTCACTTTACCTACACAAATTATGAAAGCATAGCTTCAACGAAAAGAAACGTCTGATTGAAGGGAAAACTTAACTTTGTAATAGAAAATCAATTGGTATTTATATTTACAGAAGTCTACTCACTGACACCCACTCATCGCAATTCTCCCAAATTCAAGAGTTTCAGGTTTGAAATTTGACAAGAACATTCTTTGAAGGGTGAAGGCTAAGAAAGGATTTACATTTTTTTGAATTTCAAAATATTTTTTTTTGTTTAAATATGCTTTGATATAAAGTATTAAATACCTACTAATATACCCAAGTATTTTTATTTATGAACAACCCTTAGAGAAGGGTGCAATGAGGGTTTAAAATTGTATAGCCTCCTAAGGCCGTACGGCCATTATAAAGTACAAAATCAGTGATGGCTGTCAGTCCTGACACCCGATAGTGACAGTTCAAATACAGACCGGAAGGTCTATACATAGTCTTTATTATTTTTACACTTGCCAGTACAATTCTAGTGTTCCGATTGTTTCAAACTATGTTTAAAAAAGTAGCTTATCTATCTATCTTACTTACACAATCGCGGCAAAATATTGAGATTAAAAATAACGTCAGTATGATTAAGTTCATCCAGCAAGATGTCACGTCCCAGGACAAGGGGTTAGGAAATCTGTAATTTTCCAAGATATTTGCTAATCTTTAGACTGTAGCTTTATAAAATTCATTAATTTTTTATGTTTGGGTTACGATAGCAATGTTATTGTTAAATAAAGATTGTATTTTAGGCCCGAAATTGTCTTTCGAATAATAAGTTCTACACACAGTGACTTCGGTCTCAATTGTATAAATGCATTTCCATAAAATGGTTTTACATTAGAGGATTTTCGGCCTTTATTAGTTATTGAATTATTTGTTTGTCATGTCAGTACAGAATTTACAGATAATCCATAATTTCTAGTGATTTCGGTCAATCAAAAAAACCATCAATTAAATTTTCAATTAAATCTTTATAAATTATATTTTTTATTTCACGACTTTATCCTACTATCACCTACTATCACGACCAATGTTTTTAAAAGCTACTTTTTTTAGAATTTAACACGGATGAACTGGACCAACTTCTGAATAATTCAAAATATGAGGACTCCGGTTCCGAAGAAATATGTTATAAATATGTTTTTTATAATTATTAGTTCTAAGCACATTTTATAAAAATGTTGTTTAATTTTGGTTTTAAGTTTTATTTCTTACATATATTTTAACTTCTCACTTCAATAATTATAGCCTTAAAGTACGTTTTTCAATATTACAATGCATCAAATACTACCCGATTTTGTATTTATTGAACACCTAAATTACGACAAAATGATTCAAAGTGAGACCGGATGTCCTTTAGAAAGAACAAATGATAGATGTTTAAAACTTATCTCTATGTATTCAGTAATAAGTCCTAAAATATATTTGTTCTAGCAAAAATCCATTAAATAAATTATTATCCTTATATCAAGCGCGCGAAGGTTCAGGACTGAGTGGTACAAACGCATTTGTTTTTTCTATAGTACATCCGATCTCAACAGCAAGTACCTAATTCAAATGTCAGGACTTAGGAGGATAGGGACTTTTTAACACGTTATGCTTATAATTTGGTTGGTATAACTTAAATTCAAAAAAACTAAAAAAAAAAAAAAATATAGGTACAGCGGTTCATGCTTTTTCGAAGCAACTCTAAAAAGTGTGCAATAGGGGTTTGAAAGACGTCGTACGCGAGTTCCGTGCGGTGAGTGAGGTGTTGTAAATTTCGCGCTGCAAAAATCATGCGGCGAAATTCGTGCCATTAGCGTTAGCGTTATGGATTATTAACAATTTGCAAGACCTTGCTTCTCGCCGAATTTCATGATCAACGAGACCATGGGGTTTTTTAGATTTTTTAGCAAGTATCGAAATATAAATAAATAAATTTAGGTCGACAATGCACACAACACCATCTACCCCAAACTAAGCATAGCTTGCATTATGGTGACAGATGACTGACAGTGCTTGGCCAGACTGCAAACGCGGGCGCAGGGCGGGTGCGGCGCGACAAACTCAAACATACCGTGCGGGGCGGACGCGGCAAGCGGGGCGCGGGCTACCTACTTGGCGCGGGAAGCATGCGGGCAACTCACGCCATAGCTCGTCCATACAAGTGGCCGCAGTGAGAGCGCGAGCGTCAAGCGACAAACCGCGCGGGAGCGGGAATCTCAGTTTGAGATTCCCGCAGTTCGAGTAACCGCGCGCGTTCTTGTGATGGCGTCTTCACAAATTAATGTAGAAGTATTAATAAGTGCTAATCCAGCACGACCTGCACTGTGAATGTCGAAACAACGTCAATACAAAAACAGAGGTTGCTCCCGCAACTTTTCATTTTATTTAAAAATTGCCATCTAATGTAAGAATTTTCCAGTATAAACAAGTCTTCTTCATCCATATTATATTTTGACAAACACTGGCCACGACAATACTTAGGGGGGTCGCCGACACGAACTAGAGTCGCGGCGGCGTCGAGGCGCAGGCGCCCAAGCGGCGCGCCACTTTTACGTTTTCTTAAAGAATATATGGCAGTGCGCATACTGGAGTCGCGGCGCGGGCGAGATGCAGGCAGCGCGGAGCCGAGGCGGGGGCGTCTTGCCCGTCCGCGCCGCAACTCTGCCGCCATGTCATTTCGTTTCGTGCGTAGCTACGTTTAGACGGGTAAGTCCCAGCGTCCGCGTTATAGTCATTACTACAATGGCACTCGTACAAGTCTTTAATTTAAATAGGAAAAAAACTTGGAAGCACCCATATTTTGAGACATTGTGACAGAAGAGGAGTATTCAGAGCTACACGTGACTTATGAAAGTATCCCGACAAGTTTAAAAGTTTTATGGTATATCACATGGTACCTTCGTTAACACTAGGTAGGTAACACTTTCAACAGTAAATAATCAATATACCTACCTATATGGAAGTTATTACAAAATTTACAATTTATTTTTCCAATTTAAATTAATGCTTTGAATGAGTGCAACTATGTCTTCATCTTCTGCCGACATGTTAAATAAATATGGAATGTGTGAAGGAAGCATAGCCGCCTGCGCCGCGACTCCACATAGAGACGACGCTTCGACCGTGCCGCGACGCCGCCGCGTCCGCGCCTCGACTTACCAGTGAGCGACGCGCCTTAGAATTAGAACGAAGCCGCGCTCCACTCCACTGCGGACAGGCACAAACGCGCGGGTGCGCGCGCGCTGCCAGTCTGGCCAAGCACATAGAATACTTCAAATTTTTAAAAATATATCTTCTTATGATACTTTATATATAACACCCAGACAGAAGAAACACCTGTGCTCATCATACAAATGTTTATCCTGGGAATACAAAATACAGCGCAGAAGGCAGAGCTACTACAAACTGAGCCGACAGGCCAGTCAAATGGCCGTATTTTTAATGTGTTAGCATTACGTTTTAACAACTCCAAGAGATCGTTGACCTTATGTAATTTAATGATTTTTAATTTCAACTATTCCTGAAAAGAAGACTATCAGACAGATAAATTAAAGTAATCCTATGAGGGTCCTTTATTCCTATTGAGGTAAACCTAAACAAAAGTACCTATGTAATGTTATTTCAACAAAACATCCAGTCCAATACTTTTCTTGTTTGAAACTGACTGTCGTATAAAAATCCCGCCTCCAATTTAATAATTCTACAGAATAATTCCTTACTATATGAAATTTTGAAATAAAACCAGAACATAAAATGTAACAATGTATTTACTAAAGATTCTTTGAAATCCAACTGAGTTATAAAAAACTTATAAAATACTTACAAATTATCTATAAAACAAAACTTACTTTATTTCTATTATCCTACCAATAAGTATTACCAATCATAAGTATTATTTATTCTATCTATGTATGTTATATTAAGAGTACTATTTTTGACGACCTCTGTGACGCAAGTGGGCTAAAGGCCGGCTGAGACGCAAAAGGTTGCGGGTTCGATTCCCGCCGCGAGACAAATGTTTGTATGATCTGCAAGTATTTGTCTCGGGTCTGGGTGTTTCTATGTATAATATGTATGTATTTACAAAAAAAAAGTATATAAGTAGTATATCAGTGATGTAGTACCCATAACACAAGCTCTGCTTACTTTGGGGCCAGATGATGTTGTGTGAAATGTCCGGCATTATTATCCAGTGCTATTACTCAAACAAATCTAGTGTGTGAACTGAGTTATGCGTAATGCTTATTATGATACATCAGATTATTTAGATGACAAAAAACTTCAGATGAATCTGCTCCAACTCAACTTGGCAACCGTAACAAAATTAGCAAGGATCATACAAAAAAGTGTTTAGACCAGATGAGACCTAGTTCTTCTTGAACATGGGTTAGGAGCAACCGGCATGTTTTACTTAGCATGTAAGAAGATTTATAAATCTACCAAGCACAGCAAAGGCTTCCGAAGTCTAAAGGAAGTATAAGACTAAAGACTAGAGGTCAGGTCCCAAATAAAAAAAAAACAATTGTCAGGTGCCAATTCCTCCTAACCCAAGTCCAAGAGTATTAGAACACCTAGTTAACAGATAAAATAATACAGAATACCTGACTTAAATCATGTTTTACAGACAGCAAACAGCTTTGAGACACGAGCAGCTTTAAGAGTCATATTGTTTTAAGTAATTAACGCATATTGCCTTTTATCAGATCCCACAATAATGGTAATTACAATATAACCAATACATCAGGAGTAAATAATAAAAAGGTAATAGACAATAACTACTAAAACAATATGAATGCTGATTGCATTAATAAATATGATGTGTTATTAGTCTTTGAAATCATCATCTATTATTATTATTATTTACACAAAAACAACTCTATAACAATGGTCTCGCATCTTTGTTGAGTATAGTTGCAGGATTTTGCATGTCGAGTTGACATTGGGCAATGTCACTTAGGGCACCCTGGATTTTCTCTAGCAGTATTTCTCCTTGACGGACCACCTGAAGTATAGCGAAAAGAAACTAATTTATACACAAATAATTATTAAATAAATAATTGATTCAGGTGTGACTTTGCGGAAATCCATTACAAAACATTAAACGGATGGATAAATATTTAGTATTTTGCACCAATCAATTCTCAATATGTTGGACACGATGCAGACTCATGCACCTCCCTCCCGCCCGCAGTTGAAAAGCTATGCAAAGCATTACTAAAAGGATAAGAACACATGTTCATCTCTCCACGAGGCATCCTCAGGAACACTTTGATCAAGGTGTGAAGCGAGTCAAGTTTTCCTGAGGATGCCTCATGGTGAGGTGAAACAAGAGGTTCGAGTATAAAGTGGAAATTTTTACTTCTTATTGTGCCAGAAGTTATTGCAAACCAGTGTGGCGAAGAGATTAAAGCACATCTCATACCTTTCTTGCAATTGGCACATGTCTTTGTACTTTAAATTATCTACAACATGCCAGTTTCCTCATGAATTTTCTTTCACCATTGGAGAACATTTTATTCACTTCTTAAGATTAAAGTGCGCCTCAGAGGCTCCTTTTGTGCACTTAGGTAAGCTTTAACATAAGCTCTCGACCTTGCCGACAGGACCCGCAGGAGAGATGAATCAGTACTTGCGGTGTTGGTTCGGTTGCAGGTGCATAACAGCTGAGAGAAATAGATTCACTAAGAGGAACAGGATTCATAAGATCTAATGTAAGGAAAGTCTCGCACAGTTAGTCCAAATGATGTAGTGCTACATGGTATGTGGTATGTTATCTAGTCATTCATTTATTTTTGCATATTGGTGTGGTTACATGTATTTGAGCGAGGAGGAAACAGCTGCACACGTACTTATAGAGTGCAGCAGCGTGCATCCCCAATGAGCTCAACACCTAGGAACACCGAGGACACCCAGGGACGCCTGCGCCGACGTGAACAAGCTGCTGGCTTTCCTGGTGGACATCCGGTGGCTGGAGTAACAACCTCCACCCGTCACGCAAAAAGGGCCCACCTGCGCCCTAGTTGCGGAATCCAGTCCACGCACCAAGTAACAAGTACCAAGTATGTATTTGATCATCGAAATAGGATACATAAAATGATAGAAGTATTCGGTTACACAAATTGTTAGTGTGTTACAAAATTTTAGAAAATGATGTGGAATCTAATCATACCTGTACTTACATCATTCAGAAATAGACTACCCTTTATATTGATGCATTATTAGTACGCGGATTAACTGCATTGCATCAAACTCACCTCTTCCAACTGTTCAGCGGCCTCTTTATTCTCAGCTTCCAACCTCCTCAAGCTTTGAACCTGGAGCTCCGTGGAGCTCTCTTCACTAGGCAGGGACTCAATCAATGTGTCTATATCCTTCGCACATCGCGATATTAATTGCGCAAACAGCACTGCATAATCCTCCTGATTCTGCTGCTGCTGCGGTGTCTGAGACCCGCTCCGGTCGAAGCCGGGGAACTTACTAGGCGTGGAGAACTGCTGGAGTATGCCTATGCTATTGCAGAAGTGTTCTGCTTGCTGTAACATGGAGCACGGAGTTTAATTGAATGGAAGACGTTTCGAGTAAACACACACTGTGCTAGAGCATGTTTAACTTTACCTGGTTAATAGTGTCCTGTAGTTGGGTTAGTCTGTCAGCCATTGTAAGTAAAACTTTTGATTGTATGACCAATTTAATGAAATAAACTGTAAATAAATGGATTGAAAAGTAATGAAGGACTTGGTACAAAACAAAAACAAATTGGGCTGAGTGAGTGAAGTGAAATGATGTTGATGATTTTTTTTTTTTTTTTTTTCTTTCTTCGCTCATATGAGCAGGCTAAAGTCTAGAGACCATACTGCCTTGTCTTGCGTTAAATAATTTCATCCGTTTCAAGGGTAAATTTTATGTCTTTCGTAAGTTTCATAAACAATGTTTATGTATTCATCAAAATACTTTGATACGTCTGAACGATTTTTTTTTTTTTTTTTAACTTGAACAAGTATTTTATTTTGCTAATAATATTATAAAATAGTTATGTACTTACATATTTATTATTGTAAATAAAAAATTTTTTTTTTTTTTTTTGTTTCCCATTTTTTGTTATTTTTTTTTTTTTTAATAGTTAATTACTATAATATTCTTTTACATTTATAATTATATTATCTATGTACATTTTGCACATTTTTATATATCTATTAAAATACTAAATAAAAACTTATACAACTCTATATAGGTTGACTCATTCTTAAGTAGCTCCAGAATACAACGCGGGACCAAATCAGGCTCACCATAAATTTGGAGGAGTCCATCTATCAGTACAAGGCGCTGAATACTGAATGATGGACAATCAAAAAATATATGATTTAATGATTGAACTTCTCGTGACTGACAATGCTCACAATCAGAAGAGTCAACCAGCTTTAAGCGATAGAGATGATAGTTCAAACGACAGTGACCAAAGCGCATTCGACAGATTGTAGAATAAAATTTTCTATTTAAGAAAATCTTACTCTTACAAAACCACGGTATAGAATCAATCTGGACATCGAGAGTTGCATACCAGGAACCTTTATTTTCGACTTGCGTATAGTGATACGAATGTCTTCCCCATGCATGACACATCCGTTGTTTTAGGAGACTTACAACGTCTGTGTATGGTAACAAGACATCTGCATCACCACCGCTTTCAATATTAGATGATATGGTATTTGAAAACTTAACTATCGTATTAGCTAGATAATCTGCTTTTTCATTTCCTTCAACACCTTTATGTGAAGGCACCCACACGAAGCTAACATTAATATTTAAATCAAACAACTCCACCCATAGCTGTTTTATTAAGTAAATGATGTAATTAGTGTCAGCATGCAATTTGTTATTAGCCAGGTTTTTTAGAACACTCATGCTGTCACTAACAACAACCCATTTATTGTGTCCCAAGTTACGACTTTTAATATGTTTTAAAGCGCTCAAGATTGCAACAGCTTCAGCTGTGAAAATACTAGCGAATTTGTCCATTTTATGACCAACACCAATATTCAAAGACGATTCAAATATGGCAAAAGACACAGCGTTATCGTTTTTGGCTCCATCCGTATAGACAAACTTGTGATCTGTCCATTCAGACAGCATTGTGCACACTTCTTCTTTACTTGACAAAGCATTATCAATTACTACATTAATTTCTGGGAATTTACTATTAAAAGATCCTTCATAGCAAGGTAAGGTATGATTTGCCTGATATATATTTAAATTTTGAAGAAATTGTTTAAAACTCTGAAAGCCCTGAAGCATAAAAAAAGATTTAAAAACCCCTTGGGCTCCGGACAGATTAGTCAAAAGACTATTGCCAGAAACACAATGAAGTTTTAATATAAACCTTTCTTTTAGGTAATTCAAACGAATATTAATTGGTGGAAGCCTGCATTCAATCTGCATAGCATTGATAGGAGTACTCCTAAATGCCCCTGTGATTAAACGCAAACATTTATTTTGAAATGTATTCATTCTATTTACAATTTTTACATCGGCAGCATAACAAACGAAGCCATATTCAAAATGACTACGAACTAAAGATTTGTACAATGTTAATAAAATCCTTGGATCTGCTCCCCAATAAGAGCCTGACAAAGACTTTATTACATTGTGAGCTTTTTGAGCTTTGCAAATGATTTGTTTAGAGTAATTATTCCAGGATAAATTATGGGAGAATAATACTCCCAAGAACTTAACTTCAAGAGACACTGGCAAAGGTGCATTTTTATAATAAATCGCTGGCAAGTTATTAGATTTTTTCCCAAAAACCACTACCTTAGACTTCGACGAATTAACATCAAGATCTAAATAAGAAAAGTATTTTTCAAGTTTTGTCAATGCGTCATTGACAATTTCAGCTACAGGAGCTAAATCTGCTCCCGACGCATAAACAACCAAGTCATCTGCAAATTGAAGATTTTTAACATGTGAACCTAATATTAAATTTAAACGAAATATATACAAAATGAAAATTAAGGGTGACAGAATGCCACCCTGAGATACACCTACAGAAGAATATCTTGGACCATAGAGATGTTTATTGTATTTTACAAAAACTTCTCGATCTGAGAAAAAACATTGGATCCAATTTATAATTTTTTCAGGAATGCCTAGTAATAGCAGTTCTTGACAAAGAATTTCAATATTGACGCTATTAAAAGCGCCTGAAATGTCAAAGAAAACAGCGACAAGATGATTGTTTGCAGCCAAGGAATGACATATATCAAGTTGTAATTGACAAATACTCTCTCGAGCAGAACGATTTCTACGAAAACCGAACTGATTGGAAGGTAAAAGTTTGTGATGTTCTACATAAAATTCCAAACGTTGCTTTAGCAATTGCTCAAAAATTTTACCGACACATGAAGTGAGCGCAATAGGACGATAAGATTCAGGGCATAATTTGGGTTTATTGGGTTTCAAAATTGGTACTAAACAGTCAGTTTTCCAATTGTGAGGTACTATATTATTTTGCCAAAGTAAATTTAAAATTTGGAGAAAAATTGTCAAACAGTTTCTATTCATTTTCTTAAAGATTATAAATGGAACTCCATCAAGACCAAAAGCAGTATCCCTCCTAGAGAAAATGGCAGAAGTTAATTCACTATATGAAAAAGAGTCTACAAGAAAGCTATTATTAGAATTTAAATTATTTGATTTAAGTGTTTTCGATTTAGGTAGTACAAAATCAGGAGTATATTTGGATAAAAAATCACAAATCCATGAGTCGTCTTCATATTGAATAGGTTTATAGTAAGATTTATTAAATTTACGCATGAACTTCCATACAACGGTTAATGGAGTGCATCGATTGAAAGTTTCACAAAGAGAGACCCAGCTTTTTTGTCGTTCTATTTTTATTGTAAGTTTTTTGTGAGCTCGCAGTCTCTTGAACTCCAAATAGCTTTCTTCTGTTGGATTGAATTTAAAATTTAAATATGCTTCTTTGGATTTCAAAACAGCTGCTGAACATTTTTCATTCCACCAAGGCAGATAAGGTTTTTTACCAGGTTTATTAACACATGACTGTTGACTGTCAGTGTCAGTGACATCGACAACAGAAGAATTTCTGCTTACAATAGACCTATCAACGGCCGTACGCAATACTTTACAAAAATCTAAATAGGAATCTTGCGGACATTCAGTATCCACTATAAAATCAATCAACATTTTATCCATGCAACTACTAAACATTTTCCAATCTGTAAGTTTGTAATTTGGATAGATTGGTAAATGTCTCAAATTATGACAACTAGGATCCGAACCAGTGATATTGTTATTCAATAAAACTTTAATTATTACAGGAAGATGATAGCTTGTGCCGACTGGGCTATCATAAACAGACCAGTCACAATGTAGCGCCAATGATGGCGAAACCAACGACAAATCTAATGCGTTCGGACGCCAGGACAACGAACCAATCGTCGTTGGCAGACCATCATTTAACAAAACTAAGTTATTGTCGTCAATCACTTCCAAAACATCTCTACCACGAGGAGTGTCAGAACTGCAACCCCAGGAGGTATGATGTGCATTGAAGTCTCCTGCAAATATGAATGGACCAGGAATAGACTTGATTAGTGCGTCAAATTTGCTTTTACTAAAGGCTGGACTACAGTTTGTTGGGCTATAAAAACTGACTATGCTCATAACTTTCTTATTAATTGTTACTTTAATACAAATATTTTGTAGTGAGTCATCAAAAAACGTGTTGACTTTAGAATATGCGATACTATTGTGAATTAGAATAGCTACACCATTATGATTGTTTCCACAATCATTACGTTCAATGTTATAATGTTTTATTTTGAATGTTTGGTATGGTTTAAACCATGTTTCAGAAATAATTGCAATATGAATGTTATTTGAATAAAGGAAGTTTGTAAATATATGTTTGTTACTGTTTAGACTTTGTGCATTCCATTGAATAATATTTAAAAAATCCATTATGATGTTGGAGGTAACTTGTTACTTAGAGTTTTTTTTAGGGTATCTCTAATAGACCCTGAATTTATGGGGACATCTTTGTTTGTTATAATTTTAGTGATTGTTTCTATTAAAATATTAATAAAAACTTCAGACTTCATGAGATTATTAACCTGTACATCAAGTGTCCTAGCTGACAATGCTGGGAAAGACTTAGAGTCGAAAAGTTCTGAGTATGTGGCAGATCGAGATTTTATTTTATTTTCTTCTACCTTCTGCTTTTTAATAGGGCAAGCAGCAGATATTGCGATGTGATTGCCACCGCAGTTTGAGCATTTTGCATCTTTAGTTTCAATACTACAGCTTTTGAAGTTATGCGTGCCGGAGCAGATGCTGCAGACCTCTGTGTTGCGACAAAACTTAGCAATGTGGCCGTACCGCATGCACTTTAAGCACTGTTTTACAGGGGGTATGTATGATTTCACTTCATGTCGCCAAGAGTCCAAGTATACATATTCGGGGAGCTGAGTCGACGCGAATGTAACAGCAACCGCTTGGGTTGGCTGGAACGAGACACTACCCTCACCTCGCACCCTACGCATAAATCTTCTGACCTGTATTATATTTTTGGAGCTGCCAATAAGCGAAAAAATTTGCTTATTTGACATCTCAGTAGGAACAGATGTCAGAACACCTGTTACCTCCGTGTCGCCTGCTGGGATGGTGGCTTTTAGCGATAGCTGTTCCAGTAGTTTTTTATTTTGTATAAAAACATTGGCGTTGTTAGATAGGTCAAATGTTATTCCTATCTTGTACCTATTTATTGATCTCAGATGTAAAACTCCAGAGACGCAATGTTCACGCAATGCTTTGGAAAGTTTTAAGCGGTCACGGTCATTAAAAGCAACACCGTCATCAGTGTGCGTCAGGAATACGATGAATCCGTCCGACTTGTTGGAATTATCCGGGTATTTTCGTATGTATCCTTGAACTTTATAAATCTCATACCTGTCCTTTTCCTTACTGTTTTTTTTGACCCCTTGTGGAGATTCGACCGAGTCGGAGTCTGAGGTCGACCCTTCCGACCGGTCTTCATCCGGAGGTGGAGGCTGCTCACACCTCTTCCTCTTTTTCCCCATGGCTTACCGGTACCAGTACTAGCTTTGTATTTTATTTACAACGAAAAAGATTATATATTTACAGAATTACAATTAAATTACAAAAAGATTTCGAGAGTTCGCGCCTTTCCACTTTCGAGGTTCCCGCCTTTTTTCTGATGTTGATGAATGAAATAACAATCGAACGACCGACACACCGACTTTTTTGAACATGTCAATGCCAAAACACTATCCTATTATTAAATCAAATATTTGATTTAATAAATTATTTAACAATGCAGAAAAGTCTAAAGACAATAAATAATATCGTACGTTTATTAACACAATAAATAATATCGACTTGCGCTGTAAGTGTTATGTTACACGTAGGTACGAAGAAGTAAAATATAAACTACTTACCAAAATCTCATAAAAACGAAACAATATGTTTGTGATACATAATGTTACAATATATATGTTAATGTTTTATTTTTAAATTTTCTATTAAATACTAAGTTATTAAAAACAGGAGCTTGTCTATCTTCGAAATTCAATATAACCAAATTATCGGATTATGTTCGTTAGAAGTACCTGTTACTATCATAAATTTATTACTTACTTAAAGTATATTATATTTTTATATTATATTACTTAAAGTACTAATAAACTAAATTAACATGAAAATTAAATTATTATTTATTTTCTTGCTGAACTTTAAAATTAAACCAATGGAATTCCAGGTAATAATTATACTACAATTTCAAATTCACGACTAATATAGGTACGAGTCAGTTCAATAGTTCCAGAGATTAGTCATAATACAAACTCGCAATGTCCAACCGAATTTTTGTTCACCTATCTTGAAGAAAGCCTTAGTTATTTTATTATTGCTTTGAACGGTAAGTTTTCCAAGTTTGTAATTAATTAGACGGTGCATTACATTTATATATTCATTTAAATAATATATGAATTTATACGTCCCATTATATCTTTTTTAGAAGTAGGTATCTATGAAAAAACTCTGACAAAAAAAATGATGAAATACTTAGGTGTATGTACCTAAGTATTTCATCATTTATTTTTAAGAGTATTTTCCAAAAAATGTGGAGTTATCTGAACCGTGTGTTAAAAATCACTCTTATAAACTATTACACACCGTCTCTGTTGAAGAACCTGGAAACATGTATTTAATTATTTTTAGTGTAAAGTATTTATCCTAAGTTTGAAATTGATCGCACTACACATTCAAATTACCTAAATGTTTTTATAAAACAATAACGAGGTCGTTAAACCCCGATTGAACGGTAAGTTCAAAAAATCCATACATGAGTTTTTTAATAAATATTTGACCCCAGTTTTAATCAATTAATTCACGCGTTAAAAATAACAAAACACTTTTTAACCCCCTATTAAGAGTGGATTTGAAAATGCATGAAACACGTGTCCACTTTTTTTTAGTACTTAACGTATCCAAATCATGTTTTAATTTGATCGCGTAAAAAATTGCTTAGGTAAACTAAATTTTAACCCATAAATTTAAAAAAATAAATATATGAGTAATAAATTAGCCTTATAATATTTGTATCAAAGCACATTTCAGCAAAGTTTAATGTTTGTAAGTTTGGGAAACACGATTTCTAATACAAACCCTACATACATCACCCTCCTAGGCGTTGAATTTCTAAAACCCCAATAATTTTAGTTCGGCTACACTATATAAAAATAAGAAACCCTCAAAACTTCATATAGCTTGGCTTGGATTTAATGGGTTTGTCTGGGCAACAATACAGTCAGTGAATTCTCGGGACCCAACTCTATATATAGTATACGATGTCACGACCACACCGCGAAACCACTAAAGGTACATAAACCAACCTCTAACAAAGTTAAAATAAATTTTTAAAAAATATCTTGTTATAATGAGCCGTAGATACCATCCGTCATCACGTTCAAAACGTCGTCGTTACGCAAAAACAATAAAACAAAGTTACAACAAATAAATTGTTTAATAATATCTACTTTATAGTTAATGAAAACTCAATTAGTGTGAATTCTCATAAACATCCATAAAATCAAACATAACCATCTTAAAAACAATTTTTTCACCTAATACTTTACCTACTTAATGATGTGTTAATGTCACAACATAGCTATCAAATAGCGAAATTTTTCAATTATAATATAAAAGCCAAAAATAATAACAGCACGTACAATATTAGGAATAGTAATAATTAGAGTAGGTGATTTAAAAACAAGGAACAAGGATAGGCTTGACTAGACAAAATACAAATACAGGTCAAAAGACACATCACAAGTTTTGAAAGTGGACTTCAATAACAGTCTTAGGGGTAAAAGTAGCACTTAAGTATAATATTATTTTAGTAAATTATGTACCCACCTCATCAGTAGTAGATGGGTCTGTTTAATTATTGTGTTTGTTAATTTTTACACGGCGTCCTACTACGTCTTTATTATTAAACAATGTAGGTACAAAGTAGGTGCGATCTGTTTGTTTAAGAAGAAGCATCTAATTCTAATGCTGACCTTTAGTGTATGAAACACTGTGAAGTGGACCTACTAAGCCTACTCCACATTAATTCTTGGTGTGTTTTTTTTTCTAGAACTAAGTAAGTACCTAAACTAGTATGATTTTTATAGTGTGGTTCGTAACGTAACTACGATAGGTTCCTATTCAATTATCCTAAAATTATGTTTCGTATTAGTACGAAAATAATAGGTGCCTACTTGCTGTAGTCCTACTCATAAATAACATCAAATTAGTAATGTTCATGTGTCAGTACCAACTTAATACCAAGGTACATTTTGACTAGGTCTAGGTACTTACTGGTTAACTTATAATATTCAAAATGATTATGAATATAATTAGGTGTGAAAAATTTGAAGTAGAATCAGAGTAGGTAACATTATCGTGCTAATGCACCTAGTTTACTTCTTAACTGAGAGTCTTCTGGCAAAGCCATCGCCCATTTACGTAAGCCTACAAGCATCACTGAACTCAACACCAGTACAGCACCACAAACCGAGTATTTACTTGGGATCTCGTTGAAGAACATAACTTGCCATAAAAAAGCAAAAACTATATCAGCTGACCTAGCGATTGCCACTGGGCCAGCTTGTTCCATTTGCAAAGACATTGTTAGCAAAATCTGACCTAGATAACTGAATAAAGCTAAACATACAACAAGTAATCTTTCAGTTCCACAATTTGGCATACAAAGTATACCTAACATAAACGAATATAGTAGCGTCTGCATAATGGCAATAGCACCAAAATTAGTCATAATTACAGAAAAATGTAACCCTTTCAGCACACGTAGCAACACATATGCATTTGCTCCGAATATTGTAGAAGCAAATGCTGCTACAGCACCTTTTAGGCTGTTGTAGTTATCATTGTGTTCTGTGATAGAGTCGTCACCAAATAAGAATGGAGGATGTGTAATCAGAATGACTCCAATGAGAGTTAAAATAATAGAAATAGTATTCCAAATACCACAAGGCTCTTTTAGAAAAACTCTAGCGAACAAAGCGACAAAAACAGGCACAGAAAAAACTATGACCGATGCATCAGCTAAAGGCATGTTTCTGAAGGCATAAAAACTTAACATCAAACCTATAGTGCCCACAATAGACCTTAATATCAATAGTATACGTTTGCCTTGTGGGAATACTTGTTGTTCTGTATAAATTACAATAGGTACGGTAGGTAATAAAACTCCTATGAAACGAAACATAGCAAGTTGCATTGGGTCAATGTTTACAAGACTTTTGACGATGACTGAGCATAGTGAGAAAAACAATGATGACAACGTAGCTAGTATTAAACCAAGAAACGGACACCTTTTTATAAGAGGCCTCTTGTTTTCCAGTAGATTTGGTAGTGTCTCGTCCCCACTGCCCGCTGACAAATCGACAAGATGTTGAAGTTCTAAATGTTCAGGCATTGCTCTGCTTTTTATCGCCTGAAAACGCACGATACAATACTCTATCAGTAAATGATGAAAAATTTATTAACAGTTTCTTTTCATAAAATAGCAACTAACCTTCTGTGTAGAACGGATAATACGTAGGTAAATCAGAACTCTTCTTGGAAAAACTTCTCCATGTCTCTTTATGTGAAAATGAATAGTTAACTCATATCTGAAAAATATGATTTAGTGTTATGTAGCAGTTTAATTAGAAATAATTAAAACCTACACTCGTTTGTTTTCCTGAAAATAACATTGGGAATTTATGGTTAGCTGACATGATGTCATAATTACTTCAGCTGAAAGCTGCGCCATTGCGCAACTCGCGCCATGCGCAGTTTTAAGACAGACTACGTAAACGCCTTTATTAGTCGATTGTATCGCAATGTTTCGACTTTCGAGTGACTCGTCCTTTTTGGACGTCTCTATTTATATATTTTTGATCATGTTCGTTAGCTTCAAATAGTGGGATGTTATTGTCATGAATTTATGATGTCACTGTCACACTGAGAAAAACTGAGCTATGTGTTGTTTGTTGATGTTGTACTTTTATTTACTTCCCAAACTTGAATTGAACGTCTCTACTAACTGTCTATAGCACAGAAACATGATGAATAAATAATAAAATATAAATTAGCAAGTTCATAATATGAATAATATATCATCATCAAAAATACCTATCGTTGCGGAATCAGTTTTGAGAGAAATAGAGGAGCGTATAGTTAGAGTTGAAGAAAAACAATGTAAGTCTGCAAACTAAATAATTTGATAATCTCGTTAAAATAAATTGTGCATTATACTAAATAATATTTCATCTAAGAATATTAGTTTCAGATAATGAACTAGTCTCTCTTTATTCGATATTCGGCCAAGTTTTCCAAAGAGCATTGGATATCTTGGAAAAATCTAGTACTTTAGTATCCTATGTTACTTCTAATAAACAGAGAACTCTCATTGAAATACCCGGAGATAACGATCGCTGCTACAGGCTTTTCTCGAGAATAAACTTCTGTCCATGCCGCGCTTTCAAACATCAAGTTTTAGAAAGAAGGATTATATGTTGCAAACATGTGCTGGCTGCTAGAATAGCACAAATTCTAGGCAAACTCGAAGAACAAACTGTGTCCCAGGAGCATTATCTTATATTAATGAAGTCCATGTATGAACTAGGAGAGTAAAATGGACAAGGGAACTTCACAGTATCATTTTACGGCTTCAATGGATTCTGGTAAAATTCTGTGCAGTTTGTTGAAAGCGATACAGTTTCAAGAGGTTAGTAATTATATCAAATTATCACAGTTCAAAAAAGATACTATCAAATTATCACTATTGATAAATAAACAAATAAATAAATAGACTGGACCATTCACACAATACCATCTAGCACCTAAACTTAACCAAAGATGTTAAATTGATGTTTACTTGTCCCACCCATGAAGATTATCTGGGGCCCACCTTTATGTGAAGCTCGGAAAATATTGGTGGACAATCCACCCAACATCAACTAGCTTAAGCATAGCTTGTACTAGATGACATAGTGGACCTACTTATATATTTTGAAATACACACTTAAAATACTTTATAACAGACATAAAACAAACATTATGTTCATCACATAAATGTTTGTCCTGAGAGCTTTACACCATGTAGTTACCTTTTGGTTTGTGGGCAAGTACAACTGAACTTAACTAGATTATTGGTTATGATTGGAACCCTGGCAGATGAAAAGTTAAAGCTACATAGAGATGACTACTTTAGGCTGTGAATAAAATGCATATAATAAGATCTACATCACAATAAATGAAGTAAGAGTTTCATTGCAGTAACAGCTAAGTACTATTTCAGACAGCAGTATTTTGCGCCCTCCCTGAAGGGCTGAAGCTCACAGTGGAAGAAGGGAAGTGTGTCCAAGCATCAGCCTACGTACCCTCAGACAATTTCACAGAGTACCATGTCCGAGAAGATGCTGATGTTATGTTCAAAGTAAATCTATTTCACAATTTCAACAACTTTCATACTAGTTAGTCACCAACCCTGGTGATGGAATGTATGTGTGACCTACACTTATATGTTCTGTGTCTGAGGGATCTGAATGTTCCATAATGTAGAATTATTGCATGTCTACCTTATTACAGATAAGTATAGCGGTACTAGCCGAATGCCTGAACATATTTGGATCAGGAGAGGAATCAAGTCTGAAAATGTATTACAGGAGCGAAGGATCACCTTTGCTGTTGGTGTAAGTACCTAATCATGTTGCCAAAATTATGCTGTAGTCAAGCTGCTGCCTCCGGCTTCGCACATGTGGTACCTACAATAAAAGTACCTAGCTATATGCTATTGCAGCTAAAATATCATGTCAATTCGTTTATTGGGCCACTGACAAAATCTGAACTAATTTTCAGATTTATAATAATAGGATAGGATGAGTCTAAGTACTTGGTTGTGAGTTATGGTTCAAAATGGTTGTAGACGAAACTCCAACCATTTCTGCAACTTGTTTCTTGTTTAATCGGGTATCTTCAAGAATAAGTATTCTGACTTTTGATGATGATTCCGACGACAATGATGATGGCGGCGTGAGGTGAGGTGATGACTGAGGTGATGGCGTGGATCAGCCGGCCCAGGCGATTGTCATCTTCAATTGATTCCATGCTTTGCTTGAATAAGCTATGCCACTTATAGATCATTGTTTTGCCAGGCCAAGAGTCTCTGTAAACAGATAATATTTTTTTTTTAATAAACTGAGGTGTTTTCCTTGCATAGTGTGGAACTTTGTAACGGCACGAAACTCAATTTTATCCATATTTAACGATTTTTTCCAGATTGAACTGCTAATGTAGTGATAACTAAAATGTTATTGACCTGATTTGCCTAAAATTTGGTATTTATTGCAGGTTATTAGTACCTTCAGATTACCAGGTAAAAAAATTAACCCCCTTCCTAACCCTTCCATTCCGCGAACTTTCTAACCTCTCGTATTATGAATGACAGTTATTAGTTTATTTTTCTTCTTCGTTAATGGCATAGATAGATAGATAGAAAACAGTTTATTGACTACTACACGGAATATTACAATAACTAAAATCTAAACTTATTTAAGGCAATACAATGGGCCGCCTTATCGCAAATAGCGATCTCTACCAGGCAACCGTTGGATGGACTGGACTATAAATAAACAGAGAAGGGGCATGTAGGTGTGGTGTATTTATATAATTACATACTTACATATATGTATAAACTAAACAAATACTGATATAAATATATACATACATATGAACTCAATAGATATATATATAAAGATAAACAGTATAAAAAATCAACATTACATAAATGACTACGTATAACAGCTCGACAAATAATGTTTCATGACCATGTTTTTGAAGATGGGAAGAGTCTTGGCCTTTAAAGTTTCCATACAAACATTCACACCTCATTTTACTCATGAGGGTTATTTTGGAAAATCCTGAAACACGTGTCCATTTATTTTGCATTTTAAGTATCCAAACAAAGTTTCTAAGAAATCACACCAACCGTTAAAAAGTTCCCATACAAACTTTGACACCCCATTTTACCCCTTTGTTAGGTCTATTTTGAAAAATCCTGAAACACGTACCTACTTATCCATTTATTTTGCATTTTATTTATTCATATCAAGTTTCAAGCAAATCGAACCACGCGTTAAAAAGTTTCAAACATTCGTTTCCACCTTTTCACCCTCTTAGGGGTTGAATTTCAAAAAACCCGCCTTAGCGGGTGGTTTTGCTGTAAAAGGAAGCTACTTTCCAAATTTCAGCTTTCTAGCTTCAGCGCTTTCTGCTCGGCGATGATGAATCAGTCAGTTAGGTTAAACTCTTTTATAGGTATAGATGGTGTCTTTCATATAAAATAATTATACGGATTTTTTGCTCGAATCACAAAGAAACACAAAACTTTTATTCCAATTATTTACACCCGAGTCAATAACTCTAGCTTTATTTGAATAAAATTACCATAATTACAAATAAAACCCGAAATAAATCGGGAAAAATACATAATTCTTATCTACTTATTTATATATGTTTGCTTCGCAAGACGGTCATGAATAATACAGTCATAAGTTTAACGTGTGTATGTTGCGTCTAGCTGTGGCATAGCTCCCAAACGGATGAAGCAATTTTGATTTGTTTTTTTTTGTTTGAAAGGTAATTTGATAGAGTGTGTTTCTAGCTATGATTCAAGAAAAATAACGCCCATTTTAGATCATCAGCTCTTTTTTACTTATTAAAGGAATGTGAGCGACTTCCACAGGTCTGATAGATGTGACATTTGGGTCCCTGTTACTTCAATGATTGAAATTGTGAGAACATGGTAACCTTGACCTGATGATGCAGCTTCACCGTGAGTCTGCAGGATACGCAATTTCTGACAAACTTACAGCCGAGGCATGTGAATTATTGGAATGGTCTTAATGAATAGGATAGAGATAATGTTCTTATTTGTGCCTGACACAACTTGTGCCTGACTGTTTTCACATTTTTGACGTGATAACGTCTTATAAATCGATGAACGCTGGCTGCACGCCCGAAAAAGACTCATGTTCCGCCTGAGCCGAGCATACAAGCGAGAGCGCGGAACAAGCGGTAGAGAGCCACGATCGGTTCATCAATGTTTTCCTAGGACGTTATCACCTAAAATTATCGTCCGTAAACCGACTTTACAGACAACCATTTACTCCATTTACTCTTGTAGTTACTTACAATATGTACAAGTGCTTGTTACTTTTGTAGCTTGCAGCCGCAACAACTACACAACGTGATGACAGACTGTGAAATTGCAACTCAGACCCCAGACTCTGTGTTAGAACTACGTGACGAAGACGCCGCGGAAGTAGCTAAGTTGGTACTAAAAGCGCCGGCGTTTTTAGGCTTACTGGCCGATATAGAGCGATCCTGCGATATTATAGAACTGAATCTCACACCAGAGCATCCTAATGTCAGCATCGTCACATATGGCATGCAGGTACCTACAGCCAACATTCATTATGTTATAAAGATGGTGTTGTGTGCACTGTTCAGCAATATTTATTATTTATTTATTAATATATAATGTACCTACCTACGATGTTCTCGAATAAATTTTATAACATCGTAATACTTCTACATTACTTTTTGTTGAACAGTATTAAATGTAGGTATATCTACTTATTTGAGAATTATTTATAGCAACCGATATTCACATAGCCGTATGCTTCTGCTCATAAAATAACATGAATATCTCGCGTAGCTAACGTCAATATCTCATCCGAAAAAGTTACACGTCGTGATGACGTCAATTGCGTGAGATAATTATCACACTTCTTAGTACCACCCACGAATATTCTCTTTGTCGTAAGATACAAGTTACAAAACTATATTATTGTTTTGACGTGATAACGTCTTATAAATCGATAATCGGCTGCTCGCATGAAAAATTGTCACGTTCCGCCTGAGCCGAGCGTGCAATCGAGAGCGCGGAACAAGCGATAGACAGGCACGATCGGCCTAAGCATTCGGCTTGTGACGCATCTTAATAGGTTCAATGTATGCAATTTTTCATCAATGTTTTCTTATGACGTTATCACGTAAAATTATCGCCCGTAAACCGACTTTACAGACAACCAACCAACTTAGGTACCTATTTATTGTAATAAACATGAATTGGGCTTTATTACTAATAACTATCAAGCCATCTATTAATTACACACATAGCTGCACATACCAGTGTGTTTAAGCTCAAATAAAGTGAATATCATCAAAATGGAAATGAAAATGGTACATTTCGGGTAGGATGTTAATAATGACATCATCTGCATGAGTTATTCATCCTATTTTCTGAGCATCTGCTCCCTGATCCCACCGAGAAAATTTCCCCTGTTGCGGGTATGCTAAGCTAAGCTTTAAAACTCCTCTATTAGTAGGTTAGGTAGGTACCAACGTTTACTAAATAGCAGATACCATGGGTACCATGGTGTCATATCACTTATTTTCTAACTATCATTTCAGGATAGGTCCTGCATCGACATGCCAAAATCCTCTGACATGGTGCAAAGTTTCAGCTGTGAAAATCCTATCACGCTTAAGTACCAGCTATCCCATATAAGGCTAATTATGAAGGCTCTCGCTATTTCTACTAAGGTATTCATATTGATGGACAACTCGCATTGCACCATCTAGCTCTGAACTAAGCAATACTTGTATTAGGGTACTTAGGTACTAGACGACTGATAGAATCCATATACCATATCCATTAACCATATCCACTCATTGATGACCTCTATGGCGCAGAGAGCCAATGCCCGGCTATGGCGCAGAAGGTTGCGGGTTCGAATCCCGCCGCGGAACAAATTCTGCAAAATCTGCAAGTATACGTCTCGGGTTTAAAAGTATATAAGTAGTTTAGTCATGTGGTACCCATAACACAAGCTCTGCTTACTTTGGGCTAGATGACGCTGTGCGAAATGTCCGGCATCATTTATTTATTTACTAATAATATAAATTAGTAAGTATCTGGCTGTTTACGACTGAACTGCTAACCGGACCTTGATAACACTTTGTAAGGAGAAGATTGTATCTTGGAGAAGAATATATGCTACTTTTTATTTAGGTAACAAGAACGCCAAGCCGCTTACAGAAGTTAATACTATTATTTTAAATGCAAACGTAAGATACTGTATAACACCCAGACATAAAACAAACATCATCATCAAACATCTATGTTCTAACACACATTTTGTTCTGTGGGTAAACATCTTACAGCGCTGAAGGCAGAGCTAATACCAACTGAGCTGACAGACCAATCAGTTGCTCATGCCTTTGACTACTACGCCCTTTTGCCATTTATAAAATGAAATCACGAGAATCCTTGAGAGAAATATTCAAAGAAATTAATATTCTCACAATAGCTTCACAATATATATATATAAAATTGTTATACACGCATAAAAATAGAGATGGGATTCAGCAAAATAGTTGCCTTCATAGAATCAACACTAGGAATAGACATAAATTATACATCCCTAGGTTTCGACTAGAAAAAGTAAATAATTCCTTTATGGGGAACACGGTGCGCTTCTATAATAAGCTTCCTGAAAATGCTACTAAACTACCTATTAAGAAATTTAAAACATACATAAAAGGTAGGTAGTCATTTGAAGAAAGCTTATTATATTATAAATGACTATATTATTGATAAGAATGCATGGCCTCATGATGCTCTGCCGTCAGACAGTTAACCGACACACTTGAAATGTATAAACTCTCTTGTATTAGTATATCGTAGTTAAGGTAGTTATAAGATGGATCATATAAAAAAGCGCTAGGACCAAGACGAGTTTCTTGCCAATTCTTCTTGGGCTTGCGTTAGGATGAATTGGCACCTAAATTCACCTAGTATGTAAGACGTTTCAAAGTGATCCTTGTGATTGTATTGAATAAAGTATCTTTTGACTTTGACATTCTCAAGTAATTAAAGATCTGAGGTGTCTACCAAGCCCGGGCATAACAGTCATGACCACATTTATTTGTTTATGATAGAAAACTTGGTTTGTTACAACTTGTCAACAACATAAAATAACCTATCTATTTGATACAGGAGGATAGATAGGTTATTGACACACCTGAATACACAGCACCCTAAAATTGCATTTACAGTAGAGCACGAGCAAAATGGTGAGTTACCTTTTCTGGACGTGTTGGTTAAACGTGAACATACAGGTCGCCTATCCCACTCGGTATACCGTAAACCAACACACACAGATAGGTACCTAAGAGCCGACTCTCACCATCATCCGGCCCACCTTTCATCAGTACCTAGGACATTAATTAATAGGGCTTTGAGACTATGCCACCCTAATCTAGATGCAGAGTTATCACACGTCAGGATTGCACTGGAGAAGAATGGCTACGGATGGAAACAAAGTTTTCGCATTGCCAATTCATCCTCAAGAAAACGTCAGATGTCAGTAGAGAGAGCTGCAGCTTACCTACCGTTTGTGAAAGGGGTGACGGATAAAATTGGACACTTCTTGCGAAGGAGATATGGCATCAAGACAATATTCCGACCACTTACTTAACTTATACGACAACTTACAATTGATACGCTCTCCTAAAGACAAAGACCCTTTGAGTGTACCTGGCGTTTACAAGATTCCTTGTGATTGCGGAAGCTCCTACGTAGGTGAAACTAAAAGGAACATTTTTACCAGGCTGACTGAACATATTCGTGCCGTGAAGAATGCTGACATTGAAAAGTCAGAAATTGCAGAGCACTCGCTAACCTCTGGCTCCACACATTACATTCGATTTGATAAGGCTCAGGTACTATCAAGAGAAAGATTCTTTGTACCTCGAAAGATCCGTGAAGCAATCGAAATCGGCCGTGTTCCAAACTTCAACCGAGACAAAGGTTGGTTTCTTTCTCCAGCCTGGAAACCTTGTCTGCACGGAACGTATTATAGTAACGATGTGGAGCCGGTTAGTGATAGTGTCAGTGCTGTATGTTTGACGGTTCGCAATGTTGTGGGCACGAGTGGCGAAGTCGAAGAGCCAGTACTAGCACCAAATTTGTTACCGCCTGCCGTGACAACGTTTCCACCTCTACCCGCACGCACGACTCGAGCCGCAAGATACCCGCACCCGCCGCACCTCACCCGCAGTGCGAACCGTGAACTCGAGAGGCAACGAGCGGACCGCGGATCAAACTCACCCTGATGAAGATTCTCTAGATGAATCGAAACAATGTCGGTGCCTCCATCGACAAAATAATACGTGAGTAAAGCCCATGTTTATCAAAATGTATTGTCAACATAATATAGAATGAAGCATGACAAATGTAAAAAAAGAGAGACAAGATTAACCTGAACCATATCAGACCAAAACAGCTGCTGTTGTAACTTACACAATTAAAACGATAAGTGGAAGTGGACAGGTCATACTATCAGAATCAAAACATATGGTCTAAGGATATAGAAGGGTACCCAAGAGATCAAGAGACCAAGAGGTAGACCTATTCGAAGATGGGAAGACGACATAAAAGCTAAAGAACTATGGAAGAGCCTGGGGGAAGCCTATGCTGAAAAGCAAAACGATCCTTAACAATTACCGATGTCAAATCTATATTTAGAATATTTAATATAACTAGTTTAGTACATTTTGATAAACACGGGCTTTACTCACGTATTATTTTGTTGATGGAGGCACCGACACAAGGCACCACTGTTTCGATTCATCTAGAGAATCTTCATCAGTGTTTGATCCGCGGTCCGCGGTCCGTTGCGTTGAGTTCACGGTTCTCGCGCCGCGAGATACCTTACCCTGATGAAGATTCTCTAGAGGAATCGAAACAGTGGTGGCAATTCGGTTGGTTCATTTCTAAAATTAGAAACTGTCTAAAATATATTTAGTTACTCATAGCATTTGTAAAACCTATTCGGTTGGTACTATCTAACTAAATTAGGAACACTTAAATAAAATAAAATTAGGATAAGTTGGTAGCAGCAGAATACCAAAGGTTAATTTGACAGTTCAAAATCTAATTTTAACTAATTTAGTTACCTAGGTTGGTGCCAACAGAATTGAGGCCAGTGTGCGGTGCCTCCATCAACAAAATAATACGTGAGTAGGGCTTGCGTTATCCGTCACATTTTGGTATTCGGATAATATGGATAATAGTGAACTCCACTATTCAGATATCCGGATCCGGATAATTCGGATAATTATTGAAATAAACTAAGATGAACGAAAAAAATATATAAAAGTACCTACCTACTTTTTATTAAAGTATACGTTTACGAGATCACAACAAATGACAATATTCTGTCTTATTCTAACTATCTTATCTTATAAAAAAACATTTGTAACGATCTGAAAAAAGAAAAAAAAGCGTTTTTTTTAACTGTTTAGATACCGGGTGCTTTCTCCTCTAGCTCTAATGCATGCCTGCATCCGGTCAGGCATGCTCTGGATCATGTTTTTGACGTGAACTTGCGGTATGGCTTCCCAAGCGGCTTGCGCTTAAGCGCGGACCTGGTTGAGAGTTTGTGGCGGGTTGGAACCGAACTTAATCTTTCTTTTGGGCATGTCCCAGATGTGTTCTATTGGGTATTAGTGTACCTTTAAATTTCAACCACTTGAAAGTACTCCTCCACGCACGGCGAAACGTGGGGATATGCGTTATCGTGCATTAATAAAAATTGTTTGTACCCAATTAACCAGGAATAAGGCAGAACATTATCCTGGAGGATCACTTCCATGTAACGAGTAGCATTTAGCCGATTGTCGACGATCACCAACTCCGTACGAGCATCCGAACTTTTTCCTCCTAATACCATTGTAGAGCCGCCATAAAAACTCACGGTTTGTGTAATGGTAATGAGTAGATATCCCTCTTCTCTTCTTCTCTATGATATATATCCATTTTTTATGGTGTGTGGCGACTGTGGCAGTGGTATTTCATTTTCTGACGTTCTGAGTTTCTGACGTCCTAAATACACTAAATGAAAACCCACCTAGAGCTGCTAGTTTTGAAACCTTAACTTCCGTGCAATCTTCGGACTGTAAATAATTTGTCACCTTGGATTCCTTTTCTAAGATGTGTGTACGTGGTGCTTGCGGGGCAGGGGGGGGGGCTCAGTGTGTTCACGTAGGCTAAGTGATTCCAATGTTAGTGATGCGCTTTTTGCTAAATTATTATAATCTGCACTACTCATATTACATTTACCTATATTGTTTTTTGTTTTGATGCATTCATTTCGTCTTTAGATTGTTATTTTTGTATAATTTTACCTACTATCCGCATTATCCGAATTATCCGGATATTTTATTTGTTACTATTCGGATTTGATATTCGGCGGATATCCGGATATCCGGATAGCAAGCCCTATACGTGAGTAAAGCTCGTATTTATCAAAATGTATAGTACAATTCACGAAAGTTTTGAAAGTGAAATAGTTTAATACTTATTTGAGCCTTTTGGGAGTCGAGACCCTAGGCCCGTAGGGAACAGAAGCCCACCGCGTTTTCAAAATTATTTCACGGCGTCTGGTAGATACATTGCGTGACCCAAGAGCTGGCTCCTATCTGGCTCAGCGTATTAGCATTGCCATTCAACGTGGCAATGCCGTTAGTGTCTTGGGAACGCTGCCCTCTGGCAGTGATCTGGATCAGTTGATCTATCTATAGATCGTTTTAAAGGGTCCATAAGATAGCTCAACTGTTTTACATGTTTTTTATGTTATTCTGTACATATCTATCATATATATGGTGTATTGAAAGCTATTTGAAATTGAATTTGAATTTGATTTGAAATCTGATAACTATCTTTATTTTCAGGTGGTATTAAGATTCAGTTCTAATGGCCTTCTATTACTGCAGCTTAAATTAGAAAAAGAAGACCAGAGACAGATGTTTTCAGAGTTTTATATAGTGCCTTTACTAGACGATTAAGTTGAAATTATTACGAAAACCTGATTTAAAGAAACTTTTTTAAATAAACTTTTGAATTTATTATTTCTTATTTATTTCGATTGTCCCATACCAAATTGCGAAATTCCTCCTAGTTTATTTTACTTACTGCTCAAAAGGAAAGTAATGTTTTTAGAAAAGAAACGGTCATTGTAAAATATGTTTATTTACTTTTTTCTAATATTACATACATCAAAGGAATGTAAGATTATTATACAGGGTGATGAACATTGATAATTAGACATTCAAGATGGACATTCATTTTAACTTACAAAATCACCAACAGGGTAGGTAGGTAGGGTAGGGTACACCAAGAACTAGTTACATTTACAGGGATACTTCAATTCCACCAATAAGAAATACTGACTTAAGAATAAGTTACATAGTTGGTATTTTTACACAGATTGACTTATCCAGATAGATCAATTATTGTTTCAATAGGTAGGTACTACTAGGTACTCCGGACTAGAGTATGTTATTTAGCGCGTTTACGTTCTATGGTATGTCACTGTCATATTAATGTCAATGTCAAAGTCAAATATTTTATTCAATAAAATCACAAGGATCATGAATAAAGGCAACAGATCTAAACATCACATTTAGACAATGTGCGATAAGATGGGTTATTTTGAGAGCTTTGCGAAGTATGTGTGGTTTAATTTTGAATGAGAAACAGTGAGAATATTATAATGTCATGGATTGAAAAAAACTGAATAGAGATATGTAGAGAGGATGACAGATGAAACAGGTGCATGAGGCAAGTGTGAATGGGGAAGCAAACCTCTGTGGGCCAAGACCCGGCTGAGACGCTGATGGTTGCGTGTTCGATTCCCGACGCGGAACAAATGTTTGTATGATTTGCAAGTAAGTATTTAACTCGGGTTTGGGTGTTTCTATTTAAAAAAAAAGGATAGGTATCTATTATGTGGTACCCGTAACACAAGCTCTGTTTATTTTGAGGCCAGATGATGCTTTGTGAAATGTGTTATTTATTTATAACGAGAAAACCTCTTACATCCCCAATATTGGGGATATATTAGTCAGGAGGATACCCTAAACCTATGCGCATGTCTAAGGGACGTGATAAGAGTTAATGAAGCGAAAGAAGTAGGTCAGGATCGTAGCAAGTGGGAATCCGTAGTATCTACCTACCACATCGGGAAACAGGTGTGATTTTATGTACCTACATATTTTTTACATATTTCCGAGGTTTCGGTTGTTGCAATAAGCGTGGTTGGGTTGGGTTAGGTTGGCTTAAATACGCGATCAACCAGTTTCTTGCTAACCATCTTCCGTATTACTTAGTGGCATACCTATAACTAGTGAAGGAACTCTTCTATCCTATAATCACTAGTTAGCGGGACTTTAGAGTCTGTCCTTGTCATTCTAATATCAATAAATAGACATGGCAACAGATTTAAATAACACATTAGCTAATGTGATTATATGATAGACCCAAGACCAATAACGAACTCGTTTGTTTAAAAGTACAGGGCGTCTGCTCGGCAAACCGATTTCGATATTATCGTAAAAATAACGTCGTTGAAACGTTCAATTCAGTCGTATTTACTGATATTTCGTTGTCAAATTATCGTGTCATCTGTTGCGGAGGATTACGACATTGAATGCCAAAAGTAATGTCGGTCGTTTCATCGTTCGAAACGACGTAAGAGTCGGTTTTTGTACCATTATTGTCCGAACATATCGTTTATCGTTTTACCGAGTAACCCTGTATAGAACCATGCAACATCACCCTGTTTGTTTAACTATGAACTTGTATTCTAGCGTTTCGATTAATATCTACAACATTCAATACATACAAATATTTAGCTATCTTTACCAAAGTTTCCGATCCTCCCTAATTTACTTTAATCCAAAATCGAATACCCCTGTATCTATTTTGATACAACTATAGACTTGAAACTTTGTTTCTGTCTAAACAAAGTTATAAGGTAAGTTGTCAGTAATTACAATTACTTTGACACAAAATTTAGCTACTTTTATTTTACAGTTTATTTGTAACATCTTGATGAAATCAAGTCTCAGTTTTGATAGAGAACCTGTGTGCATAAGCTAATCAGAAAGTAAAATGATTATCTCACCCAGATAAAGTCATTATCTCACCCTAAAACAGGCTCTCTATTACTTACTAACAATAGGCGTGAAGTGTGTTTTAGTAGTTACAAGTTTTTTTACGACTTGCGGCATATTTTTTAGACATTGTTGTCGCTACTGCTACTTTTACTTAATAACACAGCGGATGAGATAATGACATTTGAGTGAGATAATTATTTCGCTTCCAGAGTATTAGGTCTCTGGCCAAAAGTTACATGAACTATAATTTGTGTTATCAAACATGTAGGGCCATACAGAACCACATTTACCCGAAAACTAAGCTTATTTTTTGACAGTTCTTAATAAAAATTTGTTCATTTATTTTGATTAGGTACGTCTTGGTTTGAGTTTGAGTACGGTTCTGGACAACTCTTATTAATATTCTTCACAGAGGGTCACAAACGGAGTACAAAATTAACATTTAATTGTATTAATACCTACTTAATTACACCTTAAACATTTGTAGGGACACCAATCATAAAAGTACATGATACAAATTACTTAGATCCTACAGATAATTTAAAAATTAATATTCGTTTGCTTTATTCCGTCCCGCTCTGCTAAATTAAAACTGGAATATTTTATAGATTAAGCACACAAAACGCGGGAAAAAGTCTTACACTAAACATGAATAGGTACTTACATCCATACTAATATTAGAAAAGCCAAAATTATTGTTACAATAAAATACTTATAAAAAAAATATTGCACGAACTAATAACATTAAGTAAAAACAATATTAATACATTAAATACGAAAAAACAATAAGTTAACAAATATAAACGAATACGACATCTTATTTGATTACCAACAATAACCAACAACTTGACATATTGATTACCAACAATAACCAACAACTTGACATATTCACCTACTAAAGCTGTGTAAGTACATTAATTCTCTAACATCTACACATTCAGTCGTGTAGGTAATAATAAATACTTTGGCTAAACATTGTCTAAATTTAACTAAAATTGTACGGGAGCGCACCTTGAAACCTAAAGTTAAAAGATTGACGAAGTTATGTAGTTTTTAGAATCAGAATAGTTGTGGAAAAAAAGTAGAATGATTTGGAGACAGTACTAGTCATAGCATAACTGATTTGCGTACTACCTTTTAATTATAGTTACAAAATAACTGATTATAACTATAGAAATAACACAACCGATCTTAGCTGTAAATAAATACGCGTTTGGCATAAGTGTGGGATGCTACTTGCGTAGATACCCTGGCCGCATCTCATCTGTCGGGGACTTCCGTTAGTGCTGGTGCGGCGGCTGAATGTGCCGAGGACCTCAAAAGGCGCAAATATGCCGGTCTTGATAAGGCCTACATATTTGAGCCTTTTGGAGTTGAGACCGGGGAACAGGAGCCCACCGCGTTTTCAAAATTATCTCACGGCGTCTGGTAGATACATTGCGTGACCCAAGAGCTGGCTCCTATCTGGCTTCGCGTATTAGCATTGCCATTTAACGTAGCAATGCCGCCAGTATCTTGGGTACGCTGCCCTCTGACAGTGATCTGAATCAGCTATCTATAGATCGTTTTTAACAGTCCTTAGAGTTAGATAGCTCAACTGTTTCACATGTATTTTATATTATTGTCTATTTTGCTGCACATTTCTGAAATTAAATATATACATATTGGTGTACAATCACCCATATGTATATATTTCTCTACCATCCATCTGACTTCTATCCCCAAACTATGCATAGCTAGTACTATGGGAACCAGATGACTGATATCATATTTATATATATTTTTTATAAATTAAAACGCATACACAGAACAAACATCGATAACAAAACCGATTTTAGTTATAACAACAGTAATGCAATTCTAGTCACAAAATAACTGTTTTTTTTAAATCTTAGATATATGTAACCTACGTTTGACTACGATCTCGCCTGATGGTAAGCGATGATGCGGCCGATGATGGGACACGCAGGTCTAGAAGACACCTTTGTACCTACTATTGACTTGAAGAGACGCAGATTGTAGTTTTCAGGAAAGACAGACGACGGCAAAGTATTCCAATCCTTGGCTGTACGCATTATAAATGTAGAAGCAAAGCGCTTTGTTCTTAAGGGTGGTAGACTGACAAGGTATGGATGGTACTGAGCGATACGTCTGCTTTTCCTGTTGTGAAAAGGAGATTGCAATTATAACACAACAGTTATTAGTTATAACAGAACCGTTTTCAGTTAGGTATAACATAACCGTTTTTAATAACATAATAGGTATTTTCCGTAATGCAATGACTAATAGCCTGTTTTTGATCAAACATAGCTGATTCTCGTATCAGTCAAACAACATATTCTTTGAAACAACGTCTGCGCTCCGGACGCTGGTTACACAAAACTGTACTGATTGTCTACGGCTCTGATATCGTGATGAGCTACCTGCAATGCTTCTAGTTCCACTCGACGCATTCTTACGTCACTTCCGTGTGACACACCAAGCTGGAAAAAAATAATTTAAGAATTCATGGACAATCAACATAACACCATCTAGCCCTAAACTAAGCATAGCTTGTACTATGGTGACCAGACGACTGATAGAAAACACATAACTGACATCGATGTTTACAACACAAATGATAATTCAGGGAGAGTATCGAACCCTCAACTTAGAAGGCAGAGCTACTACGAATTGAAATGAACTGAGAGGCCAGAAAAATGACTTATGCCCCATAAGTTATATAAAATTAAATAGTGGATGAAATCAATATCATCCACAAGAGAATTTGCGAAGGTTTAAATTTTGAAATAAACGCCTCTAGATACTTTGGCTCAAAACCGAGATGACTGGAGAGTTCAAGAGGTTTTTGTCTTTGGGACACAATCGTAATCGAAAGTTATACCTTCACCTACCTAACAATAAAGTTTCAAGCAATTAATAAAAACTTATCTTACTTACTAAAACAGCAAAATAAATAAAAACATACTCACCAATAAAACACAACACACAGGCATTAAACAGAAAAAAAATAAAGAGCAAAATAAAAAACAAAGCCATTCCATTTAATAAGTTTAATCATAATAAAAATTTACAACCAAGAAACTAAAGTTAAAGCTCGGAAGAACATAATTTGTACAAAACAAAAACATACTAAATACAATTAGTAATTATTATAACAGTCCATTATAAATAACTTAGGTTATTTTTATGAACGAAATCTTTCTTGACTTTAAAGTACCTACCTACCTACTTAATTAATTACAATTGAAAGATTGTATATGTAGGTTATAAATACCTACAACATAATAATAATTTTCAACACACTTGCTCGTAAAGTGGCTCTCAAATTCTACCGATTTTAGGTTCATAATGGTGATAATTATACATTCGTGTTTGTTACTTTACATTACCGCACTAGTGCTTATTACTTTTTTTTTCAATCACCGCAATAGTATTGTGATTGTTGCACCGAGCGCAAAGTTAGTTAGTAACGCACGAGTGTTATGTTGGTCCCCGAGTGCAAGCGAGGGCACTAAACTAACACGAGTGCATTACTCTCTTTAGCAAGGTGCGTAATTTACTTTACTTTCAACTACCATTCTACCTACTGTGATAAAATATACCTACTCAAACTAAAAATATAAAGAATCAAAGTTTTACAATGGTGCAAAATGCGGGCTATTTGTTTTTTATTTTTCACCAAGTCGGTTTTATTCAGCCGATTTTTATTTTTAGCCAGTATCTTTTTACATTTACTTACATTTTATGTTAAACTTAATGGGAGATATTCAACCTTTGTGGTAAATTTATATCTAAATAAAAAGTAAAAAACAGTGCAATAATGAAAAACAGTGCAACAATGAGATTTCATATAACATTTCTTGTTGTTTGGTTCTAAGCAAAAAATACGTCCTTTGTGATCGGTTTTGTAGTGCTTAATGATAACATAGTTGACAACGTAGTTGAAAGAAAAAACTATTTTTAAATAGGCTGTTTAGCGGTTTTGCCAGTGCCTTTATTTACACCTGCGCGCACATTGCTAGCGCAGAGCGGATAAAAAACCGCCAAAAAGCGCGCCATTTTCCATAAACAATACAAGTCTGTTTTTTTACTCGCAAGTGTGTTAAAAAGCGTCGTATGAAACGCGTGTGCATTGATCATTACATTGCATACTCGGCTTCCTTATCGCGCTCGCCTGCGGCTCGAATAATACCGCCTCGAGTGTATTGTAATGAATGACCAATATAGCAGACTTTTATCATAATGTACTATTAAGATCGTTATTAATCTATCTCATCCAATTTATCAGACAGTAAGATGAATATTAAACATATCACACGGGTGTCTGGGAGCTAGTATCTTAACCTGATGGAGGACGATTCTCGACACCTACGAGATAAACAAATGTTCATCGATGCGTTTAATTTCGATGATTTCAATTGAAAAAATGTGCAGCAAAGTTTCCTTTAAACTTATAGTAGTAGTTATGCCTACCTATCTTAGTATATCAATAAATTAGTAGTCGCGCGGGTTTATGTAGGTACGTAACGTGCTTGGAAACATTGTTGACAAAATAGCGTTATCTATTTTAATTATTGAAATTAAATGTTTTGTAGGAATTTGACTCACATATCTGTTCGAAAATCTCCCCGTTCAGACTTAAAATACTAGTTCCGGGACACCTGGTAATGACTATGTGTGTAAAGGACATTACCTTTATAATAGAAAGGCATTTAACCCTCAGCAATAAAATAACACTATTACTAGAAATCATGACTCAGAAAAAGTGATCATAAATTTATCACTTTTTCAGAGTCATGTTTGCATTGAGAGAGAGAGAGAGAGTTTTGTTTGAGAGATATTTACTTAAAACTTGAGAAAAATTATAGAACACTTTGTCTTTAACAAATATTATGATTTAGTTTGTGAGTGATTTGTTAATACCGAACGATATAGTCGTTAATTTGTTCAAATGTAAAATGGCTCATTTTTATCCGATACTTTTACTTAGAGATAATAAATATTTTATCCTATCTACATTTGTCACAAATAAATAAAAGACATGATTAGGAATCAATGCCCATGAATTTGTTATACATTTTAGTAAATAACTTTTATTTTAGGCCCCTTTTAACTTCCAAGTTTGTTCACACTACGATTCCCAAATTGTTTTTAACTCGATGGCATTATGATAAAACGCTCCGCAACTTTCACGAAAAATCTGAAGTAACACTCATTCTCTATCCTCTACGACATTAAATGAACACATGGGTAGAGCTGTCAGTAATCATAAAATAAATAATGTAATAATTCGTATTCTTAATTGATATTTCGTAAATTAAAAAAAAAAAAATAATGAATTATATATTAAGAAACAAATTTCAATCATCCTTTACGTCAGCGCTACCGTAGCGGGGAAGCTACGCGGCGGCGCAAGATATGGGGAAGGCGCTACAGCTTTTTACGTACAGGTTGCTCCAAGATAATAATTAAGAAGATTATTTTATTTCGATAAATCAAAGTTTAAATGATATATAATATATGTATATCTAAAATAGGAAAACACGAAACGGGATACATATGTTCATTTAATGTCGTCATTGCAGCTCCACCTTGTATACGAGTATCTACTATCTGATTTCATTGAAACCGGTTTAGCTCTTACGTCATTGAGTAACAAACACATTTTTTTGAATAAAAATGAGTGTGATTTTTTTTGAATCAAAAAAAATTGCCTTAATATTTTAAATGTAAATACCGATAAATACGTTTTCTAGGATTATAGTGATTAGGTACCTATGAGTTTGTTTTTAATTTACCTACACTTAAATATAATTTTAGTTCTATTTATAAGTGCACATCGTGTTATGACAAGGCGATTGGCTGGAGTTTCTAACACCAAGTTCAATTTAAAATCATAAAAGCGTAACTTCTTATTTTTATTATATAAATGCGTCTTAACCTGTACTTACCAACAACAGGATTCGAACCCAGGCCTTAACTTTGCTCGGAAACTAAAACTTCTCATTTAATATATTCAATTATACATTTGTCATTTCCACCAAAAAGGTTTGGCGTTTTGGATTGACACAATTCATAAGAGAACGCGGCATAATTCGTTTATGAACAAAAATATTGCTAAGCAAAACAAAGCTACATACAACTAACAAACATCAATAGTAACAACAACAATAATGATGCAAATACAAAACAACTAAACATGCAATAGTACAGAATAGCTACTCGGAAAACCGATATATCGTAATATCGGATCGTTCGATATATCCGAACGATACCGTCGTTTAAATGTTTGTCGAACTCAATTCGAATTGACAGTATTACCGTTGTCAAAATACAAAAGTAAAATCGTTCGTTCTATCGTTCATAACGATCGAACGATGTAATTTAGAGTAGCGTTTGCACGATTATTGTCCCGATATAATCGTTTTGCCGAGTAAACTCTACAGATATCCATTTAATGGACCCTATGAAGTGATATCCAAATGATATCGCACGACAGCATTTACCGTGGTCTTGCAATTATAAAAAAAAACAGCTGCTAATAAAACTTTAGCAATAACGTTCACAATAGTAGTGTTTAAACGGTGGTTTTACGATTTGATACAACATAACTATAAAATGTATGTTTTAAAATTGCACAAGTCCATAGCATCTTAAGGCATTCGGTGGGATTAATTATGCCTCGAAATATAATTAAACAATCATTCGATCAATTGAATTTATATCTTACGCTATTGGGTTTAAGTTTTATTATTACACAATTGTAATAATCTAAAAACTATAGAAATATTTACAAAATCTTAAGAAGATAGTCAATTAGACTGGGATGGATTATAAAACTGAATTTTAATAATCAAAACTTAAATGAAATGAATCTATAAGTATTTTAGACTTTTTGCTAATGGCAGTAAATAATTTCGAACACCCATACTGGGAAATATATTCGAAAACTATTTAAATTGAACACTATACAGTTACGAGTTGAGCAGGGTTTGCTTCTCGCTTTCACCGAGTTTGAGTGGCTGGCTTTGCTCGCCTAAAACAACTTCTATAATATAATTGTAAGGCAGTACTGGCAACAACATTTCGTAAACATTGTCAGCTTTCATTCAGAGAATAAAATAAGGGTCAATATCACTCTATTTCAGAGGGTAAAGATCGTTTTTACTTTATTTCAGAGGATATTAATCTTTTTGACACTATTTAAACTGGGCTAACGTAGCAGCCTCGACAGAGGATATCTCTACGAATGATGTTGAATGATGATGATGAATGAATGAGAATGACGTTTCTCGGTTTCTTAAATTTTTCATAATAAAGTTTGGGCTAATTGACATTTTCTCTAAGTGTAGAGAAAATCTTGGCTGCCAAATTAATCGTGCGGAATAAGTTTATAAAAAATACAAACACTTATAATTAATGTAAAAACTATCTTTGCCCCTCTGACAGTGGTAATGATCTTTACACTCTGGAATAAACTAAAGGAGTAGGAGTAATAGAGTGAAAAATTATTAAAACCATCTGAAATAAAATAAAAAGGAAAAAAGATCTTTACCCCTCTGTAATAGAGTGCGAAATTATTTTAACCCTCTGGAACAAAATAAAAAAGATCTTTACCCCCTGAAATAGACTGCGAAATGATTTTAACAATCTTAAATAAAACAAAAAAGATCTTTACCTCTGACATAGAGTGCCAAGTGATTTTAACCCTCTGAAATACAATAAAAAAGATCTTAACCCCTCTGAAATCGAGTGCGGAATTATTTTAACTATCTTAAATAAAATGAAAAAGATCGTTACCCCCTGAAATAGAGTGCGAAATTATTTTAACCCTCTGAAATGAAATAAAAAAGACCTTTACCCCCCTGAAATACAGTGCGAAATTATTTTAACCCTCTGAAACAAAATAAAAAAGAATCTTACCCCTCTGAAATAGAGTGCGGAGTTATTAAACCATTTTAACTAAAATAAAAAAGATCTTTACCCCTCCGAAATAGAGTGTAAATTAACTTTACCCTCTGAAATAAGCTGATAAGACAACGTATCCAACACAGTAGCTATATTATAGTTACTCTACGCTACGCAATCTGGCTCACTTGCTGTCGGCTGCCGGCCTGGCACACGACGTACTCTGTAAGCGTGACGTCAGCGGCGCCTCCCGACTCGAGCGGGATCGGGTGCGATCGGAAGTGGTCGAGCATATCCAGAACGTTCGGGAACCAGAGATGTTGGACGCGACATTGCCCCGACTCACTGAGCGTCATTCGGAGATGTTTCGCACGGCCCTGTATATATAAATTAAAATAAAACCCTCGTTAGAAAATAAATATATCTAGATAATAATAATAATAATAATAATACCGGACATTTCACACAGCATCATCTGGCCCCAAAGTAAGCAGAGCTTGTGTTATGGGTACCACACGACTGGATATACTACTTATATACCTACTTTTTTTTTTGTAAATGCATACATATTATACATAGAAACACCCAGACCCGAGACAAATACTTGCATATCATACAAACATTTGTCCCGCAGCAGGAATCGAGCCCGCAACCTTTTGCGTCTCAGCCGGACCTAAGCCCACTGCGCCACAGAGGTCGTCAAGATATCCATTGAGAAGATCCCAATGATTCCAAACGTGATACCTCTGCTGTAGGTTGGTGAGGAGTTGGGTATCCTGCAAATTCCAGGTGATGCTGCAGCATCAGTTGTATCATTCGTTTTTCGAAGTTAAGGTATAAGATGGATCATGTAAATAAGCGCTAGGATCAGGACGAGTTTCTTGCCGGTTCTTCTCGGGCCTGGGTTAGGAGGAATTGGTACCTAAATTCACCTAGTAAGTAAGGCGTTTCAAAGTGATCCTTGTGATTGTATTGAGTAAAGTATCTTTTGACTTTGACTTCAGGTCAAGATAATATTTTTGCAATATTATTGATGTAAAAGGAAACCAAATTCGGAATCGATTAGCGGAATTTGCTCACAACTTTTTATCAATTAGAAAAGAGCTGATGATCTTCAAATGGCTGAACTGATTTTCTTCAATCATAGTAAACAACACTCTCTATCAAGTCACCTTTCGAACAAAATAAATAAATAATCCGTTTAGGATCTACGATGCCACAGACAGACACACAAATACACACTAAAAACTTATAACACCCCTCATTTTCGTGGGGGGGTTAAAAACTAAGAGATGAGAACATTGGGAATTGGTAATACCCAATACAGTTTGTATACCTATATTGTGGCTCAATCACACCGCAACGTTAGAACGGATTTACTTTATCATACTAGTTTCTGCCCCTAGCTTCGTATGTGTGTTACCTACCTACTCATTGCTATGTTATTTTTATATTTTTTATTTCTGAATGTAACATTAACAATAAATGACTATTACTATTATGACTCTTAGCGACGCGTCTCACTCTGTCGAGCTATATAGCATCCGTGCGCAGACTAGTAACGTAACGTTAGAAAAGTAACGTTTATAAAAGCTAGTCATCTTGCTCTCTCACCTGGAAGTTGAAGGTGAGTACGTACTCCCCGCGACGGGTCTCACTCTGTCGCACTAGGTAGCATCCATGCGCGGACACTCCACCGGCCAAAACACAGCCGGCGGCGGCAGCTCGCGCCAATGTCCCGTGGAACCACGGCCATTCCGCCAGTGACACACGCGGTGACGACTCGCAACCTTCTTCCGCTATTGAACCTGAGCAAAAACAAAGTAAGGTTCACCTGCATTAAGAGTGTTACTGTGCTTAAGTTGAGAGGCGTTTATAAGTAAGGCCGTAAAGAAGTATCTTTTAGCTGTTGCTATCCTTTTTAATTGACATAAGAATGATAAGGGTAGACAATACTTAAATGTGATTTTATGATAAAAAAATGTGTATTCCGATTCAGATAGTTTATCGGACAGCTGTCAATTAAACGATTCGAATTGTGGTATCCATAGCTGGGTATTAACTCGTTAATCCGTTAATGGTTAATTAACGAAGTTATCATTTCGACTAAATTAACTTTAAAATAATGTTAACGGACGAATGTTAACTTCCGTTAAATTTCTTTAATTCCGTTAATCGTTAATTCAGTACCTATTTACTTAGCACCGCGCCGCGCAACGCCGCCGCTGCCGTGAAAAATACGTTTTGACAAGTAAGTTCGGGCAGGTCGACAAGTGCGGCACGGCGCGTGTCGCGAGTGAAACGAAACTAGGTACTAGGTAGGTAGGTAGGTAGCTAGGTAAGTATTGCCGGTGAGTGTGAGTGAGAAAAAAAAAAGTCGAGTGCAGTCGTTATAGTAAAAAATGCATGGAAAAAAGGTAAAAGAGGCTACTTGCTACTACTTGGTAGAAGAGGCGTTTAGATAGTTTAAGTATTGGAGGCAGCAACGAGAGTAACAACGACAATGATGAGGAAGAAGACAATTCGATTTTGTCACTCAATCTAAAGAAAATCCTAAGATCCACATATCTTTAAAACAAAATCTCAAAATCTCGTCAAATGTGAGTATATATGAAATCAAAAGACTCATTCAACGATGCGGCATTACTCGAAGATCGGTTATTGATTTTTATTTTATTTTATTATTATTTATTAATTGTACAAAATCCACAGCTCTTAAAATATGATACACAAAACTTAAGTATACAACCGACAGCCAATAACGGATTTACATTTTAACTAACCAAAAAACACGACACTAATCATGGTGTGTGTGTGATGCTTGTATGTAATTATGTGAATGTGTGTGTGTGTGTGTGTGTGTATGTGTGAATGTTTCTGTTAGAGTGTGTGTTTTTGTTTGTGATAAAAAGAAGAAAATTTTACTACACTATGTACACATTATCATTTTATATGTAGGTACAAAACATTGACACTATATATTTACTCAATACACTTATATTAAACTTACTAGTTAACATCTCTCAGCAAACCACCTATCTCTCGCCTAAAAACACTCTTACTGCTGTGAAAAATATCGACAGAGGTGAAGCTTTTGTTATAGGTTCTGTGCATTCTACTTACAAGTGAATTTTGAGCATAATTGGTACGAGAACGCGAAACTGCAAACAAATGAGTGTGTCTTGTTCTAATTCATAAATCTGTTTATTATATATAATACTGCTTTATCCTCAAGCGCTGCAGTTGAACCACTTTTTTCCATGGGCAAAGATATTTTAACGCCAAAGCGAGCCTCACTTTCAGCTGAGAACTTCCACTTATGAATGTTTATGAAGGGCAATATCCACATTAAGCCAGATAATTAAATTACACACTACAATTAAACACGTATTTTTTATTCCTAACCTGTTTACTTCCAGAACCCAAACCAACATATTTTTTTAAGTAGATATTTAGCACAACGATAAAGAAATGCCATTGTAATCACGTAGATTAACGGATTCAAATAACGGATTAGCGATTAACGAAGTGAATTATTTCTTTACCGGTGCCCAGCTATCACTAAAGCACCGACGTATTAGAAATAATCCCCTGACTGGCAAAGCAGAAATGATTTCAGAAAAATACCAATTTTCATTCGTTCGGAAGATCGTTCGACTGCCTAGGTTATGGCCTAGCCATTTGCACGAACTTCATGATAATGACGGAGCTGAGAACACAGCCAATGCTTTTTTACTATGAAGTCAGTTTGTAAGCGCGTAGCCAAAATTTAAAATTAATAGGGCTAAACCCAATTTTGAGGAGCATATCATAACGTTTTACAGAACATATCCTGTATACACAGAAAACAAATTTGATAAAGCAACTATGCCTTGAGCGTTATTACAATTTATACCTAATTCAGCTTCCTCTGGGGTATCTGCAGCTAAATCCAAGTTACTAGAGCTAGTGGGCAGGTCCCTTCTCGGCGGCAGATCGGGTGGCGTCGGTTCCGAGCCGGCTGGCAACGCATCGGGCGGCGGCTGGGTTGTGGGCGGCGATCGCATGCAATACTTTATCGTGGCAAGCCAAGACTTCATGTCGTCTACATCGGCAGCCTCTATTACGTACTCCATGTTGTTGTCAGCCTGGAAAACACAGTCTTTAGATAAATACATGTTGGTAGACATTTCACAAAGCATTATCTATAAGACTCTCCCCATCTAAACATGGTTATGTAACATTATTTGTCGTGCTGCTTAGTTATTTCTGATTTGTTGAAGTTTTAGACAGTTTATCTTTATTATTACTCTATTGAGTACATATGTATGTTATATTTATATCAGTATTTGTTTAGTTTATACCGCACCCACATGCCCTGTTTATTTATAGTTCAGTCCATCTATAGGTTATGTGCTACAGATAGCTGTTAGCGATAAGGCCGCACATTGTATTGCATTTAAGAGTGAACTAGTCGATTATCTTTCCATACAAACGTCGAAGGGTGATCACACCACCGTCTGATGATGAACAACCAAAACTAAAAGTGATATAAATTTGACTTGTCATAATCGAATACAAGACTCGAAAATTTTAGCGCAACTTTAGGTGTGAATAAATAACAAACGGAGTACGCAAACTAAAAAATTATTCGTATATAAGCATAGATTATTTATTCAAGTTCTTAAATAACTTTTTTTTTTAAATACATTCAGTAGTTTTTTCATGAGAACCCTTGAGCCGTTTTATTTAGAAATCATAGTCTAATCTGATCATATGACTCGAAATTATAATCACGCTATCTCCTTACTGATCATCTCTATCCTTGGTGCACGTCTATCCTTTTCTCACACTAAGCTAGGTGAAATAGCATGCATTTTAGCTGCGCCGACTAACGAGTTTGTGCCGCTGACTCGTGTATCCTTAATAGTAAAGTTATTGTAATATTTCGTGTGGGGTAGTCAATAAAGAGCTATCTATCTATCTAGCACCATTTTTTGCAAAGCTTGTACTACTGGAACCAGATGACTGATAAAATACTTATAAACCTTCTATCCAATAATCAAATAATTAACTCGGCATTAAATTATGATCTGTCCTTTTCATTAATGTCAATGAATAGAAATGGCAACACATTTAAATGAAACATTAGCGAATGTTTGAATATAGACTCTTAATACATACTTATAGTTACTTTATAACACCCAGACACAGAACAAAGATCATCATCACACAAATGTTCGTTCAGTGGGTGATCAAACCCACGACGTACAGCCCAGCAGGCAGAGCTAGTACCAACTAAGCTGTGCGAACAGTTTGTTTTTATAATACATGCATATTTGACCCGTAATCAAGTCAATGGTTAAAAGCTTCATCAGAAAATGAGAAGATTTTGTAATTATTTAATGAGGTTGAACTATTGATTGATAAATACAGTGTTAAATAAATAGAACAACTAGCAGGTACCAATTTAAACTTGTACATCACGTTACACTTAATTATTGACTATGTATTAAAATATGCCAAGTTGTTAATTTCAATATATCATTTTTTTTTAACTAAATTGAATAACGTTGTACATTACAACCTCTGTAGCGCAGTGGGCTTACGTCCGACTGAGACGCAGAAGGTTGCGGGTTCGATTCCCGCCGCGGGACAAATGTTTGTATGATCTGCAAGTATTTGTCTCGGGTCTGGGTGTTTCTATGTATAATATGTACAAAAAAAAAGTATATAAGTAGTATATCAGTCATGTGGTACCCATCACACAAGCTCTGCTTACTTTGGGGCCATATGATGTGTGAAATGTCCGGGATTATTTATTTATTTAATTTATTACATTAATTTATTCAATCTTAGCTCACAGTTCCCCATTGACTTTGGCGTGCCTCAGGGCAGCATACTTGGCCCTACACTTTTTACACTTTATTATTTAAACGACTTTCTCCAAATACCATTAACAAATGCGGAAGTCATACGCAGATGATACAGCTATTTTATTCCATGGCCCTAACCGGGGAACTAGTTAAAAGCTATGCAGAGGTAAGTAACGCGGACTCTCTGAAGTAGGGAAGTTCTTAAACAGCAACATTCTCACATTAAACGTTAAAAAACTAAACAGGGAAATATTCATTTACTATGTTAACTACTGTGCAAAATGAGGGCATTGCATAATGCAATGTTTGGATGTTGGCCTTGCCTCTGACTATATCCCACAGACATCCCCAAGCAATTACAGATCCGAGGAAACTTCTGAGCTTGGGTATTAAAGTTGTAAGCATATTTCAATTTATTTTAATTTACTTGCTCAAATAGCTAAATAATTCCTGTGTTAAAATGTTTGCATTATGATTTCGTTAATTAATTTGTGTAAAGACAAGCACTCCAGATTAGAACAATATAAGAGAAAGGTCATGGACGATTCTGTTGAATTATATTGGGTTATTCCTAGTCTCTTTCACTGTATCTACCTAATAATGGAATTTTTGTTTGATCAGTAATAAAAGTTATGGGAATTCATGACATTATCCATAATAAATTTGATTGTGTCTTATGTCTCTTTTATCATGGTCTGTTGTGTGTTACCTTTTCATGGCAAAGGGCATTTTGGTGTAATTTGTTACCTATGAAGATTGTATTTTAGGGACTTTTTATGTACAACATGTGCAAGGGCAGCAGCTAATAAGTCATATTTTTACTTCTGAAGCGTTTGTAGCATTGCTTAAGTGTTTTCATGCTTCAATGGGAGTGTTAAGGCATTGTCCCCGTTTTCTTAAAACTAGTTGACAGAAGCTACTTAAATCACCAGTTGTTGACCACTGATATATGAAAGTGGGAGTAGTTCTAGAACAATTTACTTTGCCTGCTAAATATCAGTCTCTTTGCAGTATTTTCTTCATCAAACTGTGACTTGAAGTATCATAATTTACACTTTACCATGTGCTTTAAATAGCAAGTGCAGTAATCATAGAAAGGCAGAAATGAGAGGAAACATAATGAATATAAGCAAGAAGTCTATTATACATTTTGATAAACACGGGCTTTACTCACGTATTATTTTGTCGATGGAGGCACCGACATTGTTTCGATTAATCTAGAGAATCTTCATCAGGGTGAGTTTGATCCGCGGTGCGCTCGTTGCCGCTCGAGTTCAGGGTTCGTACTGCGGGTGAGGTATCTTGCGGCGCGCACCAAATTTGTTACCGCCTGCCGTGACAATGTTTCCCCCTCTACCCGCACGCACGACTCGCGCCGCAAGATACCTCACCCGCAGTGCAAACCGTGTACTCGAGCGGCAACGAGCGGACCGCGGATCAAACTCACCCTGATGAAGATTCTCTAGATGAATCGAAACAATGTCGGTGCGTCCATCGACAAAATAATACGTGAGTAAAGCCCGTGTTTATCAAAATGTATAGTACAACTCACGAAAGTTTTGAAAGAGAAAGAAGTCTATTGTTGTTTTTAATTTGTGCATCTCCATTGTGAAGGAGCAAGTTATCGTTATATGTGTTCGCTCACTAATACTACTTGTGCCTAGCCTTATACTAATTACTGTTTAAATGTTCATGCTCTACTTGCCTATTTAATGTGATTGTTGTTAAAGTCTGAGACGCATTACTCTTCCTTTTAATGAAAATAGCTATTATGAGAACCTAGACGTCTAGTGTCTAGACAAACCTATCATAGGTTTAAAACCATAACTAACTAACCTCATCTATGTACAATAATTATAATGAAATACCTTGCAAGATATCATTCCTGATTGAGAATTATTTTAATCAGAATTCTGAATTGAATCAAAAATCCGTGACAATAACAGAAATAAATAAATATTGACTGGCCTGTCAGCTCAGTTGGTAGTAGCTCTGCCTTCTGCACTGTAGGTTGAGGGTTCGATTCCCTCCCAGGATAAACATTTGTGTGAAGAACATAGGTGTTTGTTCTGTGTCTGGGTGTTATTAAGTATCATAAGTACCTATGTATTTAAAAATATATAAGTATTTTAGCAGTCATCTAGTCACCATAATACAAGTTATGCCTAATTTAGAACTAGATGTTGAGTGCATTGTCCAGCAATATTTATTATTTATTGATTTCAACAAGCCAACTCTATGTATTTGTTTGTTATTTTTGTAAATTTCTGTAATTCATTTGTTAATGTGATGATTTTACTATAGAGTGGTATTTTGAGTGTACATTCATCACACAAATGTTTATATTGGGAAAACATCAAACCTACAGCGCAGAGAGCAGAGCTTACTGAGCTAATAATAATAATGATGATAAATAATAAATAATACCGGACATTTCACACAACATCATCTGGCCCCAAAGTAAGCAGAGCTTGTGTTATGGGTACCACATGACTGATATACTACTTATATATGTTTTTTTTTGTACCACATACTTATTAAATATAGAATATAATATAGGGTCTGGGTGTTTCTATGTATAATATGTATGGATTTACAAAAAAAAAGTATATAAGTAGTATATCAGTTATGTGGTACCCATAACACAAGCTATGCTTACTTTGGGGCTAGATGATGCTGTGTGAAATGTCCGGCATCATTTATTTATTATTATTATAGAAACACCCAGACGCGAGACAAATACTTGCAGATAATACAAACATTTGTCCCGTGGCGGGAATCGAACCTGCAACCTTCTGTGTCTCAGCCGGACCTAAGCCCACTGCACTACAGAGGTCGAGCTGACAGACCAGTCAAATTTTGGTGTTAGATAAGCATTATCTAACACCAAATTTTCAAAATTTTCAAAATTTTACCAAAGTCCACCAATATTTATCAAAACCTGTCAATTTGTACATAGATTATTATAATCAAATCACACTGTACAATATGATACCTACTTTAATGTTTGTTTACTCGCCTTTATATTGAAAGAAGCAGAATTTCCCGTGACTCATTACCTACAATTCAATATTATAAGGATAATAACCTAATAAATAATACACAATGTCATAGATACCTTTAAAACAAATGTGTTTTCATGATCTGGCATTTCCAGAGCTGTTGTTTCCCTAGCCTCTGTTATGAGAAAACAAAAAACTCCACTGCGTGGCTTTTGGGCTTTGGGTGGAGAGTAGAACTCTAGCATATATCCTCCGACTGTCTTCACAAGGGCGAGTCTACAGCGCTCCCATTTCTGAGGACCACTCGGCTGCTCCAAACTCTCTGGAGTCAAGTAATTAACTAAACCCTCTTTTCTACACTCTACAACTATCTTAGCTAACTTAGTCTTATTGAGTTTGTTTAGATTCGACGACAGCTCCACCTCGTCTGAATGCTGCTTGTGGAACAAGCCCTTCCCACGCCTTAAACCCTTGAAAGATAATCGTCGAAAGAATGTTTTGGGTTGCGTTTTCGGCGAATCAGTGTCTTCTGAGTAATCGCTTTCATCGTGGCCTGTGTGTGTGCCGTTCGGTAGTTTGTGAAGAGCTTTAAGTTTACCGTATTCCTGTTCGAATTGCTCTGAAAAGGTGTCGATGAACTTTTTTAGGAGGTCCTTGTGGGATGCGTAGGGTCGGGCGGGGTCGTTGGCGCTGGGCTGCACGTATGGCAGGCAAGCTTTGGCGAAGTCCTGGGCGGTAGCTCGGGCCTGACGCTCGCAGAACTCGACCCATCCGTCGGGGTCGCCGTCGGACGGGCCCGCCATGGCGAGGAATCTCTTTAGTAGCTCCACTTGCAATCCGGATCATGCACGAAAGAAAACACCAAATCACTGTTATGTTATTTCACGAAATGTATGTTTTTCATAGGGTTTTGTCCAATTTTCTAATGAAAAATATTCAAAATAGTATGTATTCACGATGCTATCACAAGTTTTCTCGCGAACGAAAACAAGTTTTGTTGCCATGTGGAAAAATACGATAATATAATAAAATGTTGATTGACTGACGATTATTGACTGACGATAATCACGAAAGCTGATGAGGCTGACTAGGTGTTACTATTTTTTCTTGCTTGTAACACTTTGTTTATATAGCAGGTCAAAACTTCACCTACTTAATGCTAGATGTCGCTAAACAAAACTTGTTATTTTAGTTCTTTCGCTCCACACTAGATGCCACTTACTACCAAATACTCTGTATCAAAATATATATACCTATTTCTTTTGTATCAAGTTTGAATATTAAGTGTGACGACTCGCCCCCAGGAAAAGATAAAATTCATCTACCACACAATAGAGTACCTTATTACCTAGCAAAAGTAGGTAAGGTAAGACAAGTAGGTACTTTTCGACTTATTGGTCAGCCGGTATACGTAGGTACCTACGTCAGAATCCTCAGATGCAAATCCTAAAATCCAGCCCTGCTCACCACTAAACGCAGCTAACCCATTGAAACCCGTCCCAAAATACCCGCACCACTTACGTACGTCATCGCCTCAAGATCTTTTCACATAAAGACAGTCTACGATCGTAAACTGCTTGAAGCTAACTCGTCTGTGTTGAAATTCCAATAATCTTATTTTGGCGCGCATCAAGGAGTCTGATGACGGATTTATAGAAGCCATCGTGAGTCGGCCGTTCACCTAAAGACCGATGATGGTTTTATGACAGATTCAGATGATAAAAATATAAAGCACCTTGACCACGTAATATCGGTCAGGGAAATATTGTTAGAATTGTACGAGTATAACATTTTAAGTATGACGTTTGTTACACAAAGCAGCTAGTTCTACAACAGTTCGTAACACCGTTTTCAGTTAATATACAAATATATATTATATTAAATAATAAGTAAAAGTATTTGTTTTTATTTTGCAATTGTAACCTTACTCAGTTCAGTTCAGTATTTGACTTGGTTAATGGCTTTTGTGGAATTTTGTCAATGTCACGTTTTATGTTTGTCCTTTGCGCGAAGGAATCTTCAAATACGGTCAGTAGATTTGTGATCAGTGAAAATTTCACTCAAGTCAATCGATCTCAATCAATTTTATATTTGCTGTTTGCTTTGCTTGCTCTGTGTTGCTAGGTAAGAAATAATACAAACAATTACAACAACTAATAAAACATTTATTCTATTCTATTCTATTCTATTCTATTCTATCTGGCAAAAAATAATCATATTTGTGAGTAACAAAAATATTGGCACATAGATAATTAGGTACCTTATAGACTGAGATACATATTTATTTATTTATTTATTAATTTTTAAGGAAAAACAACAGCTATACACGTTTAACTTAATAAATTACATAAAAAACAGGTTTCCGCTGATAGAAATATAACAAAAAAAAAATGTGAACACAAGTTTAAATAATGCTTACATACCTAGTCTAACACAAGATAAATAAAAAAATAACAAAATAACAATCGGCCTAATCTTTAAAGAAGTCGAGAGTTAAGCACCGCCTTGCCCTGGGAACACTTGTACAATATGAATCAATGTCCAACAACTTACTAAAATTATTCAGGGTTTCATTAGCTCGCACCATATATGAATTCTGTCTATAGTTAGTGGACGCACCTGGAACATGTAGTGAAGGATTGAATCGGAGTGTTCTACTAGGAGTGTTAAAGTATATTTTACTTAAAAGGTCTGGACAATCAATTTTACTAGTTATAATTTTTAGAATAATATAGAAAATCAGCAATGCCCCTGCGGTTAACAAGTGGAAGTAAGTGAAATTTTTTACACAGCTTTAAATAATTAGAAAAATGATAAGGGGTTCTATCTCTATAGCAAAGATATCTTAAGAAACGCTTCTGAATAGCTTCTATACGATTAATATAAATATCATAGCACTGGTTCTATATCTGAGACGCATACTCAAGATGACTCCTAACAAAAGTACAATATAATATTTTTAACGTTTTTACCTCTGTAAAATTCTTTGAAAGTCGCATAACAAATCCTAATGACCTAGAAGCTTTACTAACTAATTTATCAATATGGACGTCAAAGAGTAATTTCGAGTCATGGTACACACCCAGATCACGCATGCTGTCAATTATCGAAAGAGCTTGACCCTGTAAGATATATTTCGTCGGTATAATGTTATATTTACGAGTAAAAGTAATAACTGAACATTTCGAGGCATTAAGCTCCAGCTTATTGATGAGACAATATTCTTCTAAACGAGACAGATCAGCCTGAAGGGCAAGCATATCAAGGTTAGATGTTATAATAAAAAATATTTTCATATCATCTGCAAAACAGAGTAGATTGGTAGATTTAAAGCAGGAATCTATGTCATTCACATATAATATGAACAGCAGAGGCCCAAGAAGTGATCCTTGAGGAACTCCACTAGAAACGGGTACCCAACCAGATATATAATTATTAATAACAACTGCCTGAGATTTATTAAGAATATAAGAAGAAAACCACCTTAGCAAGTCACCTCGTATTCCTGACTGAATAAGCTTATGAAGTATTGTGATCAATTATTTAAAACGATAATATTATATCTATATAATATTATCGTTTTCAACGATCATTAGATAGCTCAATTGTTTCACATGTTTTTTTTTTTTTTTTTAGGATTTCACTGCCTGAATATAAGAGTATTTATGGGCACCTTGCGTAGGGCAAGGAGTTCAACGGAACCCTGACACAAGACACAAGCGTCACTGATAGTTCAGTCTTAGATTTTGTATGTATTTATTTTTGTATATTTGTATGTATTTTTAATGTATTTTATCTTCAACGCAATAATATAAATATTTAATGATCGTTGAAAACGATAATATTATATTATAATATTATCGTTTTCAACGATCATTAGATAGCTCAATTGTTTCACATGTTTTTTTTTTTTTTTAAATATTTATATTATTGCGTTGAAGATAAAATACATTAAAAATACATACAAATATACAAAAATAAATACATACAAAATCTAAGACTGAACTATCAGTGACGCTTGTGTCTTGTGTCAGGGTTCCGTTGAACTCCTTGCCCTACGCAAGGTGCCCATAAATACTCTTATATTCAGGCAGTGAAATCCTTAGTCAGATCTCTTTAAGTAACAAGTTTCACTAAAAGTGGGTTTCACATAACAATATTAACCTAATGAATGAGTTAAGTGAACAGACTGAGTGGTAGGTAGGTAATATTAACTAAATTATCAAATTTTCAGGGTTCCGACCCTTAAAAGGAAAAATGATCCCTTAAAGTGAAAGATCACATCGTTTTCCGTCCGTCTGTCAGTTTGTATGTCAAGATCTTTTTTCACGTGGATCCCTTGGAGGTATCAAGCTGATATTAATTCTGTAGAAATTAATAAAACAGAACTGTAGAATAGACAAGAGTGTAAGTCAACGGAATCACAAATACGGCCTATATACAGTAATTTAAGCACCATATTTCGATCTCGCCGGTATATAACCTATGGGCTACTTCTAGTAGACCTAGAATCATAGAATTTGTCAAGAAGCTAAATTCCTCAGCACAAGTAACGGAAAAATCAGAAAACCGTACTTATATAAGATACAAATATATTTTTTCGTGATTACAAATTAAAACAAATGGTCACTGCTTTCAAAGTTGTGACGGTATAATTGGATTAGTAATAGAGCGAGCGAAATAAGCAGAAATCTCAGTGGTAAAATGGGTAATTTGGCTTTGTATGTTTATGTGCATGGAAAATACTATGTGAGAGGTATTACGGGTTAAGATAATAGATTCTAAAAGTACTTACTTTTGATGTATCATATAATAATAATTATGATGCCGGACATTTCACACATCATCATCTGGCCCCAAAGTAAGCAGAGCTTGTGTTATGGGTATCACATGACTGATATACTACTTAAATATTTTTTTTCTTAAATACATACATATTATACATAGAAACACCCAAATACTTGCAGATCATACAAACATTTGTCCCGCGGCGGGAATCGAACCCGCAATCTTCTGCGTCTCAGCCGGACCTTAGCCCACTGTGCTACCGAGGTCGTCATATAAAAGTGCTTAGATAAATTAAAAAGTAAATTAAAAAATAAATACAGATATTTTAGGGCGTAAGTACTTTTAGTTTTTTCAGCTACGACGTAAAAACTAAACCATTTTAACTTGGGCTGCCATTCGCTGCAGTTTAATAGATTCATAGGTCTGAACTTAAAACGAGACAGGGCGCTTTTTCTTATAATTATAATCATTTCGTTTTGAGAAGTTTCATCAAGATTTTCTTTTATACTTAAATAAACAATATTGTATACAAAGTTTGTTGGTAATTAAGGTGACAGCGAGCTCATCTGATGATGAAGTCTGGGAGCTGTTCTATGAAACTTTTTAATGAATGAGTACGTGTTCATGCTCATTTGAATAAGTTTGCCTTAAGAAAGCCTTTATTTATTAACATTGTTTCGGCTTTTAAGTACCTAGGTACTAATTTTCTTTCGAACGAAGACACGATCCGGACGTCTACTCTGCGTTTTGATTTCGATATATCGTAACGATAAAGTTGTTGAAATGTATATCCAATTTAGTTAAATTGACAGATGTTTTGTTGTTAACATCTAATTAATGTATCATCTATTATGGAGGATTCCTACATCGATTGTCAAAAGTAATGTCGTTCGTCCATCGCTCAAAACGAGTCGAAACGATGTAGGTAGGAGTAGGGTTTTGCACGATTATTGACCCGATGTATCGTTTGTCGATTTCAAGAGTAGAGGCCCAGATATTGCGAGATCTCTGTTCGGGCTGAATTCCTAGTTACTAAGTATTGTTGAAGCTCGAAACTTTCCTGAAGTAAGTACATGAGATTTGATAGCATTTTCACAAGAGATTCTTTGAAACCAGTATTAGATGATGTTCTGAAAGAGCAGGAGTTTACGAGGATATAAAACTCGCTACTGTTTACAGTGAAAGTTTGTTTCGTAGGGTCTCCATAAAGCTGGGATTATAAGATAGATCACCCCAGTTTCCATACAGCAGGTGCCGATCCACTGGGCGTGATGGAAGTGGAGTGAACGTAGCACTACAGGTCACCACCACGTGCCGGCATGACGATGCCTATAGGCCAGTTCATATAATAGGTAAGGTCAGTTTCAAAAGGATTATACACCGAGGCCCATCCACGATTCCTTGCAGCAATACTCTCAGTGATTCCGTCTTTGTCTTTTTCAGATTGGCAGGTAACGATTGGAAAAGGATAGAAAATATTAGCTGTAAAGTAACAAATGTGAAAGTTTTTAACAGAGTCAAAAAAAAGCCACGAATAAGCTAGGTAAGTACATGGGCAAAATTAAAGAATATAGTATATATCTCTCTTGAAGTACGGATGCACTGGGGAGAAGTGGTGGAAAGAGCTACATCATTCACGCCATCAGTAGTTGTGAACGTATTACTATTTTCACGACCTCTTTGGCGCAGTTCCCGAAGGCCTCGAGTCTGGGTGTATTTTTATGTACAATATGTATGTATTTAATAAGTATATTAGTAGTGTATCAGTCATATTGTACCATATCACAAGCCCTGCTTACTGTGGCGCTAGATGATGCTGTGTGAAATGTCCGGCATTATTTATTTATTTTCTTACTAAAAACCTGTATTTTCTTTCTGATAATTCTGCTTCAATTTATCTCTATTCCAGTGAACGGATGGTGACAGTAGCGAGAACGTCTTTCATATGCATCCGGCGCGAGTGTTCGATGACGGACAAATGCGCAGGAAGGAGCATCGTTACCACTGTCGTCGCCTCGGCATACGTAAACATATCTAAATACGAATATCTATCTATAGATATATTTTATATATTTATATTGCTTATACCTGTTCTTTTTCGTTAATGGCATGTGTCATATGAAGACAATTTTGCCAATGTCAAGTGTTAAGATTGTTTATAGTAAGACGTCACAAAGTCGTATGTTGTCGTTCGTTATTTTATAAAAATTGGTGCCACTTTATTAAATAACTAGCTGTTGCCCGCGGCTTCACACGCGGGTACCTACATTAAAAGAAGCCTATGTTCTTCCCTCTCTTTCGTAAAAATATTTTTTTTTCATAAAAATAATCATATGTTACTTCTAATACCTCCAAGAATATGTGTACAAAGTTTCATGATGATCGGTTAAGTAGTTTTCGCGTGAAAGCGTAACAGACAAACTTACATTCACATTTAATATTAATTTATTATTTTAATATTATTAAGTATGATTATACGGATTATTTTTGCACGAATCACAAAAAACGCCAAACTTTCATTCCAATTATTCACACCCGAGTCAATAACTCTAGCTTTACCTATAAAAAACTTTGTACCCCATTTTACGAAAATTGCCCGTCCTCGCAATTTTCGTAAAAAGGTGTACAAAGTATGAAGGAGTATGAAATTTCGCACATTTATAGTTTTTATAGAGAAGGAGTGCAGAATGCTAATATTTTTTTTTAATAATGCATAAAAATACATTAAATATTAATTAATTATGGTCGAATTTCGAACAGTGGGCGACCACTTATTTGAATAAAATTACAAATAAAACCAGAAATAACTCGGGAAAATAAATAACATTAGAGCACAAGGTTTTATCCGCAAAAAGGCCAAAAAATTATCCAGCTTGTAGGGTACGTACCTGTTTAGTTGCGTGTCGGACCATGCACAGTAAATAAAGGCGTCTATCAGTGGACATAAGAAAGACAAGGTTAGGTAATCAATAATCTTGTATGGAGCTTTCATATTTTTTAAGGTAAATTCATAAATTCATAAATCAGGGAGTTACTCAGGACCCCCAAACAGCGGTTTGTCAGTCAGTAGTCAGTATTAGACTCTAGACTCTACCAAAAATGACACTTCAAAGTTTAATATTTATAGACGAGTATTTATTTGACCCATAAATTGTATAAGAAGCCTCGTAATATCATTAAAAAGCTTATCCAACGATATAACACACGATAGTAAAATAAATAAAAAAATCTGACTTAACATCTAGGAAAGGTAACCCTAAAATCAGTTTTATCTTAACTTGTATTTAATAAGTTTGCTACTCGTAATACTTATTATCTATTATGCTTACTCGTTTTATATATTACTAGCTGGTGCCCGCGACACCGTCTGCGCAGGATTAGTACTTCGTGTAATTCTAACGGTTTTTGCGGCACACACCAGATTAGCTCGCAGATGGCAGAATTTTTTCCTACTTACTTGACACTTATCGATATATTTTGAACAATTCACACAATGGTGGCAATTCGGTTGGTTATTTCTAAAATTAGGAATTGTCTAAAATATATTTTAGTTAGTCATAGCATTTGTAAAACCTATGCGGTTGGTACCATCTAACTAAATAAGGAACGCTTAATTAAATTAGATAAAATTAAATTAGGATAAGTTGGTAACAGCTGAATACCAAAGTTTCATTTGACAGTCTAAACCTAATTTTAGCTTAAATTAGTTAGGTTTGTGCCAACAGAATTGAGGCCAATATCTTTATAAATTATAGCCTATGTGTTATTCTGATGCTTATAAGCTATATTATTGTAAAGTTTAATTAAAATCCTTTAAGTAGTTTTTGCGTAAAGCAGTAACAAACATACCTACATACAAACTTTCGCGTTTATAATATTAGTAAGGATGTTAAATTTCGTCATGATAACACTAACGAGCTTGAGCAAGCAAGAGCTCTAAATAGACGTGGGCAGACAGACAAGCAGACAGACAGATAGACAGACATGGCGAAACTATGGGTGTCTTGTCGACTTCGGAACGCTAGCGCTGTGGGTTAGAGTGATAGAGGAGGAGTCTGCCTATCGCTGCTGTATGCGTGAGAGAAAGGGAAGCCAGACAGACAGGCGCAGTAACGCGTTACGTAACGAAGCGGTTTACCCTCCCATAAGAAGTTATCACTTCAAAACGTTTGACGAACCGTTAGGCGCTCTATAAAGTTTCGAGATCGATAATCAGTCAGGCAGTGCATAACGCTAGGCAACTCATCAACTAACAAACGTCACAGATTGTAAATAAATGCCTATCTAGGCAAACACAACATATAAACGTAGGTACAAAGGCTATGTACCTACGTTTTATAAGTAGCTTTGTAGGCACTAATAATTGGCGTTGTCGACCGTTTTTCTCGACTCTTACTTACCTAGTCTAGATATTTGTGTCGTAATTTTTGTCCTATGACTCTCATTTATTTATTTATTGATTAACTAGTACGAACATGTCAATAATACTAATAAAAAAAAAAGAACAATAATAGAAACCTTAAATGCTAATACAAAATAAAAATAATAACTGGTAGTACAGTAAGCATTTACACCACTCAAACAGACTTCCTTAACAACTATTGCAGTAACAGAAAGTACCGGCTGTTCCAGGAACCTTCTCGCACGGATGCGTGTGAGGTTTAGGTGAGGTGTGTGAGGTTAGGTGATTCTATCTGAAAGCCTGAGGTTCAGAACCTCAGGCATTCAGATAGAATCTGCATTACTGCAATAGTTGTTGAGGACGTAGAGCCTCGCCAAGTCATCATGGAGATCGGGAGCATCGATCCTACCACGAAGAACCTTACACATGGTAATCAATTGGTTGTTCGCTCTTCTAACTTCTAAACTGTTGTAGCCTAAGCAGCCTATAAGGAACCTTTTCGGGTAAGGGTAGCCTTTAGGAGGAAGATGAACTGAAATTAGAGGATCAACGAGCCTTCCCAAGAACAGTCTGAAATGCCACTGGTGGTTATCTCACCAATGTTTGACCCATACGTTTAACGAAGCAGTCGTAGCAAATGAGGTTAACATAGTCTTTCCTGACAGTTCAATGAAGTTAAGTTAACACTCTATTTATCAGTACCAGGATGGGTGACTGCGTATTAAAGTGAAACTTCGCAACTTCTAACAAGGTTGCGTTAAACATTAAACGATCCTATTTTCATTTCCACATTACGAAGTTTCACTTCTTTCGCGCGGAGGGACTCCACGCATTATTTTTATTTTCATCTGAGCACTTCCGTGCTTTTGAGGACATGCTAAGCTATTGGTCGATACGATACGGTACGATTTTATAATGACAATTGTAAGGACTTAAATAAATAATGCTGGATATCACACATCATCATCCCCAAAGAGCTTGTATTATGGGAAAACGCCCAGAACAGAGACGAATATTTGCAGTAGATGCAATTATTGTAACGTTGCGGGAATCTAACCCTATTTACCTACTCTGTTACCAGAGTTGACGACTGATATGAATGTATTTACAAAAAAAATATATAAAAGTAGTAGATACCTACATATATCAGTCATGTGGTACCCATAACACAAGCTCGGCTTACTTTGGGGCCAGATGATGCTGTGTGAAATTATTAGATATTATTACTGGCCTGTAAGCTTAGTTGGTATTAGGTCTGCCTTCTGCGCTGTAGGTTAAGGGTTCGATTCCCTCCCAGGATAAAAAATTGTGTTAAAAGCATAGGTGTTTGTTCTGTGTATGGGTGTTATAAAGTATCATAATTATGCATATAAATATATATAAGTATTCTATCAGTCATCTAGTCACCATACGCTATAGAGCTATGCTTAGTTTAGGACTAGATGATGTTGTGTGCATTGTCCAGCAATGTTTATTTATTATATATTATTATTCATACGAGGTTAGTAAGGAGTAATACATTAATTTCTTGCCGTCCTTAATCTTTCTTGTTTGATCTAGGTGGCAAACGCATTGTCTTTGTGAAGGTCAATTATAAAAATAGGCTTTCACAAAGACAATGTGTATTTTTTGCTCCCAATTTCATCTCTGGAAGTGATGTGGGCAGACTGATGATTGAAACCCCGCCTTACGAAACCTTCTCTCATTCATACACGCGGTTATTTAGGGCGCGTGAACGAAACAGCATCAATCGGCTACTCCTATTTAAAAACGCTCTCCAATTTCTATGGCAGAAAAATAAGATCATTAAGAACATATTTTAGTTTTTGCTCAAACATCTGAATTTCGTTATTATCTAAAATTTGGTTTTTTAACTTAGTTTTTAGTAAAAGGCGACTAAAAGCACCAACAACTTCAAAACGTTGAGTAGTATTTTTTTTTCTTGGGGGTTACGATTGTCTCCGTTTCAGCTTAGGCGAAAATGCTTTTGTATGTCTGTCCGGCCTGTGTCTGTCGGGATTTGCTCCTCTAAAGGTCGCATTTCTCATAGATACATTAGTAGTATATCAGTTATGTGGTACCCATAACACAAGCTCTGCTTACTTTGGGGCCAGATGATGTGAATTGTCCGGCATTATTTATTTATTTTATAACTTAACCTGTTTTAATAGCTTTTTAGTATTATAAGCCTTAAACGAGTGCTTTGTCATCGACTTTTAAAATATATCAGCACAGGTATTACATATATTACATTACATTCACGGCAAGCCAGGTATTTCAAGCATCTGTTTACAAATCTAAGAGCACCAGACTCCAGACACCTCCAAACACCACACAAAATAAACAAAGTCTGGTAAGGTATACCTACTATGCACCTATCAATGTTTATTAAGTTTTTAACGCGACTTTACCCGCGTTGATTAAATTCTATACATCGTAAAGCTATTAAGCCTTACGCCTTCTTAATTTTTTTAAGTTAATAAATATTAAAAAATATCTTAATTTCAGATAGCAATAGAAAAAGCTACAAATCTCAATTGACTTAACTACTGCCCATAGAAAAACATTGAATGATAGATAGACGTGAAAATCGCGGTGTATGAACACGGAGCCACGTTGCAGACGCCTGGTGAACCATCAAAACTTGATACCCCTCGGCCAAAACTCTTAATGCAAGATTGTGTTTATGCCATTTATCGAAACGCTCACCATAAATGAACCAAAGTTTTCATTACGTAATGTTTGACTCTTATGACGGTCCCGGTCTTCATAAGCTACTCCAACACCTCAGTACCTCGGTACTCGGTACCACCCCAACAATGTACGTGTCGCGCGTACATTAGGTACAACTGAAACGTACGGCTGAAACGCTGAAACGTTGCGGGTTCGATTCCCGCCGCGGGACAAATGTTTGTATGATCTGCAAGTATTTGTCTCGGGTCTGAGGAATGTGCACAGCCGTGGACCTTCTTGCAGCACTGCACCTACTAATGCTTCTCAAAAAGAAGCTCATTTCGAGACACCTTAGTAGGTTCACATTCCTCTTTGTCTCTTTGAGTACGGAAGGATAGGCCGCTGCAGCTGCGTAGGCATGTGGTCGAGGAGCTGCGAACTTGTGACGAATCAGCAATTGAAATCAAGCAAAAAAATATGATATTACGTCCGTATTACTATTTTAAGGTTACCAATAATAAGTATTACAGAGCTGGTTTGATAATAGTAGAGTATTGAGGTGATATATTTTCGATATGATATATCAATAAGGTTGCGGCTTCAATTCCCGCCGCGGGACAAATGTTTGTATGGTCTACAGTATTTATCTCGGGTCTGGGTGTTTATATGTATAATATGTATGTATTTAAAAAAAAAACCGTATAAGTTGTATATCCGTCGTGTGGTACATAACCCAAGCTGTGCTTACTCAGGGACCAGAGGACGCTGTGTCTGTGTTTTTTAATAACCCAGTACAGTAAAATTATATATATAAATATAAAGAGTAGCTGACCCGACAAACGTTGTTTTGCCATATAAATAATTTCTAGTGTTTTAATAGTTTACGACCTATTCTCAGACCTACTGAATATACACAAAAAAATCATAAGAATCGATCTAGCCGTTTCGTTACAAACACTGTGACACGACAATCACAACCATAGTATAAAACAAAGTCGCTTATCGCTGTCTGTCTGTCCCTATGTATGCTTAGATCTTTAAAACTACGCTACAGATTTTGATGCGGTTTTTAAATAGATAAAGTGATTCAAGAGGATGGTTTATATGTATAATACATGTATAATAATAGTAGAGAAACACTGATAATTTTAGAGTTTTCTAATGTGATGTCGTAAATAAACACATTTTTTTGCGCTTACATTGCAAACGATGGCTTAACCCTACGAGATAGATCAAAATAATATACTACAGTATTGTACACCTTGTAAAGGTCTACAAAAAGTCCGCGATGGTATATGTCTATCTCTTAGGTTATGTTATTTTCTTAGATAACGTTGTATTATAAAGACATTCTATTTAGTATCAGTAATATATTTAGTATCAGCATTGCACCCGTGCGAAGCCGGGGCGGTTCGCTAGTTTTATTATATTAAATAGAAGAAGATTAGCTAGGTAAGGTATAAGTTATGAATGTTTACGATATTCGTATAGGTAACTGAGAATCAGTGCATTTAGTTTGTTTAGACTGCCCGCGCGCTGATAAACGGTTCAGCATAAACTTACTTGTGAGTGAAGGGACGATGACTGATAGAATATTATAAATAAATGAACTAACTTTTTGCTGGGCTAGTTCCCAACGGAACCTAGATCAAAACTCTTTATATCGCTAGATTCTCAGAATGATACTGCATCATGGATATTATCCTATTAAAGCTGAGTCCTACCCTCTTTAGATCACATATTTAGACGACCTCTTTAGCGCAGTGGGTTAAGGCCTGCCTGGGACGCAGAAGGTTGCGGGTTCGATTCCCGCCGCGGGACAAATGTTTGTATGATCTGCAAGTATTTGTCTCGGGTTTGGATATTTTTCTATGTATTTACAAAAAAAGTATATAGGTAAGTATATCAGCCATGTGGTAACCATAACACAAGCTCTGCTTACTTTAGGGCTAGATGATGTTGTGTGAAACGTCCGGAATTATTTATTTATTTACTTATTTATTTTAATATAAAATAAAAAAACGCGGTGTTTATGTATAGTCTGTCCTTGTCTTTCGAATGTCAATAAATAAAGATAGCAACAGATTAAAAAAACACAACAACAATGGTTTTGGTTTGCGGATTAATTCGGGCTATTGATTTCCTTGTCTTCGTACGATCAGAAAATGGGTTCTTTGTTTAGGCCGCAGGCAGAACACTAAAATCTTCGGGTTTTTTAACCAAGTTTGTCTTTACGTATAAACTGGCCTACCCATATATTCAGGGTATTATGTGAAGTTTAATATGATGAGATCATATCATATAATCATCGAGATATAATAGTTTTAGATAGGTGCTTTCTTGTTTTAATTGTCTGTATCCTAATTCTGTAGTTTAATTTGAATGTTATGTATTTGATCCTAGACATCTTGCTTAACAAATTCTTCTATACGTTAGTATACACATAAATGCCATAAACAATCAACTTGTTTTATTTTATTTTTCACAGAAACCATATCGTATCTCATGTCTTTCAAGCAAATGCCACACGAATACGCGAGCTCCTACAGAAATCAAAATGTTTTTCATCGGTCAATTTATCCACCTACGGCGCAGGTACCAACAAACAGTGCAGTACATAATTCAATGAAAATAAATAAGGTTATTTTTAAAGTGCGTGCTATTGGGCGGTGGGCGGTGGGCGGGCGGGAGCCGCGCGCCGAGTTATCCCGACGACAGAAGCGTTCCTCTCGCGCCGGTGCGCGCGCGCCGTTCTTGATTAACGCACAGAAAACTGATTTATAGTGTCGCGTTGAAAAAATAATCGGCAGCAAGTGAGGACATGTGATGGAGGGACAGGAGTGGCGGGGCGACTGGCACCACCAGCGGCAGTTGGACGGTCAGTGATTGATCCTAGTGTTTAAGAGGCTGATGACAGCCAGCTATTTGAGGAGCGGTGCAGCCCTGGCTTAGTGCCTTTGACGAGCTGGCTCTAGTGCCAAATCGTCTAGAGAAGGCTCCAAGTATTTGAAGGGTTATTTTTAATTCGTTTAGCAATAATAAACTAATCATACGCTTTGCGGCTGTCAGCTCCATCAGCTCTATGCGTATGGAGCATGTGTTTCCTGTGGAATTAAGCTGGGAGGGTGGTATAGGTGGTGAGCGAGTTACTTTTTACTCCATCTAAAACATGTACCAGGCATTACAGAGTCACGTCCAGAGAGTAAATAAAAGTTCTACTTAACGCTAATTCGACTATCTAGGATACTTAATGCAAAATACTTACACTACTATGTTGCAGCTGTGTTAACCGACCTTAATAAGTTTAATCTGCCTAAGATAAGAAAAGTTATTTTTTGTTGTTGCGCAAATACCGAAGACAAGAGTTTTATTTTTAAATAATTTGATAAAACCTCAACACTCAACCCTCTCTAACCTCAATGTTGTATACATAATTATTATGTGGATGATGCAGTGGGTTACGATGTTGTTACTATATTAAAGTTATCATTTTATCTAACAATAGCGTATTGTAGCTGTTTATTTACCTAAATAATCTAATCTAATAAAATAAAATAACCTTATGTCTGCAAAACTCCTGTACAGTCATAATGAATGTTAGTTATTAACTCTACCAGCTCTACTTTACATAATTTTGGAGTTGTTCAACCAAAGACCCAAAATGTTATAATTCGAGGCAAAAGAACAAATGTTTATCGTAATTTTAATTGATCAAATGTAGGTACCTAATACCCTACCCACACTTTGAGAAAAACAAGACTTAAAAATTCTATAATTAATTAGATAAGATAAAAAATTATGTATAAGACTTACCTATAATTCAATTTTTCAGTTTTGAAAATATGTAAAAAAATGCGTTGCATGCAAATACTGAACATATTCCATAAAAACACAAAATAACCTTATTTCTTATTTTGAAATTTCAAAATCGTTATTTTGGTGATTTGTGTAGTACCTACCTTCGTATTTAGGTAAAAGCTCTACAACAAAACGGTTTACAATCCAAAGTTTGAAGTGGGCTCATTTTTTCAGTGTCCTGCGTAGCTGGCTAATTACCAGAAAAAATGTGGCCCACCCCGTGGCCTCATCAATCTACATTGACGTGTTGTACCATCATCCTGTTGTTTTAAAACATGGAAAGGTCATGGTGGCCTGGGGATCATCATTTTGGATAGCTATAAAAATTTAACTACTCATTCAGTCAGTACACCTAGCTACCAACACAAACTTTTTATTTGTTTCTTACCTCGTAACTGCGTCATTTATGTACCGATTTGAAAAAAAAACTGATTTTATGTGAATTGGGCCCATATAAATTTCATAAAAATCGGTTCTAAAATAAAAAAAAATGAAAAAAAATATGTCATCCACTTGGATGAAACGAAATCTATATATTTTGCTTTCCTGTAACTTTCCAGTGGTGTTTACGAATTTTGAAAATGATAAAGTACTAAAAAGCGTTAAACTTTTTTAACCAGCTTGAAAAAAAGTAGGATTTTCTCAATTCGGTTGTATTTTTATGGGCTCAAGTTTCATTCAATGAAGTAGGTTTTCTTTTTAGTTTTCAAAACCTAATTATATTGATTCCATTGAAGTAATACAAAGATATGCAAATTGATCAAATAGCATATCAAAATTGCCTCACGGAATTTTGCGCAACTTTCTATTGTATCTATTAGTTGACTCATCTCCTCTCCGCTGAAAGAAAACGCTACTGTTTACGAGTATCATAATATCTCATTATGACGAAGCACGAAGAACTAAAATTATTATTAAGTTGGATTAGTACAAATGAGGAACATCGTCTGGACTCCCAGCTCAGTTGGTAGCTTTGTGCTGTAGGTACAGGGTTCAATTCCTTCCCAGGACAAACATTTTTGTGCCTGGGTATTATAAAGTATCTTATGTATGTATTTAAAATATATAAGTATTATGTCTAATATCTAATATAATTTGATTCTTAGAGTACAAGTTTGTGGGGCTAGATGGTGAAATATAAAATGTTGAAATTATTTTTTGAGAAGCTGATTCAGATTCAGAAGAAAGAGTAAGAGAAATTACATCTTTACGGAAATCAAAAAAGAAGTCGCAGAACTTTTAAAAAAAATCACAAAGCTAATCGCCAGTCGTCAATCGTCACAGCGACGCCCGCGCAGCCCCGGCGACGAGAGATGGACGATCAGAGGCGCCCTCGACTGTGCGGAATGCGGACCGCACATGCCGGGGTATTGAATCGGTTAAACACTTCGATCTACTTTAGATAAAATAAAAACAAAATGGTCCATCTTAAAATCTTGCTTCCCAACGAGTATGTTTAACAGCTGTTTATATTATGTACTAGTGGTCGTCCACTAGTCGAAATTCGACCATAATTAATTAATAATTATTGTATTTTTTATGCGTAATTTAAAAAAATATTAGGTTTTTGCACTCCTTCTCTATGTAAACTATAAGTGTGCGAAATTTCATACTCCTCCGTCCGCGCAATTTTCGTAAAAAGGGGTACAAAGTTTTTGCTTCATCTATTAATTGGATGATACCTTGGATGATATAGATAATATCTATATAATCCAAGGTTTAAATAGTACTAGCGACCCGCTCCGGCTTCGCACGGATGCAATGCTGTTACTAATTATACTACAGAATGGTTATCCCTAAGAGATAGCCATATAGCATCGTGGACTTTTTTGTAGACCTTTTGAGGGTGTACAATACTGTAGTACATTATTTTGATCTATCTCGTAGGGTTCAGACAGCGTTTGCAATGTAAGCGCAATAATATGAGTTTATTTACGACACCACATTGGAAACCTCTAAAATTATCAGTGTTTATCTACTATATTATGCATGTATTATACATATAAACCTTCCTCTTGAATCACTCTATCTATTAAAAAAACCGCATTAAAATCTGTTATGTCTTATTAAAATCTGTTATAGTTTTAAAGATCTAAGCATACATAGGGACAGACAGACAGCGGAAAGCGACTTTGTTTTAGACTATGTAATGATGAGAATCTGTAAGAGTTGTCATAGTAATGTCAACTCTATTTTTAGAGTTCTGAAGTCTCAACTCTTATTGTTTCGCTATTATGTCTGTGTGTCTGTTTGTCCGCCCCTAATATGAGCTTTAGCTTGCAGATTATTAGTCTTATCGTAATTAATATTTTCATGGTAACGTATCAGTAGTGGCTACAAAGTTATGTGTACTAATATTATAAAGCGGAAAGATTAGATTGTTTGTTTGTTTGTATTGAATAGGCTCCGAAACTGCTGGACCAATTTGAAAAATGATTTTACCGTTAGAAAGCTACACTAAGAAAGCTATCCCAGGAAAATTGGTTTGTCCAGGGAAAAATCTTCAATAGAGTGAAATATAAACTTTGAAAAAATGTCTTAAGTAGGCGGATTTTCGACGGCCTTTCTCTACGACTCCGTAGAGAAGGGCCGTCATTTTTAAAAGAAAGAATGAATGAGTCTAGTGTCATCCTTCTTACCGGCTAAACCACTGTTAGGTTTATCTAAATTGTTTTTCAAACTGTAGCATATGTGCTGAAAATTATCACGGCTAGTAAGGTTTTACAAGATTATAGTACAAGCCTGATTTACCTAAAAAAAACAAAAGAGCTCCATACGATTTTTAGTTTTTTAGTTTTAGTTGCGTTAACTAGATAGTGTTGAATTAGTTTGATATCCTGACCACTAGTCATTTCTATCCATACTGACTTAAGAAGCTTTTACTGTTACAGACAGTTGGCAATTATTTGATATTTTTGACAAACTATTCATTTAGGCAAACTTGTAGGTCGAGGTATATCTATTCTCGTACCGTGTAACTCGCCTTAAGCAGAGCGGCGCTTTTTCTCCTTCGTCGTCAAAAAGAAACTACTAAACCGTCGCAGTATGATAAACTTATGCTAAACTTGAAACATTTTACTTCTTCTTCTTTCTTGGTAATGGCCTGTGACATACTAATGTCAATTCTGCCAATGTCAAGTGTTTATAGTTTATGGTCAGTTTGTTTGTTATTAGTCTTAGTCGATGGTCAAATGTCAATTCTAGACGCCATTCCGCGTGACGTCTAGAACGTCACGCGGAATGGCGTCTAGAATTTTCTTGGGATTCCTCGTCGTTCAAATCACATTGCACCACAATACACATATAATTCAATTATCCATACCCGTCCTGTAGTCCCAATTTATTCATTCAAATTCCGCCAAGATTACTAAATAAAACATGCAATAAAACGGGTAAAAAATATTAAATTAGCAGAGCTATGTTAGTCCATGAAATGACAGACGAAGAATCCCCAAAAAATTTCTTCCTTTGTTGGTATTTCTTAGTTCTTGGGTTCTCAATCAAGTCACTCTGCTTTTGACGTTGGAGCAATTAACCAAAGAGTTTGCATTAGTCAGATAAGTCCTTCACTAAAACGCAATCAATCCAAGATATCGTTAGAAGTATCCTATATTTTTTCTTCAGTTCCAAAAGTACACTTCAGTGTGTGTGTTTTCTGTGATGCAGTTGATTTTGTGCGTAACACGTGCATGATAAATTGCGAAACAGTTTTGTTCTTGGAAGTTGAAAAAACGTTGACCACACAGAATGGTCATAATGTTGTGCTCAGCTGATGTAACGGTTGCATAATTTATAATTATTAGCAATAGCGAAAATGTTAGAACAATCTACCTACCTAGATTTTTTTTAGGGTTCCGTACCTTAAAAAGAATAATATAATAATAATAATAATGCCAAACATTTCACACAGCATCATTTGGCATCAAAGTAAGCAGAGCTTGTGTTATGAGTACCAAATGACTGATATACTTATGTAACTTTAAAAAAATACATATTATACATAGAAACACCTAGACCCGAGACAAATACTTGCAGATCGTACAAACATTTGTCCCACGGCGAGAATCGATCCCGCAACCTTCTGCGTCTCAGCAGGGCCATGGCCTACTGCGCCACAGAGGTCGTCCCTTATAAGATCACTTTGTTGTTCGTCTATTTGTCTGTGTGCCCTTTTTCTCAAGAACGCGTGAAGGTATCAATCTGAAATTAATATGAAATACTAAGGTCTGCAATCCCTTGAATTTGTAAACAAATTAAGCTTCTAAGTTAACGCAATAGAAGATACTTCGATATGATAATTTATGCCACATATTTCAAACTTGCCAGTATATCAATATCGATAGGATATTTCCCGCTAGCCATGAAATTTGGCAAGAAACCAGCCGGGTGATTATATAACTCTGATACTATCAAAACGTTGATACTAACAGCTTTCAGTTGCTATTGATGAATTGGTATTACGGAAGATTGATGTTTATTGTAGCACATGCGTGTACGAATGGATACGTTCCGTACGTAATACTCAAACTATTGATGAAAATATCGCCTATTACTAATCGAAATTGATAGACATTGATTGTATCAAGAGTTCCATAATCGCCATAGTCTCACAACATAAGTAATAAAAAAAATATAACGGTTTAGGATTTAAAAAAAAATCCTAAAACCGTGAATTAGTACTTATATCACACTAGCGACCCTATCTAGTTTCGCTCGGGTGTAATCTTTCAATTCTATCCAGTTACGATTGACTATTTTAAATAATAAATAATAGTTTAAAAAAACAAAAAAACACGCTTTATATAGAAAACCAAAGTAAAAATTGAAAATAAATTTAATAAATGGAAGTAGGAAAAAAATGTTCTAATTAAAATAATGCGTGGGGTGCATGGTGTCAATAGTTACAAATATTTCATTGACAGATATGAGAAGAAGGATTATCATTTCGATAATATCTTAAAAAGCACCCCACGCTTTTTTTGAAATAAAACATTTTTTTCTTACTTACATTTATTAAATTTATTTTCTATTTTTTAGTTTAGTTTTCTATATTAAGTGTGTTTTTTAGTTTCCTTAAACTATTATTTATTTTAGTTTTAGGATAATCTGTTTTTTTTTTTTTTTTTTTTTCGAATTGTTGCATTGTCATCGGTCTTTGAGAGGTGTGCAAAATTTGAATGAAATCTGGCCGTTTAAAGTGGGTCAAAATCGCGTCCTAAGGAGTCCGTTACAAACATACAAACATACATACAAGTGAAGCTAATATAAAGCGTATAAAAAGCGGTTATGTTTATGACAAACTATCTGACCCGGCAAACGTTGTTTTGCAATATCTTTGGAAAAAAAATTTTTTTTTCTGGTATCCTATGTTCCTACTAATACCTCTAAGAATATGTGTACAAAGTTTCATGAAGATCGGTTAAGTAGTTTTCGCGTGAAAGCGTAACAAACAAACTTACATTCACATTTATAATATTATATATTAGGATTAGGATTATGGCCTCGTGGACTTTTTTGTGTGTAATGATAAGTACAATAAATGTAGTACATTATAGATATGATATCTAATATTTAATGAAATAATTACAGGAATGTACAGAATAGCATAAGATACATGTGAAACCGTTGAGCTATCTAAGGACCGTTAAAAACGATTTACAGAGCTAACTGATCTAGCTCACTGCCAGAGGGCAGCGTTCCTAAGACACTGGTGGCAATGCTTAAATGGCAATGCTAATACGCTGAGCCAGCTTTTGGGTCACGCATTGTTTCTACCAGACGCCCTGAAATAATTTTGAAAGTACATTATGTATGTAATGTACATGTAAATGTATCTGTATGTAAATGTAATGTAGGTATCATGAATAGTTTTGGGAGCGCATGCCAAATTATGCGGCTTCGTTTCCCGCCGCGGGACAAATGTTTGTATGATCTGCAACTATTTGTCTCGGGTCTTGGTGTTTCTATGTATAATATGTATGTATTTAAAAAAAAAAGTATAAAAGTATGTAGTATATCAGTCATGTGGTACCCATAACACAAGCTCTGCTTACTTTGGGGCCAGATGATGCTGTGTGAAATGTTCGGCATTATTATTATTATTTATTTATGACTTTATTTGCAACTAGCTGACCCGATAGACGTTGTCCTGTCTTAACAATAAATATTGAATTCGAATTGGTATAATCTAAAACTGTGAAACGACTGACAGTTATGTCAAACGCCATAAGGTTACATTAGAAAAGTTAATCGTTAACTTAACGACGATACGATTGGACGACCTCTGTGGCGCAGTGGGCCAAGGTCCGGCTGAGACGCAGGTTGCTTGTTCGATTCCTGCCGCTTTACAAATGTGTATGAGCTGCAAGTATTTGTCTCAGGTCTGGGTGTTTCTATGTATAATATGTATTTATTTACAAAAAAATATATAAAAGTAGTATATCAGTCATGTGGTTCCCCTAACACAAGCTCTGCTTTCTTTGGGGCCAGATTATGCTGTGTGAAATGTCCGGCATTATCTATTTATTATTTTCATATAAAAACGTGGTCTTGTCTTAACTATAAATATTAAATTCTAATTGGCACATTCTATAACTGTCCAACAACTGACAGTTATGTTAAACGCAATAAGGTTACATTAGAGAAGTTTTTATTGTTAAAAGCGCTAAGGTTACATTAGAAAAGTTAATATCGTCGTTAAGTTTTCTTAAATTTTTCACGCTTATTCTTTTTTTTATTCTTTTTTTTTCATTTACAAAAAACATCTTCTGACAAAATCAAACACAAAAAAATATTAGTGAAATCGGTTTAGTCGTTCACGCGTGATGCCGTGACCAAGGAAAATAGTGATTTATTTTTATATACATTTATATATATAATGGTAAAAAACCACGGTCCCGAAAGAGTAAGTAGGTACTGTACCTTCGCAGGAGCGACTTTTGCTCTTTACTGTTTTTTTTCTTTACATATATTACCTCTAATACCTTCAAACTCATTACTCTTAAGTATACTTATAATACATTTGAAAGTGTCGCTGTCTGTTTGTAAGTTACGTATCTTGATGAAATTTTGGTAGAGTGCGCGAAGCGAAGCTGCGGGTACTAGCTAGTAAAATATAAAGACAAAAAAACGAGGGTGGAAAAAATCCGTAACATCTTGCAGACTGTCACACGTGGCCTTATCTTATCTAGGACAGTTGTTTCACAACCCAATAACCAGACTATCGTTAACGTTACCCTAAATCGTTCTATCGTAATGTGTATTTAAACACTTAATATTATCATCAATAAAGAAAAAAAAACAAAAGTAAAAAAAATATATTTACCTACAACCATCTGCTGTCCGTGGTTTCGCTCGCGTGGTACCTACATAAAAAGTTACCTATGTCGCAATATTCTTAATTTTTTTTCCGGAAGAACTGTCTGCAAAGTATTAGAAAACATACAAAATAAGTTCTCAAGTAATGGCGTGACATAGGGATTAATTTACATATATACTCGTATATATAGATCATCATCATTATTGGCCTCATCTGTTGAAGATGATTTAGGTGGCGTCAGTCATGTTACAGAGCAGTTATTTGTAATTGAAAACTTTCGTTAATGGATCCACTCCAGCAAGCTGAGGTATTATACATATTTATATATAGATAGATTGATAATGGCCTTAATTCTGTTGGCACCAACCTAACTAATTTTAGCTAAAATTAGGTTTAGAAGTGTCAAATGAAACTTGGTATTCTGCTGTTACTAACTTATCCTAATTTAATTTTATATCATTTAATTAAGCGTTCCTACTAACTAAAATATATTTTAGCCTATTCCCAATTTTAGAAAAGAACCAACCGAATTGCCACCAATGTAGGTCTTACATTTAGGAAAACTACATGTGAAGCCGAACCGAAATTCAAGAACTGAATGAGTAGAATCTTATCGATTTCGATGACTGTGACCCCAACCAAAACAAACAAACCAAAAAAAACAATGGTAAATTATTTTCTTCTAACTACGATTAGGTACTAGAGTACCTACTCGTAGTTAGAAGAAGCACTTAAAACTCTTTGGACCACCAACAATAAATACACAATAACTCACCGCCGACGTGCCCTTTCAAATTCTCACGCATTATAAAACAAACCATCTATTAGGAGAGCTCAAAAAAAAATTGAAACAAAAAGTATCCACCGGATTACTCGGGGTTTATAAAGAAAACAAACAGAGCAGCCGTAAGTCATGATACGTCTCGCTGATGGCGTTTGCAGCCGGCGGATGAATCAATGTATCAAATAATAACACATTTGAAACTGAATTTTAATTTCTCATATAATTGCGTTGATAATATTATGGCAGTTCGATATCTTCCATATGGGTTATACGTAACGAGTATAAAAGTGAGACAATGCCCTCGGCAAGATCTCGGTCATATAAATACTTTGACATCTACTCGCCCTAGTATACTGTGCTGCCACTGTACTTGTTACGTTTAGTCGACGTATTAGTAATTGGTATAAAACCGACTAAATCTGATAAAGAAGCATGTATTTTAAAATGCTTCGTTGAATTACATATCATTTGATAATTTGGTACATTTGGTAGGTACTGTAGCTCAAAACAAAATGCTATAAATACTTTTAACTAACTTGCTACTATCAACGTTCTTTGATTGTCAATTCTCGAAAACAGACTGAACAATATATAACAAATGGAATGCTTTGCCGTCGTCTGTCTTTCCTGAACACTACAATCTAGGTCTCTTCAAGTCTAGAGTAAATAGGTGTCTTCTAGACCTGTGTGCCCCATCGTCGGCCACATCGTCGGATAACATCAGGCGAGATCGTGGTCAAACGTAGGTTTATCGATGATAAAAAAAACAACAATCATTTATAATATAACTAGTAGAAACCAGACATCGATTGAAATTCAATTAAAATTAAACCCGCATTTAACATTTCAGCTATCAGCTTGTTAAATTGAAAGAAATAAAGATTAAAAAAACATTTATTAAAATTACTATGATTATAAATACAATTGAAACACAAACTACTGACGAAATCAAAGATGAAAAACAAATTGCCAAATACATGGGCAACATGTCTAAATATAACAGCTATTAAAAATAAAAACTGTTTATTTTCCAAATAGCGTTGAAAAAGGCACATTAATAATCGCTAGGTAAATACGTTTCGGATTGATATGTTTCAAAGTTTCAACCGTGCGTCTTCGGTTAGCCGCGATAACTCCTTAGTAAAATAAACTTGGTCGGGTCGTCTGTTTATTGTTGTAATATTTTAATTCGGAATGTGTTTGTAATAAGTACCGTTCAGTTCGACCGCTTTGAAGTGTCTGGCTACCTAAAGTTTCCTGTGAGTTTCCGTATGTTTATCCATATTATAAAAACTATTAATAGGTAGACCGCTTGTTCCCGTAACTTCACAGACGTGATGCCTACACATAAGTATCTCTGTACTTAAAAGCTATATCAGGTTACAGACTATTGGTCTATCTTATGCGTTCTTCTTCTTCTTCGTCGTAAATGGCATGTGTCATATGATGACAATTTTGCCAATGTCAAATGTTTAGATAGTTTATAGTAAGACATCACAAAGTCGTACTTATGTTGTCGTTCGTCGTTTGTAATTTTATAAAAGATGGTGTCTTTTTTATAAATTTTATTCTATTTATTCACACCGAGTTAACAACTCTAGCTATTTTTGAATAAAATAACCAAAATTACAAATAAAACCCGAAATAACTCAGGAAAAATAAATAATATAAGATCACAATGTATGGTTCGCAAAACGGCCAAAAATAATCCTTGTTAAAGTCGCAATTACCGAGCGGCATCAAACTCACCCTGATGACAATTCTCTAGATGAATCGAAACAGTGTCGGTGCCTCCATCGACAAAATAATACGTGAGTAAAACCCGTGTTTATCAAAATGTGTGGTTTTGTTATGTTATAATATCGTCTCAAAGCCGTAGTCAATCGCCATTTCTCTATTATAAACGACATAGAGAAATGGCAATATAGAATTTTCTTGTATTCTTCATTGTACAAGTCACAAAAAAAACATATTACATTTTAAAATTCAATTGCCTACACCTATGCTTAAAAGTCACAATTTATTGATTAAAATTCCGCTAAGATTGTCCAATAAAAAATGAAATAACACTATAAAAACTAAATATTTAAAATTAAAGCTGTGTTACTTCGAGAAATGTCAAATGAAGAATCTTGTTTAAATCTACTTTTTTTTCGTTAATGACATGTGTCATAATAATGTAAATTTTGCCAGTGTCAAGTGTTTACCTATATTGTTATTTTGTTGATGTCCCAATGTCGTATTTTGTCTTTCATTTAAAACTTATACGGATTATTTATACGGATTATTACGCAAAATACCAACTCTTCAATTAACAATAGAGGTATCGTGTTTGGGCTCATTGGAATCTTTAAAATAATAGGGTATCTAGATGTATTTATTTTGTGTCCATGGTTTTAAAAAAAAAATATTCCTGTGTTATGTTTAATGTATACTGGTGGTATCTTTAATGCCACAAGGATATGTGGTATGTTTTATTGTTTACACAATACAATTTAGTTCTCATAAGGAGCAACATTTGTTTGATACTGCAAACATATGGTAATTTAATGTAAATAAGTACATACGTATTTTGATAACAGCTGTTATTTTTACCAATTGAAACCTAAGGATCTATTTAACTTTCAAAACATTCGTGAGTTGTACTATATATTTTGATAAACACAGGTTTTACCCAAGTAATAATTTAGACGATGGAGACACCGACACTGTTTCGATTCATCCAGAGAATCTTCATCAGGGTGAATTTGATCCGCGGTCCGCTCGTTGCCGCTCGAGTCCACGGTTCGCGTCTAAATCTCTTATAAACGCTCGCGTGAAACAAAAGAGCAAAAGATGGCTATATATATTCAGTACGCATTAGAACTGCGAAACCTGCCGAGCGACTATACAATTCTGATACTATCAAAGCATTTGTACTAATAGCTTTCAGTTATCATAGATATATTTGTATTACGGAAGGTTGATGACGATTGAAAGACATGCTGTCATATAAATAGAAATATGAATTTATACAGAAGAGCATGGTTTTGAGGATTCACTCAAAACCATGTTCTTTGTTTGGTTGTTTATATATATTTGATCTGAGATAAAAACCGAATTTACGTAATATTAATGCATCTTGTCAAAATTGATTCCAGTTACAATTAAACTATTGATAGAAATTTGTCTCGGGTATAGGTGTTTTATTTTATCAAAAATAACTTATAAGTAGGTAGTATATCAGACATGTGATTGCCATAACACTAGCTTCGCTTACTTTGGGACTAGATGATGGTATTTGAAATGTCTAGCAATATTTAATATACTTTTTATATAACTTTTGCACGTTTATTTTCCCGTTAAATGATTTATCATTTTGCTGAGTAGACCCCAATGTGATGAGTAAATCAGGCGGAAGCTTCTAGAGAAATTAAAACTAGAGCTCTACTGTGAAACCGCAGGAAAGTATAACAAATAGTTACAAATCACAGCCAGTAATCCGAGATATTCCACGCATGCTATTCCCATTCCGGTGGCGTGTCCCACTCGTTACGTTATTCCGGATAAATTAGACCAATTAGTTTCCAGACACAAGCAGATTTATGTCGGAGGTATTTTGGACAACCCTTACAATTCTGGAAGACTTTTATTTTAACTTCATATTGTAAAGTGTTTGTTTTTGTTGCAAGATACTCCTATTCATAGATTGGTGTGTCGATCATTTTGTCAAAACTACTAAATTGGACATGACTCGCGCGTTTTCTGATATGGCAAAAAAATACCTGCGTTTATGGAAGTGATTGCGTCCATTGTATTCATCACATAGGTATGTTCTACAGACTAGCAATCGATTCAGACATGATAAAGATGAATTTCAATATTAATTTGGTGATTTTATTGATTACCAAAAATAAGAGATGAGATTTTTTTTATTGCTGTAATCGTTTGATTGATCGATTGAAAATTATCGACGCAACAATTGCGCGTAGACTACCATTAGGTAATTCGGGAAAGCAGGAAATAAGTGTTAAAAAACAATCAAAAAATAATTTAATTGAAAAGATAATTACAGAAATGTACAGAATAATATAAAACACATAAATACAACAGTTGAGCTATCTAAAGACCGCTTCACTGATCCAGATCGCTGCCAGAGGGCAGCGCTCGCAAGATAGTGGTGGCATTGCCACTTGAATTGAATGGCAATGCTAATACGCTGAGGCAGATAAAAACAATTCGTTTGAATTTTAAGCTAAAGTCTGACATACTTAGTATTTACGTAAAAACATATTACATTCAGGTAAAAACTAAATAAATAATCCCGGACATTTCACACAGCATCATCTGGCCTCAAAGTAAGCAGAGCTTGTGTTATGGGTATCACATGACTGAATTACTACTTTATATACTCTTATTTTTTAAGGTTCATAATTTCTTATTAATGTGAAAGGATATGCTTTCCGATTGGTTCTTTATACATTTCATCAAAATCTGTTCAGTAGTTAGGTTTTTAAATAAAACAACTGAAAAAATATGTCATCATTGAAACTTGAAACGAAATTTGGATGTTTTGCTTTCTTTAATCATGAAGTCGGTTGTCTTTTTAGTTTTTAAAACGTAATAATTCAATACATACTTATGATACGCTATAACACTCAGACACAGAATAATCACCTGTGTTCGTCACACAAATGTTTATCCTGGGAGGGAATCGAACCCTGAACCTACAGCGCAGAATACTTACTATTGTAAAGAATTACAGATTATATAATAGTTACTTGAGATAGGAACCCAGTTAAAAATTAATAAAATAATCGGTACCTAGTGCGATGACCAAAGCCAATGCAAAATGAGGATAATAACAAAACCATCATGATCCTTATAAATTAATTTTGTAAGTATCTTTGTAGAATGAGTGACTCAAAACCACGATCTAAACATATGAAAAGACGGTCTAACAGTTAAAAATCACACCATTTTTCTTAGCAATAAGGCCTAAATTCCAGCAACTGTATATTCCATAAACAAATTGCGGGTGGCACAACTCTCTCAAGATAACTATTTGGATATATGTGATTGAGATACGTCTTTGGTAATCCCTTGAATCCATAGTCAGGGTCAGTCAACATAGGTGTTTAATCGGTTTATGGAAAATATAATGAAAAGAGAACTTATTGCAATGGAAAGAGGTGTAATTTTAAATGGGTAATATGTGGTTGGTTTGATTTACGCGTCAGCCGGGTCGTCACTTCCCGCCCCACGTCATAACTCCTCGAAGGATGTCAATTACTTTAGTTTGGAGGTGCCATCATCTATTATTTTTGGCTCTTACTTGAGCTTTATGGCGTAAGCCGTAAATTTTTGAATTTTCAACTACTAAAAGAGGAAATTCGTTTTGAGGTACCTATGCGTGTCTCCTAAAAAAGATAGTGTTTTTAATGTTTCGTTTAGTGATTTTTTGATTAATAATAATAATGCCGGACAACACAGCGTCATTTAGCCCCAAAGTAAGCAGACCTTGTGTTATGGGTACCACATGAGTGATATACTACTTATATAATTTTTTTTTGTTAATATATAAAATATGCCTAGAAAAACACAGACCCGAGACAAATACTTGCAGATCATACAAACATTTCCCCGCAATCAAACCCTCATCTTTTTGCGTCTCAGATAAGCCTTCGCCTACTGCGCCATAGAGGTCGTCATTTTGTTTATGTTTCGTACAGTACAATATGTTCGATTAAGTTATAAAATTACTTCAAAGATTTGAATAGATACTGAAAAAAATATAGTTACCTACATACCTAATCTAATTAAAAAAAATTTTTATTTACGTTGGCCATAATGAGGCAAAGCAGATCAGTTAACAGTTAACGAAGCTTGCGACACAAATCACCATTAGCTGCCGACGGCGACGGACCGTGTTAAAGCGTGTGTACGTTATTAGGGTAAGACTATCTTAAATGTATGTGTCGATCTAATATACTTGCTATATGTGACTGGCTTGTCAGCTCAGTTGGTAGTAGCTGTTCCTTCTGCGCTGTAGGTTGAGGATTCGATTCCCTACCAGGATAAATATTTGTGTGTCGAACACAGGTGTTTGTTCTGTGTCTGGGTGTTATAGCGTATCATAGGTATGTATTTAATAATGACGATTAAAAAACTAAAAAGACAACCGACTTCATGTATAAAAAAATATCAAAATATCTTTCCAACTGGATGACATATTTTTTTCAGATTTTTTTTATTTAAATACGTAACTACTGAACCGATTTTTATGAAATGTCTATAGGACCAATCGGGAATATCGTTTCACATGAAAAATATATCATTTTTTTCAAATCGGTTCAAAAATGACGGTAACAAAAAAGAATAAAAATACAGTCGAATAAAGAACCTCCTCCTTTTTTGAAGTCGGTTGAAAATATATAAGTTTTCTATCAGTTATCTGGTGACCATAATAAGCTATGCTTATTTTAGGGCTAGATGGTGTTGTGCGTTGTCCACCAATATTTATTTATTTTATTATACCTACGTGGTTTTTTAAAACCGCGAATATAAAAAGGTTTTTATCGATTCAGAAAAAAGTTACCTTTAGCCTTAAATAATTTTCATTCTAATTAATCATAACACTAATAGTTTGCCACAACAGAGATCTTGCGATGGCGTATCGTATGCTATAAATACGAATTGAAACTTTTTTTTTATTTATTTATTTATAAAAAGTACTTACACTATTTTAACAGGGGCCCCTAATGCAATAGTGTAAAAAAAAGAATAAAAATCAATAAACATAATCATAGCATTTGTCGACCTAGATAATATAAATAAACATGAACTAAACATTAAAAGTTACACAATTACATATACAATTCTCTCAATTAATAACTTCGAATTGCATAATGTCAAACCAAATGTCAAAATGTAAAAAAAAACCAACGTAATGTCAAATAAAAGAAATAAAATAAAAAAAAACTTGTTAACTAACTATCATTACGTAGGCGCGAGCTGATACAAGAAATTCCATGGAACAGCTTATGACTCCAGTATCGCGGTAACCTTAATATAATATTGTTGTAGATATGCTAAGTTTCACTTTAATCGACCTGTTTGTCGAGGAGTTCCGTTGAACAGCACCCTGGCTCCTTCATCAGATCAGCTCGTACTACTTACATTCTGTATCTACAATGTTTTATTGAAATACTAAAGATACTTCTCAACCTGAAGTATTTCAAATTAAATTATGCAGAATTATGTAGTTATCGTTGAGAAAACAAACATACTAACATACAAAGCCAAATTGTTCATCTTGCCACTGAGATCTTTTCTCGCTTCGCTCGCTCGATCAATAACAAACTGCAAGAACACCTAAGTATCGTCTATAGTATTATGTTATCTGTGGTATCGTATAGTAAGGTCAGAACGGCCGCGATTTTGTCTGGACTTAACTAGTATTATAAAGAGTAGGTAAATGAAATGAAATTAATTTATTTGCTCGAAGTAAGGTAAATATAAGGTTCTTACATAATAATTGTCTCACACACTTCGTCGTTAACCGACATACAAACATCAACATGGCAACCATGAGATAAATGAGATTATTAATTACAATTAAGTATACATCAAATAAAAATTAAAATGTCAACATCAATATTATAAAAGTAAGCAGATTTATCCAGAATATCAATTATTATTAAAACATTTCATCAACACTTACTACTTGGTACTACTTGGTACTCGGTACTTGGATGACCGAATTTTGCTCGGTATAAAACACGGATAAAACGATGTTTTTAAAAATGAAACCTAGATCGATTTATCGCCCCCGAAACCCCCTGCATTTTTTTCATGAAAATGGTTGGAGCCGTTTCCTAAATTCTGATTATATTGTATATACGAGAATTGCTCGTGTAAAGGTATTAGGTAAAAGATTAGATTTTGTATATTTTTTTGTAATAGACTCTCTTAACCGATTTAAATGTTTTTAATGTGAAAACTTCTTTTAGCGCGGTACGCATATTTTTAGATGAGGTAAAACCTCTGGACTCGCGACACCGTTACGAGACGCAGAGCTGCAGCGCTCGCTCCATTTGATTATACACCTTAACTCACATGTTTACAGTCTACTTTTGTATGGAGAAGTTTACTGAGTTAGGTTCTTTGATATATTATCTACATTCTGAACAAAAACATAAAAGAATATTAAATGTATTTTAAAGTTTCTATTAACTAATAAAATACAATTCATAAATAAAATGCAATTCATAACCCAATAACCCAATAACCCTAGTACCCATCTAAAAAATGTCTAACGCGTGCAACCCGTAATTTTTTTTTACCTGCAGAAAGCTACGTTATCAGGGAGTAACGGTATTATTGTTTTTGCTTGTTTTTGTTTAAATAAATGATTCCTACCGAATTTGCAACAATGTATTTATAACCTCAGGTATCAAAAATTAAGCGTGAACTACGGAAATTATTAATAATACAAAATAATGTACTACATATTAATATTACTTATTATTACCCTCAAAAACATTACTTATTGTTAAGATACGAGATCGACTGTTTATCAAAATAATTGAAAAAAATAGCTACATATCATTGATGCTGCTTCATAGAGTTTGCTGACTTTACATAATGATTTGTGTGAGCCTTTATGTCGATGAGCCTATATTGACTGGCAGCTGCCCGCGGCTTCGCACGCATAGTACATACATACATAAAAATAGTCTATGTCCATTCCTAAGATACAATATATGTCCTTACCAAATTTGATTAATGAAAAAAAAAGTTCTGTTGATCCGATCGCTACCAAACTTCATAGGATCACCCGCTAGGCCATCTAAAGATTTGTTTAAATTTTTATCGAAATCTATAGGGAATACATACACACATCGCCTTTTATATACACTTAGATAGATTTGAAAGTAAGAAACTCAATAATGTTCAATAAATAAAGTCTTGCAACATCTGCGCACCCAGGAAGCATCGATACCGGCAATGATACTATGCAAAACAAACATGATGCTCAGAATAGCGAGGGCTAGCAGCATCAGTCAATCAGCAGTCACAACAGCGCCGGAGCTGACAGTGCGTTCCTAGAACGTCGCGGTGTGCCAGTACACAAATCACTAGGAAGTAACTATCAAATAGATAATATAACTGATGGAATTGATGCACCTAGTTAGACTGGGGAAATTTGTAATTACTGGTAACCTCCAGCCCGAAATCTGATGCACCTTGTCAGCTACTGGTAGCCCCCAGCCGAAAGAGCCGAAATCTCTTGCCTAGGTAATGGGAGGGTTGACTGTACACTAGATTTAAAATAAAAATCTTTCGGGACGTATAGATCAACTGATATGCTTTCGATGTTTACTCCTGGCTTAGAAAACCAGCGGGGCGATTATGGAATTCTGATACTATCAAAACTTTGATACTAATCGCTTTCAGTTACTATTGATGAGTTGGTATTACAGAAGTTGATTGTAACAGATGCTATCATATGAATAGAAACTGAGGTAGAAACCGAACATACGTAATACCAATCCGTTAAATAATGCCTATTGTTAATCGAAACTGATAGACATTGATTGTATCAAAAGTTCCACAATCGCCAGGTCTCTCGTTATTAGGATTTTGAGGATGTCTACGTTTCAGACAAAAGCATGTCCAAACATTATATTTGACATAAGCCTAAATTTTTGTAGAATAGTTACTAGCGACTTAATAAGAATTACGTTTTAAAAACTAAAAATACTTAATTTATGTAAACGAAATTTCGTTTACATGAATGACATATTTTTACTTGCTATTAAAATTTAAAAAAACTAAACTACTCAACCGATTTTGATAAAATTTCTATGAGACCAATCGGAATGTATATTCTTTTACATAAAAAAAGTTAAAAAGTTTTAGAAAAAAAAATACAGCGGTGGGCTTAACTTAATATAACCTATCGGTACATAATACTAAGCACATTGTATTTCGTACTTTCCATCGTCGTTTGTAGGAATACTGACCGAGGACACGATGATATTTTTTTTTAATTGGGATTTAAAGATTCTTAATTATCTCACAAAACTTGTTTGCTTCCGTAGGAGCGAGCTCCTCCTGACTCCAGTATCAGATTAATATATTATTCCTACATGTATGCTAGATTTCAGTTTTATCGGCCTGTTTGTTGAGTAGTTCCGTTGGATAGCACCCTGGATCCATCAAAGTCAAAGCCAAAATATATTTTATTCAATACAAGCAAAACGACCTCTTTGAAACGTCTTACATACTAGGTAAATTTAGGTGCCATTTCTAACCCAAGTCCGAGAAGAACTGGCAAGAAACTCGTCCTGGTCCTAGAGCTTTTTTGCATGATCCATCTTATAGCTACCTTAACTACGAAAAATTTATACAAGAGAGTTTATACATTATCCAACATCTCGTTGTCACCATAATTACATATCTACCTACGTTCTGCACCTACAAGGTTTTAATAAAATACTAAAGAAACTTCTCAACCTGAATTAAATCATGCAGAACGGTTTGAATGTTATCGTCGAGAAAACAAACATACTAACATACCTACAAAGCCAAATAGTCCAAATTGCCACTGAGATCTTTGCTCGCTTCGCTCGCTCAATCAATAACAAATTGCAGGAATACCCATAACTTAAGTAACCTAGTACTAGCTGGAACGTCCGCGATTTTGTCTGCGCGTTTGAGCTGTCGTTTCAGGTATTGGTTTTAATAATTACGTTTTAGAAACTAAAAAGACAACCGACTATGAAGTCGGTTGTCTTTTTAGTTGTCTTTTTAGTATAAGAAAGCAAAATATCAAAATGTTTCAGTTTTTTTTATTTAAAACGCTAACTACTAAACCATTTTTTTATAAAATGCATATGGGACCAATCGGAAAGTGTATCATTTCACATGAAATCAGTTTTTTTTAATCGGTTCATAAATGACGGAGTTATAAGGTACCTAACAAACATAAAAAAAAAATTGAATTGAGAACCTCCTCCTTTTGAAGTCGGTTAAAAACAATGGTGTACGACGATAGCGTATTAATCCGAATAAGCTGAAAAACGGATTTTTGCTCATTTTTGTTTGTAGCGGTGTGTTTAATAATGTAATGTAATTCACGAACTTTGCCATCCATCTTACATCGCCGGTTCCTAGCTGCACTTTCTTTGTTTGCATTACTTGCACTAGTTCATTACTTTTCCTTTGTTCTCTTAATTTTTTGTGGCCAGTGACGCGCACCGATTGGCTTGTTAACGAGGCCCGCGAGAAATGTTGACACCACTCGGCTGATCAAAGCGAGGGAACTTACTCGTACATTGTCTATTTGTAAGCAAATCTGGTAAATGGAACGAGTTGTTGATTGATTTGGCTGGGGTTATGGAGCTTTTGGTAATTATGGCATTCGTTTTAACGTGTACAAGAGTTCAATGGGAGGTCATTTTTCAAAATAACATGGGGTACTACAAGTCTCTACTAGAGTGCCGTAATCCTAGAATAGCTACAGGCACAAGTGAAATCATAATAATTAATCCTTACTATCATAACATAGTATAAAACAAAGTCGCTTCCCACTGTCTGTCAGTCCCTATGTATGCTTAGATCTTTAAAACTACGCAACGGATTTTGATGCGGTTTTTTTAATGGATAGAGTGATTTAAGAGGAAGGTTTATATGTATAATACATGCATCCGTGCGAAGCCGGGGCGGGTCGCTAGTATAATATTATAAACACGAAAGTTTGTATGTATGTTTGTTACTCTTTCACGCAAAAACTACTTAATGGATTTTAATTAAACTGTACAATAATATAGCTTACACATCAGAATATCACATATGCTATTATGTATACAGATATTGTGGGAATTGTCCAAAATATAACGATAAGCGTTAAGTAAGTAGAAAAAAAAACTGCCATCTGCAAGCTATTCTGGCGTGCGTTGCAAAAACCTTTAGAATTACACGAAGTACTAATCCTGCGCAGACGAAGTCGCGGGCACCAGCTAGTAATTATATATAACGCGTCCAAAAGTTTGCAAACACTCAAGTCTCTTTGTTTGTCTTATAAAAGTGAGTTTTATAATATTAATAAATACAAAATTATTGGTGGTCAATGCACACAACACCATCTAGCCCCAAACCACCCAAACTTAACTTAACTTAACTTAAGCATAACTTGTAATAATATATTTAATACATCAAAAAGCAAAAACGCTTACTCTGTGACAAATTATTTTATAGTAGAGGTACCTACTCATTTCGTTTTTTTTATTGTTTAATCAATAGTGGCGCAGGGTAATAGGGCAAAGGCCTGCCTGAGACACAGAAGGTTGCGGGTTCGATTCCCGCCGCGGGACAAATGTTTGTATGATCTGCAACTATTTGTCTCGGGTCTGGGTGTTTCTATGTATAATATGTAAAAAATAAAAATAAATCGGGTTGCACTCCGGGAGTGCCGACAGAAGTGAAAACTTATTTTGGCGCGTTAGAGTTTAGTAATAAATCACTTCAAAATCAGTAATTATGGCGACTACCAATCAAATACTGAACGAACACAGATGATGCAATATTTTTTGTTCCGAATGTAGATAATAATATTATATCAAAGAACTTAACTCAGTAAACTTCTCCATACAAAAGTAGACTGTAAACATGTGAATTAAGGTTTATAATCAAATGGGGCGAGCGCGGCAGCCCTGCGTCTCGCCCCAAACGGTAACGGTGTCGCGAATCCAGAGGTTTTACCTCATCTAAAAATATGCGTACCGCGCTAAAAGAAGTTTTCTTTTCAAAAAAATTTAGTATATATAAGTAGTGTATCAGTCATGTCATGTGGTACCCATAACACAAGCTCTGCTTACTTTGAGGCCAGATGATGGTGTGTGAAATGTCCGGCATTATTTATAATGCCGGACATTTAAATATTAAATATTTAACTATTTTCTCATATTTTACTTTGTTTAGATTTCCACTTAAACTGTATTTTAATCCTAATATTATAAACGCGAAAGTTTTAATGAAACTTTACAATAATATAGCATCAGAATAACACATAGGCTATAATTTATAAAGGTAGGACCTTGGAGAAGAAAATAAGCTACTCGAAGTACTAATCCTGCGCAGACGAAGTCGCGGGCACCAGCTAGTTATATATATTTCTTTAAATCGATCAGTCTGAACTTATAATTAGCCTCCAGCATACATGTACTATAACCATGTATTATCTGTATTTTTTATGCACCTGTAAGATGTAAGTTCTCCGTAAATTCTAAAATAAAATATAAAATAAAAAAAGATAGTGACTCAAATAATCGACTGCTACAATAACCACCTCCGTAGTGTTCTCAAATATCTATGTAACTAAAGATCTTAGATCTAACTTGTCGAAACTCGACCATAATTAATGCATAATTAATGTATTTTTTATGAAATAATTAAAAAAAAATATTTTCATTCTGCACTTCTCTATTTAAGTAAACTATAAGTGTGCGAAATTTCTTACTCCTCCGTCCGCGCAATTTTTGTAAAAAAGGGTAATTAGAAAGTTTTTGCTTCACGTATTAAATAAATAAATATTGATGGACAATGCACACAACACCATCTAGTCCCAAACTAAGCATAGTTTGTATTATGGTGACTAGATAACTGATACTTATATATTTTTAAATACATACTTATGATACTTTATAACACCCAGACACAGAGCAAAAACCTATGTTCTTCACACAAATGTTTATTCTGGAAGGGAATCGAACCCTCACCCTACAGCGCAGAAGGCAGAGCTACTACCAACTGAGCTGACAGGCCAGTTGGTAGTACATCTAACAATCTAACAACAATCATATATCTAACAATCCTTAAGATTACAGTTATAAGATTGTAGAGTGTATAAAATAATCGTCTCTTTATTGGATGACTCAATCATCTTTCACTGTCGTTTTATTATTATTAAGTCGTGGTGTGATTATAACGTATTTGTTTGTGGTATGAGGTGCAATTTGTTCGGTTGTGAGGGTGCGTAAATCAAACGCGTCCCCTTCGCGGCGTCACACGTGTGGCGACCTAGGGTTGGCACTTGAACTGAGCTGAAAGAATTATGGAGCGAGGTTTGCTGATAAGATAACGGGATATTTTTGGCATGTTCTAAAAAGTTCGAATGGAGAGGGTTTGAAAGAAGTAACGGTAAAATTTCGGACGAAATGTTCTTTAGTAAAATAATGGCCAATTCTAATTCGAGTACCTGGGTTACTTATGCACGTGATTTACACGTATGGTTGATCGTTGATCAAGTATTATTAATAATAATAATAATAATATCCCGGACATTTCACACAGCACCATCTGGCCCCAAAGGAAGCAGAGTTTGTATTACCTACCACATGACTGATATACTACTTATATATATTTTTTGTAAATAACTACATATTATACAGACAAATACTTGCAGATCATACAATAATACAAACAAACATTTGTCCCGCGGCGGGAATCGAACCCGCAACCTTCTGCGCCTCAGCCAGACCTTAGCCCACAACGCCACAGAGGTTGTATTGATTATAAATAAAACTATTCAACAATAAAATTGATAAAAATATTATACTACAAAGGGTACATTACCTGAGTAGGTATTATATACTTGGTAGTGGTATTTCACAAGTCTGATTTTGATGTAGTATTTCGACAAGCTGATTTTGTTTTTGAAGTGATAACTTCTTTGAGGGTAAACCGCATCGTTACGTAACGGTGCCAGTCTGTCTGGCTTCTCTTTCTCTCACGCATACGGCAGCAGTAGGCAGGCTCCTCCTCTCTCATTCTAGCCCACAGCGCTAGTTAGATTAGTTTAAGTTATCACTTCTGTCGGGCGAATAATTTATTCTGTCGAATATTATAATTTATAATATTTATTTACAGAAATAATTATTGAAATGTACAAAGTAATATAAAATACATGTGAAACAGTTGAGCTCCTAAGAACCGTTTAAAACAATCTATAGATAGCTCAACTGATCCAGATCACTGTCAGATTGCAGCGTTTCCAAGGCAAAATAAATTGTGAGACAGTTTAATTTGAATTTAGAATTTGATTCGACACGAGTCTGTAAAACCCACTTTGTATAACAACGGTATCTGCTTTGTAAATCGAGTCCTGATATCAATATTAAAAATTAAAAAAAAAAACAGTCGTGAGCAATAGTTGTGCCTAAAAGGGTTCCGTATCTAACTACCTACTTTATTTGAATCATGTTTTACCATCCGTTTTTTTGAAAGTAATCACATTTATTTTTGTGGTTATACATGTTAACGGGTTCCGGACATTTATTTGCATTGTACGACTGCTACTAGCCAAATTTCACGTTTCTAGATCAATGGAAAGTACCCCATGGTAACCCAGGTTTTGATTGATTGGCGAGTGTCGAAATATCGAATATAAATAATTTTATTTTTTGATTGGGTTGGGACCGCAAACCTAATTATTTGATAGGTACTAATTTCAACATGATACCTCCACTTATTCTTGATATGGAGACAGACGGGCTGGCAGACAGACAGACAGGCGGATAACGAAATGATCCTAAATGGGTTCCTTTTTTCCTTTTGAGGTATTTTTGTAACGAAGTTCCACGTTCCACGGTATGGACTTGGCGGATGGGGGGCTAGACGAAAAAAAGTATAAGATTTTTCGTCACGAATTTGCGTCACGACCCTTTCTTTAGTGTAGACGGTTATACATAGGGTGACACGAATTAATTAATTATATAAACGAATGAATTAGATGAATAGAGAGATGTACAATAAAATGTTTATATTCACAACTCGAAAAATATATTGATTACGAAATTTTCTGCCTATATAATGCGTGAGTGTCGTGGGACGGAATTGACGGAATGTCAATTCCGTTCCACGGCACTCACGCATTTTTTATTAAGTAGGTCTTTATTTACATAAATGTACTGATAACATAAAATACCACGAAACAATTGAGCTCTATTCCTAGATAGCTCTGTTTAAAACTGTTTTATTCAATCATAAGAAACACTAAAACGTCTCACATGCTAGCATCATTTAGGTTCGGATTCTACCTACCATTTAACTTAGTTTATATTTATTTACGCGCACTTAAACCCTTTCACCACATTGGTTCGAAATAACCAGTGACACATAAACAAAGTTTTTATTTTAATTACCTACGTTTTATTAATATATGGCGGTGCAACCCTGCGCTGTGCAACCGGAGAGCGCTCGTCTTAGATTTATAGCGCTCAATCAATGCGGATTTATCGCTAAGGAAGCGGCCAGCACCTTTTGTTACGCAAATAGCTCAACAATTATAATTGTTGCGTTTGTCGCACCTCAAATAAACGCTGCCTAATTAATTCCAACCTGTTATGAACGTGGTTTTAGTTATGTCGCTAGGTGTATGATACATATAATTAAGTACTTAGGCAACATTGTTAGGATCAAAGTAATGACTGACTGACTTAAATAGACAACGCCCAGTATAAGCCTAGACAAAAAAATTACGGGTAAACGCGCCCAAAGAAAGGAACTCCTTGAAGTGCAGGGTTGCAAACTTGTCGTTTTGGAATGTCTCTGTGCGTAAACACTTCAATGGCCGCTCAGCTATGACGCCAAGCGAGCGAGCACAATTGAACGTGGCATGCAAGAAACATTTGGTGAAAAGTACCTATTTACTTTGACCTAATAAAATTTTAAAAAGTTGACATTTATATGATGACTTAACTATTAGGTATGTGTTTCTGAAATATTTATGACACGTTTGAGTTCATCGAACTTCCCAGAACAATATTTCGTATATTGGCGCATAGACGTTTTAAAGACTTTTGCTAGTAGTAATAATCTTCTAAAAAAAAGGAAATTAGAAGGGGATTACAAAAATATAAATAAGTTATAGTATGTTTAAATTTAATTATGAATAATAAAGTCTTTTTGCCGTCGGGTTTTTGATTTTTTAAATTATATATTTTTGTTTATCGTATGGTAACGGAATATTTGTCGTATATTTAGGGATGCCTTTTAGACAAGTCAAGTCAAAAGATACTTTATTCAATACGATCACTTTGAAACGTCTTACATACTAGGTGAATTTAGGTACCAATTCCTCCTAACCCAAGCTCGAGAATGACCGGCAAGAAAATCGTCCTAGTCCTAGCGCTTTTGTCTAGATTTTCAGCTATTTTTAACTAGACAGTTAACTAGATCTATCACTTGAAAATTCCCAATGCATCTTCTAAGTCTTGGATACGTCGGCCAAAAGCTGTTATCCCAACTGGAGTGGAACTGGTATGGCACTTTGGCAACCTAGGCGAAAACGGTATAATGGCCATAGCAGCACGCTTATCGACTGTAACCATGTCATAGGTGACTGTCATGGATACCAGAGGATAATTACGGCAGCCAAAAGAATTTCAATTACAACCGTTAAGGACAGTGTTGTGTGAACTAACATTCGACTGAGACTGAGACTGAGACTGAGACTGAGACTGAACTCACTGCACAGTAGGTAGCAGTTCTACCTGTGTTCAGAATGCTATCCGGGTGCTGACTTCGCAAGGCGTGTATCGATGATCTAGTAAGACGACCTCTGTGGTGCAGTGGGCCAAGGGCCGGGTGAGACGCAGAAGGTCGCGGGTTCGATTCCCGCCGCGGGACAAATGTTATTATGATCTGCAAATATGTATCTCAGGTCTGGTGTTTCTATGTATAATATGTATAATATGAATGTATTGTATTACTCTTTTTTGAACCAGGTTTTACATTTTGATAAACCGCCCGCCCGTGTTTATCAAAATGTAAAACCTGGTTCAAAAAAGTTGGGCGGTTACAACTTTAAAAAAAATATTTGAGTACTAATATCGTTATTAAAAAAAGATAAATATTGATAGATGGCACTAGCGGCCACCCGCGGCTTCACCCGCTCCGTTCCCGTGGTTTGCCGAGATAAAAAATAGTCTATATCATAATGCAAGTTACTATGTAAATATATTCATTTTAATTTTCATCCAAATCGGTTCAGCGGTTCTCGAGTTATAAGTGGTGTAACTAACACGAGTTTCTTGTATATATTATACTAGCTGTTGCTCGCGACTTTGTCCGCATTTTTTTTGAAAGGAATTGAAGCTAAATTTTATTGACAACTTTAAAAACAATCACCTGACCACCCATTAAAAAGTTTCCATACAAACATTCACTCCACATTTTACTCATTTAGGAGGATTATTTTGAAAAATCCTGAAACACGTGCCCATTTATTTTGCATTTTAAGTATCCAAACCAAGTTTCAAATAAATCACAATACCCGTTAAAAAGTATACCATACCAACTTAGACACCCCATTTTATTCTTTTTTTAGGATTATTTTGAAATATCATGAAACACGACATTTATTTTGCATTTTATTTATTCATATCAAATTTCAAGCAAATTGCACCACGCGTTAAAAAGTTTCATACATTCGTTTTCACCCCTTTTCACCCTCATAGGGGTTGAATTTCAAAAAATCCCGCCTTAGTCAAGATGCCTAAAAATCCGGATGCCTTTGCTGTAAAAGTAAAAGGTACCTTCAAAATTTCAGCTTTCTAGCTTCAGCGGTTTCAGCTCGGCGATGATGAATCAGTCAGTCAGTCAGTCAGTCAGGTTAAGCTCTTTTATAGGTATAGATATATGCTGTGAATTCGTTAGTAACGAGTAGAATAGTTACGTCATGAGAGGTTCGTGTATATTGTAATATCATGAAATGTTAGACACAAACAACAGGTCTGTAGGTATGTTCTTTAAAATAACTTTAAGGACAATGAGGACGGCAATAAGATGTCTTGCCAGGACATTTTCGCTAATTTACCAGCGAATGTGTCACATTAGTGCGAGTGGCACCACACAAATAACTCATAAACTGACAATTATGCGCTTCTCAGTGGGAACGTGAAAAAATTTATCGTTTCCGACTACATGCACCCGTGGCTGATGTGAGGCCATCAATAATGAAAATAAAAAAAACATTTGACGATAATAAAGGCGGTTTTTTTTTGTATATCAACATAGGAATGTTTTTAGGGTTCCGAAGTCCACAAGGAACCCTTATAGTTTCGCTATGTCCGTTTGTCCGCCCTTAATCAGAGCTCTATCTCGCACACTATTAGTCTTATCGTGATAAAATTTTAGTTGTGTTAGAATATTAGTGGCCCCTACAATATTATGAAATAAACACCGAAAAAATGCTTTGTCGGGTAGATACATAGATAGATAACACTTTATTCCTGTACTGGGTTAAATTAAGTAAAAAAAACTTCTCCACTAAAATATGACTAAATAATTTAAATAAATCATTTTTATTCTATTCTATTCGATAGGTCTTTTAAAGATGGTACGAGGTTTTATGAACAGTTTTTCTATACAGAAATTAGTTTGATTAATATTAAGCTTTTAAGAGTGAACTAGTCGATTATGTTTCCATACAAACGTCGAAGGATGATCACACCATCGTCTGATGTTAAACAACCAAAACTAAGAGTAGGTAGTATCAGTTTGTCTCGTCATAATCTATGCTTGTATCGCAACAGTATCATAAAAAAATGTAGGTTCGATAAAATACAAGTCTCAAATATATCGAATTCCAACACTTATTTTAACGAAACTTTATGCGTAAATAAATAACATATGCAGCTCATAAACTCCAAAATGATTTCCATACAAGCATAGATTATTTATTCAAGAGCTTAAATAACTTTATTTCGAATTTTCATGAGAACCCATGAGCCAAAAGTTTTTTTATGTCGAAATCACAGTCTAATCTAATTATTGAATAAAAATCATCGTCATACTCTCTCTTTACAGCTCATCACCACCTTTCGTGCATTTTTTTTTCTCACACTGTGCTAGGTGAAATAGCATGCATTTTAGATGCGCGCACTGACGAGTTTGTGACGCTAACTTGTGTATCCTTAAGAGTCTATTTTAGTAGAGGTCGCTAGTCCATCCCCCAGCTTAACCACTGTTTAGGGAAACCTGAAATATTTTCCAAATAGATGAATATATTATGATGTAACTACAAGGACAATTATTACGGTTAGTAACCCTTTACTAGATATAGAGAAACAGCCTGATTTGTATACCTTAATAAAATTCAAAAACACTCATACATTTTATTTTCTAACTAAATGGTCTACCCAACTGATCCAGATCACTGCCAGAGGACAGCGTTAGTCAAAGTCAAAGTCAAAAGATACTTTATTCAATAGAATCACAAGGATCACTTTCACGTTCCCAAGACACAGGCGGCATTGCCACGTTGAATGCCAGTGTCTTGGTAACGCTGCCCTCTGGCAGTGATCTGGATTAGTTGAGCTATCTATAGATCGTTTAAACGGTTCTTAGATAGCTCAACTGTTTCACATGTATTTTGTTAACCATGCGAGAGCGAAGTGCGAACGAGTGTCTCCGTTTCAGCTTAGGCAAAAATGCTTTCGTATGTCTGTCTGTCCGGCCGGAGTGTCTGCCCGGATGTTCTCCTCTACAGGCCGCATTTCTCAACCGATTCTTGTGAAATTTTGTGAGCAGGTTCTATTTGGATTTGGAGAATTCTTTTTTGTTTAAAAGGTTAGAACTTCCCAGGTGGTCCCATTTAAATTTCATCGAAATCGGCCTAGCGGTTTTAAAAAAATCAATACTCCGAAACCTCGCTGTCTCATTGGAGCAGTGCGATTAGTTGGTCTACCCATCTATAATATAAAAATGAATCGCTGAATGTGTTGCTAAGCAAATCTCGAGAGCAGCTGAACCGATTTCCCTAATTCTTTTTTTAGAATATTCCTTGAAGTACGAGGATGGTTCTTACGGAGAGAAAAATTTAAAAAATTGCCTGAAAAAGTCTAAAAACAACACTTTTCTATACTCCCATACAATCGATTCGTAATAATAATTAAAAGTCAATTTGAACTTTAATACCATACCATAAAGTTTATGTGTTAGTGGAGAGATTCCGGGAAGGCAAAACAATTGAGTGACGTTAGTATCGTATAAATATTAATGTCAATATTTGTCAATATTTATACGATGGTAAATATAAATCTTCTGTTTGTAATTAAACTCCTCCTAAACGGCTGGACCGGTTTTGATAATTTTTTTGTGTGTGTTCAAGTGGTTTCGAGAATGGTTAAAATTTACAATTAGTTTTTTTTTTAATTGTATTTCTTTTTAAAACGAACGGACGAAGTCGTGAACGGGACAGCTAGTATTACAATATAAACAAAATACATCTACTATTCACAAAAAAAAAAAAAGTTTTTTTTACTTTTTATACTCAATGAAGTCTGTTTTCTTTTAAGTTTTTAAAACGTAATTATAATACCAATGAATAGAGATGGCAACAGATCCAAACAACACCATAGCATAGCTCATGTAATTATAAGATACAACATAATCTGTATTAATATGTATTATAATCTGGGTACTGTCCTGAAAATAAATGAATGGCCTTAAAAATAGCTCGCAGATCATTGTCGTTTCCACGTAAGTACAGTTATCAACACCCGTCTTATTTATAATCCGTGTGTTGACAACAGCCGTTGAAAATATTGGTGCTATTATAGATGCACACGTTTACCCAGACCCACCATTACGAATTAGTTGAGTGAGATGTCCGCCGGTGGATGGACGTTCGTTTTTATGGGACTGTACGTTATTTTTATGCGCGAGTGTACACGTGTTTGAAGGATCATTGAGTTTTGAATAGATTTTTATAGTGACTTTGATTTATTGTTAAAGGAACGCTAGGAGGTAACTTAAATTTAAGGTTTAATGATATTAACATTGATATAAACCAATCAAAGCTTTTATTGTGGGACACAGAGGATTGACATACTCATTTAAATTTATATTATATCTATTTATACTTTTAATTTGTTAAATGTGATTACAAATCATAAATGTTCCCTTTTAAACATGTAACCCCGCTTGTTCTTAACTCTCGGTGAAGAACTATCCGAGTGGGGTAAATTGAAAAACAGCGCTATATAGGTAGGTATACCTATCTACTACCTACCTATAGGCGCCACTGAAAACCAGCGATACAGCAGCCTTCACAGTTCTGTATCATATGCTGAGTGGTAGCCTTTTTTCGTCACTGTACATAGACTAGTTTATATTATATTCGCACTGTATTTGATATATGACGTTTAATAAATATTTTCTATTCTATTCTATTCTATTAACAGCAGATGTTGATTTTGCACCCATTGACATTAGTAAGTCTAGCGTTTTAAGATATTTTAAATATTTACCAATTTTGTACCTATCTACTAAGGCAATAAACGATTTATTATTTATTTATATTTTTGGTCTTAAGTACTTATTTTTCTTGAAAATTTACCTTATTTACCTTGGTTTTTGTGTGGTATTGAGTTTATACATCGTTATTTTAAACTAGTGTGGTGATAGGCTTGCAGTGCCTCAAAGGCTCATTTTGTGTACCTGGTACATCGTTGAAACAGTGTTCATTGCAGTCAATATTTTAACCAGTAACCTCTTGTCAATAAATACAAATATGATATGTAGGTACTTTGCGCGCTGAAAATTCGATTTGATGTAGTGAATGATTTTGTTTTTAACCGACTTTTCCAAAAAAGAAGGAGGTTCTCAATTCGTCGGAATCTTTTTTTATAATTTTTTTAATGTAGATTCACCGATTACTCAAAGACGCCTGAACCAATTTCAAAAATCAGTGTTTTGTTTCAAAGGCTATACTTCCCAGGTGGTCTCATTTAAATTTTATCGAAATCGGTCGAGCGGTTTTTATAAAATCAACAAAAATCATAAAATTGTATACATCGATGATATTTTTTATATACCTACCTACATGAAGTCAGTTGTCTTTTTAGTTTTTAAAACGTAATTACTTTTAAGTTTATTAGATTTTTTTTTGTTATAGTAAGAAACGCCTATTTACAGTCATACGATTAAATAATAAATAAATGGATATTGTGTGTCCTCCGCAGGTATAGTTTCAAGCCAGACCGGGCAGTGTCCAGCCAGCGTTCAGTCACTTGTGGAGCGACTCGGCCGACATCATGAGCAACAAGTGCTGCCGCCGTTACACCCTTCTATAAGAGACGTTAGTTACATTGTGCGTTTAATTCCTTTCCAGGTCAAACATTTGTGTTTAACATAGATGTTTTTTCTGGTACACAATACACACAACACCATCCAGCTATAATCTTAGCGTTGCTTGCTCTATCGAAGTTTGATGACTAATAGAAAACTTATTAAATTTTTTTAAAATCTTCTTATGTCACTAGTTATTTCGAACGAGTGTGGTGAAAGGATTGTAGTGCACCTCAGAGACTACAAAATTATTATATATTTTACTAGCTGTCCGCGCGCTACTACTTAAGATTTTTCCGGGACAAACCAATTTTCCCGAGATAAAAAGCGGCCTATGTCACCCGGGAATAGTGTAGCTTTCCAACGGTAAAATATTTTTTAAAATCCTGTTGTTTTTAAGTTTATTCGTAATACAGAAATACAAAAATACAAATCTTTCCTCTTCATAATATTAGCGTAGATTATGATACTTTAAAAAACCCAGACACAGAGCAAACATTTTTTATCATAACACAAATGATAAATTAGATAGATATATTAACACTTTATTGTATACAAAAGATCACAGAAGAAATAATAGAAATACAATTGTACAATGTGCGGCCTTATCGCTAAAAGCGATCTCTTCCAGGCAACCTTTACACAAATGTTTGAAAGAGAAACGAACCCACAATCTGCAACGAAGAAAGCGACCGAATTATTCTATCAGATATTCTGGTTCCCTTGGTACAAGATTTAGTTTAGGGCTAGACGGTGTTGTGTGAAGTTTCCATCTATATTTATTTACTAGCGACCCACCCCGGCTTAGCACGGGTGCAATGCTGATACTAAATATACTATAGAATATCTTTATATACAACGTTATCTAAGAGATTAACATAATTTAGACATAGACATATACCATGGTGGTTTTTTTCTTAGACATATTCAAGGTGTACAATATTGTAGTACATTATTTTGATCTACCTCGTGGAGTTAAGCCATAGTTTGCCATGTAAGCGCAAAAAAAATAATTAATTTACGACATTACATTAGAAACCTCTAAAATTATCAGTGTTTCTCTACTATATTATGCATGTATTATACATATAAACCTTCCTCTTGAATTACTCTATCTATTAAAAAAACCGCATCAAAATTCGTTGCGTTGTTTTAAAGATCTAAGCATACATACTCGTAGGGACAGACAGACAGCGGGAAGCGACTTTGTTTTATACTATGTAGTGATTAGCTGCTGTCCGCTTTGCCCACGTGGTACTAGCGTAAATAACAAGTAGCCTACATGTTATTCTTACTGGCCTGTCAGCTCAGTTGGTAGTAGCTCTGCCTTCTGCGCTGTAGGTTGAGGGTTCGATTCCCTCCCAGGATAAACTAAATTTTCGCATTCATAACTTACTCGTATCATTCTAATTGTTTATTTTAGTTAAAGATAAACACCTTAATCTAAGCAATGCTTGAACATTTTGGTTGAATGTTTAAATGCCTTATGATCTTGACTCACATAGTTTCAAAATTGTTTCTAGTTACCTAGATATTCAAAATCTAAACTTTGTTTTAGTTAGTAATAATAACAAGTAATGTTAATGACGATAGTAAAATATACAGAAGCAACATGAAACTGCTTTGCTTTTTATAGGTCTGCAGTTATTTTGCAATAGCATTGTTGCTGTTTGGCTTGTTTGGCATGTTGTGAGTTTAACCATATCGAATTTTGATTGCGCTTCTGTGGGACATAAAATAAGAAGACGACGACGAAAAACCGCGTTGAAATATACATTATTTAAGATAAATGAAAATATAGCGCGGTTAAATTAGGTAGTGCGTGTTAGGCCTTACTATACCATAACAATTGGGACGCCTTAAATTTACCTTTGGCCTAGAACGTACTAGCAAATTGATCCGCACGGTTAAAACCGCGCTATTCTGAAGTAATTTTAAACGTGGATTTTCTGCTAGTGTGGGCTGATTCATGTTCTGCAGAACAGAAAAAAAATTACTGATTAATCCCTACGGATTAATCTGTACTGCGCGCTAGGCCTTACGAACTCCGAGTTGAATCACGGTTATTTAATTTAAATAGATCTTAATTTCTAAATTCAGCTATTCTCCGTACTTTTATAGTTTGATCAATATGAGCCGTGAAGCATTGCGTTTTGTTACTTATATCATTGATATACAATCGTATATCACATACTCTTCCTGAAGCACTTTACTCTCAGCATTACAGGAATTGCTTTGGCTTTAGATATCAAGACTCGAATGATTATCAATCTGTAAATACAGGTAAGTACAATGTAAGTACAATGTACAGGTAACATGACTTATAAACTAGCTTTTGCCTGCTGCTTAGCACGCGTGATACTTACACAAAAGTAGTCTACACACCTATATGCTACTAGCTGGTGCCCGTATGGTCGTCTGCGCAGCATTTATACTTCGTGTAATTCTAACGGTTTTTGATGCGCACGCCAGAATAGCTCGCAGATGGCAGATTTATTTCCTAGTTACTTGACACTTATTGTTATGTTTTGGACGATGCACACAATATCTTTATAAATTATAGCCTATGTGTTATACTGATGTATAAGCTATATTATTGTAAAGTTTCACTAAAATCCATTCAGTAGTTTTTGCGTGAAAGAGTAACCCACCGGAGCCCACCGCGTTTTCAAAATTATTTCACGGGCGGCGTCTGGTAGATACATTGCGTGACCCAAGAGCTGGCTCCTTTTTGGACCAGCGTATTAGCATTTCTATTCAACGTGGTAATGCCGCCAGTATCTTGGGAACGCTGCCCTCTGGCAGTGATCTGGATCAGTTGAGCTATCTATAGATCGTTTTAAACGGTCCTTAGATAGCTCAACTGTTTCACGTGTATTTTATATTATTTTGTACATTTCTGTAAATAAATGTGTCTGATGAGTATAGGATTATATATGATAAGAAGTTAGATTTATACTTACATGTGATATCGTTGCAGAACTCGCTATGCACTCGAAGTACATACTCCCCGCTCCAGGCTCTCAGTGAGAGCACATGCAGAGATCACGGTGTACAGTCGGCGCCTCCGCTGCCTCAGCCACAAGTTCCTAGAGTTCAGGTAAGCTGAACTTTAAAACGGTCTATCAGTATGTGTACCGCACTCACCGCACTACACACACTTGTTTTCTCATATACACTTCTCACATACACTTCATACATCATTATGATCATCATCACAGCCTCTATGAAGTCCACTGCTGGACATAGGCCTCCCCAATAGATTTCCAGGAAGAACGATTTTGAGCCCTCTCCATCCACCGACTTCCTGCGATCTTTACAATGTCGTCAGTCCATACGTCATACAATTCACACAAACACACCCACATAATGCGATTCTCACCTTAAATTACCTTAAAACATATTTAAAAAATAAAATTTTTGCAAAAAAAATGTTTTTGCTTATGTAGTTTTATTTTGCAATTACTATAGTAATTAGTTTGAATTGTTTGTTTTTCTTTTGTTTTTATTTTACCTATTCATACCTACTATCCATAAGTTATAAGAGAGTTGAATACAAAATGTAGATTCAAATTGGCTAAGTTCGGCATATCTAAACTTTATTAGAAGAAACTAAATTAATAACAGTGAATCCTAGATTAAGATAAATAAATAAGTAAGTAAAACTAGTCAAGGTGATAACAGATTTCATCGCCATTATGGCTACACAAGTATTCAATACTAGCTAGTGCCCGGACTTTGTCTGCGCAGGTTTAGTACTTCGTGTAATTCTAACGGTTTTTGCAGCGCACGCCAGAATAGCTCGCAGATGACTGATTTTTTTCCTTCTTATTTGACACTTATCGATATATTTTGGACAATTTACGCAATATCTTTATAAATTATAGCCTATGTGTTATTCTGATGTATAAGCTATATTATTATAAAGTTTCATTAAAAACCATTCAGTAGTTTTTGCCTGAAAGAGTAACAAACATAAATACAATCTTTCGCGTTTATAATATTAGTAAGATTGTGTATCAGCTAGACGTCCTTACACATCACCTAGCCCTGCCCAGAATACTTGAATAATGGAATGAGCTGAGATTCCCTATATAAACTTGTACTGGCGCCGTCCGTGTAGGAACCTAAACACGTCATTTTTCTTGCTTCACTTTTCAACACTGTACTAAATACTTTCTTTTCATCATAAAGAACTCAAGCCAGAACGTGACTCTTCACCCTGCAGTAGCAAGATGCACTGCCTCGTTAGAACTGTCCGGGCTATGGAGCAGCTTCCACAGTCTCGGCACCGAGATGATCGTCACCAAGGCTGGCCGACGGATGTTCCCGGCGCTACAGGCCAGGCTGGCTGGTCTACTGCCCAATGCAGAGTATCTGCTACTGGTGGACTTTGTACCTCTGGATGATAAGAGATACAGATACGCTTTTCACAGGTCAGCTTCGTTTATTCAAATCACTTATATTGTGTGTATTTGTTTAGTGCTCTAGTCTAAGAGTGATTGCAGTTTGCACTTACTGCCTCAGGATAACTGCCGTGAACATGTGTGTTTATTTGTTCTGAACCTCCTGAAAACGTTTCTGTGTTCGGGAGTTTAAAGAAAGCCTACTTTGACCATATGTCGACCTCTGCGGCGCAATGGGATAAGATCCGGCTGAGACGCAAAAGGTTGCGGGTTCGATTCCCGTCGCGGGACAAATGTTTGTATGATCTGCAAGTATTTGTATCGGGTCTGGGTGTGTCTATGTATAATATGTATGCATTCACAAAAACAATGTATATAGTTAGTATATCAATCTTGTGGTACCCATAACACAAGCTCTGCTTACATTGGAGTCAGATGATGCTGTGTGAAATGTCCGAGATTATTATTATTATAATTATTATTCCAACACTCCAATCATCAAGGGATTTTGGGGCTGCTGCTGTGGCACCAATAAAGTAATTCCAGGTGCATCAATGCAATCAGTTGTAACTATTGTCATAAGTTTGTATGGTCCTTCAGTAGCTACTGCAATCTTCACTGCAGAACATTCACCTTCATCATTAGAAGTGCTCTTTGTGGTAAAACTTGATTAAACAACAAAAACATGCTCAAGACTCACGTAGTACCTGGGCTCTGTAGCCACCTTATCAGATCTAGTTACTTTTATATATAAGGATGTCTATTTTGGTAGTCAAAGTCAAAGGCAAAAGATACTTTATTCAATACAATCACAAGGATCACTTTAAAACGTCTTACATACTAGGTGAATTTAGGTGCCAATTCAGCCTAACCCAAGCCCGAGAAGAACTGCCTAGAAACTCTTCCTGGTCCTGCGCTTTTTTGCTTGATCCAGGTTTGTCTAACAACAAACCAGTAGGGCGATTATGGAACTCTTGATACAATCAATGTCTATCAGTTTCGATTAGCAATAGGCATTATTTCAATCAATCATATACGATGTATTTAAATGCTTAGTACGCTAGACACGGTTCCTTCCACAATCGTACCTACTTTGTAAATTGGTCGAGTTATAGTTTGACACCAACTTACCACCAACTAATACCAATTCATCAATAGTAACTGAAAGCTATTAGTATCAATGTTTTGATAGTATCAAAGTTCCATAATCGCCCCACAGGTCTCTAACAAACCAGGTAAGTAAGTTTGTTAGAAAAACGTTACAATTTGGCATACCTACATTTTTATGGGCACAGTAGTTAGTTATTAGCTGTAAGTGACATAACATGCCTGTTGCCACTTATAGCAATACTGCGATGACATATCTTCGGACTTTTGATTCAAGGTAAACCTTGATAGGCATTCTAGGCAGATGATCAGTGGAACAATGAAAAGTACCTATTAAGAAATTTAAAGCATACATAAAAGGTAGTCTTTTGAAGAAAGCTTATTATAATATAAATGACTATATTATTGATCAAAATGCATGGCCTCATGTCGCTCTGCCGTCAGACAGTTAACCGACACACTTGAAATTTATAAACTCTCTTGTATTAGTATTTCGTAGTTAAGCTAGTTATAAGATGGATCATGTAAAAAAGCGCTAGGACCAAGACGAGTTTCTTGCCAATTCTTCATGAGCTTGGGTTAGGCTGAATTGGCACCTAAATTCACCTAGTATGTAAGACGTTTCAAAGTGATCCTTGTGATTGTATTGAATAAAGTATCTTTTGACTTTGACTTTGACTTTGAGTCAAAGTTTTCTAACAAAGATTCTGACTAAGCATTAAATACTTGTTTTTTTCCAGTTCAAGCTGGGTGGTAGCCGGTAAGGCGGACCCTGTGTCTCCACCGCGTATTCACGTGCACCCTGACTCACCCGCACCCGGCTCGCACTGGATGCGTCAACTCGTCTCTTTCGACAAACTGAAACTCACCAACAACCAGCTCGACGATAATGGACATGTATGTAATAATTAAGTTTTAAAAACTAGAAAGAAAACCAACTTTATTGAATATAAAAAATATCATCGATGTATACAATTTTTAGATTTTTGTTGATTTTTTAAAATCTGAAAAAAATATTTCGATATTTTTTTTTAAAACTGAGAAAAAATGAATTTCGTAAATAGGTTCAGGCGTCTTTGAGTAATCGGTGAACATAGATACATTAAAAATAAAAAAAGAAGATTCTGACGAAAATTGAGAACTCCACCTTTTTTGAAGTCGGTTAAAAATACACGTGAAACAGTTGAGCAATTTAGGGACCAACTAAAATGAGCTATATACAGCTCCATTGATCCAGATCACTGCCAGAGGGCAGCGTTCCCAAGACACTGGCGGAATTACCACGTTGAATGGCAATGCATCTATTATCAATCATGTATTAAGGCATTCAATTGGTGATCGTTTAATAGGAACTTGTCAGTTGACCATGGGGTTTGGAGGTCGAACGCATCGATGATAAAAACATCATGTAACGCAGTTAGATTAGGTGTTGTGGTTATTTGATATAAGTATTCAAGGTTAAGAAACAGGTTTCCAGTTTTTTTTGTAAAAATTCTGGTTATTATTTTCCGAGATACTGTTCAGCTTCAGCTCAGCGCATCGCTGGTCACCATAGGTCTGCGTTGTCGGCCAGCCTTGTTCAGCAAGCCAGCTTTAAGGATATAAATTATACTAGCTGCTACCCACAGCTTTGCACGCGTGGTACCTGCATAAAAAGTAGTATATGTTCTTCCCCCGAATGCTATACATCATCTTACCAAATTTCATAAAAATCCGTTCAGCCGTAGCCGTGAAAACGTAACAAACAGACAGAGACACTTTCGCATTTAAATTATTATATTGATAATGTTTTTGACGTGATAATCACTACATGGTATAATACAAAGTCGCTTCCCGCTGTCTGTCTGTCCCGATGTATGCTTAGATCTTTAAAAATACGCAACGGACTTTGATGCGGTTTTTTTAAATAGATAGAGCGATTCAAGAGGAAGGTTTATATGTATAATACATGCATAATATAGTAGAGAAACAATGATAATTTAGAGGTTTCTAATCACATTAGACATTCTGTAGTATATTTAGTATCAGCATTGCTAGTGTCTTATAAATCGATGAATGCCGGCTGCTCACACGATAAAGCATGACTCATTGTCACGTTCCGTCTAAACTCGCTTGGCTGCAAGCGAGAGCGCGGAACCAGCGAGAGCGCGGAACAAGCGATAGAGAGGCACGATCGGTTCATCAATGTTATATTATGACGATATCACGTAACATTTTCGTCCGTAAAACGACTTTACAGACAACCATTTTTTTGTGTGAGTATGACATCGCTTTGGAAAACCTGTAACAGTGGTGTAATTATTTCTATAAATAAATGTTTTATCTACGCTCTGAGGCCAATGTTGTCTATTTGTATACTGATTGCAGCATAGTGGCGTCAATTCTGTTGGCACCAACCTAACTAATTTTAACTAAAATTAGGTTTAGAACTTCCAAATGAAATTGGTATTCTACTGTTACCAACTTATCCTGATTTAATTTTATCTAATTTAATTAAGGGTTCCTAATTTAGTTAGATGGTACCAACCGAATAGGTTTTACAAATGCTATGACTAACTAAAATACATTTTAGACAATTCCTTATTTTAGAAATGAACCAACCGAATTGCTACTATTTTATAGTTTTAAAACCTAATATTTGACGTATATCCACAGATAATTCTGAACTCAATGCACCGCTACCAGCCCCGTCTTCATGTGGTCTACCTTCCGGGCGAGGGTCAGAGTGCTGCCCCCTGTACCGGATTTCAAGAAGAAGACGTGCGCACGCGGTATAGGACGTTCGTCTTTCCAGAAACTGGATTCACTGCCGTCACAGCTTACCAGAACCATAGGGTAAGCTTTTGTGAAAGTTGATGCTTGAATCTTTTTAGCATAATAGTTTTTTCGCTAAGAATCAAAATAAATATTGAACCTTGAAACAACTATATAAATATGAAGTTTTTTAAACTTACGCGATCAGAACACATTATTATAAATACTTACGGGTATTTATCGCGTTTATTTACCTATTTTTCCCGACGTTTCGACAGGTTTACACTCTGTCGTGGTCACGGGATGACTGTACGGGATAATAGGTAAATAAACGCGATAAATACCCGTAAGTATTTATAATAATATATAAATATGATTTACAAAACATCATAATATAAACTTTCAGATAACACAGCTGAAAATACAGAGTAATCCATTTGCAAAAGGATTCAGAGATTGTGATCCAGATGATTGGTGAGTTTTAAGATTTTTTTCCAAGCCCCCCATCTAAGCAAAGCTATATATATATATATTGAATATATATATATATATATATATATATATATATATATATATATAGTTGTAAATAGGTACGCATTCATTATACTTTATACCACCCAGGCACAGAGCAAACATCTATGTTCATCACACAATTGTTTGTCCTGGAAGGGAATCGGACCAAAATGTTGGTGCAGGCACAGTTACTACCGCCTAAGCTGAGAGGCTAGTCATTTCAAAAACCTTTGCTAGGTAAAGATTTTTACGTTAGATGTGCCAAAGTACTCTTGGGTTTGACTGAATTGCTTTTTTTAATTGACCGAGGGAAGCGAGTGTCTCCGTTTCAGCTTAGGCGAAAATGCTTTCGTATGTCTAGCGTCTGTCTGGATGTTCTCCTCTACAGGTCGCATTTCTCAACCGATTCTCGTGAAATTTTGTGAGCAGGTTCATATAGATATAGAACCATATAGATTTTTTTGTCGATTCAGTTTTTGGAATTTTTCAAAATGGCTGAGATATGGGGGTTGAAAACGTAAAAAGTTATATTTCAGTCATTTCGTATATCATATATCATTTCGTATATCATTTCATATCGTCATTTCATATATTTGTCAAGTCATTCATTTCTACAGCTCACTACAGCTGTCTATTAGTTTATTATTAACCGACTTTATCAAAAAGGAGAAGATTCTGAATTCGTCGGAATCTTTTTTTTTTTTTATATTTATGTTCACCGATTACTCAAAAACGGCTGAACCGATTTGGAAAATTCTTTTTTTGTTTGAAAGGGTAGTCTTCCCATATACATTTTATCAAAATCGGTCGAGCTGGAAAAAATAAAGGAAAATCTAAAAATTGTATACATCGATGATGTTTTCATGTACTTCGATACCTCGCTGTCTCATTGAAGCGGTGCGTTTATTTGGCCTACCCAGATTATATATATACAAATACATCTACTTTTCACTAAAAATGAATTATAGGCTCAAATTTCATTCAATGAAGTCGGTTTCTTTTTAGTTTTTAAGACGTAATTATACTCGTAGCATCTTATCATCGGCGACTTACTGACCAAATAATCTTGACGCGTATTCACGGCAGTCAAATCGCAATTTATTTTATCACAAAATAAGGAATTCTGAGAAAGTTTAACGGGTAATTTTTTAATTAGCTTACTTTTTGCCTATTTTAGACATTATTTCGTAATTAAATTATAAAACTAACAGTTCGTATCGAATGTATTGAAAATACATACCAAATATATTTTATAAACATTATTCTTTTAATTAACGAGCAGATAACCAATAAATAGCGGTCAAAAAAAATTATTTTTTACTTACATATGTTAATGTTCTGAGGGTACTGTCTTAAAATAAAAACTTAAGTTTATTCTATTAGAAACCCTTCCTTCAGAAAAGAATAATACTGTCGTAAATTTTCTACAAACATTCCGAAGCGAAAGTAACAGGCAAAGCATAAAACTTTAACGACGTCTAATCTCTACCACATTTCACCCGAAGCACTCCTGTCACAACACAAGCCATGAATCAATTTGCCACAAAGTTACAGAGCCATAGACAATTTCAACAGCCGGTGACGATTTACTTTTACGATCTGGCAATAGAGTAAAGAGTTACGCGACAGTTATAGCGGACATTGCCCGTTTCCTTTCCCACTAAAATGAGAAAAAATCAATTATCTCTTCTCTGTTTCTCTTCAAGTTAATTGGGGAATTGCTTTGATTTTAACTATGGACCGGTCTTTGGTTCCATATATATCGATATTGCATTTTTAAATACTATGTGATTTTTTGTAATCTATATCCCTACTAATATTATAAATGTGAAAGTAACTCCGTCTGTCTTTTTGTTACGTTTTCACGCCTAAACCGCTGAACAGATTTTGATGAATTTTGGTATAGAGATAGATGGGACCTTGAAGAAGGACATAGGCTACTTTTAATGTAAAAACCACGCGCAAGAAGCCACGGGCAGCGGCTAGTATAGATATAAAACAAAGATTTGTTAGTTACATCATTTATAACTCGAGAACAGCTGAAACGATTTTCATTATTGATTTGTTGGATTTGTCTTCGCCCCGAATAGCAGATGCACTATTCAAACATTTAAAAAATTGCATAAAAAAAAAAAAGATTTTAAGTTCAGCAAAGTCAAGTAAAGTGTTTTAATGTTATATATTTTTATTTTAAAACACGCGGACAAAGTCGCGAACGGGACAGCTAGTCAAATAAATAAACGATTTATTGTCATATTAGATAAGTACAAAATTGGAAAGTACCGTAAGTATATAGGCATTAAGTCTTGATTCTTTTGTTTCTCTGAACTAAGCAATATATCGTAAAAGAGAAAAAGACAACAGAGAAATTATCTTCTTTTGTCTGCAAATCTCCCTGAATTGAAATTGACATATTGTTGAAATTGATTTATTTTGTTTTAGAAGCCATGTTGATGTTGAATAACACTGCAAAAATAAATAGAGAAATCAATGAAATAAAGGAAATACTGTAAATTGTAACTTATTTTAAAACTGTCATTTAGAAGCTTGTCGGAAACAAATAAACGGAATACCTGTTTCATAGAGTGCATTAGAATTCTTCGTTTGTCATTTCATGGAAATACATAACACTTTTAAATTAATATTCTTTACTCGTTTTATTGCATGTTTTATTCAATAATCTTAGCGGAATTTTAATGAATAAATTGTGACTTCAGGACGGGTATGGATAATTGAATTATATGTGTATTGTGGTTCAATGTGATTTGAACGACGAGGAATCCCAAGAAAACTCTAGATGCCATTCCGCGTGACGTCTAGAATTGACAATTGACCATCGACTAAGACTCTAATAACAAACAAACCGACTATAAACTATAAACACTTGACACAGAAAAAAAACAAGTCATTTTTATGTCACATGCCATTAACAAAGATGAAGAAGAACCTGTTTTATGGAATAAATTAAATTTATGCTACATGCGAGGAGCAGTAGTATTTCACGCCTTTTCATACATTTTAAACTGCTAATTAAAGTAACCTACTTACTTTTATTCAAAATTTCACATCATCTGGTAGATACATTGCGTGACCCAAGAGCTGGCTCAGCGTATTACAATTGGATTCTTTATAAATTGTCTTTCAATTGGAAAGCATAAATAGTACAAAAGACAAAAGGTATTATGAAACTCATTAAATGCCTTGTTCACATTATTTTCGTTAATAACTTCGGCCCATGATAAGGCAGACAAATGTTCAATAAATTTTTCCACATTTTTCTATCGTAATTCCTTTTTTCCAAATAGTGTGCCAAACGGATTTGTTTTTGAATTACAGGAACGCTAAGAATTTGACATGTATTGTGGTCTGATAGACACGTTTGTTGCGTATAACCCTCAACATACTCAACGTTACTTGATTATTTATTCTGTACATTTCTGTAAATATATCTAGCAATTTTATATCTCTACTTACTACAGTTGGTTACCTATTATCTTTACCCAACCCACGTAGTAAACAAAACATTCCTTTACACCTCACTTGCATAATGTTCTTTCATCTGTTTTTATCCAATCGTAAGATGTAGGTAGGAGGGGTTTTAACGTTAAAACAGGTAGGCATCATTTGCTGTTACAAATTCAGCGTACGGATAGAAAAAAAGTATTTCAGTTTGATCAGAAATTTTCTACATTGAAATGTACACACTTATTTACATGCTTGTTTTATTACACATTATGTAAATATACTTGTTGCTTGCATTGTAATGTATTTTTTATTATATAATCTTGAAAGGTTGATGTCGTAGTTATAGTAAAAAAATCATAGTAAAATCACGTACAACGGTATGAAACCTCTGGCAGAAGCGCATGGTTTAATATACCCATAACTAGAGACCCGCTCCGGCTTTACACGTGTGCAATTTAGAGTAGTTACTTACATTTATATTAGACGACCTCTGTGGTGCAGTGAGCTAAGGTCCGGCTGACACGCAGAAGGTTGCGGGTTTTTGCGATCTATAAGTATTTGTCTAGGATCTGAGTGTTTCTATGTATAACATGTATGTATATATTTACAAAAAAAGTATTTAAGTAGTATATCAGTCATGTGGTACCCATAACAGAAGCTCTGCTTACTTTGGGTCAGATGATGCTGTGTGAAATGTCCGGCATTATTTATATTATTATATAATCAACGTTGGTTATTAAACTATTTAGTTAGATATGGGTTAATATGATACAAATGTCATCATTTGTGTGTAATGATGAGTAATATAAACATGTCGTACATAATTTTATGCATCATCAACAGATTTCGCAGCGCACGCAAAATAATGTATTTTATAGGCAAATTTTCCCATGCGTCACATTATTGCAATTTACGTAGATATTTCCATTGTTTTTAAATAAAATATAGAGTATGTTTCTCTCTGATAATTGAGCCATCTATAGGTGAAATGCATTATTAAATCAGTTAAGTCGTTTTTGAGTTTAACCATTACTAGCAAACATACAAAAAATAGAATCTTTTCAATTTATAATATTAGGCGGTCCAAAGTCACACTACAATTTCAATCAACGTATTTCTGGGGGCTGCTTTTGAAATCGATTAACGATATATCGGGTCAAAAATCGTGCAATACCCTACTCTTAGCTACATCGTTTCGACTCCTTTTAAGCAATAGAACGATAGACATTACTTTTTACAATCGATGTCGTGATCCTCCACAACAGACGTTTGGATAACTTGAATTTGACAACGAATCTGTCCATTTGATTTGATTTGATTTGATTTTATTGTTTAAGTTCACAAAACAGATCACAATCGTCACAGCGTTTTAACTAAAATTAGGTATAATCTATTTATTGATCTAGATTCATAATCAAATATGTGAATATGACAAAATTACAGTGTAACATGCATAAAAGTTATAATACCTTAAACTAAGAACCAACTATGGAATTATACATTATTAGTATCACGTAAGACTTTATAAGCGCACCGCTTAAACCTACTGATACAGTTATTAAATACATCTAGATTATGAGAAGTAGCCAACTCGGTATAAAGACGACACATATTTGGGAGGGGACTGTGGAATGAATTGTTTCTATATATTTTTAAGCCAAAGGTTGTATTCTGAATTCGACGTGCAATTCCACGGCTTTATCGTTTCGATATATCGAAGTCGGATCGCAAAGTAGACGCCCTGTCTGTACTACACGCTTTCATGTGCTGCGCTGCGCGTGAAATACTGTTTGTTTACATTAATGGGTTACTGCCGCTCTGGCCGCTGCATTGGCTACCAGAAGCTAGTAAATCTCCGTTGTCTGACAATCTGGTTTATACATAACATTACATTTATCTGAGAGGGCATCTGGATTTCAACCAATAACTACTCTTTATTTAACGAAGCAATATAAAAGCTAATCTAAGGCTAACTTAGCATAATTAAAGTGCGCGAATGGAGCCTCAGAGAAGCACTTTTATTCTTTCACCACAATGGTTCGAAAATACTAGTGACACGATAAACAGACAAGAAATTAAGCATGAGTTTGGCGGAAGTTAGTATCTTTGTAGTAAAGTAAAGCAGCATTCAGGAGTTTATAAAGTTATAATTTTATGTTTCTAAGAACATTTTAGTCACTCACTGTGTTATATCTCAGACTAGCTGGTGCCCGCGATTTCGTCTGCGCAGGATTAGTACTTAGTGTAATTCTAACGGTTTTTGCAGCCCACACCAGAATAGTTTGCAGAACGCAGATTTTTTTTCTACTTACTTGACACTTATCGTTATATTTTGGACAATTCACACAATATCTTTATAAATTATAGCCTTTGTGTTATTCTGATGTATAAGCTATATTATTGTAAAGTTTCATTACAATCCATTCGGTAGTTTTTGCGTGAAAGAGTTAAAAACATACATACAAACTTCGCGTTTATAATATTAGTAAAGAAAAGACTCGATCAGACTAAACTGATATGCGTCTCCACAAAAAATCAAATAAATATGGTTTAAACATGCAGAATAGAGTTAATGCTTGATGAGCAGAGTATTCTGTTACATATCCAATTGTGTATGTTTATGTAATTAAAATAATATAAATGTTGAAAAAGAGCGTTTAAGAGCTAAGTTAAAATAAAGATATTACAATCTTTGTTTATATCTGTATCATGTACAGCTTATCTTTTCCGTTCTCTACCAGCGCCACATTTCAAATACTTTTAAGATTTTAGACATAAGGGAAAATAATTTAAAGGGTTTAGATTTTGTGTTATACGAGTTATGATTTTATAGTTATTTAGTTCTATTTATTTAAATAAACCCTGTCTAAAAATATTTAAATAAATACTTATAGGATGCGGGCGTAGAGTTTGTTGCTCAGTCTGCTGTATCATCAATCTATTATTATATATACAATCCACATCCATACCTCAAAAGTCAAGACAAGTCAAAATATATTTTATTCAATACAATCACAAGGATTACTTTTACTAGGTGAATTTAGGTGCCAATTCCTCCTAACCCAAGCTCGAGATGTACTAGCAAGAAATTCGTCCTGGTCCTAGCGCGTTTTTGCATGATCCATCTTTTAGATAACTACGAAAAACGAATACAAAAGTGTTTATGCATTTCAAATGTGTCGGTTAACTGTCCATTGTAATATTATAAATATGAAAGTGTCTGTATATTTTTTTGTTACATTTTTACGACTGAACGGATATTGATGAAATTTGATAAATAGATTGATTTTATCTTGAAACAGACATTAGCTTCTTTTTATGCAGCTACCACGGGTGCGTAGCTGCTAGCAGAAGCTATTTCTTAGTAAAATCTGAATAAATATATCAAATCTTAATAATATATTTTAAGCTTTTGAGTTTCGTTAGTATAATCGTTGCAACTGTATTTTTTTATTACTACTTAGCAAAAAAGGATAAAAACTCCTTAATTAATCAAACAAACTATCGACTGAAAAAGCAAGCACCACATGCATAAACATTTAATGGAGGAGCGAGATAAAAAATCACATTCATTATTTTTTCTCGCTCCGACTTCCTGGTATTATCAATTTATAAACCCTCGGGGGACGTATGATTGCCATTTGTCGCTGCCTGTCATAATAAAGTACTAACGCGAAGACCGTAATATGACTCCGCCTATGGGCGGGCGTTAATTTGTTAAAATTAATACTGTTTCTGTGACAATAATGATACGCCAACACTTTTAGATCAGAATCATGTTACAAAACGGTTGCTACGTAGCAACTTTGCCCACGTGTCACATAGATAAAAAGAAGCCTGTGCATTATTCCAGGTCAAAATCTATATTTATACAAAGTTTAATTCAAATTGGTTTTGCCTATATTAAGTTATCCTTATCCTTACTAATATTATAAACGCAAAAGTTTGTATGTTTGTTTGTTACTCTTTCACGCTAAAACTACTGAGTGGATTTTAATGAAACTTTACAATAGTATAGCTTGTACATCAGAATAACACATAGGCTATAATTTATAGAGATATTGTATGAATTGTCCAAAATATAACGGTAAGTGTAAAAAAGATCCCATCTGCGAGCTATTCTGGCGGGCGCTGCAATTACACCAAGTACTATTCCTGCGCAGACGAACTCGCGGGCATCAGCTAGTTGAGTAATAAACAAATATCCGAACATCCACACAACAAATTTGAATCTGAATCACGATTCAGTGCGAACCGTGAACTCGAGCGGCAACGAGTGGACCGTGGATCACTCTGATGAAGATTCTCTAGTCTAGATGAATCGAAACAGAGTCGGTGCCTCATTCGACGAAATAATTCGTGAGTTTCAAAAATGTATAGTACAAACCACGAATGTTTTAAAAGTGAAATACTTTAAAGCCTTTCTCGTACCTAAATGGTTACACAACAATCTTCAACTGGTAATTGTTAGACGGTATATTTTGAGAAACAATATAACAGGAACCAGATTACTACTATTACAATATGTATGAGAAAATGGCGAAATGTGCTGATGTAATTTGTAAATAAAATAAGAATGAAAAAGCCATTTATTAATAATAACTAAAAATAACTATAAAAAAACAGGTTGCACTACGGGAGTGCCGACAGAAGTGAAAACATATTTTGGCGCGTTAGAGTTTAGTAATAAATCACTTCAAAATCAGTAATTATGGCGACTGCCAATCAAATACTGAACGAACACAGATAATGCAATATTTTTTGGTCAGAATGTAGATAATATCAAAGAACCTAACTCAATAAACTTCTCCATACAAAAGTAGACTGTAAACATGTGAATTAAGGTTTATAATCAATTGGCCGGCAGCCGGCTGCGTCTTGCCCGAGACGGTAACGGTGTTGCGAATCCAGAAGTTTTACCTCATCTAAAAATATGCGTACCGCGCTAAAAGAAGTTTTCACTTCAATAATTGTTAGCCAACTTTCTAACAATTAATTATAGTTCATAGATTGTTTATCATACCTAATTAATAATAATAATATCTTAATTCAAATAAATAAATAATGCCGGATATTATGCCGGATTACATCTAGCCCCAAAGTAAGCAGAGCTTGTGTTATGGGTACCACATGACATGGCTGATATACTACTTACATTTTTTTTTGTAAATACATACATAGGTCATATAATACATAGAAACACCTAAACCAGAATGAATATAAATGAAATAATTTAATACTAAGAACTAATCATGATAGTGTTATTTTTGTAATATGTAGTAGTCGCCTCTCGAGCGTAGGCCTCCCCCATAATATCCCCATATCTGAATCGGTGATTGAATCGATTGTTTAAAAAATTGTTAGTGTAAAAATAGTCATTAAAATATTCAATGTTCATTTCCAGTCCACCAGAGCAGAGCCAGCAGAGAGGAACACCTCGACGCCGCGAGTCAGTGCCGGCGGAGCCATGTCCTCAAATGTCACAGCCGTATGGCGGCGAACCCAGCGCCTGCGGCCCACTCTACGCGGCGCACACGCATCCTATGAGGCAAGTCGCTGCGACAGGTATTTTATATCAAAGTAATGTACAAAAGGGAAAATTGAAACAAACCCGGCTCGGTGCCAGTCGTTATGCACCTGCAACTGAACCGACACCGCATGTCTTTCCCTGCGGGTCCTGTCGGCAAGGTCGAAAGGTTAGTGTGGGTACCTGAGAAGGCGCTATCAAACAGAATCCCAGGCAGAGTGGCGTCAATGGAGAGGAAACTTCACCCACCTCAGCTTGCTAGAGTGGATACATGAACGAATGTTTTCAATTACAATTAACTGCTCTGTAACTTTACTGACGCCACCAGTTATCGACTTAATAATTGGAATAAAAGTTTTGTGTTTTTTTGTAATTGGAGCAAAAGTAATCAGTAGTTGTCAATTTGTATTGACAATACAGTAGTTGTCAATACAAATTGACAACTACCATAATTTTTTTTTTCTTCATGTCATTATCCCACACAAAATAAATAAATAATCCCGGTCATTTCACACGGCATCATCTAGCCCCAATGTTAGCAGAGCTTGTGTTATGGGTACCACATGACTGATATACTACTTATATACTTTTTTTTAAATACATATTATACATAGAAACACCAACACTAGAGACAAATACTTGCAGATCATGCAAACATTTGTCCCGCAGTGGGAATCGAACCCGCAACCTTCTGCGTCTCAGCCAGATCTTACCCCACTGCGCCACAGAGGTCGTCAATTGTAATTGTAACTAAGTTGGGTCGGCACAAAATTTTTCGATATCACATTTCATAATCTAATATTGCGTTTACATTTCCAGGTATCAACCTCATTCAAGCCACAATGGTGCCTACAGTGCGTACTATGCTCACAGGTAGCCTGTATCTGAAGTTACAAATCTGTAAAAGTATGTAATACTTATTGTTCCAACAAGGTCTCCAAATACAAGCAGTCTTGTGATTTTACTATTTTTTGGGTTATTGTATAATCACATTGCCCTGTACGAGTGAGTCAAATTAATTCAATTTTTCTTATTTCAATGATTTAGTAGATATTAACTTTTGGTGATAGAAAACCCAACAGCTTTGAAACCGTGATAAGACTAATAAGAAAAAGTTATGTACCTACTCGTACTTATAAAGTTTTTTAAAAATTTGTATCGCCATGGCCGTGTTGTGCCAGCGCGTAATTATTAATTTGTTTCAGCGAATATAACCATTATATAACCATACCAAAGTCATGTCTAATAAGAAACAGAATTGAGTACAGTGTGTTTGTACTGTGGGCCATGATCACCTCTCAGTGGAGCCCTGAGCAGACCCAAAAAGGGATTGCGATTATGATCTCTATAAACTTTTGACAGAGCTTGGGTCCAATTGGTTTATGACCGAAATTACTTGAGAAATCAAGGGTAGGCCTTTATCCAGGAGTGGGACACAACCGTAATCGTAATCATATATAGGTATACTACGATTACCTCAATTTGTAACAAAAATCGTGAATGGTAGGTAAATAGAGTAGGGACTTTTTAGGCTTGTATCAATGTATTTAAGTAAGCCGTCGGGGCTTTGGAGTATCTAAGGTTTATTAAGTTACCAAATATTTCACATTATAGGTAAGAATATGAAAGTCATATTATTATTAGTGTCTTTTGTAAACACAATAGTCCTATACTATAATCTAAAATAAAATTACTTTATGTATGTACTAATTGTGCCTTCGAAATCTGTGCCATAAATAAAACAAAAAAAATATAAAATGAATGCCAAATTATAACCAAAAGAATTACTAAAGTAAGTTACTCATGTATTATAATATTATGTAAGTTTAAACTTAGTTAATAAGTACTTCAAAAACTATTGTACTTACGATTAAAAGTTAATTATATTATTAAAACTGTTGAATCATTTAATTAGTATTTAAAGCGCCCCTATTACTATTTTGATAATAAGCTCATTGTAGGTGAGGTTTTTTATACATAACATAACGCCGAAGATAGAACTCAAGATTAATTGTACATATTTTGGATAATTTATTATTTTATATAACACACTTTTACAATAACATCAACTCACATAAATAAGTTAATTTAAATCAAGAAAAAAGAGTACTGGTACTGCTGGGGAAGTTGGTCAATCTGAGGTGTCTTGAAGTGGGTTTTCTCTGCCACCGAGTAAGTAGTGACTTGGTTGACAGTAGAGGACCCAGGCGCATCCCCTCGCTCGACGAAAAGTTTAGTAGTAATAGTCTCTTCGATCTCCTCACCAACCATTTCTGGTTCAGGCTCAGGTTCTTCAAAAGGAATCATAATTACCGGAGAGAATACGTCTACATAAGGGCTGTAAAAGTCAGAAGTGTAAGGGAATGGGTCGTAGAAATTTGGGCGGGAAGATACAGGTAGACTGTGGTGGTGTACTGGAGGAGGGTGAATTTGGGTCTCGTAATGGCTGTGGTGAGAGTGTGGTTCGGTCTTAGAAACATGGTTTGACGCTGACTGCTGGGATTTAGGTAGAACATTAGGAAGATATTCGAATGATGGAACGGTTGTTTCTTGGATAGCCACTTCTTCAGGGTGCAGAGTGTAACCGTAGTAGGTGTCATTGCCAATATGTTGGTGATCCATAGAAACAAACTCAACTTGGGTGGCGTTTTTGATATCGCAAGCATCTTGCAACATTGAAGTCAACTCTTGAGCGTGGTCATTAGCAGCTACAGCCAAATCTGATAGTATCTCAGGGTCAGGGTTGAATTCGATTCCGAATTTGTCAGCGATCTCCTGTGCAGACATCATCTTTTCGATAGCAATGTTCTGGTATTCGTTGTTTGATTTAATGTGCTTCAGAAGTCTCATGACCAGTTGGGTGCTATCCATGGGAGTTTCCACAGACCTTTTCTTACGTCCAGTTTCTTCATTCTGATTAGAAGCGTTCTCATTGGTGGCGTTCAGAGCCATGGCATAAGTCATCAAATTTGCGAGATCACTTTGAATAGCCTTGGCGATGTCTTCTGCAGCACGTTTCATGTTATCTAGTTGTTCTTCGCATGTTTGGTTGCTGTTGGTAGCTTGTTCCATCATTGCTGCGGAGGAAGTGGGGAAAGTAGGGAACATATTGTTGCTAGTTAGTACGAACAAGTCAATGAAATCTTTGTTTGCCGGATCAAAGTCTTTGACCAATGCATCGTCGGTATCGGGATTTACGAGAGCAACGCGTTCGATGAATTCCCGTGATGCATCTAGTTTATCATCCACTTCTGTATCAGCATTTATAAAAGAACCCTGAAAGAAAAAAACAATAACAAATATTATATTTTCCGTATTATGCAACAGTTTGTTAAAAAATATCGTTTAAAAAATATAAATAAAAATATTTACTTGAATAACTAAGGCTATAACAAGAAATAAGGGTGCCATGTTGAAGGTGATATGGCATGCACCTGTTCTTGAAACCTTTTATATGTTCAATTATTATCAGCGTATTGAGAAATATTAAAAATAATTACGCCTGTAATAACTTTTCTAAAAACATTGATAGAGCATGTTCTAAATATTGAGCAATTGAGGTTGGTCTATCTACATAGTTTGTTTCAGCAATGATTTCATTCAGTGTTTGGGGTTCTGTTAGTCTCCCAACGAAATCTTATAAAAAAATAATGCTGGATATTTTACATAGCATCATTTAGACTTAAAGTAAGCAGAGCTTGTGTTATGGGCCACATCACTAATATACTTTTTTTTGTAATTAGATTTACATATTATACGTAGAGTTTTTTATGTATAATAGAGACCCAGACCCAGACCCGAAACAAATATTTGCAGATTATACAAACATTTGTCCGGGGAATCAAACTCAAAACTTTCTGCGTCTCAGGCGGGCCCTCGCCCATTGCGCCACAAAGGTAGTCATATTGTCAGCCTTATACAGGTATAATGTCATGCAATCTGTAAGACTGTGTGTATTAGCTGCTGCCCGCGGCTTCGGATGCATCTTACCTACATAAAAAGTAGCCATGTCTGACCCCAACAATCAAACTAGCTCCATACCAAATTTCATCAAGATCCGTTCAGCCGTTTGGTCTCGTGAACCTTTGAGTTAGACTTTTAGGTGTCTGTAAGTATACTATCATTTAATTTCAAGTTTTTGTTAACTACGTTAAGAAATTAGAGCGAAACCTTACACTAAGCATGCATTGATACGCACTTGGCCGGCATTGTTTTGGTGAATCATCATATCGGTATATCAGTTGATTTCATATTTAACATGTGTATATTTTTGAATGTGAAATAGTAATTACTGTATATATATATAATTAGTAGTGTAACAAATAAAACGGCTTAGTTCATGCATAGCTTCCAGGTGACACTAAAACCTTTGTTTAAACAACAGGTATAAACTATGTTAGTAGACAATAAACAGACAGAGAATTTAGATAAAGCTCGTATAGCTCACTTAGTCGTATAAAAAACAAATAACATAAAATAAGACGCGAGAAAAAAACAAACATTTGTCTCGCGGCGAGAATCGAACCCTCAATCTACTGCGTTTCAGCCGGACCTTGGCTTACTGCGCCCCAGAGGTCGTAATTATGATGCATGAGTTACAATTTGAGGTTAGGTTTTTTCAGTCTCCGATAAGTCTCCAAACTCTCGCTCCCGACACTCCAACGGCCAGGGTGCGTGATGGGCCAACTTACTCTAGGTAAGAACATAGGTACAGGAAACGTTTCCACTGTTCACTTTTTGCATAATGCATAAACTTATTTCAACAATAATGGGATTTTCGAATACATAACAAGGATTAATTGACCTTAAGCCTTATGAATATTAATTGTTAATAATGTCATTATAGGTACTAACCCTCAAATAGGTACTAAATACAAGTAATTATTCCTTTTTTGTTTTTCGTTTGGAAAACAATAGAAATCAAATTAATTCTACGTATAAAACTCAGGTTACTTAAATAAATTTAAATAAATAACAATTAAATAACAATTAATTATTTATTTTTTAAGGTTATAAAGTTTATTTTACTTTATTTTATAAAGTTTATATTGATATCTTAAACATAACATATTTACAAATAATTTAACAACATAAATGCTTTGTCGATCTGTTCCTTGTATTTTCTCGGAAACTTATTTGCCAAAGTCAAAAGGATGATGCAACACCTCGCTGTACTTGGGGTAGGCAGGGGGAGAGTATGGTGTAGATGCGTATAATGGAGAGGGATATCCTTGGGAAGGTAACCCAGGAGAAGGAATTACCGAGGAGTATCCTATCGGGAACCCTGAAGAAGGTAATGCTGGTAAAGAAAATCCTGGGCCTGGGTATTGCAAAGCTGAGTACCCTGAAGGCAATGCTGGGTACCCTAATGAGTATGGTGAAGGAGTATACGGAGTAGGATATACAGGGAACGGAGACCCTGGAGTGTACGGTTGAGGCTGTGGCATTGTGGGATACATTGGAGGAGGCAACGGCACGGGAGCTGAAGGAAATGGTGCTGGGATAGTTGATGGTAGTACAAGGCTTGGAGCTGGGTAAGGACCAGAGTAAGACATAGGAGAGTATGGCACTGGCACAGGGAATGGAGAAAGCGAAGGGTTTAACGCGGGAGATGGAGTCTGAGGATATGCTAGCCGTGAAGTGTCTGGGTACGGTGATCTAGAAGGTAAAGCTGGTGGACTATATTGAGGGTACGCATATTCGTATGGATACGGCCAAGCTGACCGCGTTACTTGGTGCGTTTCTGTCGGATAACCATAGTCATTAGGTTGAGCTCCAGCATCTAAGTATGGTGCCGGAGACACGTAAACGACTTGTGGCGGGCCTGATGTAACTATGTATGATGTTTCTGGTGATGTTGAGGTAGTGGAGATTTCCTCAGCTGCTGTTGAACTTGATGACGTCTTGGATAGCAGAGCTGAAATTAAAATCATTGCATTTTTTTATCATCCATATCCATATCGATACTAATATAATAATAATAATAAATAAATAAACCCGGACATTTTCACACAGAATCATCTGGCCCCAAAGTAAGCATAGCTTGTGTTATGGGTACCACATGCCTGATATAATACTTATATATGTTTATTTTTTTTTGTAAATACTTACATATTATTACATAGAAACACCCAGACCCAAGACAAATACTTGCAGATCATACATACATTTGTCCCGCGGCGGGAACCGAACCCGCAACCTTCTGCGTCTCAACCAGACCTTAACCCACTGCGCCACCGAGGTTGTCAATATATCAAATCGAAAGTATATCTGTATGTCTGTTACAATTTCACGGCTAAACGACTGAATGGATCTTAATAAAATTTGGCAAGCAAATCGCCTGTATCTTTAGGGCGGACAAAGGCTATATTTTATAAAGGATCCATGCGTGCGAAGCCGCGAGTAGCAGCTAGTTTTTAATATAATAGTCTGTCTAAAGGTGTCAAAGACCAGTACCTAGTAATTAAATAGGTAAGTACTTATTATAATGCATTGTGTGTTACATTTATGTAGTAAGTATTATGTCTTGCCAACATAAAAGAGCATTAGCATCGGGGCAAGGTTCAACTATTCAAGGCTATATATGACAATAGTACAAGCATTTGCAGCTTTATTTATTACTTTGGTAAAAACTAATGAAATACCTATTAGTAGTACCTATATACATATCAGTTGTCAACTGGCTTAACAATGGACTTTAAAGATACCCTGTGGAACTCTTCAACGACACGCAGATCATGTATTCATACAGATCATTAAGGCGTTGCATTGGTGATCACTGATCACAGGCAACAGCATAATATGTATTTATCAGTTGATCAGATCACGGGCTTGATCATGACCATCAACGTATGTTCATTCATTCCTTCGGAACGCATCGATGACAAAATGTAATGTATCGCAATTTGAGTTGAAAATGATATCGGTTATTTGATATCACAGGTATTATGTTATAGGTACATCTTCAGGGTTGAGAAGACGGTTTTCGTTTTTTAGTAAAAATATTTTATAATACTTCTTCTTCCTACCGTATCACTAGTTATGTCTAACCAGTGTGGCGAAAGTGCGCATCAGAGGCGCATATTATAATACCATAAGGCAGGATGAACTTTTTTGTGATGATCATAATTGTATCTTCTGTGTCTCAGGGTTATAAACTACATTCATGTGTTTTTTAAAAGCATGTAATTGGTCTACCTTCAACCGTATGAAGTGGTCGTTCTTACTATAGACACAGAACTATAAGATTTTCATCTTCATGGTAATTCATGGGTAATTATAAAAAACGCAAGCATTTAAAGTTTCATAGGAGTTTTAGGTACTTAGCTCAAACATGCGACCAATCACGCTTTCTTGTTGAAGTGATAACTTCTAATGGGAGAGTAAACCACCTCGTTACGTAACGCGTTACGTAAGTGCGCCTGCCTACCGCGCAGCGATAGACAGGCTCCTCCTATCTCACTCTAACGCTGTGGGTTAGAGTGAGAGAGGAGGAGCCTGTCTATTAGATTAGATATATTGAATGATCTATTAGGCTAGTTAGATTCGTTTATGTTATCACTTCTGTCGGGCGTCCCGAGACGCAAACGTTCTTATTTGTGTATGCGTGTTCAAATTGTTCCAGAATATGTAAGCTCCGTAACTGTAAAATATGCTAAGTTTAAAACTTACGTGAGGCATACAGCGCACTCAGCATTTGATTCATCCGCTCATTTAATGATGCCAGCTGTGAACAATAGGTACAATTACATTTACTCTATACCAATCTAGTGAACCTAATGAAAACCTAACTAATAAAATACAATACCTGTTGAATAAAACATTTGATTGTAATAAAATCAAAGTAGTTAACTTTCAGTAAATAGCCTCTTGGCAAATAGCTCATTTGTGTTGCTAGTTATATATTATTGATTGACGAATTTCCGCCTGCGTGGCAACATTGTTATTTTAATGCAGGCAATTTTATGGGTTAAAAGTTTTCTATAATACGTTATTCCATGCTATTCTTTACAAAGCTGTAGTACGCTTCATCCCAATCCGTTATGTGGCAACAGCTATGAGTAACCAACTTATTTTTATTATATTTTAATTATTATTTTATAAATAATAAAAAAAAAACAAATAAGAGTTTTTTATTTTTTATTATTATTCAATCTTATTATTTTTTATTACTCACAAACATTGTAAAAGATTATTAGTAGAATATAACATAGAATCCCAATAATATACATGCTTTAGTTCGATGTTTAATCGTCTGAACCGATTTGAATGCAACCTGGAATACCAGCCACTTTTTATTTAAAAAGTAGACAAAGCCGCAGGCAGCAGATAGTTTATGCATACTGTCAAAAGATTACAAACCTTTAAAATGATCTTACCTGTGATTGTGACGACGACGTCGTACACATAACACACGACAGACATAACGACAACACACTCAACCTAATCAACCTCAACATTTTTGAAAATATTTCACATGAACTACGCAGTAACCCACATGAATGAGCTCCCTTCACAACAGTGATCCATCCACTAGGATGCTGGGACCTTTAAGTAATATTAATTTAATCAAAAAACCATGTTTCCGATAATTGTGATAAAAATCTTGTTTTATTTTGATAAAAGTTTGAAGATAATGTATGTAAAGCGTGCGTGAGGATAGAGTCAAAGATAAAACAGTTTTTTATTTTCCAATAATCAGATTGCAAAACTTTTGAAATCATGAAATAAAACCAGTCACAGCATCAAGTTTTCTAGTAATTTCGGAGTTTGAATGATTCTACCTGTTGACATATTACGAGAAGTCTATGGATGACACCGAAAGACCGTTCCTCGTAGATTTTTCCGAGTAAGCCTTTATCTGGTTCAAGATTTCATCAAATATTTGTCTCGGGTCTGGGTGATTCTATGTATATTATGTATGTTCAAAAAAAAGTATATAAGATAAGTAGTAAAATCAGTCATGTGAGCTCTGCTTACTTTGGGGCCAGATTATGATGTGTGAAATGTCCGGGATTATTTATTTATTTTTTATATATCAATCTGAACGCGATTTTTTTTATTTATTTAATTTATTTTTACATATCGAAATAAACACCTTAACTATAACTATAAATCTAGATTATCTTAAACATATATTGTCTTTTCTAAAATAAGTGAAAACTGCATGCATATATAATACGGTCGTGTAAAAGTGGTGCTATAAAAACTCTTATATATATAGTTATATTGATTATTAGTCTCTACCCAGCTCAGTTAAAGTTAATGTTAATAGAAGCTGTTTAAATTCTACTCCCATTTTTCCACCGATCAAAACTGATCTCAAATCCTAGTAAGATAAGAGATAAAATTGCTCCCGAAATAAATAAGCCCAGCAGAGGTGCTATGTCTCCGAAGTTGACTCTCTCAGCTAGTAGGGCAGAACGGCACGGAGGGCGAAGGGCTAGGAGTCTGGATTGTAGTCTCTTTGCCAACCCCACTTCAAGTATCCACGTGGAGACAGAGCGGAATACGTTGGTCCATTGCCCGTTTCTAGTTGTTGTAATCCATGTCATTGCCTGGAAAGAAAATTAAAACGACGTGTCTTTATTAGTCTTTAGATAAACAGTTTTTAGAATATAGTATTTAAACATTCCTTAGCTGGAAGCATTTGTTGATATTACACAAAGCCTTTAGATTTAAGAACTTAAGCTAGTTCTACGACTATTCATACTAATATTATAAATTGTGTTTTTTTGTGGCTAAAGAGCTGAACGGATCTTGATGAAATTTTGTAAGGAGTTTGTATCTTGTAGGCACTATGCGCAGGCGGAAATAGTCCATACTGATATTATAAAAAAGTTTCTCTGTAAGTTAATGTCGGTTTGTCTATTATTTTGTTACCATTTTACGGCTAAACTGCTAAACGAATATTGATGAAATTTGGTAGGAGGTATAAAGACATATAAGTTATTTTTATGTTGGTACCATTTTTGTGAAACCGCAGGCAGATATTTTTTTTTTTTATAATAATAATAATCTTTATTAGGAACATAACAAATTGTATAAAAAATGGTATGAAAACGATGACATCTGCTGAAGTATAAAACTGTGTTACAGACATCAACGCACTCCATAGTTGGTCCATACCATAATAATTAATTATATTTATAACTAGCTGTACCCCGCCACGCTTCGCTGTGGTATATAAAAAAAAATAACAATCCTTGATGCGGATTATATATCATACTAAAATTTCAGCTCGATCGGTGCAGAACTTTTGAGTTTTTGAAGCGTACACAAACCAACATAACATTTTTATATATACCTATAGATATGCGAGTGTCTCTCTGTAGGTCTCCTGTTGGTTTCCTTGTTACCTTTTCGTGGCTAAATCTTGATGACATGTTGTAAGGACATCTCGAAGGACATAATTATGCTACTTTTTATGTAGTTACCACGCGTGCGAAGCCACGGCAGAAGCTACTAATGAATAAAGCAATTATGGACATTGCTACAGGGCGTCGGACTTGCAATAACGATTTACAGCACATTTGCCATAATCTAATATTTACGAGTGGGAACTCCATACACACGTATAAATAACCATTGTTATTGGAAAATAATATGTTAAACACAAAATAAGTTATTTACTAGTTTTTTTACGGGCAGCCTAAGGTTAACGATAAATTACGACGACCTCTGTGGCGTTGTTGGCAAAGACTCGTCTGAGAAGGTTGCTGGTTCGATTCCCACCGCGCGATAAATGGTTGTAAGATCTGCAAATACTTGTCTAGGCTCGTGGTGTTTTTCTACGTATAAAATGTTTGTATATAAAAAAAAGATTTAAGTGGTACTAGTTGCTGGCCGCGGTTTCGCACGCGTGGCACCTACATAAAAAGTAGCCTATGTCCTTCTCCAAGGTCCAATCTATCTCTATACCAAAATCGGTTCAGTGGCTTAGACGTGAAAAAGTGACAGACCGACAGACAGACAGAGTTACTTTCAAATTTATAATATTAGTAAGGATTATCAGTCATGTGCTTGCCGTAATACAGGCTCTGCTTACTTTGGGGCTAGATGATGCTGTGTGAAACATCAAGCATTGTTTAGAAAGTTAATATAATGACCAACTATAATTCAATCAATTATGGATCCTGTGTCGTGGGTATCGACATGACAGAAACATTTGTCCCAACGGGAAATTAACCCACTTTTCTTCTTCTTCTTTGTTTATGGCATGTGACATAATAATGCCAATTTTGCCAGTGTCAAGTGTTTATGTTTGTTTATGGTCAATTTGTTTAATAAAGTCTTAGTCGATGGTCAATTGTCAATTTTAGACGTCACGCGGAATGGCGTCTAAAATTATCTTGGGATTCCTCGTCGTTCATATCACATTGCATCACAACACACATTTAATTAAATTCTCCATACCCGTCCTGTAGTCACAATTTATTCATTAAAATTCCTCCATTATTACTGAATAAAATATGCAATAAAACTAATAAAACAATATTAAATTAGCAGAGCCATGCTACTTCATGAAATGACAAACGAAGAATCCAACCGACTTTTCAAAAGCTAAGCTACCGTTCGTATAACAATCGAGGTTTCCAAGTATTTCGTGCTGCATGTGATGTTTATCTACATCGCTCCCATTTTGGATACCTACCTCAGGTATAGTATCAACATGCTGCAGCTTGCAGATCTGGTCATCCGTAAACGTCTTAAAATGAGGGTAGATTTGATTGTACTCCGAATGAAACGCAGTTTTGCCTTCCCGTATAAGATCCACGCCGCGCTCTAGCTTTTGGTAAAACGATGACGTCATTTTCTTCATTTTCAGATACTCTAGATCACTCCAATTGCTTTTTACCTAAAAGTATAAGTAAGAATTTGTGATCTTTAAACTAGTTTTGATTTTGTTTTTTGTAACTTCATTATCATCATTCATTCCTTATCATTATGCCTATATACAGCTTACTTTAACTACTTCAACTTGTCCCAGGTCCTACTGCGTTCTATGATCAAAATGTTCAAAGTCACGTTAAACAGCGTCTAAATTAAAATCAAATCATCTAAATTAGACCCAAAAAGGGTTACTTCTGTAAAATACCTTTTGTTTAGAATAATTTCGTTTTAAAAACTAAAAAGAAACCGACTTCATTGAATGAAATTTGAGCCTATATATATGCCTATATATACATTTTTAGTGGAAAGTACATGTATTTTGTATATATATAATATGGGTAGGCGAAATAAACGCACCGCTCCAATGAGACAACGAGGTATCGAAGTACATGAAAACATCATCGATGTATACAATTTTTAGATTTTCGTTTATATTTCAGCTCGACCGATTTTCATTAAATTTATATGGGACCACCTGTGAAGTATACCCTTTCCAACAAAAAATGAATTTTCCAAATCGGTTCAGCCGTTTTCGCGTTATCGGTGAACATACATAAAAAAAAAAGATTCCGACGAATTGAGAACCTCCTCCTTTTTGATAAAGTCGGTTAAAAATACGCCTAAGAATAATACGAATATATACATACTTATCAAAACATTGTCCGTTCAACTTTTTAAAAGTACAGTACCTAACTTATTTGATCATTTTCAACCCATCAAGGTGATTTTTTCAGGGTATCTATAAAGATACCTATATGCACATGATTTGGCTTTCATAAGCAGGTGAAAGCAATACGGCACCATACGGCTTTTTGTGGCGAAAAGGGCGGTCGCAGTTTTATCATATCCACAAAAAAGGTGGTAATAGATTTGCTAGAAACTACTCTAGAAAATCTATTACCGTATTTTTTGTGCTTTGGGCTTCAGAAGGAATCTCCTGATAAATAATTTCTGATAAGAAACCTACATCAAACATAAAGTACTTCATATAGTCATAGTCTTCAGATGCTATAGCATATCCGGAGTCAGCGAGGGTTCGCAGTGAGTCTGGTCCGTTTCTACCAGAGCTCATAAGAGCAGAGACAATAGCTGACGTGTAGTACGCATGCACTAGCATTGAACAGATTGAGAGTACGATGAACGTCCACCGTCCAGATATACCGTTTGGAACTGCACTTGCATCTGAAATAAAGTTAAAATTAGTTAGGTGCTTGTGGCAAAGTTCTAAGTTTGCTTAAACCCCTAGAAAACATTTGTTTAACGACGTGTCAGATTAGTAGTCTAATATTGGCCCCAAGCGCATAATCTCCGTTTTTAACCGACTTCATAAAAAAGAGGAGGTTCTCAATACGTCAGAATCTTTTTTTTTTGTTTGTTCACCGATTACTCTAAAAAGGCCTTAACCGATTTGGAAAATTATTTTTTTGTTTGAAAGGGTGGTCCCATTTAAGTTTTATCGAAATCGGTCGAACTGAAAAATCAACAAAAATCTAAAAATTGTATACATCAATGATATTTTCGTTTACTCCGATACGTCGCTGTCTCATTGGAGCACTGCGTTTATTTGGCCAACCCATATTATATATATATACATAATTATGTTTTAAAAAATAAAAATAAACCGACTTCATTGAATGAAATTTGAGCCTATAATACATTTTTAGTGGAAAGTAGATGTATTTTGTATATTATAATATGGGTAGGTTTTCGTTTATTTTTCAGCTCGACCGATTTTGATAAAATTTATATGGGACCACCTGTGAAGTATACCCTATCAAACAAAAAAATATTTTTTCAAATCGGTACAGCTGTTTTCGAGTAATCGGTGAACATACATAAAAAAAAAAGATTCTGACGAATTGAGAACCTCCTCCTTTTTGATAAAGTCGGTTAATAATATGGGTAGGCCAAATAAACGCACCGCTTTTCAAACAAAAAAATATTTTTTCAAATCGGTTCAGCTGTTTTCGAGTAATCGGTGAACATACATAAAAAAAAAAGATTCTGACGAATTGAGAACCTCCTCCTTTTTGATAAAGTCGGTTAATAATATGGGTAGGCCAAATAAACGCACCGCTTTTCAAACAAAAAAATATTTTTTCAAATCGGTTCAGCTGTTTTCGAGTAATCGGTGAACATACATAAAAAAAAGATTCCGACGAATTGAGAACCTCCTCCTTTTTGATAAAGTCGGTTAATAATATGGGTAGGCCAAATAAACGCACCGCTCCAATGAGACAGCGAGGTATCGAAGTACATGAAAACATCATCGATGTATACAATTTTTAGATTTTCGTAGATTTTTCAGCTCGACCGATTTTGATAAAAATTATATGGGACCACCTGTGAAGTATACCCTTTCAAACAAAAAAATAATTTTTCAAATCGGTTCATCTGTTTTCGAGTAATCGGTGAACATACATAAAAAAAAAGATTCCGACGAATTGAGAACCTCCTCCTTTTTGATAAAGTCGGTTACAAATACATCTACTTTCCACGAAAAATGTATTATAGGCTCAAATTTCATTCAATTAAGTCGGTTTTCTTTTTAGTCTTTAAAACGTAATTATTATATGGCACTACTGCTACTGAAACTGCTACAATAAAGAACTAAAGTATACTAAAATCATTGCTTAGTAAATCTTTTGACATAACAACACAGCGATATAGACACATCAGCATATGGCATATAAATTGCTCGTCTAAAAACAATTGTCGGGCCTCTTTCCTGTTGAGGAACGGTAACTAGCTACTTACCTACTCATGCTGGTTCCAACATGCCTAAAACATCCATTAGTAGCAGATAGTAGGCGTTATGTATTTGTTGGTCTTTAGACGAGCAGGTTATATCCTGAGTGTCTATATCGCAGTGTTGATATGTCTTATGTTTTACTAAGAATGATTTTAGTATACTTCAGTTCTATTTTGTTGACAGCTATATCTTTTCTTCTTCTTCTTTAGCATGGCATGTGACATAATATGGTAAATGTTGCCAGTGCCATTATATTTGTTTATAGTCAATTTGTTTGTTAATAAAGTCTTAGTCTAAGGTCAATTGTCAATTCTAAACGACATCGCAGATTGGCCGTCTAGAATTTTCTTGGGATTCCTCGTCGTTAAAATCACATTTTACCATAATACCCATATAATTCATTTGTTAATACTTGTCCTATATAGTCATAATTTATTCATTAAAATTCCGCTAAGATTACTGAATAAAACAGTCGATAAAACGAGTAAAAAATATTAAATTAGCAGAGCTATGTTACTTCATGAAATGACCAACGAAGAATCCCCACAGCTCATCTCATGTACTTTTGAATGCATTAGTTATGTAATCAGTGACAACCGCTGACAGTTGATTCCAGTTATGGTATGGACAATCTGTTTCTTACAAATGTAAACTTGATCCAGCAGTAATTTGATGTGAAGTTGTAATGTGATAGACGCACCTTGCTGCAACCAAGTCGCTAGCACAGCGTAGTAAGATCCATCCTTTTCCTCTTGACTCATAGAACACACTCTCTGTGCGATGGCCAGGACAAGTCCAATGACCAGACACGACAACCAGACTCCGGCGGTGAACGGTTCAACAAACATGTTGCTGCTGCTTTCTCGTTCAGCCAAATATGTGAAACCAACACTGGAAAAAGTTACTTTTCAAATACACAACGCATGTGTCTGGTCTACTTTTACGTCACCACTTTAGAGGTGCTAAAGCTTGCAAATATTTTCCTCTGTACACTACACAAACACATCTTAGTAAATAAGTGTCTCCACGTATTTTTTTAAGTACTTGCTAGAATAACTTGATAGCGGATAGAGGTGCTTTTGATAGAGGTGCGTCTCTCACTTGAATGGCCATATCGGCATGACATAATCCACGTAAGAGAAACGGTTGGTTAGAATACGAAGGATTCCGCCACTGAGATCCGCCTCCCCGCGCCATAACTTTAAAACCATACTGCTGTTATGGACAATGGTACCCCAAAGAAGTGCTTGGTTGAGTTCTTTCCTGAAAGAGATTTATTTTTGTACTAGCTTCTGCCAGTGATTTTGCATGAGTGTTATCTACATGACAAGGAATCTACTACAACATTTATACCAAGTTTTATCTAAATTCGTTTTGCCTTCACACAATCTTTCAGCTTTATAATATTAGTAGGATTCAGTTACTTAAAAGCCATATTTAATTAGTAAGCATAAGAGAGGTACTCAAACTTAGTATTTTAATCAAAACTGCTTGAGCCAAGGCGCTGCGCAAACGAAGACACTTTTTTTTTTTTGCCGACACACCACCACAGGGAACCGTAGTTACTGTGACCTGTGGCGGTGATCGGACACAGTCGCCTGTTGCTACTACTGGCCACTGGTACAATTCGTTGCTTGTTTTCCGTCAGTACAATTGTAAAGAAATTTGTTAATGTTGCTTGTGTCTTCAACTGACGACTTTTAGTTTCCAGTTACCGACACTGAACACTTTTTGATCGTCAATGAGTATGTGTTAAGTGGGAGCAACTGGACACAAAAAATGTTTACGTGTGCGTAGGGAGTCGACGATTTCATACTGGTTCTATAGAAATTAAATATTCATCGGTTGCTTGTATCTGACACAAGACACAAAAGTGTCCACGTTTGCGCCCTGCGCCCTGCCTTATGGAATACGCATGCGAATGGAGTATGGTCGATTCAAGATTGTGTCTGGAGAAGTTAGTCTCCGATGATGCCTGGTGAATTTTTAATTAGCTGTTCAATATAGTGCTTACGTTGCGTTCAAGGAATCGATGACGAGTGTAGAGGCTCCAAACCCACAGCGTATACCCCCATCCAGTTCCTTTAGAGTTTCGTCTTCTATGTACTCAGTGTACGAGCCCCTGTACCACTCATCAGAGTAATAACCAACCTGTTTACATCACAAGGTGAGTCAGATAAATTAACCATAAAATAATATTTATAGGAAATATTTATAATTCGTGTGGCCAAAGAGCTAGCTCGTTATCTGGCTAGGCGTGTTTAGCATTGCAATTCAATGTGTCAATACCGCTAACTCTTAAGGACCTTCCCCTTTTGCATCTGGATCAGTTAACCTATACATAGATCTTTTTATATGGTTAATAGATTGATTAACTTGTATATCATATATATGTAGGTACTTTATGTCATTGTTGGTATGGTATTCTGTACATTTCAGAATTTCAGGGTTTCATATCAGGGAAAATTTCAAAATATGCTATACTTATGACAAAATACCCATTTTTAAGCAAAAGCAAAAGTCTCATGATGATGATGATTGACCTGTTTGGCACTACAAGCGAAAAATGAAAAAACGTTAACAGTGTAGGTTGGCCTACCAACTCTAATCACCTATTTGTTTCTCTATGTCTGTAAACTTTTTCATCTTGTGTGTTGAATAAACCATTAATCTATTCTATTCTATGATTAAAAAAGCAAAGCAGCTTTAAAAAACAACAAGTAAAGCACCGGAGCAGCTATACGAAGTGGATATCCTTTTAAGTTCTTCTTCCTCAAGAACCTTTCACGATCATGCGTCACCATCAACCCACTCATCTGTGTCCAATAAGCCCATGGATGTATCGATGCACCTTCACTGGGATGGATGTGAATATCTTCGACATAGACTATTCTGGTTTCATTTAGTCGAGAACCTGTGCGTATAACAATTAATTAATAATTTATATCACTCATTTCATATACTAGGTTTTCCCTGCGCCTTCGTTTGGTACTAACATTAAAAGCATATAAGAAAAGTCTATATCCTTCCCCAAGATACAATCTCTCTTTACCTTATTTTAATCAAGATCCACTCTGCCATTTAGCCGGGAAATCGTATCAAACAAACAAATAATCAGACAGACATTTTTAATTTTTAATAATAATAGTCCCGGACATTTCACACAGCATCATCTGGCCCCAAAGTAAGCAGAGCTTGTGTTATGGGTACCACATGACTGATATACTACTTATATACTTTTTTTAATACATATATATTATACATAGAAACACCCAGACCCGGCACAAATCTTGCAGATCATACAAACATTTGTCCCGCGGCCAGAATCGATTCCGCATCCTTCTGGGTCACAGCCGGACCTTGGCCCACTGCACCACAGAGGTCGTCGATATATACAGTTGTGGTCATATAATTAAGAACGATTTGAAGTTCTAGAAGTTTTTTATTTAAATCGTGTCATACACAGAGATGTGTACCTTCCGAGAAGCAACTAGTTATGTTATAAAATAGCCACATTATAGAGCAACGTGGCTTAGGAATTAAGAATAAATCGCAAACTATTTTTTTTCACATATTATTTATTTTACCAAAGTAACACATTTAAATAGTACTGAAGCTGGACAAATAATTAAACTGCTCAAGAATTGTTTTGTATGACACTTACATTTAAAAATCACATAATATGTAGCGCAGAAAAATTAGAAATCAATTTAATACATTTTTAACTAAAATTAATAGTTAATAGCATATCCACGCTTTTAATTACTGCTTTACACCGGCGAGGCATTGACTCTATTATTTTTTGACATTTCGCAAGAGAAATAGAGTTCCATTCTTCTAAACAAACGTCGTACAGCTCTCTTAAATTCCCACACTGTATTTGAAACCTTTTTCTTTACTTCGAACCACAGATTCTCTATTGGGGTAAGATCTGGGCTGTTAGCTGGCCAGTCTAAGACAGAAACTGATTGCGCTGTAAGAAATTCCATTACGGTACGTGCAGTGTGCTTTGGATCATTGTCATGCTGGAATGCCAAATAACCGGTAGAACGTCTTCAGCATAAGGTAACATTGTTTCTTCCAGTATATTTTTATAGTGGAACTGATCCATGTTACCTTCTATCAACTTTACAGGTCCAACACCATGCCCAGAAAAGCACCCCCAAATTTTCACATTTCCACCACCGTGCTTTAATGTAACTTTCATGTAGTTAAGGTCAAATGCTGTATTTGGGGGACGTTGTACATATCGTTTTCCATCAGAACATACTCTGTTTATTTTCGTTTCGTCAGAAAAAAGTACATTTTACCACTGTCGTACAGTCCAGTTTTTATACTTTCTCGCAAATTCAAGCCGGACTTGTCTGTGGCACAGTTTCAACATGGGTACCTTTCTTTCTTTCCTACCGTGCAATTTTTCACCTTTTACAGCACTAAATGGTGCCAAAATTATACAAACAGTAACAAATCGACTGAATGTTCTCTATTTAAATTTGAATAAAGGTATAAACTACTTAGCGTTCATAATTACGTGACCAGCCAGTATATAGGAATACAATGTTTAGAAGTAGGTACTATAAAAAGTTTGTCTATTTATTTTTAGCTAACCATGTGTATCAATAAATACAGTGGTATTATGGAAAAGTTTTACGATACCGAGACAAATAAAAAAAGTTGCATGCAATTAGTTTTGCCTCTTAGTTTGAAAAAATCTTCCCTTTATTTCTTAACTTGCGTTCTTAATTATATGACTACCACTGTATATAATAGTATAGATAGAAGGATATGCGACGGAGATGCGAATGTTGAGATGGATGTGCGGACGAGAGTGGATGAAATAAGGAATTAGTATATCAGAGAAAGTTGCGCCAGTGATGGAAAAGTTGAAGAGTAATAGGTTAGCGTGGTATGAGCATGTCGTGCGGAGGGAAGAAAGTTATGTCACAAGAAGTGTGATGGATTTTAATGTGAATGGATATAAGGGTAGAAGTAGGCCTAAGATATTATGAATGGGCTGTGTGAAAGATGATATGCGTAAGAAAGGAGTTACTACTGAGATAATGTGTGATAGAGAGAAATGGAAAAGAAGAACCTGTACCGACCCCACTTAACGATGATGAGTATGAATGGATGGATAAGATATGGTTAGTATGGATATGGATATGAATTTAAGGTTTTCAAAATATTACCTTCATTATTGTCTGCCAAAACTACTTTTGGTCTAAGAAGAGTTACCTCAGCGTCGTATCTCATTTCATGAACAAGAGTCGGTAGTTCTTCAGCAACCATCAACCATTTAAAAGTATTTGAGAAGTGCTCAGGTTTTAGCTATACCATAAACAAAAGTTTCTTTATTGTAGCACTAAATATAATTATATCTTTTTTCAGTATCTATGTTAATTTATAAACCATTATGAAATTAAAAGTAACTTCTAAAAAAAAACACCAGTTTTACTCTATTATTTTCATACCTTTGCCAACAAGCTATTATTTTTCTCAATATAAACAACACCTTGCAACTGATAAGGGTGCACTGTATTCAACGCAGAGGGACTACAGGAAAGCGTGGTAGCTATACCATGTTCAGAAAACTGCCGGATGAGTTTTAGCTGGTCTGCAAACAATAAATGAATTAGGTTCTTCTTGACGTACGCTTTCCAGCGCAGCTTTGCGTCGAGAGTCATTTCTGCCTTCTTATTTATATACATTCTGTCAAAAAAAGTATCGGGAATCGATGATTTGTTTATGGTCCAAAAATTTATTTTTAATTGTTTTTATCAAAAACAAGTGCTTTCGTGTGGTACAAAGCGTTCAAAAACGATCGAAATGTGATGGAAGATTCGCCTCGCTCTGGTAGGCCATCAACGTTTTTAACTGAAGTTAACATCGCAAAAGTGAAGGAAATAATGACTGAAAATCCTCATTCAAGTTTGAGAGAGATAGCCGCAGAACTTTCTGTGTTCTCACGAGTCGATCCGTACCATTTTAAACAATCACTTGGGTATGAAACATGTTGCCGCTGGGCTAGTCCAAAAGACCTGAATTTTCTCCATAAACTCAATTGCATAAGAGTCGCTAATGACATGCTAGAACGAGTCAATTCCGACCATTCATGAAACGCATTGTTACTGGTGACGAGACGTGGGTTTACGAGTTTTACATGCAAACTAGTCAACATGCTTCGGAGTGGCGCCTTCCGACTAAACTGAAACCGAAAAAACCACGCCAAAGTCGAAATATGTTGCCAAAATATGGTTTGATAATTGGATTATTATTTGGCAGTGTGTCATTTCTGAAGGAGCATAATTGAAGGCGGTTCTTGACAGAGTAGTATATGGGACAGTGCTGTTCTTTCTTATTTGTAATTTTTTTATGAACTGATTTTGTATTATGTAGATTAATACGCCATTTCTTTGCCCAGTTATGGATTTTATGGACAGCTACTTGAAACTTTTCTGCGGCTTCTGCGTGGGTGCTTCCAAAAGCCATTATAGCTGAGTCGTCAGCAAAGCTCGCGATGGTGGTGATTTTTAGTTCTGAAATATAACAGGTGTATAGCAAGTACAAGACCGGGCCTAACTCGCTCCCTGTAGTACTTCAGCTTTGTTTTTTTTTATATCAGAGTAGGCATCTTCTTGCCTTACTCTAAATACTCTATTTGTTATAAATGATTCAAGTATGTCTGCGTATGGTTTCAGTTATATTCTTCTGAGTTTTATTACAAGGCCTTCATGCCACACCTTATCAAAAGCCTAAGCAACATCTAAAAAGATAGTAAAACATACTTTTTTATCTTCAAGGGCTTTTTCTATCAAATTGTACTTGGTCTATCGTTGAGTGCTTTTCCCGGAAACCGAAGTGATGCTCTGGGATAAGATTCTTTGTTTCGATAATAGGTTTGTGCTAAGTAATATTTTTTCGAACAGTTTGGACATTATAGGTAGAAAGAAATTGGCCTATAATGATGTTGTGTCATGAGGTGGTTTTCCTGGCTGGGCTATCATGATTACTTCAGCAACTTTCCATAAGTCTGGCACGTATTTATGCCGTGTTCTATTTTTATTGGTGTAATTTAGATATTGGGTTGTTTCATATTTTGTGTAGCCTTCCCTCACTCACTCTGAGTGTGCAGTCACTGGTTAGCTTCAGAAGATAGGTTTTGGTTGAGATATCAATGTAATCTTGTATTTGCCTTCAATTATTTTGTGAGGTGTTTTGGTTTGTTTTTATCCTTATCTTTTTATCCGGACTTCTGGATTGATGTCATTTGTGTCTCTGTTTTTTTTCTCAGATATATGTTGAAGAGTACCTTTAAGATCGTTGGTTTTTCTGTGTTTTCCAAGTGGTCTGCTGTATAAGCGTTATAAAGCGTGAAATACAACGCTTTGTAACGCTTATACAGCAGACCAGCAGATACAGCAGTAATTGACTTATTAGGTCCTCAAAAAGGCCTTGCAGCTTTTTCCGTTCTTGCTTTTCTTCTTTGAAACGACCTCTCTTCTCTTCTTCTTTATGAGTCTCCTTTCAACGCTGGTACAGAGTGCGCATCAGTTTCGTTTTTAGTATAACTCTATTTTTTGATGGTGTATGAATAGGCATTGCAACGGCAGGTAAAATATGTTACCATTTGCAAGCATACTTTACGCAATGAGTAACTTGGTCATCATCGCGATCCAGCCGTCACTACGGTTTGATACGATGCCTTAGCACTTTGCACTATGAAAATGCGCGAATGCGAGACGCAGCTATTCTCAACGAAAACCGAACGATCACTGTATTTAAACTTAATGATCATATTTAGAATGTCTAAATGTCAATCACTGTACAATATAAATACATAAAAAATATTTTCTTACATTAGTAGCAGAATATTTGTTCTTGTAAATGTTTTAAACAATATCAATGAAGTGAAACTTCTTATGCGACTACCAACAAGGTTGCGTTAAACGTTAAACGTTCCTATTTTCATTTCCACATTACGAAGTTTCACTTCTTCCGCGCGGAGAGACTCCACGCACTATTTTTTTTTATTAAAATTAAACTATTACAATTCAAATTACTAAAAAAATAAACATATAACTGAAATCTTAGACTAAGATTCAAACCTGCTTGGGACCAACATGATAAGATGATGATGCTTTGAACGACTTTGTATTTAAAAAAGTCTACCAAAACTGTGGCCAACATGCTTAGTTTACTTTCGGAACTTGAATGACCTTTTATATTCATGGTTTTCATGTATTTAGACAATGCAATACCTAGTCTACCTACCTTACATTCATATTTTATGCAGCGGAAACGATTTGGGCGTGTCTATGTGAACCAAATAACGGGGTTGTGGAATTGTAGATGGTACTTAGCATGTCGCTATGAAAGCATTAAAAATGTAAGAGCATATCCTTGAAAAACAATGTTTATTCAATAAATTTGTTTGCAATAAGTTAACAAATTTAATCTAAGACTAATCCCCTTAACATATTATAACACTCATATAAAATGGCTCTTGTCTCTGGCTACAAAAATTTTCTTAAAAATTTTAAGTAGAAATGATTATACTTTATACTGTCAGTAGTACGGGCATCCACACGGGGATGGTGGCAGAAAAGGTAGCAACGGTTTTGGCTCCAATGTAATTGGCACAGGAGGTGGCATCATGTACGCTGTCATTGGAAGACTTGGTGGAGGCGCGCAGCAACAAGGTGGCAGTGGCGGGGAAGGCGGTACCAGAGAGATCATTATAGGAGCAGGTGCTGGCAACGGAGGGGGTGGACAACAAGGAGGAGCAGGCAAGTACACAGGTGCTGTAGATGGGGCTGGCAAACATAAAGGTGCAGGTGAGAAACTGTAAGGAGGTAAACATAAAGGCGCCGGGGCTGGTGCAGGAGGTAGAATAAATGGAGGGGGTAGACAAATAGGTGCCGGAGCTGGGGCGGGTAACATCAAAGGAGCTGGAGGTGGTGCTGGCAAGAAAAGAGGCAAAGAAGGTGGAAACACAGGGGCTGCACATGGACATGCAGGAGGTGCTGCTGGCATGAGAACTATTGTGGGAGGCGGCGGTGGCGGTAGCAGTGACTCAAAACATAGGTTCTTTTTTTCTTTTTTCTCTGCAAGACAGAACAGTTTATTAAATATTAAGTTTGAAGAAAATATTAATTTTCAAACAAATAGTGTACAAGAAAAGACATTACCAATTAGTTTTTCTGCCAGCAACGGTTTCAGTAACCTGCAAAGTGAAAAAAATGGTTACATATTCGTATATAGCAAACCTTATAAAACATTTATATATATAGGCAATTTCTTACGATTTTAGAACAGTCTTTTTGCATTCTTTCATTTCTTTTAGAGCCTGTAAGTGAAATGTTTATTATAGAACATATTTTTTATAACTAAAAACATTGGTTAAAAATATTTACAGTTTTTTTTTTATATGCATAGCACACTGGGCAGATAAGAGATTAATAATACCAGCTTATTGGTCTTGTGATGTTTCCACAAGAAAACGCGTTGGTCTCTTTGTACAACGCAAATTAAAAATAATAATAAAGAAAGAGATGTGAAATAAACCTACACATTTGAAATCATTGTCAAGACATGCTATCACGTATGTCGTCATCATTAACATAGCAATGGAGGACCAGAAAACATGACCCCCCATTTTATTTTGCTTATTCTTAACCTGTTTACTGATCAAATCTATAACAACGTCTATAAATTTAATCTAATAAAATCCGTATTTAAAGAATCCAATTGGTGTGTGATATACGTAATATACGTGACGATAAGGCTCCAATTAATGGTTTGTAATTGATCAAATTGATTATATAAATTTTGTAACCGCGATAGTAATTTTGCCTTTATAGATTAGACGTGTAAAGGGTTTTGAAACATTTCTTAGCGTAAAAGTGATTTGTTTGTCATGCTTGCGTAAATTATAGACCTTAGTACCCAGATTATTATTTAATTTATGTAAATAAACAAATATTTTATAATATTACAACAGTACAAAAGCATTATTTATTTATTTATTGGAACAAAGTTCCTTATCGCATGGAAAGGACTTGGCGGATGGGGTCTAGGCGAAAAAAAGTGTTGGATTTTTATGTCAGGAATTTCCGTCACGACTCTTTCTTTAGTGTAGACGATTATCTATAGGGTGACACGATTCTTCATCCCCGGACACAATATCTCCGTAAATAATACATTTTTGCTAGTTGTAAAAAAAACATTTTATTGTACATCATTCAATTCATTAATTATTTCTGCGTTTCATTTAATTGCTCTCAGACGCTGAAAATTCTTCATTTGTAATTGTTAATCAATAATATAATATGTTTATCAATAATAATATACTACGATAGGTCTTCCTTCCTACCGTGTGTTCCACGACACTCACGCATTTTTTTAATTTAAAGATATAATATGCTCTACAAATGATCTATATTTTGTAGAACTTGCCGTTGATAATAATAACGAATGTTTTAACTACAGCATCTGTTACTTATGCACTCGGAATATGGTATTGGTAAGCAGGTACACAATGTACGAGCTCTACATAGTTAAAATAAAACCCTTTCAAGAAACACTTAATAATGCATGTTAAATAAAAGTAATATCTTTTTTGTCTAGTATGATAGACAAAAAAAGATAGTTGACACATAGTGGAGTAACTAGGTAATGACTGTATTCAATTTGCAGCAGCCACTGATCTTAAACAATTAAGATACTGATTATAAATCAATTGTTGTATGACGTGCTGTATCACGATATTTTATGATAATAATATGCCATTATCTGAATCGTTATAAAAGGCAAGGGGAACATTTTGTTGGGTTTAAACTAAGTGAATTAACAAGATGAGTGTTCTGCAAAAACTGTTCAAGATAATGAAGATCGCTGTATTAGTAGCTTTTCTTATTGTAAGTTTTCTATTTGATAAATTAGTTATTAATAGTCATCAGTTAGGCAGTCAACTGGATTATTAGTTTGTTTAACTTCAGTTAGTTTAACAGGTAAGTTCCTGATAAAATTAATGTAAAAATACTAGGGGTCATATTTTGAAACAAAATTTAACCACATATCAAAAACAGTATTTCATTCAGAAATTAGAAAATCTACGCTTAGTTCTCGATCTGAGAATGAATTGTGTTCTGAAACGCGGGTCTTTTGATTAATAAATTTATAATAACGAACGGGAATATAAAAAATTCGAAAATATTAAAAATTAATATATAAAGTCCAACAATCATTAACGACATGAAAATATAAAGTTGTAAACCCTTATCAATATGTATGCTATTGACTAGTGACCTGAGTTAAGATAAAGTTAGAATAATACCTACAATGGCTTAACGTATTAAAGAAATACAATAAAATAGAACATCTTTCATCTATTATCGGTTATGAAAGATATTTATTCCATGAATTTACTTTTTCCAGATACCATCTGATGCACTCAACGTAGGCCTCATAGCTGGTGACAATAAACGGCTCTCAAGTCCGCTAGTCATAAAAAAAATATCTAAACTATCACCTGTCTTCATAAACATTGGTTCTGGACTACCGAAGCTTACCAAATCACAGTCACCCTTGCCGAGATTACAACCGAAACCATCTCCATTGAAGTTGTCAGAGCCTAAGATACCAAAACTAAAGCGGTCTTTACTTAATCCTTTACTACCGGTGTTACCACCATTTATTCCTGGTTTACCAATTTTACCCATTTTACCAATAATACCACCTTTATTGCCACCTTTACTCCCACCTCTTTTACCACCCTTATCGATCATACCACGATTACCTATAATACCGCCCTTGCCTTTTTTACCACCTGTATTATCATTAAGTAAATTGAAAGATCCATTAAAACCCCTCCGGATTCCGATTGTAGGTAAATCTCCTCTTTTAAGAGCTTTAGAACCAAAAACAAAACCAGTGAATACAAAAAAAGTAATTTTAGACAAACTACTTGATTTAAAGATAAAGGGTTCACTGACCACTCCTGAATTTTTACGTTTTAAAAAGTTGTTAGTGAAATAGGGCTGAAATTTGTAACAGTGTTTATATAACATATATAAAGTAATGTAATGTTCAACATTAAGTTCAAACATAAGACGATCTCTGTGGCACAGTGGGCAAAGGCCTGGCTGAGACGCAGAAGGTTGCGGGATCGATTCCCGCCGCGAGCCAAATATTTGTTTGTACTGCAAGTATTTGTCTCGGGTCTGGGTGTAAGTAATTTAAAAATGTATATAATTAAAAAATTAAAAACTGTATATCAGTCATGTGGTACACATAACACTCTGCTCTAAAGCTCTGCTTACTTTGGGGGGTCAGATGATGCTGTGTGAAATGTCCGGCATTATTATTATTATTAAGTTGGTAGGGTAAAGTAAGATAGATGTAAAACAAAATGTACAGCTACAATAAATAAACAATTATTTATTTTACAGAGAACTATACATGATAGTTATAAGAAAAAAATAAATGTAATTAAATATCTAAAACCTATTATTGTAAATTATACTAGATAGAGCAATATACATTGTCCTTTGTATGTTAATTCCAAGCAGTTAGAACATAGCTATCTACTTAATTAAATATTTTAAACTGACTGACTAACAATTAATACCTACCAAAAGTCATAAAATGCTGTAATTTAACAAAAAACAACAATTTGTATCTGACTGAAAAAGTCTGGAAGAAATAAACCATTCGCGAACGAATTGGTGAGTCCAACTAGTAGAGAACTAAAACTTGTTACTAGATTCATTTAGTTTAGCGTTCTCGGAAAGAGCATTGACGCCTCGCACGAGCATCTCCTTCAGCCTAGTGAGGAAGGCGATGAGAGGGTATGCTATAGGCCGATCTCCGGCTCGACTGGTGAAGCACGGCTCCGGAAGGCGTTCGCGGAATATCGACTGCCGGGTGAGAAGGCTGCTCTGAAAAAAAATATGGGTATATGACTAAGGAAGATACCTTGTAATCAGGTGTTATAAAATATCATAAGTATCTATTTATGAATACGTGAAGCAAAAACTTTGTACCCCTTTTTACGAAAATTGCGCGGACGGAGGAGTATGAAATTTCGCACAATTGTAGTTTATATAGAGAAGAAGTGCAGAATGCTAATATTTATATTAAATAATGCATAAAAAATACATTCACTAGTGTACCACTAGTGTGTTTAAATATACAAGCTATGTTTAGTTTGGGACTTGATGTTGTGTGAATTGTCCACCAACATTTCTTTATTTATTTATTCGTATGTAGAATAGAATGGAATAGAATAAATGTTTATTTGGTACATACATACACGGAAATTGATAATACAGTAGAATCAAGCAGTTAGGAAGGTATATAGAACAATGAGGTAGGAATACCTTCATACCAGTAAAGAAACAAAAGAAGGAAACACTGAGTAGAATACAGTAAAATAACGTAGTACAATTGTACACTAATAGTACAACTGTGGTTCAAAAACATTTAGTACTTTTCATGTGTGTGGTATGTCCAAACAGGTAAGAAAGTATATCTATCTTTTAATCATTTTAATCGATTCCTAGATAACTTGACTGCTTTACATTTTATATTATTTTACTATCTTTATTTCGTACGTGTGGTAGGTATCTACATAAAAAGTAGCATATCTGCCAATAAGATACGATCTGCCTTGTTACCAAATTTCATTATGTTTTGGTCGTGAAATCGGTACAAAACGAAACATTTTAAAACTGTACATTTCTCTGTTAATATAGGATTTATTTTGATATATAATTAAATATTAAGTATGTAATCCATACATACAAAACCGAAAGTGTCTCTGTCTATCTGTCTTTATGCATGGCTTAACAGATCTTAACGAAATTTGGTTAGCAAAAAGATACAATATCTTGACGCGGTTTTGCAAGCGTGGTACTTTAGTAAAAAGTAGCCTATATCCGTCCCGGAAATACTATTATCTGATAACCAAAGTTCGATAAGAATCATGATAAAATTAGGTACCTAAACTCTCTCGTTTAGCCGTGAAAGGGAAACATATAGACAGACAGATAAAGACACTTTCAAATTTATATATTAGTATGGATAGTCAAAAGAACTTTGTTGAGAACCTACCTAATTAAATTAAAATATGAAACATATAGAAAAAAATGGACGTGTCGTTGGACACGCGTTTGGAACGAAGTCCCTTTCGTATGCAGGGTTAAAATTAATCATTAACGTGCCAGGCTCCCATTCTCTCTCCCCACCCCTCTCTTTAATTTTGATAATTGATGCAATAAATAACTATATTCATAAACTTCTTTGCAATATATAAATATCATAACATATTTTAGACGTATATCAATTATCATTATTAATTTTCATCAGGACATTGTTCATTGAAATAATTATGTATATATAGGAGATAATATGTGGGAGACTATATAGTTATCGGTCTCCTTCATTCTCACTTTCTCATACGGTTTTTCGTAACGCGTTACATTTTTTATCGGCTAGGTCCTCTCGCCAACCCGCGATAGGGAACTTCGTTCCAATAATACAAATATAATGATGTAACAGCTGATAATCAAACCTCGACAACACACACAGCAGCCACAGCCAGCACTATCCATGTTATGCTTCTTAGCTTCATGTTCGTAGTAAAACCTCACAACTAAATACAACACTAGGGAACCTGCGTAATAACTGCTAGCTAACCACTCCATTACCTTTGAACTAATCCACAGTTCAACAATAAACATGTAAGATTTGTTATTGTATTAAATAATTATGACTTGATCACGTCTGATCGATAAGATGTGATAGATATGCATAGCATAAAACGACTGTATCGCTGCAAAAGTCGTCGTGACTTTTGCAGTGAGACAGTCGTTTTATTTAATAACTGACATAAAAAAAACTGAACGTGTCGCGAGACACGCATTTGGAACGAAGCCCCTTTTGTATGCAGGGTTGGCATAATTAATAATTAGCGTGCCAGGTTCTCATTCTCTCTACCCACCCCTCTCTTCAATTTTGATTATTGATGCAATAAATATTTTCATAAATATACCTTTATATAATGACCGGTTATCGGTCTCCTTCATTCTCTCTTTCTCTTACGGTTTTTCGTAATGTAACGCGTTACATTTTTTCTCGGCTAGGTCCCCTCGCCAACCCGTGATATGGAGCTTCGTTCCAACTGTATTGCAATAGCCCCTACGAAAAATATGAAGAAAATGCAATTTTAACTAAAGTGTGCGAAGACTGCATCGCTTCAACTCAAAATAATCAAAAATCTTAATTAAAGTACAAAAACGGAATGACTACTATAAGTCGCTTAAAATAACTGGCCAATAACGATTGTATCGCTTGCTAAAGTCTGTCGAGCACAAAGACACTCATTTTAATTAGTTGACCTTGCTGACGATGTAGATCGCTCCATTCCTGAGAATGCTGACCCAACGATTATCAATATTACTTTACGTGATGTGCGACCATTTGACGGCAAAATGTAGTGGTCTCGATACGAGATGTACCGGTACGTGGCGATTACAATTCTTTTAATGGTTCGTATCTGACAATGTGGTATAAAAGTGATAGCAGTTAATGATAGTGATAAGTGACGCTGAAGGTGATTTTAATGAGTCGTGGTCGTTTTGAAATTAGTTCGTTTCTTTTACAACTGGTACTATTTTGCTCTTAGCTCAAGATAGCTCTTATTAACTGCATAGTTTAGTTGAGGTATGAATGAAATAACCACTAACCGGTGCTAAGGATGCAGGATTGTCACTACGTCAGGAGGCACCGACATTGTTTCGATTCATCTAGAGAATCTTAATCAGGGTGAGTTTAATCCGCGGTCAGCTCGCTGCCGCTCGAGTTCATGGTTCTCTAGTTTAATCGAAACAGTGTAGGTGCTTCCATCGACAAAATAACACATGAGTAAAACTCGTGTTTATAAATTATACATTATATCTTACCTTATATTTTATTAGATACTAGCTGTCTGAATGCGTTGAATATTTTTCCCGGGATAAACCAATTTTGACGGGATAAAAAGTAGCCTATGTCACCCGGGGATAGTGTAGTGTTTTTCAAATCGGTGCAGTAGTTTCGGAACTTATTCAATACAAACAAACATACAATCAAAACTTTCCTCTATAATATTAGTACAGATTGTTTACATGCAGCAAAAAACTGATGATAATGATATAGAATGGTTTTTTTTATATGATGACTTCTGTGGCGCGGTGGGCCAAATCCCGGCTGAGACGCAGAAGTTGCAGGTTCGATTCCCGCCGTGGGACAAATGTTAGTATCTTCTTATTATCATGTCACTAGTTATTTGTAACCAGTATGGTGAAAGGATTAAAGTGCGCCTCAGAGGCACTTAGGTAAGACTTAATGTAAGCTCTTGACCTTGCCAACAGGACCCGCAGGAAAGACGAATCAGTACATACGGTTTCGGTTCTGTTGGTATGATCTGCAAGTATTTGTATCGAGTCAGTGTATTTCTATTTATAATATGAATGTACGTCTAATATGAATAAATGTACTTATATACAAAAGTATACTAGTACATATATCAGTCATGTACCCATAACACAAGCTCTGCTTATCAAAATAAGACCCCAAAAGGCCCCAAAGGGCCAGATAATGCCGTGTGAAATGTGCGGCATTGTTTATTTATTTATTTATGAATACGAAAATAAAAATAAAAAATAACAACAGCCATTACACAGGTGTTAGAGCAGAAATTGAGCTAGCTTTTATTTATTTTAGCTGCCTCATAGTCAAGGAGCCCCAACACCATTACGAGTTACTATTGACTGCTCATCTGAAGAAAAGGTAAAATATTATTAAATTATTTTTATACAGATATACCTATTAATATTAAATAAATGGTTCCACATTTTCGTGAGTACATACATTAGTACACTATACATTTTCAAAAACATATATTTCTCAACACTCACTATTTTGTTAATCCACTCGTTCCCGCTTGCGTCCGCTGTTCGAACTCAAGGCGAGTGTCAACGAGCGAATCTTCGCGGGTCAAACTCAGCCTAATGAAGATTTTCTAGATAAATCGAAACAGTGTGCCTTCATCGACAAAACAATACATAAAACTAGCTTTTCTCAAAATGTTTATAACAATAGGTTGGTGGAAGAGATTGCTAACCTTTTATTTGTTTAAATTAAGCTCTTCATGTATATCTTGATAAGAATATTTATTTTTTCAGGAATCCTACGGCAGATCATCATCGGGCTTTAGAAGAAGACCGGATCCCTCTCGGTTTGACGTCAGCTCTTTTTGTAACCTCATTCACAACGCTATACCCAACGCTGTCAAAGATGGTCGATTCGTTGTCAATGATTACGATCAAGCCGGATTCCCAAGCGATATCCAAGTCTCTAATACAGTGGCTCCACCTGCAGGATTTATTCCAAAACTTGCACTTCCTCGATTTAAAATGCCTAAATTGAAAGTTCCGAAGATTAAAGTGCCCACATTAAGAGCCCAAGATGATTACCCAGCTCCTCGTATTGGAAGACCTATGGCCTTTTCATCTTTGATCGCTTCCTCAGAGGATGAAACAAGTGCAGAGCGAATGGAGATCTTCAAAAAAGGAGTACAGAAAATGCTTCACGTGGTAAAAGTACTAGGTCAGATAGACCAATATTTATCAGAACGGACTCGAATAGTGATTGATAAGCTATCAAAAACCTTTACTGATTAAATATTTGTTTACACTAATGCGTCCAACAAATACTGTCAGTCAGAGGCAACCAAACCTAACATAACTGTCAATCAGTGCCGATGACGCTTACCAATAAGTACATTCTCACAAAACTCGTATAGATACCAGTTTACTACTTTGGATGCTTCGATATTGTCGAAGCATATTTATTATGTAATAAATAAATGATCTGAAAACTTTTTTATAATTCTTCCATAACAAAAAACCTGCCTTGAGGTACATCATAAGGTACATTATGGTATATTAATATTATTAAATAATAAATGAAAGCCCATTAACTGACAGAGTGACATAGAGACAACGCAATTACGAAAGGTATAGTTTTACAGTGTATACGAGTACATAGACGACCTCTGAGATGCAGTGGGGTATACCCGGCTGAGACACAGAAGGTTGCGGGTTAGAATCTCGCCGCGGGACAAATGTTTGTATGATCTTCAAGTATTTGTCTCTGGTCTGGGTGTTTCCATGTGTAATATGTATGTATTTACAAAAAAAAAGTGTACCTTTACCACAAGCTCTGCTTAATTTGAGGCCAGATGAAGCTGAGTGAAAATGTCCGGCGTTATTTATTAACACGAAAATTATAAAATATTTAATATTGAAGTCTTATAAATTATACGACCTTCAAAGACATATGCATTAATATTAACTTCCTATTAATGGTATAGTGTTATAATAATGCTTTCTAATATAAACAAATCAATTTCGTTTGGCACAATCAACAAAGCTTTTTGAATTTGACTGGCCAGATCAGTTGGTAGTAGCTCTGCCTTCTGCGCTGTAGGTTGAGGGTTCAATTCCTTCCCAGGATAAACATTTGTGTGATGAACATAGGTGTTTGTTTTGTGTCTGGGTGTTATAAAGAATAGTAAGTGGGTATTTAAAAATATATAAGTATTATATCAGTCATCCATCCAGTGACCATAATACAAGCTATGCTTAGTTTGGGACTAGATGGTGTTGTGTGCATTGTCCAGCAATATTCATTTCAGTAATGAATTATGCTACATTTTACAAGTAAGCTACAATGTATTAATTAATTCTTGATTACATAGGTAAGTGTTTTGCTGTAAGTACCATTATTATTTTATTTTATTTTATCTGTATGTATTTTGTTTAGCTCTTAAAGATACTATTGTACTTCTATTCTTACTCATTATTATAAGATCTACACAACACTTCACAAAAATATCTCACAGGGTCTTTTGACTGAAGGTTTCGACAGAATACCAGCGCTTAGCTACCTCCAAGTGGCGAGGCATATTATGCTGAGTTGAAACTTTTTAACTGTGGCACACAGATACATGGCATACTCGCTGTATTCTCCACTTTTATTTATTCACTAAAATATTTTCCGTTTGTACTGATTGTATGTGCTTGAGTAACAATTAATTTAGTGTCTATTATCCTCGGAGTAAAACGAATAGATAGGATTCGCAACACCGAGCTGCGCTCAAGAACACAGATCGCCGATAAAAGCCGCCAAGCTCAAATGGGGCTGGACTGGTCATACATTTTGATAAACACGGGCTTTACTCACGTATTTTGTCGATGGAGGCACCGACACTGTTTCGATTCATCTAGAGAATCTTTATCAGGGTGAGTTTGATCCGCAAACCGCTCGTTGCCGCACGATTCACGGTTCGCACTGCGGGTGAGCTATCTCGCGCCGTGAACTCGAGCGGCAACGAGTGGACCGCGGATCAAACTCACCCTGATGAAGATTCTCTATATGAATCGACATCGACAAAATAATACGTGAGTAAAGCCCGTGTTTATCAAAAAATGAAAAGAATCCATGAAAAGATGAAATTCTTTCTTTTCATGAAAAGAAAGAAGAATTAATAATAAGTGCCATTCAAGCACGAACTGCACTGTGTATATAGAAACACCGTCAATACAAAAACATAAAAATTAATTGACTGGCCTGTCAGCTTTGTTGGTAGTAGCTCTGCCTTCTGCGCTGTAGGTTGAGGGTTCAAAGGGTGAAAAGCATAGGTGTTTGATCTGTGTCTGGGTGTAATAAAGTATGTATTTAAAATATATAAGTATTATATCAGTCATCTAGTTACTATAATACAAGCTTTGCTTAGTTTGGGACTAGATGATGTTGTTTGCATTGTCCAGCAATATTTATTATTTATATATTATTTAATTTAAGATTGTGGAATTACATGAAATCAAAAAACTTTGGAGTTTGCTCTCGCAATATTTCATTTCATTTAAAAATTTCCATTTAAAGTAAAAAAAATCAGTAAAATACATCTTCTTCATCCATATTATATTTTGACAAACACTGGACACAACGAAGCCGGACTTCACTGCGGACAGGCACAATCGCGCGCGTTCCCACCCCCGCGCCGCTCCCCGCACCGCGCTGCCAGTCTGGCCAAGCACTTAGCAGTATCCACTGAACACTGAAACTTGTCAAAAATAAATATTTGTTCTGGGTAAGACCTACTAAAGTAGGTAGGTAAGTAGTTATCGTGATAGGTAAATAGTTAAATGTCTTATACTATCAACTCAAGGAGTGTGGGATATTTTAGTAACAACAACAGCTTTCTGGATGGAGTTAATGTTTTGTTGACCGCAGGTTTATCAGGAACTGTGTTTTGCTTGGGTGGATCCCCTGAAGAAGTTCAAGCAGATATCGATAACAGAATGGATGGAATGGCTGAATGGAAGCTGAACCAGCTTATTTTGATAAGCTGGTTCAGCACTTTTTCTCCTTGGCATCAGATAGTGATACTGCAGACTTGAAAATAAATCTTCAAAAGCTGCAAAGCTTTGATGATAAAGTTCTATTACGCCTTAAAATGCTGCAAGGTCAGGTGCATTGTAATTTTGAACGTTTGAACCAAATCAAAACCAAAGTCAAAACGTTATTTTTGACATATTTCGTACCGCGCTAATCACTATAACGAAAACCGATTTAGATCTATTTTGGAAAATACGTTGATCGAACGTTGCCGGATCGCGTCATCTTTGACAGCGCTTTCAAACTAACGTTTTTAATTCAGTTTGTGTCGAGAGATTTCTTATTGTTTTCTGAGCCTATTTAATTGCTGAAAATGCTCAGAATTTGCTTTGATCATTTAGAAAGTGCATATGAAGTAGATGTGGCTGAAAGCCGAACATCAACCCGCAGAAAAAATGAATTAATAAGGCAATCTCTCACATTCTCATATGAAGGAAACTTTGTGGAACAGTATCGTCTTTCTATGGATCTTTTTACTCTATTGGTGGAAAAGCTAAGACCTTATATAGCTGCTCCACTTCGTGCTGATGGTCTAGGTGTAGAGACAAAGGTAAGTGTTAGTAGTATCTACAACCCAAGCTACATCATCATTAAATACTGACTGTTGATCATCCCGCGTTAACTCTACTGGCGCACTATATATAATACATCTTTCAGGTTCTGATAGCTCTGTTTTACGCGATGGGTTCGTACCAGACGGTGGTTGGAGATAATAAGGACCATCCAGTGTCCCAATCAACTAAGCAAGTAAGGCTGTAACGGAAGTAACAGCGGCGACTTTGGCGCCTGAGGATTATTCATCCTGATACGTTTAATTAATATAATAACATAATTAATGCTTTTATTGTTTAATGTTTTCTTTTATTCAGAATGAATTTAAATTTTCAAGTAAGTACGTTTATTTGTGAGTGTAATTTATTATCATAATTTAGTTAATTTATTGAATAATTATTATTTTTATAAATGAATCTCTGTATCTTTTCAGTATCATAATCTGTAAATTTTATTTTTTGTGTGTACTATATTTTATAAAAAAGTACCTTGAAATGTTTCATACCATATTTTTATTTATTATTTGCAGGATGTAGTCATTATTGTTGAATTTTTTGTATTTTAAATTAAAAAAAAAAAAAACATTACTGTTCTACTGTGTCAATGTAGTTTTTAACATTCCAAAGTCCAACAAGAAACCTTAAGTTTTTCTATGACCGTTTGCTATTAGTTATAATAGCAATAATAGGAAAAATAATACATCAAGAAATAGAAAAGACAGAAACACTTTCGTGGGGTATTTTTGTATTTGACTGACTACTAGTTTTTTTTGCATTTATTGAAGGCCCACCACCGCCTGTACGATGCCGAGAGAGAGTAAGGCTCATCAATTTTGATCTTACCCTACTCTCATTGATTGGATAACGAATGATTTGATCATTCCAAATCTGGAAATTTAAATTATTTATGAGGATAAATAGTTTAAGAACTTAAGTTATAAATACCCTTAAAGTCAGATACTTTGGTTCACTCTTTGGGCAGTCCCACTGGCCCTTCTTTATTCAGTGCGTCAGCGCACTCATGCCAAAGGTGTCTACCGTGGGCTAAATCTTTATTGGCCTCGGCAACTACAGCCTCGGCTGCTGTAGGGTGGTGGTGCGGCGTCTACCGTCCTTTGTATCTGAAAAGCACAAAGCTGGGCAATATAATACTTATTATTACATACAACAATATCATGGACGATCAGTGTCTTGTGAACACTAGGTTTTCTTCTCTAATAAGTACACTTACTTATTGTTAATATCTCCATTATGAACAAAAACAATACTTACTTGCCTCCAGTTCAATTATGTTAAAATAAATATGAATTATAAGTTAATACGCAATAAATACCCATTAATTTCTTATTATAGAATTAAAAAATATAAAATATAATTTCTAATATCAATTTAGTTTTTGACAATCATAGAGTTTACAATCCAAGTTGACAATACTTTGACATAAGTACAAAAAACTAGCAGCTTCGCTCGCGACCTTGTCCGCACGTTTTAGTTTAATGTAAAAACATTTTATTCATCTTCTACAGCCTGCATCTTCGACTTCTTATCGTGTCACTAGTTCTTTTGAACCAGTGTGGTGAAAGGAGCAAAGGGTGCCTCAGATGCTCTTTCCGTTCCTGGGTTTTATCAACAAACTTAGGCCACCCTATGTTTGTAGGTAGGTACCATGCGCCACGATCCTGTGTTAATTCTGTCCATTTGCGGCCCACGATTTTGACTAATGGTCCATATAACGGAGAACAGACGTTCCATTATCTAGTTCTCTGCCACCATTTATTTAGTGGGTACACACTCCACCTGACAATATGAAAGCCAGCCACTGCCTATGAAACAGGCTGCCGCTGCCTCACAGGTCAAAATACGCTTAGATCAGACAAATCAGCGTAATAAAAATTGTATTAGATAGCAGAAATTTGGCGATTTGCGCATATTGCTAGTTGCCGCGAGTTACATAAGCCCTAATAGAGGGCAAATCAACAATAGACAGCTATCGTCGAACCGTTTAAACATACACACAAACAAACTTAACCGTTTTTTATAATAGTGTAAATATTAAAAATAATCACACTCAATCGATCAACGATAAGAAAAGGATCACAGATGCCATAACCTAAAGAAGAACAAAAAGTTTAATAGGATTTATTTGGTTGTAAACTCTAACGTTTTATGTTTGGTTCTATTTTGGACAATTCAACGATAAAACCGTTCATAAAAAATAGCGCAGTACCATTTTGACATCCAGATTAACCAAATCAGAACCACATCAAAATTGCTGCTAATATATTTCCGTTCAACGGTAAATACGTTGAAAAAAGCGCGATCGCCCTCCAGATTCCGTATAATAGTCAATACTTGAGTGACATTATCAAGTCGGCTTATGCACATATTGGTTTTATTTGTCACTATAATTGTGAACTAACGCATTTAAGCAAATATTATCTTAATAAGAGCATGGGTCTTTAGTCGTTTCGCACCACAGGCGATTCGAACCGCGGTGCAAATCGCCCAAGTCCCCTTTTGAATGGGTTCTTTCACACCGCGGTGCGAATAGGCCAAACCTTTTTTTGAATTAGTCAATTCATACCGCAGAGAGTAACAATGCAGTTTTCATTTTGAATGGGTGAATTCTGATAAAAATAATGTAGTACAGTCAGGCACAAAATAACAGCACAAGCAAAGTCATTCTTAAGTTACAAATTAATAATATAAGCCCACTAAGTATTTTTTTACTATGTGAACATCACCGCCACCTTAATAGGCTTAAAAAGGTGCCAATATGCGCACATACATTCCTAGAATCTCGGGTAAAAATGACCCTTTGTACATAATAGACTTGCCGGTCATGTAAACAATAGATATAATAACCTGGAAACAAAAGCGATGATGTGTTGTGAAGTTTATATGGTAAGTACAACTTATGATATTAATTTGAGGTCCAAGTGACCTTAAATTTGTTGATGGTAGGTAGTGAAAAGTTATAAATAATACATACATTTTATATAATATTGTAATAATATTATTGTATAAAAACATTGTTTGAGATATTTTGTTGTTTTTATCGTTTTTTTATACACAGTTAAAAATATTTTGTTAACAAGATATTATGATATTCAAACAAAAAATGTTCTCTTTGGTTAGTCTCTGAATTAAGCATAAAATCTTTTTGATCTTTAATAAGACTAGCTGACCTGCCCGCGATTATTAGAAAAAGAAAATTTTCATTTAGAAATGCTTCGAAATGTGAAGTTTGTTGTCACTATTATGACAACAACAATCTCTTAAATATCTACAGACCAATCATTTTTTCTTCGGGTCGCTATAATATTGAGTAAACATGTATGGTCATTGATCTAATTTACATGGCCCAAGTCAACCAAGCACTGTAGACTTTCGAAAAACCAAGAGATGGGGCCAAATGCTATGCCAAATGAAAATGAAATTCAATTTCTTGAAAACATCAGAATAATCAAGAAACGCTTTCACTAAATTTAACAATTTTATTATAATAATACTTAAGAATAATAAGTATTTATTTTTTAGGAGTAACGATTTTATTTTTTGATGTTGATGAATAAATGTAATTTAGTTTTAAAGTTTTTCAAAATATAGTGTTCACGGCTGTACTCCTATTTGATAGTTTTATTTCGGACAAATAATAAATAAGACTTTTATAAAATCAGTAATTCTAAGAAAAAGGTGTATTTGAATTTTAAGCTTACAAAAATATATCAGTACATAGTATAAAACAAAGTCGTTTTCCGCTGTCTGTCTGTCCCTATGTAGGTATGCTTAGATCTTTAAAACTACGCAACGGATTTTAATGCGGGTTTTTTTTAATTGGTAGAGTGTTTCAAGAGGAACGTTTATATGTATAATATATGCACAATATAGTAGAGAAACTCTGATAATTTTAGAGTTTTCTAATCACATTAGACATTCTGTAGTATATTTAGTATCAGCATTGCACCCGTGCGAAGTCGGGGCGAGTCGCTAGTCTAATATAACATGAATACTTCATCAAAAATTAAAATTATTACCTACTTTAATTAAAACTAAAAGATTTTTTAACTTTTTAACCTTAAATAATACCTATAATGTTTATACATACCTAAATAATATATTAGGTATACACAGTAAATAATTAAAAAACAATTACATTGTTTTAATAAACGAAAAAAAATATTTACAAATTGTTTGTGCCATTGTACCTTGATGGGCACTTTTTATTTTCAGTCATTATACAAATCAGTCTTTTGGGATTTCAGACATTATGGCAAAAGGACGTTTTAAGAATTTTTCTTTCTGGAATATGAACATTTCTGGAATATGTACTGGTAGTGATCTAGATAGTCGAGACAGTCGAGCTACCTATACATCGTTTTAAACAGTCCTTAGTTAACTCAACTGTCACACGTGTATCTAATGAAAAAAAAAGTATGTAAGTAGTATATCAATCATGTGGTACCAATAACACAAGCTCTGCTTACTTTGGGGCCAGATGATACTGGGTGAAATGTCCGGGATTATTTATTTATTATTTATATATTATAGTATATTTTTCTATATAAACCTGAATGAGATAGATATTATTGTACCTACCATAAACAACTTTATTTTTAGGGTTCCGTACCTCGAAAGGAAAAAACGGAACCCTAATAGGGTATCACTTTGTTGTCCGTCCGTCCGTCTGTCTGCCAAGACCCTTTTTCTCAGGAACGCGTGGAGATATCAAGCTGAAACCTACTGTCCCTTAAAGCCGTGCAAAATCAAACTTCTAAGCCAATGCAATCAAAAGATACAGCCGTTTATGCCGCAAATTTCCGCAAATTTCCGAGACTCGCAAGGGAATCAAAACCTACAGGGTACTTCCCGTGAACTCAGAATCTTGAAATTTGGTACGAAGCAACGTCTTATAGCACAGATAAAGGAAAAATTGCTAAAACCGTACATTTTTAGTTACATCATATAATAAAAATATTTTTAAAAATAATTTATATTTCATCATCATCATAACAGCCTTATAAAGTCCACTGCTGAACATAGGCCTCCGCAATAGATTTCCAGGAAGAACGATTTTGAGCCCTCTCCATCCACCGACTTCCTGCGATCTTTACAATGTCGTCAGTCCATCAGGTGGGGGGTCGTCCTACGCTTCGCTTTCCTGTCCTTGGTCGCCATTCGAGAACTTTTATTCCCCAACGGTTATCAGTTCTGCGAGCTATATGGCCTGGCCATTGCCACTTCAACTTGCAAGTTTTGAGATAGCACTCGATATGAGATAGTCGGTGACTTTGGTTCTTCTACGGATTTCCTCGTTGCGGATTTTATCACGTAGTGAAACACCCAATATAGCACGTTGCGCGACTTTGAGCTTGTGTATGAGGCCAATAGTTAGCGACCAAGTCTCAGTTCCATATGTCATCACTGGCAACACGCACTGATTATAGACTTTCGTCTTGAGGCTCTGCGGTATCTGTGATGAAAAGATCCGAGTTGGATTCGTCGGCTGACCTCTTTGTCGAAGTTGGACTTGCCTGGTTGAATAGTTTGACCCAAATAGACGTAATGGTCTACAACTTCGATTATATCGCTCCCAATATGTACCGGTACGGTTGCAACATGAGCATTTGACTTGATTTTTGTCTTGCTCATGTTCATTTTAAGACCCACCTGTTGGGACACGATATTAAGGTCGCTGAGCATTGTTCCTAGGTCTTCCAGAGATTCTGCCATGAGGACTATATCGTCGGCAAATCGAAGTTGAGTGATGTGTTCGCCATTGATTTTGATACCATGTCTATGCCAGTACAAGAGCTTAAAAATATCCTCCAATGCAGAGGTGAACAGTTTCGGAGAAATAACATCGCCCTGTCTCACCCCTTTATGCAATGGGATTAGATTCGTGCTCTGGTCCTAGAGTTGGATAGACATGGTGGCGTTACTGTACAGACATTTCAACACTTCGATATACCGATAGTCGATTTGGCACCGTTGGAGTGACCGCAACACTGCCCAGGTTTCGACAGAATCAAAGGCTTTCTCATAGTCCACAAACGCTAAACAAAGTGGCTGGTTATACTCTTCGGTCTTCTGTATAACCTGCTGGAGCGTATGGATGTGGTCTATGGTGTTAAAGCCTTTTCGGAACCCGGCTTGTTCGGGAGGCTGGAAGTCGTCAAACCTACGAGCGAGACCATTAGTAACTACTCTCGAAAACAGCTTATGGACATGGCTCAACAGCGAGATGGGCCTGTAATTCTTTAAGAGGGTGTTATCCCCTTTCTTAAATAACAGTACCCCCACGCTCCTGTTCCACGCCTCTGGCGTAGTTCCCTCGAGGATGACGGAGTTGAACAGCTTCTGGAGGACCTTGAGTACCGGTGTTCCACCCGCTCTCAGAAGCTCTGTCGTTATTCCGTCTTCCCCCGGTGCCTTGTTGTTCTTAGGCTGCTTGAGAGCCGTTCAAATCTCGTATAGGCAGACGTCCGGAATGTCTTCAGTGTAGTGTCGGGTTAGGCGGGCTCTTGCATCGCTAGTCGTGCTTTTAGTAGGACTTTGCGATGAAGTGTATAGTTCTCCATAGAACTTTTCGAGCTCTCGTAAAATTTCTGGCTTCGAGGAAACGACACTGCCACTGTCGGTCTTCAGCTTCGTCTACAGACTTTGCCCAATAGACAGATCTCTCGCGAACACTTTGGAACCTTGGTTGCGCTCTATTGCGTTCTTAATACTACACGTATTAAAGAGACGCAAATCGCGTCGCATAGACTTAGAGATCTGTTTATTGAGCGAGCTGTATTTCGACATGTCCACTGAAGACTGCAGTTTAATTTCGCTACCCTTTGCCATGAGTTTTAGAGTGTGCTCAGAGAGTTTTTGGGTTCTACAATTGCGCTGGGTTTTACAGAACTTTGACCTAACGGCATGGACAATTTCCACCAGACCGTCATTTATTTCGTCCACGGATCCGCATCCAGCGAGGCATTGAAAGCGATTTTGGAGTTCCAACTGAAAACTCTCGGGGTTTTGGATTTAGGCAGGACTTGGGCGAAGAGTAGATTTCATCAGACGGGACCTTTCTAGCTTCACATTTAGATTTATTTAGATGAGCCTCTAACCATTCGGTGATCACTGCCGGTTTTGACCCTGTTGATCACTGAGACATCATTAAATATTTGCTTTATTTTTGTTATCATAAAAAATCTATCTCGCGTTTGTGTCCACCGGGGTGAACCCACGTCCATTTCCTGGACGACCGCTTCTTGAAAAAGGAGTTCATCATAAAGAGTCCGTCCTTTTCCATGAAGTCGGCCAATCGCTGACCCCGTTGGTTCCGCTGTCCAAATCCGAATTGCCCCACTCTCAGTTAATCGCTATTCCTCACACCTAGCCGCGCGTTGAAGTCCCCCATCACAACCGTAAAGTATGTTTTCGAGGCTTGCAAAGCATTTGAAATGTCATCATATATAGCCTCCACTTCATCATCTGGACGTTTCGAGTGTGGTGCGTACACCTGTATGACCTTAAGCGAATACAGTTTTAAGTATAAGACACGCTTTCGATCTTTACTATGTTGTAAACGAGGGATTTGTGGACGAGAAATCCGACACCGTGCTGAGAAAGTTGATCGCCCTTCCGGTAGTGGATTTGTGTACGCAGAATTAGTATTATGTACTCATGCCCAATCCCCCGGTGTGTGTTCCCTTAGTCGCCTTTTACGACATCCACGGGAGGAAATGGAGGGGTCCTATTTTATGCCGGAACCACCATGGACATTATAATTTATATTTATTTATTTATATTTAAGCTGTAACAAAATCAATCTTCTTGGTCAACGCAATCAAAAGAAACAGCAATTTAAGTCGCGTATTTTCAAACTCGCAACTACTCGCAAGGAAATCAAAACCTAAAGGGTACTTCCAGTCGACCTAGAATCTTAAAATTTGGCATGAAGCAATGTTTTATAGCACATATAAAGGAAAAACTCTGAAAACCTTAAATTTTTAGTTACATCACATAATTTTAGGCTTTCGTACCTCGAAAGGAAAAAACGGAACCCCTTATAGGATCACTTTGTGGTCCGTCCGTCCGTTTATTTACTGTAAATAAACATTTTTCATATGTATTTAGACGTCTATACATACATTCAGGTCATTCTCCTGACTGAGTAGTATGGTTTCACTAGATTATGAGTATAAGCTTGTTTTTTCAACCTTAAAAGAGAGAATTAATCCCCCATACTACATTTTTTGTTTTGCCAACGTGATGGAATTGGTTTAGGACCTGACCACTACAATACAATACAATACAATAGTTATTTATTCCAATAAGATAGTCAAAAAGTGTTTATCAATTGTATGCCTAACTAATTCGTCATTATTATGTTTATGTCCTAAAAAAAAGTTTACAATATTCGTTTTATCTACATTTAATAGTAAATTATTGGCATTAAACCATTTTTGTAAATTGAGTATCAGCGTTTCTATCTTTACACATAACTTTTCTTTGTTCTTATCACTAACTACTACAGTTGTGTCGTCAGCAAAAAGGACTATATCCATTTCATTTTCAACACAGACCACAATGTCATTAATATACAGAATGAATAGAAGTGGCCCTAAAATAGACCCTTGTGGTACTCCCATTGTAATATTATTTGATTCAGACTTTTGGCCGTTACACTCTAGAATTTGTTTTCTATTTTTTAAATAAGACGCGAATACAGACAATTCATTGTTTCTAATACCATAATGCTCAAGTTTTAATAAGAGAATCTTATGGCAGACACAGTCAAAAGCCTTTGATAGATCACAAAACAGGCCGTATGTGCTCTTACTTCTGTCCAAATTCTACAAAACTCTCTCTACTAGAGAAGTTATAGCTTGATTCGTGTTTTTTTTCCTTTGAAACCCAAATTGCCTGTTGTTGATGATTTTGTTGGTTTCTATGAAATAATATAGCTCATTTGCAATATATTTTTCAAAAATCTTACTAAATACAGGCAAAAGTGAAATGGGCCTATAGTTATTCACATCGCAATGAGAGCCCTTCTTATACAGTGGAATCACTTTTGCTAGTTTAAGGGCATCTGGAAAACTACCACTGAGTATACAATTATTAATTACTGTTGCCAATGGTAATGCTATTTCATTTTTTATTGTCTTGATTATTAATGTAGATACGTCCCAAAAATCATTTGAAATTTTGCATTTTAATTGATTAATAATTTTTATAACACCAGTTGGTGTTAAATCTTTAAGAATAAATGATTTCGAACTCGATGGTGTAAACTTGTTAATAAATTTAATAGATTCACTTTCAGATTTTTTAAGATCTTGGGTCAAGGTAGGAGCAATGTGAACGAAAAAGTCATTAAAATGGTTGGCTACTTCTATAGGTGATTTGAGAGTTTCATATCTAAAACCAGTTATATTATCGATTGTCTTATTATTTCTGAAACTCTTTCTGGTTTCTTTTTTTATGATGGTCCAAGTAGATTTAATTACATTTTTAGAGTTAAGAACTTTATCTCGTATGTCAATACGTTTTGCCATCAAGCAACATTTCTTAAAAATTTTACTGTAGTGACTCAAATACTTTCTTAGACTCTCATCGTTTGTAAGTGACAATAAGTAGTATAGATTCTTCATATTATTTTGTGATACTCTTAGACCTAATGTCGCCCAATCATTGAATGATTTACTAGCCTTTTTACGTATGGTTTTTATTGGCATAATCCCATTTAAAACCCTTAAAAATGACACAAAAAAATCCTTGAAACTAATCAGCCTGCTGTTACAAAATTCATTATAAATACCTAATTTCAAAAGTTCAATTCAGTTATCACTAATTATTCTTTTTTTAACAAAGTAGAAGTCACAATTTCTATTTGTATGGTCATATAAATAATTTATTTTTATGAACTGTGCAAAGTGGTCAGACTTTACACCAGGCATAACCCATGATTTTAATACGTCTATGTTTGTAAAAATATTATCAATACATGAATGTGTATTGCTAGTCAATCTCGTGATATCAAAAATCTTTCTTTCAATGCTATAGCATTCTAATAAGTCGACTATTGAAGAACTTTGGTCGCTACCACTATCATCCAAAGTTGCGAAGTGGGCGTTGAAATCTCCACACACTATTCTGTGTAAATTTCTGTCTTTAGGTAATTTAGTTTTGTTTGTCAGCGTTTCTAAGCATAGTTCCAATTTATCTAAAAATACTACTAAATTAAGATCGGCACACGGTGATCTGTAAACCACTACAATTATAAGCTTATTCGTTTCAATACAGCTTATTTCAAATTCTTTTTCAACATTTAGCTTATTAATATCAGATCTAGACTTAGCTTTAATATTATCTTTAACTAAAATAGCTGTACCTCCACGTATGAATTCTTTTCTATAACTAGCACTAACTATTCTGTAATTATCAATCACATACCCATTTAAGTTCTCTTCCTTCAACCATGTTTCAGTTATACAAAAAATGTCTATATCTTCCATTCAAAAAAACAAGCTTAATATCATTTTTTTATCTACCATGCCTTGAACATTTTGGTGGCATATATTTAAACATGTCTTCGTCTCAGGTTTACTTATGTCAACTCCTGTAGCAGTTCTGTTTTTTAAAATCCGTCTATACCTGATGGTGGTCGTCTATAGCTTGCTTTACATTTTGGTTACATTTTATGAAATGAAGTGTGCTACTACTTTGGTAGTTATGTAAGCAGTACATTATTTTTGCAGCTAAATGTGCATGTTTAATTTTCATTTGTAAGTCTTGATCCCTGGGTATATTTATGTCTAAGTACATTACATATTCGTTTACTACGGCCAGATGATGAAGTTTTTCATTAACTTTGTGTATTTGTTGGTCATTGCGTCCATCATACTTGAGAGAGCATAAAACTAGTTTAAACTTCCTGCAGAGTGGAAGCATAGTCTGTAGCCTTTCCGGGTAGGATTTGTAATCTTTGGCATTCGTTTCGGTGTAATTACTAAGAAGTAAAATGACAGAATCATTTTCGTCCAAATGCCTTGTGTTATCTACAAATTTATTTAATATTATATTTATATTTGCTTCAGGCATACATTCATTGATAAATTTCTCATTTGGTTTCAGATTGTTATACACTTTACTCCCTAGGTTTCGGCCATAGGCATCAGAAAACATGATGATTCCGTCAATTTGTGACGAATTAGCATGGCAGTTTTTCTTACTCTTTGTATTTCCATTTTCATTGACATCATACAATATACACGTAGTGTTGGGTGCATCAGTCTTTGACAGTATAGTATCATTTAAATTCTTCTCCTCATTATTTCTTATAAAACTTTCTAGTTGTTTGAGTTTGCTTTCTAGAATATGGACTTTGCCCTGTATTCCTTTGTCTTGAATGGAATCTACTTCATAATTTCTTATGATTTTAAGAAACTGTTCACATTGTGCTTGTAAATCTTCAATTGTTGCATTTCGTCTGTTCATTTCTGTTTCTGTTAACCTAAGAGTAGCTTTAAGACGCATTGATTTAAATGTATTTTTTTTTAGAGAAGAAACTAATTTTCGATGTCGTCTAGCTTTCAGTTTACCGGTTTTCACGGTGATAAACTTAACTTCATTTAAATCAGTTTTTGAAATTAAATCACAGTACTTAATTTGTAGTTCTTTGTAGTCATTTTGTATTGTTTGCAGAATTGCATCTTTTTGGTTAACTTGGTTACTCATTAATAAACCTTCAATCTCAGTTAAGTCATTTTTTAAAGATTTGTTTTCTTCTGTTACAAGATTTAAATTTTCACTCAAATCATTAAAGAGTTCTTCAGCACCACATAGCTTTTTCTTTAGATCATTGTTTTCATTTAGCAGTATTTCAAATTCTCTTACATTTTCTTCTTGTTCGTCTAATAGTTTCTTATTTAAACTAGTTACTTTATATAAATCTTGTTTAAGATTGTTTATTGTTTGTGCGTAATTTTTGATTTTCTCACATAGGTTGTCTTCATTCGTAATCGTGTTTTCAGAAATAGGTTTATTTATTGCCTTTGTCCTCGATCGAGTATACATTTTGAAAAATTTTTAGCCCTTTATATTAAATCCAAATGTATGAATTATAATGTCACTTGTGATTTACGCACATAAAGATCGGAGCAATAAAATAAAAATAAAAAAAAATGCAAAAAGTCGGTCAGGTATTCTGACAAGGCACTGTCATAATATTAATTTCTTGAACCAACTCCAACTCTATGCAGGCTATCTCAATGTGTCTTTTTACAGAGTGGGCGACAATGTTTTTTGGTTCTTTGAATTATATTTGTTTATTGATTAATATTATTGATCCGCCTCTTATAGAATGTACTCTGCAGAAAAAACTACCAACTTGGTGATTCTTGAAGTTGAACATGAGCTCATGACTTTTCAGCCAATGTTCTGTTAAGCAGATTAATTAAGTCAATATTGGTTGAGTTCATGTACAAGTCTAATTCTAATTCTTTGTTACAAATTCCTTGAATATTTCGATGCACCAAGTTAGTAAACTTAAACTTATTTACAGTATTTATTTTACAGTTTATTTTGTGTTTTTGTTTGATTGACTATTTTGATATTAAATATTATTTGACTTGTCAGTGCTAGCGACATCCCCTATTGTCTCTTTATATAATTTAAATTGCTAGGAAAAAATTCCAGAGTCTGATTTGGAATGACAAGATTATGCTCAATAGAAGCACTGTGTGTAGCCAAATTTTTGGCTGTTGTACTAAAATAATAAGATAGGGAAACAGCTACCTGTCGTTTGTAATAATTAGGAAGGTAGTATCTACCTTTTGTCAAATAATATTTTTTACTAACAATGTTGTTAGTGTGAATCATATGGATAACATTATTATTATTATTGCATGACATTGTATGCAAAGCCTGATTTAATCTATATCTATGGTAATTTTCTGCTTGTGGCAAGCTGTTGCTGTAGGGAAATGGAAACATTACAATTTTGTTTACTTGCAATGAACAAAGTGTTTCAAAATATTTAATTAATTCATCTTTGTTTACATTACCCCTATTTCCAAGCCAAATTACTAAATTAGAGTTGTGCTCGTTGTGAGTTGATGAGTTGTGAGTAATTATACTTAGTTATTAATTGCATTATGTCCTGCAGGTCACAGTTTGGTAAGCAATCATTTAGTACTGTATATCCCATGCTAGTGTTTAATAATAATTGGCCCATATTTTTTCCAATTTCTTCACAGAACATTATAGTTTCTTCTAAATTTTCATTTTTGTGCGAGCCCGAACACGCTTGGGATGACGATATAGAAGCACACACTGGCCCAGGATTCTCAGAATTACTGGCTATCACAGGTGGGGTTAGTCACAAATGAATCAAAGCGGACTTGATAATTGTTTGAGACTTTGAGTAGTTCATCCACGGTCAATGAGTACTCCCGTATCGCCTCCTGAGACTTCTCATAAGGTTTAGTTATGGATCTCAAGCACTCCTCAACGCTGGCAAGTTCACACTGAAGCTGCTGCATGTCAGATTCATACTTAGTCTTATTATATTCTAGCTGCAAAGTGCACATTTTTAAGTGGTTTGACATTTCAATTACATTCTCCTACTGGCTATTATATTTGGTATACATTTTAGATTTTTTAATTTACTTTTAGTTTTTGTTATAAGTTTGTTTACTTTTACATATGTTTTCTGTTTATTTTTGCTTACAGTATTTCTGATGCATGCTGAACTTTAATTGTATTGAAGACTTTTATTTAGATTCAGATTCAGATTCAGATATTTATTTCACCATAATCGTTAAATTGCATAACATTCGCATGTCAAAGAAAAAAAAAATACAATCAATAACAAGACTTACTCTTAAAACTATGTACAGATAAGTATAGTTAGTTGGTACAGCTATATTTTATAGGCCATTGGCAGTAGACAAGGTTCTATGTATGCAAATGAGAAAATGAACAGCTCATGTTGATGTTGTAGAATGGGTGACACTTAAAAAATATTTTTATATTCCTTTTGTAGTCGTTTACGGGTAGTCGTGTTATTGCTAGAGGCAACTTATTATAGAGTACGAGCTTTAAACATTCACCTTGTTTAAAAGTTTTTACTATTCTAGTCCTCGGTACATGTAGTTTCTCTTTATTGCGAGTGTTAAAATTGTGAATGTGCATTGTCATTGGGAATTCTGCTTTTTTCGAATGTATTTCTAAGGGGGAATTCATAATAAACAAAGATACAACTGTTAATATCTTAGTTTTTTTTAAAATAAGCTCTCGCCGATGTTAACCTATGTAGCCCGTATATAATTCGCAGTGACCTTTTCTGACAAACAAGGACACTGTTCATTTGGGAGGCATTTCCCCAAACTGTTATTACATAGCTAATAACGGAATGGCAGTATGCATAATAAACTGATATAAGAGTAAGTCTGTCAACAATAGGTCTCAGTTTAAACAATACGTAATTTGCGCTGGCCAATCTTTCACATATTTTATGAATGTGACTTCCAAATGATAAAGTGGAATCCAAAGAATTTTACGTCGTGTTCATTATTACATTTACTACTATTTTTTGTTTGATAATTTAAAATTGTGCTTTTGTCAGTATTCAAAATAATTCCATTCGTAATAAAACCATCACTTTAGTTTAGCCATAACAAGATCTGTTTGATCTTGAATTATTTCTAACTTCCTACCTCTAACACCAACGTGTGTACCGTCGGCAAAAATAGTTATAAACGAATTATCAGGAAGACAGTTTGGCAAGTAATTGACGTATATTAAGAACAGCAAAGGCCCCAGAATTGAACCTTGCGGCACTCCTATAGTGCTGTGTTCTTCTTTAGACTTGATATTATTAACGTTACTAATCTGAATTCTGCTTTTAAGATACGACTGCAATATTTCCAATTCAACGCCTTCAAAACCATAGAACCTAAGCTTGTGCAGTAAGACATCATGCCGTAAACAATCGAAAGCTTTGGATAAGTCACAAAATACACTAGAAACTTTCTGTGACTTATCTATTGCCTCTAATAATAAAGTAAACCGTTTTCCGTATTGCCACTTTTCTGGATTTGTGTTTTCGAAAACCATACTGGCTTGGTGTCAATAGTTTATTGTATTAAAAAAAATATATGACTATTTTTAATTGCAGTTTCTAATATTTTTGACAATATTGGCACGATACATACTGGTCTATAATTTCCCATATCTGAAGTATCTCCTTTTTTATATAGGGGTATTATTTTGCCTAGTTTTAGATTATCTGGGAATATGCCTTGCGTAATACATTCGTTAAAAAAATTTAAAAGGAGGTTTGACATACTGTCATTACTCAAAATTAACTCTTTCATTGTTTTAGTGTCCATGTCGTAAATATCTTTAGATGTCTCAGATTTAATGCCCAAAACATTTTTTTTTAATTCAGGGTGGGTAATTAGGGTAAATCGTATCTTAGTCATAGATGGAATTCCTAAATATTCACTACAGTCTTCTACTCGTACATTTATATTTTCCGTGAAATTGTGAGCGATATTATTAAAAAAGCTGTTGAAACCTTTAGCAATATTTTTGCATCCTGTTATTACATGTCCGTCTGAATTTCGAATTTGATTTATCGCATTTGAACTGTCAGTCCGAGTATTTTTTTGTTTTTTAACAATTTTCCATGACGTTTTTATTTTTTTAGAAGATTTTTGTATTCTTGTCGCATAAGTTAGTTTTTTTGCTGTTTCTAACACTCTTTTAAACGTTATTTTTTATATTTCTTTAGGCTAATTTTTCTAGTTGCGCATGGATATAAGTTTTGTAAAATTTCTAATATTTCTAAATTTGTTTTTTTTTGTATTATTATATTTTACCTTTTTTAGTGGAAATGCCGTATTATAATAAAATTTCAGGTGGTCCATCATTATGATCATTTTCTCATTTGCATCACAGGTACCGTTCACTGCATTATTAACATCATTAAAATCTTTACAGAACAGATAGTTAAAGTATAATTTATTCATTTGAGACATAATTCTTATTGTACGCTCTTCGATTTTACTCTTAATTCCAGCAGAACTCGTTTTATATTCAGTAAAATAACATTATGATCTGATAGCTTGATATCAAGTACCTTACCAATGTGACATATAAAATTGATGTCATCATTAATTATTAAATTGTCTATATATGTAGCGCTCGTTTTCTTAGTTCTCGTGGGTTCATTTAAAATAAAATTGCATTTGAATCCATCTAAAAGTTTTATAAAACTTTTTACTTTGTTTTTATTGTATTTATTATTACTCATAACATTTATTGAAGTCAATTGAAGTCTCCTGCTATTACAATGCTTTTATTTTCTTTATGTGATTTTTCAAGAACTCTAGTCATTATGTCCTCAAATACATTACATAGTCGTTGTCAGGCCTGTAAGCACATACAATAATTAATTTACAATATTTTAATGCAATCGCTGATAATTCGCTATTCATTTTAAAACTAAGCTTGGTTATGTCATGTCTTATTTTATAATCCAGTCCTCTTTTTACAAAAATAGCTGTGCCTCCGTGAAACGGAGGTATTATAATATACTGCATAAGTAGCCTGCATAACCTCAATAGGTTTTGCATCACGCGCAATATGCGATTCATTTTAATCGATCCGAGCCGTTCACGGAGTAGGGTCATGGTGGCTCTCGCTGTGTGAGATGTGGCGCCATCTTATTGAAACCACGTGTGTGAACTATACGATTGGTGTTCTCGAGTCACGGCAAACAATATTCGTTAATCATGCGGCGGTAAGCATCACCATCAACAGTTAAAGTTGCTCGACGGGAATTTTTAAGGAAAAACGGCCCAATTATTCCATTCGTGGATAAAGAGGCCCAAACAGTGACTTTCGGGCTGTGCAGAGCTTGTTGGGTTTAATCGCGGGTTTTGTCCTCTTGGTGCCCAGTACCGGCTGCTTTGCTTATTGACAAACCCATTTAAATGGAAATGTGCTTCGTCACTAAACCAGATTGTGTTTACAGTTTGTGTTTACAGAATCGGCTTAGCATGTTTTCACAGAACTCCTTACTTACTCTTGAAGTCACTTGGTTTAAGAGCCTGCACCAATTGAACCTTGAATGGGTGAAGTTTCATATCTTTACTTAAAATTCTCTGCACGGTCGTTTTTGGCAGTGCCAAAGACGATGCTCTCTTGCGCACGGACTGATGCGGATTTTACAGTACGCTGTTTTGAACTCGTTGAATGTTTTCTTCGGTTGTTACCTTTCGGCTAGGGCCTGGCCGTGGGTTGTTTAAGGTTGACCCTGTTGCTCGGAACATCTGCACCCATGTTCTTATTAAATTTACACTGGGTCCGTCACTTAAACGACGAATATCGATACGCGCACAAAACTGTCGACGAGCGATGGTGCACGAATCGTTGCTCTTAAAGCACGCTTCTACTGCGAACGCTCGGTGCTCACTGGTCCACTGCGACATCGTGACTAAACAATCCGCACAAATGCCGCGTCGAACGCCGCCCTTCCCCCGTTCCCTCGTGTAACGGTTTAAAAAATATTTAAGTTTTAAGGTGTAAAACTGCCACGGTCCACCCTGTTCATCTAAAAATAAAAAAAAAACAAATTTAGATAAGATAATAATTTACTTTGATGCGCATGCAAATTGTAGGTAAACAGACAAGCATAGTGCTAGATAGCAATCTCTACCTATGTGGTATTAAAAAAAGCGGCCAGACTTGAAACTCAACGGAGATCGACCGAATGTCGTTCGCCGGTCGTTTACCTGCATAGAGGTTATCATTTATAACAATTATTAGTTAGGATTAAAAACGAACATGTGTCATAAATATATCATAAAAATAATTTATATTACAATGCTTTCAGGCCTGGTTGGTCACAAAACCTTTTTGGGACGAGGATGCGGAAGAATCGGAACAAGCTGGGCTCTCGACGGCGTCGTCTCCTACTACGATAGCCCCCACCAGCGCGGCTGAAAAGAAAAAAGTGCCAGCCAAAAAGAAGACTGCGGTTTCTAGGAAGAGGAAAAGCGTCGCTGACAGCGTCGTCACTCTACCGAAAAATCCAAAGCCGTCTACATTATCAGTGGTAGATATTTTTACATCGGATACGGAAGCGGAAGAAGATGATAATATTATTTCCTGTACGCAGTCTGGTGAGCGTGAGGTGAGTTCTATTCTTTTTTTCTTATGTTTATAGAACACAGCCAAATATTACCTATCTTATTAAAAACAAAAACGTAAGTACAACCTACCTTGTAATAATTAGCAGACATGGGCGAAGCCGCAGGACGCAGCTAGTTAGTAATAAAATATCCATACTAATATTATACGAGCGAAAGTAACTGAATTTTGCCGAGTAGCACCCGAACTCATAGGCATTATGGGCAATAGTTATACAGCCGACACGTCAGAACTTAGTGTTGTAGGTTATTTAGCTCTCAAGTTTTAGGAAAATTTAAAGCAAGTACATAGCTAGCTTTGTTTACACGTGCTAAATAAGGTTTTCTTTAATTTCAGGTTAAGTTTGCATCGATGAAACCTATGCGAGCGGCAACACTCAAGAGTTATTTTTCTAAGCGCGGCTCGTCTGGCTACACTTTTCAGAGGGATCCTGTACGATCGGGCGAGTATTATGTTAAACTGGGAGTTTATAACACTTACGAAGCCGAGCAGACACCCAGTGATGAGCGTTGGCGGAAGGCGCTGCTTACCTTAAAAACATGCACAGATACTGACTCTGCTATTTGGAAGTCCGTATCAGAAGGTCAAAGAGGCTAAACAAGACTTCAAGAAAATCCAGCCAATTATGTATCCGAATGATCCGTGAACTATTATTAATTTATTTTGCATTCATATGCCGACATACTCGGGTTTTAATTTGTCGAAATACTGAGTATTATTTTCTGTTATAACATTAGCAATAGCAGCATTAAACTTTTTTACGGCTTTATAATAAACTTCATGATTGGTATAAAAATAGAGTTTGTTCGATCAGAATTTAGATAAAATGGTATATTGTAAAGAGTGTAATGTATATGTTACTCATGTCTCAGCACATAAAAAAACAAACATTCATAAGTCAAATAGTTTAATTCAGTCTGAGTTTCGGAATGTGAAGATTATTGCAAGTGCGTTCAAACAAAGAATTGTCAGTTATAAAATAAATTCAGAAGATACAATATTAGCACCCGAACAGTTTTTAAGTAATGTTTCTGCAACAGTAATTGATTTGATTAAAAGTTCGCTTGAAAAACACAGAGCATTAAAAGCTGGCATGGAACTATTTGTATCGTATTATTTACCGAAAGATGATCAGAGGTCGCTAAAGTCATTTAATTTAAAAATTAGCACATTTTTTCTCAATACTGACCTAGCAATTTTCTATCAGGAATGTAGTGAAAACCTTTTAAAGAAGTGTTCAGAATTTGAACTGTCAGAATCTGGATGGACTATTAACTCTATTAGTCATTTAGAACTGAATTTAAATAAATACAATCCATTAAGAGCAGGCTCGTATCTTCCTTTACCATCGAAAATCCGAAATACTAAATCATGTTTAAATATTCAAAACAATGATGATCACTGTTTCTTGTGGTGCATTATGGCGCATATGTATCCTGCTAAAAATAATTCGAACAGAGTAAAATCCTATACATCTTACAAGAATATTCTAAATACAAAAGGCATGAGTTTTCCTCCAACTTTAAATGATATATAAATATTTAAAAAAAAAACCCCTTATTTCAGTCAATATTTATGGATTAGAGAAAAAAAAAGTTACCGGACCTTTATATAAAACTGCTCACCGCAAATTAACGCATGTAAGCTTTTTTCTTGTTGAGAGTAAAGTGAAAAATCACTTTTGTTTGATCAAAAACTTTAATAGACTTGTGCACAGGCCGCTAACGAAGAATAACAGTAAAATATTTTTAAGCGATGTATGTTTCATTTACTTTCAATCAGAAAAAAAGCTACATGATCATGACTGTTCACGAGTTAAAACTGTGCTACCTGAACCTGGGAGTAAATTAACCTTTTCACATGTCGAGAGAATACAAAAAATACCTATCGTTATATATGGCGATTTTGAAAGTTTGCTTAAGGAATATTCTGATAAGGATAAATCAAAACATGTTGAAAATGTGCAAATACATGAAGCAACATGTTTTGCTTATTACATTTGTTGCAAATCAAAACCTAAACTAAATAAATTCGTCCCGTATCGCGGTCCAAACTGCGCAAAAAAGTTTTGTTAACATGATCACTATGGATGTTATTAAATTAAGTCAATTATTATCTGTTAACAAAGCAATGTTACCTCTGACCGAAGATGAGCAGAATTTCTTTGATAATGCTATCTCATGTCATTTGTGCCATTCAGTGTTTCAACTGAACTGATGAAATTGTTTTTGATCATGATCATTTTACTGGAGAATATAGAGGACCTGCTCATAACACATGCAATTTGAATGCAAAGTCATGCAAATTTATTCCTATTATATTTCACAATCTTTCTGGTTATGATTGTCATTTATTTATAACAGAACTATCTAAAGTAGTTGGTCGCATCAACTTGATTCCAAAAACAAAAAAATAGTACATATCGGTCACAAAATTTATACCTATAGGCCATAATAATTCAGCTCAGTTAAAGTTTATATGGCTTTATTTCAGACTCTTTTAATTTTTTAAGCTGTAGTTCAAGTAAATTGGTCAATACCTTGCATCCTGACGATTTCACAAACTTGAAACAATACTATCCTGATAAAAAAAATATTTAATTTGTTTCGTCAAGAAGGTATATATTGCTATGATTATGTAGATTCTGAAAAAAGGTATGAAGAAACATGCTTACCTATAAAAAGCGCTTTCTTTAATAAGCTTACCTCTGAAGAAATATCAGATGATGAATACAAACATGCTCAAAACATTCCGAATAAAAAACTTGGGAGAATACACTAACTTATATCTAAAATGCAATGTTTTGTTATTAGCTGATGTATTCGAAAAATTTAGATCAATGAGTCAAGCATATTACAATTTAGACCCTTGTCATTATGTATCATCTCCTTCCTTAAGTTGGGATGCAATGTTATTGTTCACAAAAATTGAGTTAGATTTAATATCAGATGTTGAAATTTATCAAATGTTAGAAAAGGGAATAAGAGGAGGTCTTGCTCAATGTTCTCTTAGGCATGCAAAAACAAACAACAAATATTTATAAAATTATAAACCAGAGCATCCTGCATCCTATCTTGTTTATCTTGATTGCGTTAACTTATACGGTTTTACTATGATGAAATGTCTTCCAACGAATAACTTTCACTTTTTAGAGCTTGAGGAGTTCAATATTTTAACAAAATTCAATCGTTACCCGATGATAGTGAACAGGGCTACATACTAGAGGTTGATCTCGAATATCCGATGAATATTCATGATGATCATTCATATATACCATTTGCGCCTGAAAAATATGTGCCGCCTTCTGGTAAAAGTGTTAAACTAATTGCGAACCTTCACAATAAATATAAGTATGTTATTCATTATTCTCATTTAAAAGTTTGTTTAAAATATGGTCTTCGTCTGTTAAAGATACATAGAGTTTTGGCTTTCCATCAACAAAACTTTCTTGAACCATACATTATTTTAAATACAACTCTTAGACAAAAAGCAACATCCGACTTTGAAAGAGATTTTTTCAAAAAACAAAATAATTGTATTTTTGGAAAAACAATTGAAAACAAACCAAATTTATGTTAAGCTTGTCAATGTTTGGAAAGACACTTCTAACAAAACAAACAAACTATGTGGCGCAGAAAAGTACATAAGCGCTCCAATTTCAAAACTTGGCATTGATTGATTGATCTAAAGAATTGATTGCCATCCAATTGCAACAAACTAAAATTATTTTGGACAGACCAATATACATCGGTTTTACAGTACTTTAGCTTGCGAAAAAACCATTTGTACAAATTTCATTATTCAGTGATGAAAAATATGTACAAGAATAACATTAATCTATGCTACACAGATACTGACAGTCTTTTGTATTTAATGAAAACTGACAACTTTTATGAGGATATAAAGAATCATTTGCAATACTTTGACACCAGTAACTTTATTTTTGATAACATTTATGATATACCTCAAGTAAATATGAAGATACCAGGATATTTGAAAGATGAAATGGGAGGTCAAGTGATTTCCGAATTTACAGGATTACGAGCAAAATTGTATTGTATAGATACTGAAATGTTATCGGTTAAAAAAGCAAAGGGGGCTAAAGAATGTGTTACTAAAAAACTTAGTATGGCAAAATACAAACAATGTTTGTTTAGTAACATTGAACTTGAGATGATATGTATATTATTAAATCTAAAAATCATAAACTCTTTACACAACGATTGAATAAGCTAGTCTTAAGCAAAACCGATGACAAAAGGCAGTTTATAAATAACAGTGTACATACTTTGCCCTGGGGTCATTGTAGTAATATTTTGTAATAACCCATGTATTGAACATTATGTAATCGATTTATAAATTAATTCAAGTAATATTTAAGCGTATAACTAAGCTGATCCTATTATAAGTAGTAATATTTAGTAATAACCTGTGTATTGGAACATTAATCGATTTATAAATTAGTTTTAATAATATTTAAGCGTATTTAACTAAGCTGATCCTTATATAAGGTTTTAATAAAGTTTTTAATATTATACGAAGCTATGAATGAATCCCGCTGTTTTATTTTGTAATTTTAAGTACCTGTCTATTCTTATAAACCTAATCTACGACCAGTTTCCCTAACATTCATTTTATTTAATATAAAATCTAATAATTAACTTCATTAATTAATCATTAATTAAAAAACCAAATTAAAATGTCGCATGCCTACATTTTACAATAACTATAAATATGAGTACTGGATATTGTTGATAAATGATATCTTCGCCTGACTGTACCTATCATACGGAATCGAGGAAGGATAATGTTTAAAAGGAATAAGCAGAAATTAAACTTTCAATTCATTAAATTATGTTTATCTCATAATTTTCACTCAAAACGGGATATTTACCATGATATATAAGTTTTTCTCAGTTTATCTCGTGATCATGGCGCATGCAACTGTGCCGAAATATCGAGAAGCAGAAAAACTCATATATCATGGTAAATATCCCGTTTTGAGTGAAAATTATGTGCAAAACCATGATAGTTTTAAAAGTTATATGTTTATCTCACTACATAGTTTCACTTACACTAAGACTTTTTACAATTTTTTCGACTAGGTTCTTAGTCATATCCTTAATTTCATCAAATTCGTTCATCACAACATATTGCACACTTAATATATTATTATTATTAGATTTATCACTAATGGCATCACTTTTATTTGTATATCTGGTAGAGTTTATATCATACACATCAATTTTTATCAAACGGTGACCTCTTATAACTTTTTTCTCTTGACATATGATAGAAGCACCGACTCTGGAATTACTGAAGATTTTTGAGTTTTTGAAAACTTTTTGTAAGTATTGGTTTTCACGTGTTTCTTGGGCTTTCTGATATTTGTTGATAAATTATTTTCCCCTTCAATTTTTCGAATTGCGAGACTTGTCTGACTTGACTTGACTGGTCCTGTTTTTTTATGTTCCGCCTCAGAATTACCATCAGTATCTTGAGTATAGTAAAATGGGTTTGTGATCTCTTCGTCAAGTCCGTTTAGCGCAAAGAAAGCCGACTGAGCCGCCATTAGACCTGAAAAAAAAAAAGAATAATTATTAATAAAATAATAAAAAATATTTATTAATAAAAAAATTAACAATAGACTTATTAAATATAATGCTCACTAGTTCAGTTAAATATAAAAAATATACTTGCCTGACAAACATTTAATTTAGAAAATATTTATTACGCAAGTTTCCTCTAGAAGAGCTTCAGTAGAAATGATATTGGATATTCTATGCCGCATCTTACATTACATTAGCAGGAATTTGCAACCGCATCAATTTACACATGCATTAAGATATAGATACACTGCATTAAGATATTTTAATACAGTATAATTATTTAAGTACATGAAGTATAATACAGGAGTCACATTCTATAATGAAGTTAACTAAACAACCCGTGTCTTTGGAAGTAAATAATATTAAAATAGAACCATGTTCTTCAGAATAAAGACATAGCAGTCTGCTGCCTAATACTATACGCTCAATAATATGTGGACCTTCAAACTGTGGAAAAACGAATGTAATGATAAGTTTGCTGCTTCATGAAAATGGTCTTAGGTTTCGAAATGTTTATTTATATTCAAAAACAGCATTTCAGCCCAAATATTGTTTTTTGAGTGAAATGTTCAAGAGAGTACGTGGAGTTAATTTTTACATGTTTAAAGACAACAAGGAAGTTATTTCGCCCGATAAAGTATTACCAAATTCTATTTTCATATTCGATGATGTTGTATGCGAAAATCAGGTTAACATTCGAAATTATTATTGTATGGGTAGGCATAAGGAAGTTGATTGTTTTTACTTATCGCAAACGTACTCAAAAATACTCAAGCAACTAATACGTGATAACGGTAATTTTCTATAAATTTTTAAACAAGATGATATAAACTTAAAACATATTTATGATGAACATGTAAACTCAGATATGACTTGGGCTGATTTTAAGAATCTTTGCTGTCAAGTTTGGAAGGATCCTTATTCGTTTTTATTGATAAATAAGGACTGCGAAATGAATAAAGGGAGATACAGAAAGGCATTTGATGTTTATGTTAGTTTCTTATAGCTCTGATTGTAATAAAAACAAGGAAATTTAGACCCATCACTGTTAATATGGGTCAGTACTTTTTCAACAACGGTTGTGTCTTGATATCTTAATGGAGCGACAAGTTAAAGAGCAACTTATTAAATCATTAAATTCGATTAAGAAAAAACTGAAAGGAATGCGAGATGAGGAAGATAAAACGAAAACGCACTTTGGAAAAGTTTTTGAACCCATCACTGAACCTATGAAAATTATCAGCGATATCTTAAAACCTAAGAGTGATTGTAAATATGGGACAAAAGTTGAACGTTTTAGAAGCATATCAAAATCTTCAAAAGGTTCAAGTAATGAAGATTTTCGAGATATTATATATGACTCCCCTAATAATCAAAAAAGTGACAAATCTTTAAATGAATTAAATTTAGACTTTAAAACACCGGTAAAATTTCAAAATACAAGTGTTCAATCCGATAAAATAATTCCGCTCTGGATGTTCGATGAAAAAATAGTGGACGAGGATAACTGTTTAAATATTCCATTCGGTATGCGATCATCTTCTACACAACTAATGATGGGAAATGAGATAGTAAAATTTTCGGAAATCGGAACGGGGGACGGAAAAATGATTGAAGCTATTATCGGTGATAAAGAATATAAAATGACTCCTGGAATTACAGAACTTTTGCTGAAAAAGAACCCTAAATTTAATATCGTAGAAGAAACAGACATGCTAGTTTATAAGGATATTTTAAATAATACCCATGCGCATAGAAAAGAATTTAATCCATCAGGACAGATAAAAGGCGACAAAAGCAAAAAATACTGTCACATAATAAAGCTGTTTTTTGAAACGAATAAAAACGATAAAAATGCTGATGATTCCTTCAAGTATGGCGGATATTTGCTAACATTAAAAATATACAAACAAAATACATACTTAGTATATTGGGATGATCCTTATGAATTAATTGAAAGAATAGAATTATTGATTGCATCACGCGATGCTGGAAATAATAATCATGATAATGAAATAATTTCAATTATAGAAAAGTTGAAAGAAGCTAACATTATAAAAGGTTAGACTTGTTAAAACAAATACTCAGTATTCTTTCATCATTCAACATGAATGTTGATAAATGGCTAAACAACGGACAAGAGCTTCGGACGTAAAGTTTGGAGAAAAACTTGCAGCAAATTTTGTGAACAAAGCTATGTTAGCCAAGATCAGTTCAGGCTCGGGTTTGAAAACGAGCGCTAAGTATCCTAACGATTCGGGTTTAAAGAAACATTTTAAGAAAATGATACATAAAACAAAAAAATATATACGTAAAGCCAAACCTAAATGTAAAAAAATGGCTATTAAAATTGCAGCAGCTGCAGCGAAAGAATTTTCTTCTAATCTTAATATAAAACTTCCGCGAATGACACCTATTCCAAAAACAGGGGGAGTTTTGCCGCTTATACCTATATTTGCCGGCTTATCTGCTGCAGGAAGTATAGCAGGTGGTGCTGCTGGAATAGCTAAAGCTATAAGTGAATTTAAAGAGGCTAAAAAGAAACTTGCTGAGCTAAAGAGGCATAATTTAAAAATGGAAGCTTTATGTATTGGAAGAAGGCTAAGTCTTAAACCTTACAAAAATGGTTTAGGCATATATATTTCCCAAGATAAAAAAAACTAAAAACTAGGTTACCTAATCGAGCGTTGACAAATTTTGATATCATTAAGCATGCTGGCAATATGCCACACTTTAGAGGAGTTTTTATGAGAGATGAATTGCCTCGACGTCCTTGGAAAAAATAGTGCGGTATTATAAACTTAGATAGCTCGCAAAATCACGGATCGCATTGGGTAGCCTATGCCAAAAATAAAAATTACATAGAGTAACTTAGAACATAGGAAACTTAAAGCCACCGCAGGAGTTTATTAATTATCTAGGATCTAATTTTACTTATAACTACAATAACATTCAGCGTAATCATCCTTATAACTGTGGTCGCCTTTGCATACAATTTTTAATTAATTACTGACAAAAAAATAAATGTTGATAAATAGTAAAGTTATAAATATAATTGAATCAAAAATATTTGTCATTTCTTTACAATGTCTTCAACTGTCACAATCACTGGTAATAATTCAATACCAGAATCACAATTTTATCCTCCTTTAAATATAAATGATGAATGGGAATGCGGATTGCTATATTTTTCAGCCTCTAATTCCATACCTAACGTTACGGCTAAGAACAATATAATTTCGCATGGCATGAATAACAACAAACTTATTTTACCGCGCGGTGCTTATGATTTTTATGACATATGCAACTACTGGGAAAATAATTTAAAAAAGTTTCAAGTGAAAATCAAACCTATAATTCTTTAAAATGTTCTCTTTTTTGCACAGAAGTAGTTAATTTTGATGACAATATTGGTATTGGATGCTTATTAGGTTTTAATAAAGGCAAACTAGAGCCCAATAAATGGCATGAGTCTGAGACCCCTTTTAACATTCATGCGGTGTCAGTTATACGAATTGAATGCAAACTTATAAAATAATCATATATTAATGGAGAACACATAATTCATGAGTTTGCTCCAAACGTTCCTCCTGGTCACCGGTTTATGGAAGTACCAAAAAATTTAATTTATCTTCCTTTGAATACAAAAAATATCTCAGTAATAGAAATTAAAATTCTTGATGAGGGTGGAAACTATATTGACTTTAGAAAAGAAAACATTCAACTGCGTCTTCATTTTCGTCGATCAAAATGATTATTTTTAACAAAACTGGCCTCGCGCTTCAAGTGCATATAGACGCCTCAAAACTACTAAAAATATTTCTAAAATTAATAAAGAGTTCTTAAGGAGCTTAGGGTTTAAAATATGAGTTTACTTAATATAACGGATTTACCGCAATTCGACAACTCTATAGAGAGTTATGAAATTCATAATTATAACCCCTATAGAATTTCTTTTAAGAATAATGATGAAATAAGAATACCTATTCACCAACAAGATGTATACATTTTGCCATCCGGTAGTTTTATTTACATCGAGGGACGCGCCTCAGCATTTTCTAAAGACGATACTGGTAAAACGATAAAAAAAGTCGTCCAACTTACAAATAATTCTACTTTATTCCTGTTTCAAGATATTAGATATGAAATGAACGGTATTGAAATGGATCGGGTAAAAAATTTGGGAATAACCTCAACGATAAAATTTTACATTTGAATGAATGAAGGAGAAAGTAAATATGCGGCTCTTTGAAATTGGGATTTAAATGGCAATAAAAGTGACGGATTTTTCAGTGCAGTTATACCTTTGAATAAAATATTTGGATTTGCAGACGATTATAATAAAATAATTATGAATTGTAAACATGAACTTGTCTTGACTAGAAGTAATACAAATCTTAATAGTATTATGATGACTGATAAGGACGATATTGATGTAACAATAGATAAAATACAATGGCGAATGCCGCATATAAAAGTTTCGGATCAAGTAAGAATATCTTTAATTAAATGTTTAGAAGGAGATAAAACTTTACAATTTACAGCTTTCCGAAATTGGGACTTATATGAATATCCCTTACTACCTAAGACCACAAAACATTCCTGGGCAGTGAAAACATCTTCACAGTTAGAAAAACCGAGATATGTTATTTTCGGTTTACAGACAAATAAAATAAATAGCAAAATATCTGATTGTTCAGTTTTTGATCATTGTAACCTTACTAACGTAACTTTGTTCTTGAATTCGCAATACTATCCATATGACTCTTTAAATTTAAAGTTCAGCAAAAACAAATATTCTATATTATACAAAACGTATGCTAAATTCCGTCAGTCCTTTTACAATCTCCCCGCGGACCCTTTGCTTAATTTTATAAGTTTTAAAAATAAAGCGCCTTTATTTATAATTGATTGTTCGAAACAAAATGATAATCTCAAAACTGGACCAGTAGACGTCCGTTTGGAAATTGAAAGCCTTGCCGATTTTCCTGATAACACAACTGCATACTGTCTCACCATAAACGATCGTCTTTTGGAGTACAAGCCGCTGAGTAATATCATCAAGAAACTATCATGAGTGCTATTGTACATGTTCAAGGATTTAAAACTGATGATAATATATTTATTGTAAAAGAAATAGCCATTTTTAGTGACAATCGACTACACGTTTTTCTAATTAAAGCACCATTTCCATTTTCTGACTTGACTGAGACAGAAAAATAACAAGTACGCTGGATTGTAAGAAATCGTAAGATATACTGGAGTAGTGGCGATATACCCTACGCGAATCATAACACAGACAATGTTATGATTCGCGATGATTAGAGAATGAATGATATGATAAAAGGGCTCCTAAAAGACAAAACAGTATTTTGCAAGGGTCTCGAAAAAGTAACATGGATAAAAAATATTGTAAAAGATAACTCTGAGATTTATGATTTAGAAGAAAAAGGTTGCCCCAGTTTATATGATTTGGATTCTAAATATAATATAGTTATCGATTTCTAATGAGAATTCATATATTTGAAAAACAATATTCAAAGGTCTTAGCAAATAATGACAGAAGATAAATAAGCATACTTTTAGGCCACCCGAATGAAGCAGCTTAATTACTAAGAAATTAAGTAGGATTCATAAATTGCGCGTGATGCAAAACCTATTGAGAGTTCTATATCAAAATATGTAACTCCCAATTCTACCCTACTTGCATAATATACTACATTATTCTATTATAATATACTGCAAGAGTGTACCCTTCCACAGTCATTGTATCAATTTTAAATTCATTAGACCAAGTCTCGGAGAGACATAATATATCACAATTAGTATTCTCAGTTAATAATTCGAATTCTAAAAATTTATTGCCTATGCTTTGTACATTTGAATGCACTATCGTTAACCATTTAACATCATTTTCGAGGTTGTTGGAAAATTTGAAGGTATTTTACTCTGGCAGTTTGGTTTTATAAACTGTAGACACGAGGAACTATTAAAGTGTCGGATTAATCTAACGATTTCTGCTGCCAAAAAATCATTGATTAATCATCCATTATTATCATTTAAATCTATATATTTTACTTGTGCCGTCACCGTAGCCAAGTGGGCCAGCTGTTTGTTAATATCATAAATTGTGGAGTCGTTTCTGCCATCGTAGATGGCTTCCTATAACAATATTACATTTTCTAGAAGCATTGCTCAAAATTCTTTTTATTAACTCAATATATGTAATTTCTCTATTTGTTTCGTAATGTTTTCCAATCAGAATTACTGCTAGGTCATTTTCCTGAAAATTTTTCGTGTGTTGGTTGAAATTTATTAATATTTGTCTTTCTTTTGCTCCCGGTTTGCAGTGGTTAATTATTGTTGTCTCTCTGGAATCATGTTGCTGCATTAGCCGGATTGCTAAACCACTTCCTAGCCTGTCAGAAAAAATCTGTACATTCTTCTTGAGAGATTCTCTCTCCTCTGTATGTTTCTAAGATTCATACTTATTTTTGTCAAAGGTTTTGTCATATTTTGTTCTAAGTATTTTATTTTTTTCTTGAAATGAAATGAAATAAGTTTATTTTGACACACACACACAGATAAAAAAATACATAAAATAGCAGGTACCTACACAATGAAACAGACATGAATATAAAATTAAAATACAAAATAGTAGTATGTGTACCTACCCTGCACCAACCCAGTCTGTGTTTGCCAAAAAGGCCCAGTCTCAGCTCTATGCTACTGCACATATTGCAAAGTAGCACTGGTTTTCAGACTGCGCCAAACAAGGAGGGTGACGTCATACCGTGACAAGATACAAAACACACAATATATAAAAGTATAATGATTACAAAATGATACAACTACAATAGCTCTTAAACGAACAAAATAAATCTACAAGTAGCAATTATTGATAGGAACATGAATTAAAATTACCACTTAAAATAAAAATAAAAATAAAATAAAATAACAGCAATAAATAAATAATACACATAAGAAATACAGCGGGGAAAACATTTTCTACTAACTTGATCATATCAGATCAGACGATCAGATCATTACATACGCCTAGCAACCTCAATGCTACTTAGTCTGTGTTATAAATGATATTGCATACGTACATACCCACAAGGCAATAGTGGATTAGGAAATGTAGTTGGTTTTATTTGGTTTTGTTTTTATTAGTTTCGTTTCAAATATGTGGTCCACTCTGTCGTTGCGTTGGACGAAAAACGATATAGTGTGAATATGAAGTGTAATATAGTGAATAAATATTAAAAAAAAGTGGAGAATAAAACGCCTACGCCATAGGAATAAAAGTGACGTGCAGTGCAAAGCAATATCCTTGACAGAAAAATGGTCTATGGACGCTTCTCTCATTCACAGTGGACGGGTACATTTGGTAAGATGGCTTTATTTAGCTTATCTTAGCTGTTTGGGTGGAAATGAGAATATTCTTGAAAGTGAATTTAAAAGTAACAACTGATTTGAGGGCACGAACTGGTGGGGGCAAGTCGTTCCAACACTTAGACGCCGCGAACCTAAACGAACCGCGGAATTTGTGTTTTTGCGTAATGAGTAGAGGAGCACACTGCCTCTTTAAAAAACGTGAGATTTCACTAGCCCATTTTAATTTCCTAAGCAGATATGAAGGAGTTTGGTTATTAACAACACCAAAAAGTAGGGTAGCGAGATGCAATTTTCTTCGATCCCTCATCTTTAGCAGGTTTTTTTAATTAAGGTATGGAGTTACGTGAGTGCGAGGTGGAATACGGAAGCAAAATCTTGCACAAGCATTTTGGACGCGTTGAATCAAGTTCTCGGTCCTAGCAAGAAGACATGGTCCATACACAACGTCACAATAATTAAGTTTGGACAAAACAAGTGACTCGCACATTGTGATTCTAACTTCTTCACTCAAGTAGGGACGTACCTTATAAAGAAGTCTAAGCCGATAGAAACAATTCCGCACGCATTCCGCTACATGGCTTTCAAAACGGAGGCTACTGTCTATTGTAAAGCCCAGACTTCTTGCTTCCGAAACACACTCAATGTCCTCCCCACCCACTCTGATGTTAAACTGTATGTTAGCCACTTTCCCTAGGCCAACTCTTGTTCCAATCTGCATATATTTGGTTTTTTAGGGTTTAGAATAAGAGAGTTAGATTCAGACCAGGAAAGAATCTGGGCTAAATGATGAATAATTTCATTTACAGCCTTGGCCCATTCTGCAGGCAAGAAAGAGTGGTACAATTGAACATCGTCTGCATACAAATGAAACTTGCAAAAAGAGATACTGCTAACAATGTCTGCACTGTACAGTATGAAAAGGATCGGGCCGAGTATGGATCCTTGGGGAACGCTCAGATCATCCATCCAACCAGTGTACAGAGACACTGGTTGGATGGATGATCTGAGCGTGCTCCCATCAGCCTGCAACAGCTCCACACACTGCTGCCGCTGATCCAGGTAACTGGAGAACCAGTTGACCGCCCTTTCATCAAAACGGTAATAAACCAGCTTTGAGAGTAGAAGAGGAATACTAATTGAATCAAAAGCACGCGAGAAGTCTAGCAAAACAAGGATACTGCACATACCCTGGTCTTAGGCACAGAGCAAGTTATCTTATCACCACTATATCTAGAAGAGCAGTAGAAGTGCTAAGACCCTTCCGAAATCCCGACTGAAACTCTGGTAGAATGTGATGGTCCTCTAAATGTTTAATGAGCTGCATGCTTACCACCTTTTCAAGTGTTTTTGAGATACATGGAAGTAAGCTGATCGGCCTAAGATCACCCAGGGTGGAAGGGGTATTAGTTTTAGGTATGTGTTTTACCACAGCTACCTTCCATGAATCTGGAAAAGTTCCACTAACTATCGAGCCATAATTAATATGGCAGTTAATGCAGTCAAAGACTGAGGCATCGTCATCAGGACCATATCTAGAGAGATACCGTCTATGCCCTGAGCATTCGATTTAAAGGTCTGCAAAACTTTTAGAACTGTATACTCGCCAACAGGTTGAAGAGAGAAAATGGGTGAGTCATATCGATTGTGCTCAAAGAAGGCTATCTGCGAATTGTTGATCTTACCATCTCCGGGTACATCAAGAAAGTGGGAGTTAATCAAATTGGGATCATTAAATTGAAATGGCAGCTCCAATGACTGCTTTTTATTTGGTAGGATAATATCATTTTTAGATTTCTCCATAGTAATTTAGAGTTATTTATATTTTTATTAATACTGTGATTGAAAAAAGCTATCTTCTCACTTTGAATAGCTGCCACAACTATTTGCTTCATTGACCTGTAAGAGATTTTATGATATTCAGTTTTGTGTAACTTGAAAAACCATGACGAAAATTCGTGATGACTGTCATGGTTTTGACTGTATCTGTTATCCAAGGGTGTGGGGGGCCCTTAAACCTAGTAGTTTTTAGTGGGGCATGCAGATCAAAGAGGGTCACCATTGCACAAGTGAAAACATAAACAAGGTCATTGACATCCATCTCTACTTGGAAGTTATCCCAGCAGATTGCATCAAGGTCTTTGCAGAACAGATCCATGATAATGTTATTTAGAGGCCTTTAGGTAACCAAACGGGGACGAGCCTTTTCCTTCCTTATATTAAGTTCAACCACTATCATGGCGTGTGGTCCCAGATCCTCAGTGTGCTTAATGGTAATCTTACGAACCGGGGTATCCGTGCACACAATATCTATAAGAGTCTGAGTATGTTCATCTGTATAGTGAGTCGGCTCAGAAACCACTGTTCAAGATTAAGGGTATGTAAGAACTGCTGAAGTAATAGGAGGCCAGCGTTTTTTGGATTGAGCATATCTACATTAAAGTCACCCGCCAGAATGACATGATCACACCTAGCAAAAGAAGCAATTGATTCGGTAATAGCATCAAAGTGGTCACCAGCATTCTGCCATGGAGCACGATAAGCGGTCCCAATGATTACAATTTTGCCAAATACACTCAGACGCAGCCACATTTGCTCTACCGAAGGTACAACAGGGTGGGGGCAAATACGATCGTTGATACCTCTCTGAATATAGAAACCGACCCCACCTCCCCGGCCTCCCTTGATACTCTTTGACTTTGGCAAGTTTACCATTCTATAACCTGAAATATGTGGGGCTTTATCAGCTTTTCCTTCCTCTATCCAAGTTTCGTTTATTGCTAGAATGTCAGGGGCCAGTTGGATCACTGCCGCAATAAACTCATCATGACCAGTATTTAATGAGCCAGGGTTAAAAAGACCAACCTTTAGATGGTTTAGAGGATGTGCAACAACCTTGTTTTACTACAAACATAATAATCCACATAATAAGTGTAAAATAAACTTGAAAGAGAAGTAAATTTATTAGGTAATATGAGAAAGTTGAATATCCAATAACACAGGAAACACAAAGAGTTGGGAGACATAATAGTGATAAATACCAATAAAAATAATGTTATAATAATGTATATAAATTAATGTACATAGTAAACATTAGTTTACTTATAAATTCGTAAACATTAATGCCAAGAATTACAGTAATGTACTCTTACAGATAACTCAATACATAGTCATTAATAATAATTATACAGTTGACACACAACAAATAAAGATTAAGTATTCTGTTTTGAGTTGACCTACGACTGATAGTACTAGAAGGGATTTTAATAAAAACAACCCGTGAACTCTGTAGGTACAAAACTATTTATTGAATAATAAACTCTGGAAGTCATACAATTCACAAAACGCAACGATAGCGCGTTCTAATCGACTAGTAGCGACATCTAGTTATGAAACACTTAATTATTCGTGAACATTCCGCCCACGAAGGACATCATTGAAATGTCCTTGACCTTATCAAATTAATTCAACTTCAGTTTACTTACGAGTTACTATCTAATCTTCTTATTATAGTGGAAGGAACTCAGTGACTCTACAACCTTACATAAAATAATCTACTTCATATAACTATGCAACATCAAGTAAAATTAAAAATATTATTATAATTAATTAACTGTTTAGAAACAACAATAAGTATGCATTTGTTCAGACAACAACAATTAAATAGAAATAACCTAAACACTTAAAATTAAAACTAATCGCCTTGATCCTTAAATTCAGATACTTATTCATTAACCCGTAAAAAACATATTTTAGAGGTTGCTCTCTTGATTACACTTTTGCTTGTTTGAAGTGTGATCACACGGGTTATATTGTCTTTCCCTGGATGTTTTTGTAAAACACGTCCAAGTAACCAACGACCTGGCGGTAGATCGTCTTCCTTGATAAGTACTACGTCACCTATGTTGGGCTCCGGAACCCTTGACGACCACTTGTAACGATGTAAGAGATTGATCAGATAGTCGTTAGACCAACGTCGCCAGAAATCTGGTAGAGACCTTTGAATGTACTGCCACCTTGACAAGGAACATAAGCTAGAACCTTCAAAATTCTGATCTGAGACAGCAAGAAGTGGTTCACCTATCAGAAAATGACCTGGAGTTAATGGAAGTGGTTCTGCTAGATCTGTACTGTTAACGATTGTGATTGGACGTGAGTTCAAACAAGCTTCTATCTGACTGAGCAGCGTGCTCATTTCTTCAAATGTTAGTGTGGAATCACCTATCACGCGCTTAAGGTGGAACTTGGTACCCAGCCATCGAGGTATTTGTACCCCGGTAAGTTGAGGCAGTTCTTGTCGGTAAGTATCCCATTCATTTAGTAAGTCTTCAGGTACGGCCTCATCCCATTCTATCCCTGTAAGCCATAATCGCTGTATGAACATTTTAGCTATTATTACTGTAAGAGCTATCCATTTTGATCCGTTAGTCAAACAGCCTTGCTATGTCGTAAATAATCATTCTTTTTGTTACAGGTCCAGTTGACACTGTGGGAAGCTGCACCGAATATCGAAAATAATCCTCGCTACGGTTCCAAATAAGCCCTAAAATTTTCATAGTTGTATCTAATTTGACCTCTACTTCTTTCTCTCGTCCAGTTTCGTTTTGCATGTTCTCGTTCTTTACCTTGTTCTCATATTTATTTATTTGATCTAATAATTCTTGATTATTGCTATTCCACTTCTGTAGCTGAAATCCTCCCTTGTTTAATAACTGTACCATTTGCTTGTATTGTTCGATGCCTTCTTCTATTGTGGAGCAGCCAGACATGAGATCATCCATATAAAAGCGATTTAGTACATTCTCCGTTGCCAGAGGTAGCTCCTTTCCTTCATCATGTGCTAATTGTTGCATAGTTCGTACAACTAAGTATGGAGCGGATGCTGTACCGAATGTCACTGTTTTTAGCTCATATTCTATTATTTCCCTTTCAGGGCTATCGCGCCAGACGATCCTTTGGAATACTGTATCTTCATCTACTACTCTCACTTGGCGGTACATTTTGACTATATCCGCCACTATGGCAATACTATGTAGTCTCTAGCGTAGAATTATGTGACGAAGGTCGGCCTGTAAAGATGGCCCAACCATCAGAGTATCATTGAGGGACACACCTTTATCGTTTCGACTGGAAGCGTCATATACAACGCGCACCTTCGTCGTCGTCTTATCCTTCTTCACTACAGCATGATGAGGTAGATAAACCGATTTATTTCCTCTGTTTGGTACTAGCTTCATATGATTTAAACTTAAGTACTCATGAATCACTTCTTTATACTGTTCTTTCAATGCGTTGTCCTTTGCTAATTTATTTTCTAATGATTTTAATCTGTTTACAGCTATGTTCCTAGAATTTCCGTTCTTGCAAGGTGGTTCTTCGTCTCGAAATGGCAGTCTGACTATGTATCGTCCATCCTCCGCTCTCCTTGTAGTCTGCGAGAAAAAGGTTTCACATTTCTGTTCTTCTTCAGTTAGTTGCGGTTTACTTGGCATCTGTTCTTCCAGTTCCCAGACTTTTCTCAGTAAATCGCTATCTGTACTACACTGTGCATGAAAAGAGAATGTGACATTTGATGGATCGATTTCTGGATCCTTTGGTTCTACAACTCCTGACAGGATCCATCCTAATGAGGTGTTTTGCGCCATCAATGTTCCCATTGGACTCCTTTTTAAACCTTCATTTAATATACAACTGTAAACGTCTGCGCCCAGTAACATGTCAATTCTCTGCGGTAAGTTGTACTGGGGATCAGCTAACTCTACATTTTCCAGTTCTATCCAATTCAAGGTTTCAATCTTTCGCTCCGGTAAGTACGACGTGATATTTTTTAAGACATAGGCCCGAACTGTCATTTTGAACTGGGGGTCAATGCGTGATCGTATGGTGGTGACTACTACATGACTGACCTTGACATTGATTTCTTCACTCCCTAATCCAGATATTTTTCCATCTACTGGTATTTTTTGCAGACGCAGCAGCTGTGCTGTGGCTTCCGTTATAAAACAGGTTTGCGAGCCTTGATCTAACAACACACGTACTGTCTGGCACTCTCCCGATCTCGCTTCTGCTTTTACTAACGCAGTTGCTAACAACACCTGTCGATTGACGGTATCATGACCTGTCGCGAGACAAGTCACGACTGGTGGTGTGCTCTTAGCTAAACTATCATTTTGATCTGTGTCATCATTAGTATCTTCTTTCTTAGCGCTGGGTTCGTATGTAACGTGCAACAGAGTGTGATGTCTTCTTCTGCAAATCCGACATGTTGTCGGCTTTCGGCAGTTATATACACTGTGATTGCCGCCTAAACAGTTAAAACACATCCTATTTTTTATCACGAACTCTCGCCGCACATCAATGTTTTGATCCGCAAACCCTTTACAGAACGCGAGTTTGTGATCATCGTTACAAAACTCACACGGTATTGATGCACCTTGGGCCCTGGGCAAAGAATCTTTATCTACGGCGACAAAAGACTTAGATGTATAAGTCGAACTGCCTCCTCGCTGTACGGAACCGACTCCTTTTGTGGGTTCAAAGAACTCTAATGCACGGAATCTACTCTCTATGAATGTTTGAAACTGAACAAAGGTTGGCAGTACATTATGATCTTTGTCTGGACTTGACACAGATAATTCCCATTGCTTTCGCGTCTCCTGATCTAACTTTGAACTAACAATGTGAATGACTATAATGTCCCATGTGCTCACATCAACTCCAAGACAACGTAAAGCACTCAGGCAATCCGTACTAGTGTCCAATAATTCTTTTAAAGCCGACGCTGACTCAACATTGAGCGATCGTTGCTTGAACAGCTTGTTAAGAATGGAATTTGATAGAAACTTCTTATTGTTATAACGATTGTCTAATAGTTCCCAGCAACGATCGTAATTTGCGTCAGCGATTGGTGTATGACGGATCAACTGTTCAGCTTCACCAGCAAGATGCGCTTTCAAATAATGGATTTTTTGTACGTTGTCCAGCAACTTATTTTTATGAACGAGTGACAAAAATAGATCACGGAAGGTGGTCCATTCTTCGTACTTACCCGAAAACATGGGAATGGTTATTTTCGGCAACTTTGCTAGTGTAGTCGAACTTGAACTATTCATTGTCGGGTAAGAAGTCGATTCGCTACCTTTGTTCAAAACTGTTTTCATAATCGACTTGCATAACGTATAATTTTCTTCTGTTTCCTCATAAAGCTCACTCTGTGCATATGATGATTTTTCAATATCCTCCAACTTATAGTTTTCATAAATCTTGTTATTCGTTTCTCTAAAACGCAACCAATCACTTTCTAAAGTTTCAAGTTTTACTTTGATATATTCTGTTGTTAACCTATCTTTCGGACATTTTTTAAAATTTACAAGGGCTTTAAAAATAGATTTATTCAAATTCTTTTGAGTATTATTTAACGATTCCATTTTCACAAATTAAATATGAAAGTGTAGGCTGGAGAATACTGAAGATCTGACACAATATGCACACGAGTAGAAATACAAACTTAATCGCAAAATAAAATATTTAACATAAAAATGATTAGAATTAGCTAAGATTAAACTGTCTATTTTCCCGGACACAAACAAAGTAAAGTACTCACAGTTTTTCAAACACTATCCTTATTCTCGATCTGATGCTGTTGTATACTTCTCGGAGACGCTAACCGGGTCCACCCTTCGATCAGCGTTGATGCTCTGCACCACTGGACGCGAGGAGAGAGGGGTTCCTCTCGCCTTCGTTGAGTTTCTTGTTCTGAGGTGCGTGGCGGGGGCTAGTACTGTACCCGTCGCCAGTGCTGCTGGTATTCTGCAACGTGGGGAAGGGTAGTACTGTCCCTCCCGCCGACGTCAATCTCCTCCTCTTCTTGGCCACACGGGGATTCCCGTGTGATTTTCAAGGTGGTGGAAGGCTTCCACCGCCCACGTTGACCTCCACAAATTGGCACCGAACTTCACTGGTTATCACACACTGACTCACTGCACTGCACTTGTACTAAGAGATACGGGGGCGTAGTTTAACCAGCTCGTACTCCTCACCGTACCTTGCCACTGCGATCCATAGTGAGTACAGCGGGCACTTAACCACATAAAAAAAAGGCACCAATCCGGCTCGAATACGGACCAATGTTTTGAGTTGACCTACGACTGATAGTACTAGAAGGGATTTTAATAAAAACAACCCGTGAACTTTGTAGGTACAAAACTATTTATTGAATAATAAACTCTGGAAGTCATACAATTCACAAAACGCAACGATAGCGCGTTCTAATCGACTAGTAGCGACATCTAGTTATGAAACACTTAATTATTCGTGAACATATTCTAAGCTTGTTTATCTGACTTTTGTAGAATATTTCCATTGTAACATAACTATTTTGTTTTGAAGGTTCCTCCTTTTTGGGAAACAAAAAAGTAAGTAGTATAAACATATAATGAGAAAAAGATTTAGTGGGGACCATGTAAATAACAAAAAGGCTTCGGCTAGCTTCGAATATGGTTTACGGCAGTATGAAAAATATTTAAATATTTTATATAAGCATCTAAAAAAGATATATAAGTACAACTTAAAGTAATAAGATGTACACATTACAATAAATATATATCGATAAACACCTGTAAAGGACACATCTATTAAGTCACAAAACAAATCAAACGGTGCAAGAACCAAAGACCCGACAAAAAAACACAAATAAAATAAATTACAGAAATAAAAAAATCAAACGGTGCAAAGTCCAAAAACACGCTCTAAGTCAGCCGCTGACCTATTCGGGTACGCCTGCTTGCCATCGGATTGCTGCACGAAGACTCTGCCACGCCGAGTCCAAGAGTACCGCCATTGAAGCCTACGGCACTCTTCGCAAGCCCGGTGAAACAGCTGGCGGTTAGTTCGCGTGAGCCGCTCGTTGACGTGAATACGAGCCTGTGGTCGCGCACCATCACGGCCCGCCTCAGCTGGGGTCAGAGTGCGATGGACTCGCGCAGCCTGCAGCATCTGGTCACGGACATGACGCCTCACCAGGTGGACTACGACGCGACGCTCGCGCGGCGCTTTGCCCCCGGCCCCCGCACCCTGCATCACGCCAACTCGCTCCGCGAACACTATGTCACGTTCGTCAAGCACGTCGCCACGATTGGTGCCCAACACGGAAATCGTATGCACCAGGTTCTCTTCTGGGAGTTGACTTATCTCTAGGTCAGATAAAAGGGCCTCCTGGTCCCTGTCTTGGAGCTCATGCTGCAGCAGAGCAACCTGGCTCTTAAGTTCAGCCACCTCCGGAGGGGACTCCTCGCGCTTCCTCTCCACTGTCTCTAACCGCAGCTCGATAGAGTTCACTCTCAAAGATAGGGCCGCAACAGTGGCACGAAACTCCGCCATCTCACGACGAAACTCGCGGATCTCAACCATCTAGTCAGACAGCTCCTGTCGCGCAGCAACAAGACGAGTTTCTTGCCAATTCTTCTCGAGCTTGGGTTAGGATGAATTGGCACCTAAATTCACCTAGTATGTAAGACGTTTCAAAGTGATCCTTGTGATTGTATTGAATAAATGATCTTTTGACTTTGACTTTGACTTTTGTCGCTCATCCTGTAGATCAAAAGAAAATGATGAAAAATGGTGCGGCAGGTAACGTTGCTCGCGACAAAGCGGCAGGGGCGCCAGAGGCAGTGGCGGCACCCGGTGCCAATGCCTCCGGTGCAGACGATCTCACTGGGGTATTATCGCCCTTGCAGGTCATCGTCACGCACTGGGGGCACACCCAGTGGCTACTAACGGGAGCCGACTCAGACAGTGAAACGCAGCCCTTGTGATATAAGGAAGGGCATACACTACAACCAGCGACACCTGTTGCTGAGACGAATTTCCCGCAAGCGGAACATTTCGGCTTCGACGGCATAATTCTTAAAATGGAGCGTCAATCCTTTAATCGAAAAAGCTTCTGGCACTCGTCGTTAGATGGCGCTGATTGCAGTAGATTTAGTGCTGATTTAATTAGATCTCGGTACGCTGGGCTACCCTCGGGGTTAAAATAATAGCAAGACAGACTTTAATGATAATTACCCAATAAAAGGTATTCCAGGGCTAGCACTGTCTCACAAACACTCACGCACGCACAACAGACAACAGTTAATAATATAAAAGAACTACAAGGCGCACAGAGCGGTAATTTCTTTGCAATAAAAATAAAGCTACGGACACGAAACAAGCAGCTACGCGTTTGCGACGTCACTCTCTTCTTCGTTTTCTATTATCTTTTGCTCCATTAAGTTTCGTTCTTTGACGATATTCTTTAGTTCTTTTTCAATTTTATTCAGTTTCTTCTTCAGTATTCCAAGTTTCCTTTGAATGCCTTTGCTTGTATATTTATTCTTTAGTTTTATCGAAAGCTTGAGTTTTTTGATATATTTAGGCTTACCATAACATATTTAGATATTACACAAGTACCCTCCTAAAAATAAAACACCATAGCAATATTAGGAAACACAACAAGAGAATACCTAGGTAGGTACAGAAAATGCACATGGAAATAACAAATAATTTATGGTACACAGAATAGGAGTAAAATTACGTAAAGTTACAGAGTTGGTACTTAACTTTGAAGTCTGGTCTGCTGTCTCACATGCTACTACTCTAGTCGTCTAAACCTTCCCATCTTGGGGTTTAGGTAAGGGCCTCGACATCTTTGTCATTAGCCTGGCTTCAACTCGCAGAGGCGACTGCCCCTGGGTCAGTGGGTCTCGTTGCGTTCTAAAACGGTACACTGCTATCTTGGCGTTAGCGGTGGCCTTCATAGGGGTTTAGCGCTTCCGGTTACCGGCGCGCAGGAGGGGCGCGCAGCGCGCCCCTATCCATATTGGAGCCTCTGTAAGGCGGCCAGTCCTCGCACCGCTGCCTCCTGGGGGTTCCCTCTAGCAGCGATGGTGGCCAAGAGTTCCGTTAGGATCGCGAGTATGACTATTGCGTCACCCGGCATGTTTGACCCGGCCGCGGGTACCGTAGGTGCGCTGGTGGCTGGGTGGCATTCTGGTGCGGCAGGGGGGGGCACGCTGGGCCTGCGGATTGATCCCCGCTATGGTAGTGGTTGTGTTGGTTGATCAACCGCGCGTGCTAGAAGCACGGTCGGTATGAAAATGTTTTTCTTGAATGTTGTGGCTGTTGCGCTTGCTCCAGGGGGTGGTGGGTGCGGTATTGCTCGGGCTGTCTCGTTTTTTCCGGCTTTCTCGGGTACTGGCTTCAATGTAGGTCCTTGCTGGACCGGATTCGGAGTGAAAGAGATCACTGGTCTCCTCTTCCTTTTCTCCTGGCCCTTTTTTTCCTGTTCCGGGTAGGGAGTTGGGCTCCCCATTCGGTGGGTCCGTTGGCCGCAGTGTGGGTTCAGGTCCCGTTTGGTGCGGGTATTTGGCGGCAAGGTACTGGGGTATTGGCTGGGCCCTCGGACGCTTGGGCAGCAGCTGGGCGGCTGGGTGCTGGGTCCCGCCCTCCTGGGCGGTTGGCTGGTGAGGTCTCGCGGCTTTTGATGTCGATGTTGTTTGTGGGGGCGGAACCCGCACCCCTCGCTTGCGTGCCTCGCGTCGGTAGACTGGGCAGCGGCGGTCGTTGGCTGTATTCGGCTCTGTTGTGCGGTATAGCCGCGCCAGCTCGTCCAACGTAAGGTGCTCCAATTGCGCGAGAAATAGGCACCCGGCGCGGCCCTTTTGTGCTCGGATTTGACGGACAAACTATACTGGAAAGTTCAAATCCGAGAGGGCCGCCATAATGTCCTCGGGTGCTGTGTCGGCTGGAAGGCCGCGGATGGCAACTTTCGTTTTCGTCGCTATAGGAGTACCAGCTGATTGCTGGGTCCTCCTTTATAGCGTCCATGAGATGTCTCTGGATCATCCTGTATTCTTCCGGTGGGCGTGGGGTGAAGCGAACCCATTTGCCTAGGGGGCGAGCATTCGCGGAGCAATCTAGCTTGGCGCGGATCGTGGCGAAGTGCGCCGTCCAGTTCGGCAGGCACTCCAACAGGATCGGCGGGTAAGCTTTGGTGGCTTTCTGGGGCGGGGCGGGAGGCGGGGGGGGAAACCCCTACCTCGGTGGTTGGTGGCGGGGCACCTGTTGTAGGCGGGCGCTCGGAGGGGAGCGGGGCCGCGGACGCATATGACGCGCGTGGCGCGGGCGTCGACGACGACATTGACATCATCGATGGTGGTTCGATTGCTTTGATGCCCGCGTAGGAGATGGAGTCCTCGTCTGAACTCACCTCGACCTCGCAGTCATCCATGCAGACCGAGTAGCTGCTTGCGGCACTGTCGGCGCGTATCGCCCGGCAACCGAAAGGGCCAGCGAGCGCGCCGTGCATCGTGTCGCGGGGTGGTGAAGTGGACTCGGATTGCGGCAGTCGGATGACCGCTGTGGTCCCTCGGCGCAGCGGGATCCGCGAATGCTTCGCCACGGAGGTAGTCTCTGGAGGCGAGTTCTTGAGCCTCAGCCTCTTTTCATCGCCCTGGATCTCCTCGCCTGAGGAGTCCCGCTGACGGGGCATTAATGCCCTTTCCCCCGTCGAGCGACCGGTTTTGGCCCGGGGCGGAATCTCAGTTCCTGTGCCTGCGAGTCCCAGGCTCGTTGGGGGTTGAGGTGCAGCTTCTGATGCTGGCGGCGTTGATGACCAGAGCCACAGCGCTCCTTCGGGCAGCACTACGAACCGGATATTGGATCGGATACGGATCTCTTCGTTGGAGCTAAATCTTTTACCACCCAGCAATTATTTTTAATTCGGAAACAGAAAATAGTCGCAAGGAGCTAAATCTGGCGAATATGGTGGGTGAGAAAGCAACTCATAGCGCAACTCATGGAATTTGGATATGGCAACCGCGCAGGTGCACTCGAGCGTTATCTTGGTGCAAGAGGATTTTCTTCTTAGCCAAATGCGGTTGGTTGTCATGTAAAATTTTGTAAATTTTTTCCAATAATTTGGCATAATATTCGCCATTAATTGTTTTACCCTTCTCCAGGTAGTCAATATGGATTATCCCACGTGCATGCCAAAAAACTGTAGCCATCACTTTATTGGCCGATAAAACTGTTTTGGGCTCCTTCGGAGCTGGTTCGCCGGTAGCAATCCACTGTTTCGATTGTTGCTTGGTTTCTGGTGTAAGGTGGTGGATCCATGTTTCGTCTACTGTTATGAAACGACGCAAAAAATCAGTTTTATCCCAACGAAACAATGCCAAATCTGCCGTCAAAGTGGTCACCCGTACGCGTTTTTGATCAACAGTTAGTAAACGCGGCACCCATAGCGCAGAGAGCTTCTTCATATCTAAATGTTGGTATAATATATTGCGTTCACGTTCGTCTGAGATGCCTACTGTCTTGACTATCTCCTTTACTTTTACTCTCCGGTCATTCAACACTATATCATGGATTTTAGCGATCATCTCTAGAGTAGTGATCTCAACTGGGCGTCCTCGATGTTCAGCATCACTTGTGCTTGTACGAACATACCGAAAATCAGTAAACCACTTATGAATCATTTTAAGCGTTGGAGCAGAGTCTCTTTAGTATTTATCAAGTCTTTGTTTCGTTTCCGTAATAGTTTATTTTCGCAAAAAATTATGTTTAATTAACATACGAAATTCACTTGCTTTCAACTACGTAGTTATGTTATCATTAATCACTACAAAACCATCACAAAGGACGTATTTTTGGCTTAGAACCAAAACAGTGCAGTAATGTTATATGAAATCTCATTATTGCACCGTTTTTCATTATTGCACTGTTTTTTACTTTTTATTTAGATATAAATTTACCACGGAGGTTTAATATCTCGCATTAAGTTTAATATAAAATGTTTGCGTTAGATAAAAAAGATACGGGCTGATAATAAAAATCGGCTGAATATAACCGACTTGGTGAAACAAATGGCGCACATTTTGTACCATTGTAAAACCTTTGATTCTGATGTTTCTCACTTTCAACTTTGATTCTCATCTTTCTCATGTTTTAAGTTTGAATAGGCATATTTTATCACAGTAGATAGATTAGTAGTTGAATGAAAAGTAAATTACGCAACTTGCTAAAGAGAGTAATTAATGCACTCGTGTTAATTCAGTGGCCTCGCTTGCGCTCGGGCACCAACATAACACTTGTACTTGATTTTATAACTCACTTTGCGCTCGGTGCAACAATCTACTATTTCTCCATGTTTGCGAATATGCGCAAAGAGAATGTAATATCCTATAAGAAGAGACGGGACACCATAGATTAATATAGACTTACCCTTAAGTCAATGTCAAAAATTAGCTAACTTATATAGCCAACCAAACATATACGAAATAAGGCAACAATAACATGTTCAACAATAACATATAAAATTTAGCGATATCGATGAATGACTTGACCTACCCACGGTTGGAATTCCTAAGTGGTATTTATTTAACTATGGTTTTGTGGTGGTAAATGAAACTCCAGAAGTTTCATTTAACACCACAAAACAAGGTGCTAGGCTCAGTATAGATTTGGGTTCAATAATAAAACGTCATTAAAATAATCAAACAAATTTATTTAAAACAACTTTTGATAAGTACATCATCTTCCTGATTATCATAATAATACCTGAAATAAAAAACGATCAGATAAGAAATTACTTTTTTACTTTATAAAATTGACTCATTCGCTTGCGGCTTTTCAAACCTTTGATGCTCCTTTTTACCACGGCTATGCTGTTTAACTGTGTGTTTTGGAAGGCTTTATCATCATAATGCTTTCTGCAAACAAATTTCAATTCATGATATTTTTCAATTGGTAAGTCATTGATTTTGTTCCAATATGATGTAGGTACTACTAGGTGCCTATAACTTGATATATTAGTTAAAGTTCTACTCACCGCCCCTAATCCAGTTGAAATCTAGCCATAAAAAAACCGTTTACTACCATATTTTCTTTGTGATCGAAATCCACATACCACGCATTACACGCCATACACCACTAAATTTTCCTAGAAAACAGGAATTTATAAGAAACTCACTCATGTTTATCTTGCTAGCAGCCTTTTAAACCTTATGTATCACTATTTATTAAAATTTAAAACGATTATTGAGTTCGTAATCAACATGTAAACAATGCAAAAAGTGACAACTGAGGCTGAACTGACTGACTGACTGACCAATTTATGTCAGTGCTGGAAAGAGGCAGAATCTAATATCTTCCATTACATAATGTTTAGCTCTTTATCATAGTTCGTTTTCTTTTTTTCAAGTCGCAACAGACTGAAAATGCGTTCAATTGATTTCCTTTAAGCTGTCAAAAAAAAATACTAACCGGCGGTACTAGCTGAATATTTAAATTTAGACCTTCAAAAGAGTTATGAACAAGGAGGTATCATGCAATTTGCGATACTTTATTTTCTAAAACAGATTTTTACCAGACTTATCACTCCGCCCTTACAATATTTAAGATTATTTCTCTCCATGTGGAATAGCGTCCTGTATTACATTCTTTTTACATTCTTGATATATAATTTATCAAAAAATATTTATATTTTCTTGTAATCATTTTAGCGCACCTTATTCTAAAGCGTCGTATAATTTAAAGAATATATCCCTGGGCGATTAAAATGTCGTGGAAAATGTACAAAAAAAAATATATCGCACGGCCGTGTTCTCCATAATGAGTACCTGGATACCTGTACCCAGCTTTGCTCGGTTTATAACACGGATAAAACGACGTTTTCTAAAAATTAAACCTAGCTAGATCGATTTATCGCCCCCGAAACTAAATATCATGAAAACCGTTGGAGCCGTTTCCGAGATTCAGATTAGGTATATATATGTACATATATACAAGAATTCTCGTTTAAAGATATTCACAATACAGACTTGCCTAGTGTGAAGACCACTAGATACTTCATAAACATCACCATACAACTTCTCTACCTGTACATTTAAATTATTTATTCTATTATTATATATTATTTAATATTCATTTTCATTTCATACCTACCGCGGACTCATCTTGATTTCAAATTTATATTATCTTTTTCGTCTGTTAACAGAGAAGTACTGGTGCGCTTATCATCATCCTTGTGATTTAGCCTAGCAATTAATTCACTCAATGCACCGTGTCTTTGTACAGACACCAAAATCCGAGTATACACTTATAATTAATTAACCGGTGAAAGTTGATTTACAGTCGATTTATTTAAAAAATCTATTGTTCGTAAACATTTGATTTTGACCTTTGTCATTAGGTAAATAGTTTTTGTTCTTGGCGTTGGATTATAAATAGCTGTACCAAGCGTGAAGGTAGAGGAATTTGTACAGTATCCTCTGTTAGGCGAGTGTGTGTTGAGTATTTCGATTCCTATTTGAAATCTGTTGGTAAGTTGTGTTCTCAGTATTGGTTATATTAATCTGATTTTATAGACGATTGCAAGTACTTGCAAATAAAAATTTTTTTCGGCACGGGTTTTGTCGAAAAAGCGTAGGCGGAAGGAACAAGCTTAGAGCTTATCAAAAGGATGTTGAGGAAACCTTTTGTCCAGCAGTTGGACGAACTATAGTTAATAAACTTAAAAACCAAACAAGTGCGAGCTTGTGCATGAAAACATTGTGAGTCTTTGCTTCTCACTAAATATTTTTATAATTCTACTTTATTTGAAGATTGGCAAAATATACGGCATAATAAATTATATAATTAATTATTTTTATTAAATATTTTTTCTATAAAAATATACGATATAATTAGCAATATTTAGGTTGTATATTTTGATTGCATCGAATCAGAAGCTATATTTTTCACAGCTCTTATTTATAATAAATACATTTATTTAAAAATTTGATAATAATATCTACTTGATACCACTATGTGTTCCTGGAAATACGGTTTTAACAGGCATGAGAGACAACGAAGTAGATAGATCATTTACCGATTACATTGAAGACTATTTATTTCATTGAAGGTAAAATTCAACATGACATTGACTTCAACTCCGGATGGCGCAGGCCCAACGTTTACGGAGGTGCTGCCCCCTAGTGACGGGAACCAGGTCGTCATCTCGGGCATGTCTGGTCTCTACCCGAAGTCCAGATACGTGCGGGATCTTGAGAATATCCTATATAACAAGGTGCATTGTGAAACTGATGTATAAAAAAGGTTATACCATTTATCCAAAAAGTTGTATGTGGCTTGGCTGACTTACCGTCTGACTTTATTATACTGAGTAAGTGTGTTTTAACCAGACTAGATAGGTTTATTTAGTGATAGTGATAGTTGTTAAAAACGCTCAAGTAGTCAAGGGCTTAAATTTGAAAAATAAAAGAACTGTATTTACAAAAATATAATACTAATATTTTTTTTACCTTTACTTGAGTGTGTGTGATTCTATTCATAAAATTAATAATAGTATTTTTGTTACTCTCAAACAACAAAGATTACATACAAAATTGTATCGTTTTTTTTGTGAGAGACTGGTGCCTGAAATATGCACAAAGAACCTGTAATACGTGTGATCTCAAAAGTCTTTTCTTTTAGTTGTTACAAACTTTTATAACAACTTATTATTGGTATTGAAGTGAAATCACCGAGATCTAAGTGCTAGTCGATACCTAATTAACGCTATATAGGTAAGATAAATACAATAAAATGCAATTTAGAAAGTTCATCATTACAGAATTAGAAACATAATTAAACCGAATGGGCCAAGCAACCACGAATCATGAAGAATCTATATCATCACGTCCAGGAAAGCCAAACTTCGATTTCTTTCAATTTCATACGTAAACCGCATCTTGGTATGCCAATAATTACGTTTTAAAAACTAAAAAGACAACCGAATTCTTGTTTAAGCACAAGGTAGCTACGATTCTCCTCGATTTCTCTGAGATGCCATGCTGATCATCAGATCCTGGTTTCCTTATCATGGTACTACCTTTGGGATAACTTCTTTCCAACAAAAAAAGAATCATCAAAATCGATTCGTAAACGACGAAGTTATCCGCGAACACACATAAAAATTATATATATATATACGAATCGAATTGAGTCACCTCCACCTTTTTCCTCCAATGAGCAGCGAGGTATCGAAGTACACGAAAACATCATCGATGTATACAATATTTGATATTGATATTTCAGCTCGACCGATTTGATAAAATTTAAAGGGTCCCATACTTCACACGTGTCACACTTCACTTACTTCACACCTGTGAAGTATGGGACCCTTTCAAACAAAAAAAGGAATTTTTCAAGTCGGTTCAGGCGTTTTCTAGTAATCGGTGAACATTCATAAAAAAAAAAAAATCCGACGAATTGAGAACCTCCCCCGTTTTGATAAAGTCGGTTAAAAAGAGTCCAATCTGTAGTTTGTTGCCTCTAAAAATACATAAGTTGTGAAAGAGGTTCGTACCATTCATACCATCAACGTACCATTTCCACAATTTCATTAGCATCCATATATTGGCCACTACTAATTTGTACACTAATTGGTAATTATATTTTAATGATGTTCGTTTTAGATAAACCCTATAACAACAGATGAGGTCCGCTGGAAATACAACCACCCAGAAGCAGCTCAGTACGCTGGCAACGTGCCTGATCTGGACCGCTTCGACGCCCAATTCTTCAAAGTGCACTTTCATATGGGAAACAACATGGATGCTATGTCTCGCAAGATTTTGGAACAAGCCTATGAAGCAATCTATGATGCTGGTAAGAAGATTCTAATTAGATATACCTAAATAAGTAGTTAAAGTAAGTTAACTCATATTTTACTTAAACCTTTTAAAAAGGCCAAACCTTTATAAAAGTAAAATATGTTTTTTTATAAACTCAGTTTTTCACTGACCGCAGGTAAAATTTTCATATGGTTGGTAACTTGCGCAACGTTATCTCGTTACGTTACCAGAGGTAAACACCAGCTCTTTGAATATTGGCCTCGTCCACCAGTCTCTTAGATAACTCTTTGAAAATGAGCCACACCTCAGGCTTCATGGACAATATAAAATATTTAGAAAATATGAATCATTGTCATGAATATTTCCGCCTCTTAAGATCTTATTTTGCAGCAGCATCGTTACCCACGCTTTTAAACGTAGACGATACGTGGGGCGCCACTAGCGTGTCCACACAAATCACATCCCATACCAGTGGCCTACCCCGACTCATGACCTAGCGTCAGGCTTCTTACCATCATCACGTGCTATACCATTTGGCTCTGGGATATCCGTCATTTGAACGGCGGCGAGTGATAGATGATGTCATTAGGATTGGCGTGGCGAGACGTATGACTTACTTTAAAGCGGCAGTAGAAACTCATCGGTAGTGGCTTCTACACGAAGTTTTATTGTAATAGAAAAAGTCTTGTTATTCATGAACGTGCCTATGCTTGCTAATGGCATAGCATGCATGCAGCCAAAATTCTAATTCCAGGGGCTTCAGATGCAATGAAAAAAAAAAGGCGAGACCGTTCTGTTTGTTAAGGAACTATAGCCAAAAATCTTACTGTGTTTTTTACAAATAGGCTTGTTTTAATATATCTGTACATGAGGTTTTTCATGAATTGTTTTGGGTGGACAGGCCAAAGCACTTTTGTTCAAGTACACTTTTATACAAGCAATTTTAATGGTACTTAAACATTATTGTATAATTTTAGAAAACAGATTTGTTGTACTATGGACTGTAGAAAAAATGCTAAGAGAGAAACCCTAAAACTAAAACTTTTTCGAACGGTTTCCCAGAGAGGTCTGGCACCAAGAAATAACAATTGGACATTGGACGTTGCCGGTCTATAATACTGGCCATTTGATGTGCATATAAAACTTTTCTATTATAATAATAATAAGTAAAAAATAATGCCGGACATTTCACACAGCACCATCTGGCCCCAAAGTAAGCAGAGCTTGTGCTATGGGTACCACATGACTGATATAAACTACACACATCAAAAAGTCTAAGCAACACATAACTTTCATGGAATATCAAACCTTCTTTGAATAGTCAACCTTTTTGATAAACCAATAAATACTGGCAGTTTTTTTCAGTAAATTATCTTATTAAACGTAGACAGAGAAACTAATAGACGACTAGATAGCATCCGTCGCATTCATACAAGAAAGAGAACAACTTATGTGCAGATACTGTAAAGAAACGAGATAGAATGGTTTGATTTTTTGTTTCATGTCGCGTGCCTTTTTTTTCAAGATCCGCACCAGATTGTGCAAAGCAACGTTTGACAGTTTGCCATTGTTTGGATGGTTTATGCTAGCTTTGTGTGAAATAACCGGAAAAAAAAACAGGTAATCATAGATTGTGAACACGCTGAATTACTTGCGAATTGCAAATAACAAATTCCTTTACCGGATTTTGTAAAGATAATGGTTCGATGTATCGTTTTAGGATGTAAAAGTGATAGTGAACGGAAACACCCCGATTTGTCTTTTTACTCGTAAGTACAAGTATTTTTGAGTAGTTATTAGCTTTCAAACTGTTTTTTTAATAATGTGTATATTATTAAAAAAACTGTTTGAACAGTTTGAATAGATAACAGCATTTCGAACTTAACTTTGTTTGCTACAGCATAATTCATAAATCATAACAAATAATTTATTTATTTTGGTGTTGCCTGCATTCGACCTTAACATTCCCCAGACTAGGTACATAAATTTTACATAAAATATGTTTTACATTTCGTATGAATTTGAATAATTCAATTTAACGTAAGTATCGTACAATGTTGATAGATGAATATATGGAGGCAAGGTAAAGGTAAAAGCTGCTTAAAATCGGTCTGAGGAAACCTTTCATACATTTTGATCGCACCGCAATCAAATTGTACAATAACATACCAGTACAAATAACGAATATGACAGACGCCCACTTCAAAAAGTATGTAAAAAATCAATTAATACATAAGAGTTATTATAAAATGGATGAAGTTTTTGCGGATAAAAAAATGTTTACTTTTAATAAATGATTCTTGTCTTTTGTTGTGTGTACCTAGGTTAAGGTAAGGTTAGAATATCTAGTTTTATCAGTGTTTCAATGTGATACTTGCTAGGTAGGTATTTATAAGTGAACCTTAATATATACATGACGATGCTTTTGCTGATACATAATTATGTATGGAAAATTATACTCATATAATTACTTAATTAGATACACTTATATATTATAACTATTGTAAGACATGTCTAAGAACATTGTATTATGTCTAAAGATGAATAAATGAATTGAATTGAATTGAATTGAATTGATGTCAATTGATTGTGAAATAATGTCCTGTCAGCGACAATAAACATACCGTCCTGTATAAATAAATAGATTCATCGATTATAAAAAGTAAATAAGTTCTTTATCGGGAACACGGTGCGCTTCTAAAATAAGCTTCCTGAAAATGCAACTAAACTACCTATTAAGAAAATTAAAGCTTACATAAAAGAGTCTTTTGAAGAAAGCTTATTATAATATAAATGACTATCTTATTGATAAGAACGCATGGCCTCATGTCGCTCTGCCCTCAGACAGTTAACCGACACACTTGAAATGTATAAACTCATGTATAAGTATATCGTAGTTAATTTAGTTATAAGATGGATCATGCAAAAATGCGCTAGGGCCAGGACGAGTTTCTCTTCTCGGGCTTGGATTATAAATTAGAACATAAATTTACCTAGTAGGTAAGATTTAGTTTCAAAGTGATCCTTGTGATTGTATTGAATAAGTATCTTTTGACTTTGTGTTATATTTATGGTTTTTTACTTTCTGTAATGTAGTAGCTTTTTTAATAGCTTATCTTAACTTTAATAATAAGTAAACAATTAAGTACACAAATGTTGTTATATGTTTTCTATATCACACATCTGTTAAAAAGTTTGAGTTTTGTGATAGAGAGGAAAGCTCTAGAGATTTCTACTACAACATAACGTATCGAAGAAATCTAGGATTACTTAGGACTAGGGTAAAAGTTTTAATGTGGCAACAACACCACCCACCTATCGTTCTATCTCACACGCGGCACGATCACCATGTATCTATTGTTTTCTCTGTCTATGTTATTAAACAACAAAAACATTATTTTGTCTATTTTAACGGCATTTCATAGATGCGGCTTTATATCTTATTCAACGAAAAAAAATTAGTAACCGCAGTAATCATTGATTGTGTGTCGTGAATTATACGAGCCACGAGTTTTTATTGTGTAATGGAGCGTCATCATCTTACCACGGAAAAGATGCAAAGAGCTGTAGGGATGCTAGAAATTGAAAACAGTCAAGCCTATGTTGCCCAGTATTTCGGTGTTATTGTGACACAGGTGATCCGTCTGAACAGCACCCAGGCCGAGGGCGTAGTACCACTCGTCGTCAAGACCGATACATTCAGGTAACCTGTAGACGTGAAACAAAGCTGACTGCCCAAGAGATCGTATTAAGGCTACAGAATGCTGATGGTCCTGCTGTTTGTCCCCAAACTGCGCGTCGTCCAATCAGATGCCCAAAGATCCGTCACAGAAATCGAGTTCGTCGTATTCAATGGTGCAGACCACGCGTGCTTTGGCCGCAAGAACAATGGGACCAAATTTTGTTCCGCGACGAATCTCGATTCGGGTTCAAATCTGATACTAGAAGAATGAGAGTATATCGTCGCCCAGGAAACGCTGAACGTCTAAGATGTGTCCAGGAAGTTCACCCATACGGCGGTTCAACAGCAATGGCTTGGGCTGGAATAGCTAAGAACCGCAAAACTGATCTTGTTTTTATAAATGGCAACCTTCATGCTGAAAATTATGTGGTACATGTGCTAGCTCTCTATGTGCGTCAATTTTCACAAACATTGGTACCTGAGTTTACATTTGTGCACGACAATCCCGTCCGCACACATCATGACGGACTCAAGAATGGCTACAGGGCAAAAATATACGCGTTTTGCCATGGCCAGCTCAATCGCCTGACTTGAATCCCATTGAGAATGCGTGACATATGCTCCAGAGAAGGGTCCTGAAAGATCTTGATGGGGTTTTAACGGAACAACAGCTAAAAAACCTGCTTAAGTTCCACTGGGACTAATTGCCCCAGGAAAAAATCAATAACCTAATTGACTCCATGCAGAATCGTTGCCGACAAGTTTCAATCAACCGAGGAGGAAACACGCTGTATTAGATTTATTTTAAATGCCCAGTAGAATGTTATAATTTACGCAGAACTCATTTATTTTTGTTTATTTTTACCATTATTATAATACAAATTTGTACCCAGATTCACAGCAAACTTTTATTTGTAAATAAACATTTTTTTAAAGAAATTTATCGAGTTTAGAATACATATACAACATAGAAATATCATTTAATTTTAAAAAGAAAAAAAAGAAACTAAAATCAATCTATAAAATTTAAATATTCAAAATTTATAGGTGTTGCTAAGACTTTTTTGATGTGTGAACTTATATTTTTTTTCTAGTTCTCTAGTTATTCTAGTTTCACAATTAGTAATTTGTAGATTATTAAAAGTGTTTTGTTTACATCTTATTTGAAATTTTTGGACACGTTAAAACTTTGATTAATTATGGAATGCGAGTACCGCCGTGGTAGCAGTGCAACAGAAACAAATGGCACGCAACATCAACGACTTATACTGAGCAAATACTACAAACAAACGCAACATTTTACAAATCATCATTAAGCCCTCAAGTAAGCAGAAGCCTTGTGTTATGAGGACCACATGACTGATTTTTTGTATATACATACATTTTGTACCTAAAAAAACACCCAGACCCAGACATAATATACATGCAGATCATATAAATATTTATATAATAGCGGGAATCAAACCTGTTACCTTCTGCGTCTTTAAATATTAGCTAGCCCTAGTTCAGCACCTAGGTGATGCCCTAAGCGAAAACTTACCCAAAAACAAGTGATGATGTTTTTAGGATGCAAATGATTATGTTACTTCCTCTCCTTTAGCGTATTGGCACTGTTTTATTATTTATTAGCTACTTCGATGTATTCTAGCTGTCGGGTTTTACTTCAACAGTGGAGTGCATCTCTCAAATCAATGCTAGCCATGTAACATAAGCTATCTTGTAGTCCTCCTTTATGTGTTCCAACAATTTTTTTAAAGATATCAAATTTAGAATAAATTACTAAGTAAATAATAAATAATGATCAGAGCTCTTGCTTGCAGATTATTAATCTTAATATATCACTATTCAATTTTGTAATACATATTAGAAGGCTCTACAAAGTTATGTTTTCCTTCCTAACCAATCTTGTCTCACTACTGGGCAAAGGTTCTCCTCTAACTTCTTATTATTATTATTATTTGCGCTTCAAGGCCTCAGTTTGCTTTTGCAGTTTGTTTTTATTTTGATTTTATAAAATAATTACTTATGAATGTTTTAGGGGTACCTCCCCAACATGTAAAGTAGGGTTACATTTTATTTATCTATCTACCTAATAATGTGACGTATCGTTGCACATGTCTTTCTAATATTTTATGAGTTTTTGATAGTTTTTTGAACAGTAGTTCGACACAGCTATCGTTTGATAATCGCTGGTATCAAAATTATGTTTCAAATGTTGTATATGTTTTCAAAATTGTAGCATATATACTGGAGTTAAATGAAAATTATCACGGCTTATAAGGCTTACCTAGATTTTGAGTATTTGTGAACCTTAAAAATATTTAAGAAAGCTTTTTTTTTAACGGATTCATTAATGTTTTATCCAGGCAGGTACAAACAATTAACACTCTCACCTAGTTATCTTATACTAAGCCATTCATTTCATTTTCTACTGCTCATAACATAAGTAATCATAACATGCGATAGTTTAGATTTTTTACATAGTTACTGAATATGTAAAAATATATGAAAAATACTCCACAATTTCTAATAATGTTACTTGACGATCTCTGTGGCGCTTAGGTCTGTCTGAGACGCAGAAGGTTGCGTGTTCGATTTCGATTTTCAAAATCCGAAGTTCGATTCGCGGCGAGAAAAATGTTTGCTTGATCTCCAAATTGCTCAAAAAGTATATTAAGCAGTATATCAGTGGGTCAAGCCCCGGCTGAGACGCAGAAAATCACAGGTTCGATTCCCGCCGCGGGACAAATGATCTGCAATTATTTTGGGGCTACATGATGCTGCGTGAAATGTTCAGCATTATTTATATATTTATTTACAGTGACACTAAGAGTTATTAAATGGTTCCTATGTAGCTTTTTTGTATAGGTTTTAAAAAAGTTTAGACCCTTAAACAAAGTTTAAGATTCAATATCTCTTGCAGGGATCAACCCAAATAATCTATCTGGTAAAAAAGTCGGTGTTTACATTGGAACATGTTTTTCTGAATGCGAGAAAGCTTCCTTCTACTCTGCAGATTCTAGAACTGGATTTGGTATAGCGGGGTAAGTTAGACAACTAACAGAAATGTGAAAATAATTTATTCTTTCAACTTCTAGCTGCTGCCTGTGGTTTGGCACGAGTGGAATTTACAAAAAATTGCCAATATCCGTCACAAAGATGCAATCTATCTCCGTACTGAATTTCATCAAATCCGTTTGGCCGTGAGCAGGTGATAACTATAGGTGATAACTGACAGACAATTTATAATATTGTTACAAGCCGGGTACTGATAAATTATGATACCACTCGATTTCACCAAATTATAACTTTAATTTCAAAGTTACTACACACAGAACTAAATCCAGTTTGGTCCACGTTCGTAACTAAGTTTTCATAACTAGTTATATATCAGAATTTTGTTTCACTGTTTTATAACCAGTTATTAAACAAGTTTTTTTTTTCTATTTTGATAACCAGAACACAAGAGGCTTTTCTTATTTTTATAACGAGAATCTCTTAGTCATGTATGGTCTCCTGGTATACTGGACAAATTAGCGACCGGGACAGAGTAGATTTAGTTACGGATGCCGAGTCGTGTTGAAGCAGATTTATCCCAAGCTTTTTTGTCATCTGAATAATGTTATTTTATAGTATGCTTTAAGAGACGGTTTCTGTTTAATACTTTTTTAAATTTGCCAATCGAAAAATCTAGCACGTCGCTTGGGACCTTGTAATAGACGCGTACACTTTGCTTTAAACATACGTATTAACTGCAGCGAGCTTAACTGGGATCAGCGAGTTCTTTGTGGGATCTTTATTTCTAGTATTAATACCATGATTAATGCAATTTTTTTTAACAAAGGAACAATTTTGTGAACATTCTTTAGATTTTAGCATATACATAATTATACTGACAAAGCACAGTCATGATATTTATTTCTTTAAATTTATTTTTAAGATTCTCTAGGGCCCATGTTATATATAAATTGCATGAACAGCCCTCTTCTGCAACACAAATAGTGTGGTAATACCTGCAGCACTCCCCAACAACAGAATGCCAAAAGACACAAGCATGACACACGACATAAGGATTGGCTCAATTTATTTTGTATTTAAGGTATATACAAATCAAGTTTTAAGCAAATCGCGATCAAACGTTTCGATATAAACTTTTAACCCACATTGCACCCTTGGCTAGGGGTTGTTTGAAATTAAAAATATATTAGTCTTTTATCATTTGCATCATAGCATATTTGAGCAATGTAACACAGTTGTAACTGCAAGAGACACGATTTTTCATACAAACATTTTTACTCATTTTCACTCTAGTATGAGTTGAATTATGGAAAAACCATTCTTAGCGAGCACCTACACTCCTCAAAGAATGCTCGTGCCTATTTCCAAATCTGTAACGCTTGTAGTTTTGGAGATTTTGTGATGAGTGAGTGAGTCAATGAGTGGACTTCTCCTATAAATACAAACATATAGACTAGCTGTCCCGCTCGTGACTTTTCCGCGGGTTTTAAAAAGAATAACATAATAAAACTTCTTTTGAGCGTTTGAACACCACTCCTTCGTATAGCTCTTGTCTTGTTTCTGAAAAGTAAGTATTTTCTCTACTAACTATGATACCACGTTGTCCCGTTGCTTGAAATGCATAAGTTGTTTATAATGTTAAAACTTAACTTTATAATTATAAATAAGCGTCCGTGTTTTAGGGTTTAATTCCCCCTTGTCCTGTTGCTTATTCGGTTTAGTTTATAATGATATTTTGTGACTAAAATTGTCCTGTTCCTTATTATGCATAAGTGTATACTGTTCCAAGTTATCAAGCAATCAGTTTATCCCATGTATAAAAGGTATGTAATTTCCCTTTAAGCAACGAGCATCGTTTTGGTCCATTGCTTATTTTATATATTCTATAATGATCGGGACTCCTATATTATAACGACCGGGATAAATATACCATACATACCATACGTACCATACATACCAATGATCAGTTTCACTCCTTAGTAATGTGTTTTCTGTGTCTGAAAAGTAAATATTGTCCCTACAAGCATTGATACCCTTTGCTTTAATTTTGCTTGCTTGAATGCATAGGTAGTTTATGATGTTCCAGACATTCCAACTAAAAAAAATCTTGGAATAAAAACACTGCAGGTGTTTGTTTTTCACGATTTTTTTCGTTTTAGATTAGATCCGTTTCTTAGTAGATTGTTTAGACCGTATCTGAAAAGTAAGTAGTTGATACGAGCACTTCTAGACTTCAAAATTATAATTTTTCTTTTATTTTGTAAATCAGGTAAGTTCGCAATCAAGTTTTCAGCAAATAACACTACGTTTAATAAAGCTCCTCAACATATATTAATATTCTTATACCATCATTTATAGGTTTTTTTTTATTAACTTGAATCACGCGTATCACAATTTTCAATAATGGTACACAAACTAAGTTTTAAAATGTTCCACAGTGGTCGTCAATTAAAAATAATTTAATCTTTTATTACGTGGGACGCTCAGAAAGTTTTAAGAAACTGAAAAACCAACTTATTTGGATAGAATATGTTTATTACATCTTTTACAAGAACTCTCTACAAGACTATACAAAGTTGCATGCGTCTGACCCAATTTTTGAAACAGTATTTCTAATCCACCGCAGACACTTATTCTACGGCCTTCTCAAATACCTTCCGGTGATAAAACTGTTCCGTTCCGTTCCATTCCGTAGAGGCGAACATTCACAGTGATTAAAACAAAAAAAATATGATTTTGGATTTGAATTTAAATATTAGTATAGCTGATCATTTTACTAGCCCTTAAAATACTTAATTATATCCGGATAATTATATGCGTTTAATGTTTGAAATATCAAAACCCTTAAGTCCAGAAATGAATGGTTAATTTAAGACAAGCGTGCTTCACCACCATCACACCAATAATACCATCACGCACCAGCAGGTGTGGTGCAAGTCAAACAAAAATTAAATTTGCATAGAATGATTTTGAAACAATTATCGGATCTGATGATAGAGCCACGAGGTGGATAGTTTAACTTTTCAATGGCCACAGAAAGCCCTTTAGGTTTAATTTAAAAGTATCATACATTACACTAGGTGACGGACGAGGGTCTGTCTGGAGTTAGGAAGTGGAAAGGGGAGAAAGAGTTTTTTAATTCTAAACTAATATACACTCCAGAGCAATGAATCCGGGTCACTTAAAGAAACCTAGAAATCTCGGAAACTTAGAATGAAATTGTGTTTAATAGACAATATAATACCCCTTAAATGAGAATAATAAAATTTATGAGTCACTACATATTAATTACTAAAAATTACATAAAGAAAGAAACTGCTGATCTCGCCCTAAAACAAAAATAGGAAACATGACATTTTGAACAAGGTTACGATTTTTTTGAATTTTAATACTTTGTATTGCCTCCTCGTGCTTCCATTAATGCGTTTACGCGGTTTGGCATGCTGTACACCAAGTTCCTTATACGATTTTGGGAAATATTATCCCATTCCTCTGAGAGCAATTTTGAGCTCACGAAGCGGGATAGGGGGAGGGTTTTGTTGTTTTACGCATCTCCCTAGCTCGTCCCAATCATGCTCGATCGGGTTGATATCCGGGCTGCGTGCTGGCCACTTCATACGAGTAATGTTTATCTCTTGTAGGTAGTCATTCACAATACAACCTGTATGAGATCGGGCATTGTCATGCATAAAAATAGCTTCCTCATCCAAATTGACCATAAATGGCCCAAAGTATTCATTATGGATTTCTTACCACATATCTTACGCTAGTTAAAGAGCCGTTTTCTATGAACACCAGTTCTGTGCGACTCTCAGATGAAATTCTGGCCCTCACAAGTACAGACCCAGCACTGTAGGCTACTTTTTCTTCGATGCATGCTTGCTTGAATCTTACCCCTGGTCTTCTATACACTCTGTATCTTCCATCGTGCTTGTAAAGCATAAACTTTGATTCGTCGAAGAACATAACTTTTGACCAATCTTCAATAGTCCAATTTAAGTGGTTCTGGTCTTAGTCTTGAAAAACGATGCCCACACTCCAGTTTAGGGCCATTTGCAGGTCTAAGTGGTTTTAAGTTAGCTTTAGCAAGTCGTCGTCTTACTGTCCATGCGCTTGAGTTACTTCCTCCGAGGCGTCGAAACTGATTTGTAAGTTCAGTTTCAGTGAGAAAGCGATTACGAAGCATGGTGTTTACCAAGTATCGATCTTCTCGAGCTGTGGTACACCTGTTTCTGCCTGTTCCTGGTTTGCGTAGGTTAGAGCCAGGTTCCTCGTAACGTCGGTAAACTCTTTGTAATATTGACAGCGACACACCGACAGTCCTGGCTGTATCGCGCTGACTCCGGCCGTATTCTAGCATTGTGAGATTTCTGGTGCGTTTTTCAGGTGTAAACGACATGATTATAGCTTGAATAAGAATTTTTTATGACATAATTTTACAATAACTGAGAAGTTTTATTACTTTAATTTATGGAATATTTAATTGTCTATTAAACACATTTTATTTCATTAAGCTAGTATTCTTAGTATCCGAGTTTATAAGTTTCTTTCAGTGACCCGGATTCACTGCTCTCGAGTGTATTATAATTGACTCAATAAAGTAAAAAAATAAGCACGTTATATTTTACTTTACAGATGTAACAAGTCGATGTTTGCCAATCGTATATCGTACTGGCTGAATGCGAAGGGACCCTCGCATTCCATCGACAGCGCTTGCTGCAGTTCCACGGTCGCCTTAGAGCAGGCGTATCTTGCGATCGAGAGGGGGGAATGCGAGGCCGCCATAGTTGGGGGCGCCAACTTGTGTCTGCATCCTCAGTCTTCTGTACACTATGGAAGGTACTTGCCGAAATCAGTACGTCGCCATCTACCATCGTCGTAACACGTCTAACATCTTCTTCTTCTTCTACTTCTTCTTTGTTAATGGCCTGAGACATATTAATGTCAATTTTGCCAATGTCAAGTGTTTATAGTTTATAGTCAGTTTGTTTGTTATTAGAGTCTTAGTCGATGATCAATTGTCAATTCTAGACGTCACGCGGAATGGCGTCTAGAATTTTCATGGGGTTCCTCGTCGTTCAAATCACATTACACCACAATACACATATAATTCAATTATCCATACCCATCCAATTTATTCATTAAAATTTCGCCAAGATTACTGAATAAAGATGCAATAAAACGTGTAAAAAATATTAAATTAGCAGAGCTATGTGACTCCATAAAATGACAGACGAAGAATCCCCCATCTACCATCGTAATAGTACTCATTGTACTTAACATTAGCCAAATTGGCATAATGACACATGCCATTAACGAAGAAGAAGAAGTGGATTCGTTAACATTTCGCGTGGTAACGTAGCTCTCATTAATTAATTAGTTTTTCTCGTTATTTCATGTTTTATTACTCTAGGTAAATAAAAAATAGGTTGGTAGATTTTTTTTTAAAACATTGTGAGTTTTTATGTAGGGTTTTAATTTATTAAATTACATTAAATTAAATTAGAAATACTAATAAATAGCCTGATTATTTCGAGTGCTTTAAACTGTATTGTTACCAACTACTACAAACATTAATAAAAAAAAATAACAAACAATCCACCTACAATTAAAACTTAACCAACACTTATAATTGTAATCGAGAAATCGACACAAGAATACCCTAGCAACCATACAGCGCAAAGATACTAAGTTCCTAACACAACGAGACGTCCGTAAGTAAGTAAGTTAGAAAGTAAAAAAGTTTATTTTGATAAACTATACACACACAGATATAAATAAAACAATAAAAGAGCATATATATGTGTCGCACTGACTGTGTACAGCACATCAAAAAGGGTCAGTGTTCAGCTTAATGCTGCAGTAAACTGCAGCGCTGGTTTTCGACACAGACCTTGTCCGTCGAGTCTGAAAGCCAAGCGAAAAGTGTGCGCGCGCTGCCCTGCTCGCTCTTTTTATGCACTGTCCCACGTGGTTGTTGTTACGTCACCAGGAGGTCCCTAACAGTATTTTATTGAGAATTATTTAATTCGTGAGCGGGCTAGCTATTAACTATATAAAAATCTTACTTTGCTTCCTATTGGTAAGTATGGTATGATATGTTAAGGCTCTCATCGCACGCTAATTAAATAAAATATTGTTGCTCACTCCGCTCGCTAGCTACTTATAGATTTGTAGATAGTCAGAGCTCATTTCGCTCGCCAAATGGGTACAGTTGTATAATACAGATCTATTTGCTTTTTTTTCACATAAAACTTTAGGAAGTAGGAAAATAATTTATGTAGTATCATTGTAAGGTTTAAATTAAATGGTAACATCATAATTATAATCACGTTGTCTACGAAGGACTCTCTACTTATAATATCTGGTGAATAAGGTGGTTGCTCGATGGTATTTGTTGTTGTTTTTTATAACTTTATTTATTTCAGAATCATGAACTTGAGCAAAGATGGTAAAACTAAATCATTTGACCAAGAAGCTTCGGGCTGTGCTAAGTCAGAAGCTATCAATGTGCTTTTTCTTCAAAGAGCTAAAGACGCCCTTAGGTATGTACATCGTACCTAAGGTACATAGCTTATTTGCATCGTTTAATTTAATGATATTTAACCTTAGTTCGAATTGAATCACTTCACATTGTATAGGTGCGCCCGACGAACACTTAAGTAAGGCGACACTTCTAAAATTCATACATTTCGCCAAAAAAATGCTTTGCTCCTAAAGTTTACCAAATAACGTTTATGTATATAAATTTTAAATACCTTTATAACAAACCTTTATATTATTAGAACATCTAACTTTCAGAATCTACGCAAGTGTGGTTAACGTCAAATGTGAATTCTTTAAATTACCAGATGGAAAAACGGGACCAAAATATGGATTTTACAGAGATCCCGAAGATACTGCTAAGTTTTTAACAATGTTTTATGATAGAACTGGAGTTTTGCCAAATAGGGTCGAATATGTTGAAGGATTCGGTTCAGGTACAATACAAAATATAATTACGTATTTCAATGAATCAAGTAGGTAACCCTTAGGTAGGTAAGTTCCTTTTTCAATTTTGTGATCAAAAACAAAAACTCATATTAATGATGATAACATCATGATAATGAGTGAAACCTACCGAATTACCTTATTATAATTATTTGTTAATCGTCCGAAAAATAGAGCGATATCTATAAAAATATTATGCTAGTGAGTTATTTAAACTATATTTACAGCTGTACCAGAGGCAGACAAGTCAGAGTTAGAAGCCTTTGACAAAGTATTCTGCAACAATAGGGATGTACCACTGATGGTTGGTAGTGTCATGTCGAACATAGGCTATGGAGAAGCTGCTTCAGGAATTTCGGCTATAACTAAGGTAAAGTAGTAGTATAGTAGAAATTTTATTTTATTTTTTGCCCTATGACATGTATTAATTATATTGTGTGTGACAACTCTTATTCTACTAGGTCTAACCTGTAATGGTAAATGTAATGTTTGAAATAAATACATAAATTATTAAAATATTATAAAAAAATTATGTAGGTAACATCATTTTTTAATTTGTCTTGGATCTTATTTTACACAGAGGTCTTTTATTAGAAACTTGAATGATAATCTGCCTAGGTTTTCATTCATGTTTCTAATTATTTTCTAATTATCTTCTTAGGTGCTCATAGGATACCATCGAGGTGAGTTAGCAGGCAATCTGTACTGTGAAAGTCCTCGAAGCGATGTTGCTGCCATTGAAAAAGGTCGCATCCAAGTATTGAATGAAAACCGGAAGTTCAGAAGGACATACGCGGCTATCAACGGCATGTCTGTTACGGGCCTTAATTCTCATGTTCTACTTCATGGTCACTACAAACCCAAGGTTAGTTTTAGTATTAGTTAGTCTAAATAATCGAAATTCTATGTAATATTCGAAATTTAATACTAAGAAGGACAAAGTGTGATAAGTGAAAATATGAAAAACTGGTAATTAAAAAAAAACACTCAACTCTCAGACTAGCTTAGCTTCTGCCGTCAAAAAAACAGATAAAAATACAAATTTACCTAAGTCTTGGTTACTTGGTCAATAAAGAAAAACCTGTGGGAAAAGCCGCAAAAAACTTCAAGTTTTTCGCCATCTAAAATTAGTCAGTTTTAGATTTATATTTCAATTTCTATCTTTTGATAAAATTGTCTTACTGGAAGTAGCAAAATAAACATATTTTCCAGTTAAATTATTTCTAACAAAGATTTTACATAACGCAAATTTTCAGGAACTTGACCGCTACAAGGCTAACATCCCACGTCTAGTAATCATTTCTGGCAGACAAGAATCCTCGGTGCAAAAGTCTCTTGAGAACCTGAAATCGCATCCAATAGACCCCGAACAATTGGCTTTACTACAAAATATTCATCAAACAAGAGTCGCCGGGCATTTGGGCAGGGGATATGCTATTCTAGGTAAGAGTGCGATACTCGATAGTCATAAAATAATATAATAAACTGGCGAAGCGTACCTATGTGACCATGCACAATGAAGGTTTATGAAGACATCTAAATGAGCAGTGGAGAGTTCCTAAACCAATAAATAAATAGATAATAGTGGACACAACATCATCTTGCCCCAAAGTGTGCATAGCTTGTATTAGGGATCCTACATGGCTGATAGATTGTTTACATGTTTTTAAATACATGCTTAAATTCTTCTGATTAATGAAGCTTATAGCTTGTTATTACCGTTTACAAATCAAGCTGTTAAATAAATAAAAATAAATAAACTACCCTCATTATCATAAACTCATAAAACCTTACAAATTGATGTAAAATACTAGAAGCTGGTTCAAATTCTCTTTTACAAAACTAAATAGGGGCATGAACGTACACGTTCACAAAAGGGGTTTCTACGTTAGATCAGGGGGGAGGTTGGTAGTGGACTGTATTTATACGAAACTAGAAGGGCGTAACTATATGAAATAACATCGGCATCGATCCTTAAAATTATATTTAGGACAAACGAACTGCTGTAAGTAGGTAAATCACAGGTAGACAGCAGCCTTAGGGAAGGAGCATGCACGCACCTGTACATTTAAGCATGACCAGGCATCGGTACCAACGCCACGTTAGAGTCAGTGCAGCAGTGGTTCGGAACGACACTTTATTTGGCGTAATAGTTAGCACACGTGGGTTACACACGTTAAGTTACACTTATGATTATATGTATTATGAAGTAATATCCTTGGATTACACCAATATTCTTGGATTATGAGCTTGCGCAGCTATTTGCTTAATAGTACATGTGGCTCGCGGAAGGCTGGCGAACGAAGGGGTACGAACAAGCACGCTCGATCGGCCGTCAGAGTAGGACGGCGATATAATACTCGTGCATGCGGGAAGGAGAAAAGGATAGAAAAAGATCGTTGCTGATCGTTGTTGATCGTGTGGTAATTTTTAAACATACTAAACCCATTGGATTTTAAATTCACCACTAACAATCACGACTTCATATCTTCATATTCTCCTAATATATTTGAAAGACTTATATACGACATGTCACACTGTAAAGGGGAGTAAAAGACCCTGTATGGTGGGAGTCCTAGGCCTCTTAATTATTGGTGGTTGGTATTTGGTGTGGAGACAAAATGAGAAGTCCAAAGTTCACTAAGATGGTTTTGTATACTGAGCTTCACACCAGTTCACAAATGGTTTTTAAATTATATTAAACTGGTTTAAAGACTAAGATCGATAATAATATAAATGGTATAAAATGGTATGTATGAGATGGTTATGAGTGGCGCGGTGCCGGCCCGGCAGATGGTAGCGCACTGGTTTGCTCAGGCAATTGTGCATATTTGATTGAAAGACAAAAATGCATAACTGATGTGTTCGGTGTAAAGCCGAACACACACAATAGGGTAGGGCGCCAGGGAGCGCTACTTCTGTCTGCCATGTTAATCAAATTATGCGATCATAATTCGCGTCATTGTGGGTCCAAATATGTATAACAAACCATTAAAAAAAACATAAAATTGTATAAGCATGTATACAGAACTCACTCTAAGAGTTTTAATGTTAGGTAAAACTCTGCTTTTACGGCATTCCGTCGTCATTCGAGGCATTTTAAACACCATTGAGACAGTGTTTGTTTTCGCACGGTGAAAAAGTCATATATCATATATCAATGTCATATATTACAAATTAATATAAATTATCTTTAAACATTAATAGATATTTACAATAATTACAGAAATGTACAGAATACAATATAAAAAAACATGAAACAGTTGAAATATCTAAAGACTATTTAAAACAATCTGTAGATAGATCAACTGATCCAGATCACTGCCAGAAAGCCGTGTCCTCAAAATACTGTATTGCCACATTGAATGGCAATGCTAATATGGATAGGATAATAGAGATTATGTGTATGCTCGTGGACGTTTTTGATGTGTTTACGGTTAGTAGGTTGTGTTGTAACCAGAAAGATAGGGAGTTCAGATTTGATTAAGCTTATTGTAGTATATCTTGAAGGGAAGATCCAAAGTAAAATAAACATTATGTTGTCTGGATACAACGTTATATGCCCATATAGTCCGATGCCGTGAATGTTATTTATGTACATTATGTCGCAGCAGAGTGGTTTGCAGGAGTCAGTGGGCATGTATTCTCGATTTGTTCCGACATGATGGGCTGCCTCGAGCAAATAATCACGGTGTAGGTACTATTATACTTATTAATCAAAGTGATGGAGTAAATCAAACAGACACGTCCGCTCGAGCGAGCGAGCTCGGGTAGAATGCCCCCCGCTCCAACGGCCGTATCAAGCATGACTCGCTGTGGCATCTCGCTTGAGTTCGGTAGTTGGTACAAATCAGAGTTGCCACTACCTGATTACGATACGATAGATATCGATACTGTAAAATATATATTAAGAAAAGAAACGGTCCTAGTATGAATTCTTGGGGGATACTACAATATATAGGTGTTTCATTTATACTAATCGATATCTGTTAGGTTTGAATTCATAATTTTAAGGACATTGCCTTCAATTCCGACTGTTTCTAACTTTATCAATAGTAGTTCATGGCTGACGGTGTCAAACGGTCAATGAATATTCCTAGGGCATTTTTTTTTGTTTTTTAATTTAATTAAAGTGAATAGGTCGATTGTTGCTCCTAGGTACTTTTAGATCTGAAACCGTATTGTTTTGTACTAATTAAGTCGATTGAATCTTAGTACGTCTCGAGACGTCTGTATATAACTTTTTCGATAATTTTAGAAAATGCCGGTAGAACTGAAATTGGCCTGTAGTTGCCGGGGTCTGCTTTTTGGCTGGATTTGTAGATAGGTGTAACTTTAGCAATTTTTGTGTTTGCGGGAATTCACCTATCTTGAATAGAACGGGTTTATCAGGTTTGTATCAGGTTTTTCAAAGATTTAACAACTATTAGTTTATTTAATTTTATTTATCCCATCTAGTCCCGCACTGGAATTTAAATTGAGCTTTCGTATAATTTTATCCATTTCACTGGGGCTACATGGGTAAAAATTGTATAGTTTATTTACTTTTGCTGGATCACTATATCGCTTACCTCACTCCAGCGAAGTAAATAAACTGTATTTAAAGTAAAATGCTTTAAAGATTAGACCGCTTAGCTGAGGACCTATTATAGATACGTATTGGTTAAAAGCTTCGCAGACATTATATAATCAATTACTTGTTTAGAATTTACTACAAGTTTTTGAGGCACGCACGCATCTATGCTTAATTTTGTTATTGGCTAAGTAATTTATCAAGTACCATATTCATTTCGGTGTCTTATTACTATTTGTAAATTACTATCTTAATGAAGTCTCTTTTGTGTCGTGGATCATATACGATGGATTAAAATCAATCTGGATTTTGACAGATTTACAAAATGATTTATTTACTTTTGATCTGCGAGAAAAATACTTGTATTTTCAGATTCAAAAGACGGAAAGACAGTGAGCTTGTCGGAGCAGGTGGACTATTTCGACAATGCCCAGCGCCCTCTGTGGTTCGTCTACAGTGGAATGGGCTCTCAGTGGGCTGGTATGGCTACACAACTCATGCGGTTCTCAATTTTTGCAGCAGCAATAGAACGGTAAGTCACAAATAGTCACATTACAACCTAAAATATCTAAAGAATTGTAAGTTTTCAACGTAACTTCTGTTTGTGGGTTGTTCGTCACGGTTTAGCACAAAATGTATTTTTATTGTCTGAGTGCTGATTTAGTCCATCATGAACTTTTTTTTTCAACATCATGAGCATTTACATATGTTAGTCTACTATTATATATATATATATATATATATATATATATATGTATGGTCTTAATCACTACCACATTTTGCCTACCACTTTTAATAGATTTTGTTAATTGATCTAACCGCCAGTTTTATTTCAGTTGTCATCAGGTTTTGGAGCCAAAAGGATTAGATATTGTCCACATTATAACGACATCCGAGAAAACTATCTTTGACAATATACTCCATTCGTTTGTAGGCATCGCTGCTGTTCAGATTGGTCTAACCGATATACTCCGAGAACTTGGTCTAGTCCCTGATAAAATAATAGGTACGTACCTAAAGTTCCTCATAACTTGGGTAACATAAAAAACAATATTTAGATCCGAAACAAATACTTGCATCCTAACAATCACTGTCCTGCTAGCGAGAATGAAAGTCTTCGTTGGACTTTATTACTTTTTAAATGAAGATGTTTAAGCCATCATTACCATCAATTTAAGTTAAGGAGCAATGAAAACCATTAGCTTTTCAAAAAGTTTTAATCAAATTTAATTAGAATAACTAGATACAGATACATTATATTGTGGACCTAGATATATTTATTTCTTTCTTGTAGGTCATAGTGTAGGTGAACTCGGATGTGCCTACGCTGATGGATGTCTGACTGCAGAGGAAATGATATTGTCGGCTTACAGCAGAGGATTGGTCTCTTTGGAAACGTCATTTATTAAAGGATCCATGGCTGCTGTTGGCTTAGGATTCCAGGAAGTAAGATTATTGAATTACCTTAAACTTATTAACATATGCATATGTATATTATTATGATAACAACTGCTTAAACTTGTTTACCAATTTCAGGTCGCAAAGCTTTGTCCGTCAGAAATCGAGATTGCCTGCCATAACAGTGCTGATTCTTGTACCATATCAGGACCAGCTGATTCAATGAAGAGCTTTGTCTCCGAATTGGTTGCAAAGGGCATATTTGCAAAAGAAGTCCCATGTTCTAATATTGCGTACCACTCACGTTATATAGCTGAAGCTGGTAGGTAAAGTTCATAACAAAAAAAAACATCTATTCTTATCACTATCACTTTAGGTTGAAGGTATTAAAGGTAAAGGTATTTTTTGTTTTTTATGTAGGTCCCGGATTACTGAAGTATTTGACAGAGGTCATTAAAATACCCAAAGCACGTAGCGATAAATGGGTCTCTACATCAGTTCCTCAAGATCAGTGGGATGAAGATTTAGCCAAATATTCATCTGCCGAGTATCACACTAACAACTTACTGGTATGATGTTGCATAAACACACCCTGTTTATGTTTGTACTAAATATGTATTAAAGGTACCTAACAAAACCGTATTATATGTTGTTCTAGAACCCAGTGTTATTCGAAGAAGCTAGTAAACTGATACCCAGTAATGCTGTTCTGGTAGAAATAGCACCACATGGTCTCCTTCAGGCTATTCTTAAGAGATCTTTGCCAGAAAGCTGCGTCAACGTTTCATTAACAAGACGTGGATACCCAGACAGCTCCCACATGATTCTAGAATCTGTTGGCAAGTCAGTACAGTCTCTATCTTAACAATAAATTATGCAACATGCTTATGTAAAGATTACCTACTAACATATGTTTACATTTTTAGGTTATACATGGAAGGTTACGATCCAAACGTCCAAGCTCTCTATCCGAAAGTAGAGTTTCCGGTATCCACTGGTACACCTTACTTATCATGTCTGGTGGATTGGGCTCACGATGAGAAGTGGTAACTAAGTTTCATAACGTTCAAATGTCAATGGTCGAAGAAAAATAATAAACTGATTTAATTTTATTCATAAACTACACAAATCAAAAAAGTCTAACCTTCGTTGTAAACTTTCATGGAATATCAAACCTCCTTTGAATAGTCAACCTCTTTGATAAACAAATATATACTAGTAGTTTTTTTCAGTAAATTATGTTTTTAAACAATAAAATCATTATTTTGCCCATTTTAACGGCATTTCATAGATGCGATTTTATTTCTTATTCAAGGAAAAAACAAATAGTACCGTTGTTGTGTGTCGCGAATAATACGAGTTTTTACTGTGTAATGGAGCGTCGTCATCTTACCACGGAAGGGATACTAAAAATTGAAAACAGTCAAGCCGATGTTGCCCGGCATTTCAGTGTTCATCGAAGCGTAATTTGCCGACTCTGAATGCGTTATGGTGATATGGTCAAGGGCGTAGTATCACTCGTCCGTCAAGACCGATACACATCCAGGTAACATGTAGACGTGAACCAAAGCTGACTGCCCAAGAAAACGCAGCAAGGCTACTGAATACTGATGGTCCCGCAGTTTGTCCCAAACTGAGCGAAACAGTCTGCGAAAGTATGGTCTACGTGCACGTCGTCCAATCAGATGCCCACAGATCCGTCATGCAATTCGATCTCGTCGTATTCAGTGGTGAAGACCGTGCGTTCTATGGCCGCAAGAACGATGGGACCAAATTTTGTTCTGAGACGAATCTCGATTTGGGTTCAAACCTGATACTAGAAGAATGAGGGTATATCATCGACCAGGAATCGCTGAGCGTCTAAGATGTGTCCAGGAAGTCCACCCATACAGCGGTTCGACAGTAATGGTTTGGGCTGGAATAGCTAAAAACCGCAAAATCGATCTTGTTTTTACAAATGGCGACCTGAATGCAGAAAATTTGAGGAACATTTGCTAGCTCCCTGTGCTAGCTAGAACATGTGCGTCTGTTTTCACAAAACTTGGGAGCTGAGTTTACATTGATGCACGACAATGCTCCGCACACAGCGAGACGGACTGGCTACAGGGCAAAAATATACGCGTTTAGCCATGGCCAGCTCAATCGCCTAACTTGAATCCCATTGAGCATGTGTGGGATAAGCTCCAGAGAAGGGTCCTGAAAGATGGGGTTTTAGCGGACAACAACTAAAAAACCTGCTCAAGTTCCTGGGGCCAATTTACCCATGAGGAAATCAATAAATCAATAATTTAACGCAGAAGTCATATATTTGTTTATTTTTACCTTTATTATAAAATAAAAATTTGTACCGATTCTCAGCAAACTTTTATTTGTAAGTAAAATTTTTTTTTTGAAATTTTCGAATTTGTTTTACAAATACCAGATAGAAAAATATCAAAAATTTTAAAAGAAAAGAAATAATTTTAAATAAATCTATAAAAATTATATTATTCAAAATTTATAGATGTTGCTTTTACTATTTTGATGTGTGTATTTCGTATGTAACAATATGAGTTAATTCATTCTATTTGTTGTTAAAGGCCACTGCCGCTTTACGCCAGCGCACACAGGGTTGTTTCAGCGTCATGCAAGTTTCTGGTTTCGGTTCATGACGACAGGCATAATTATTTGCAAGGTCATATTATCAGAGGTTAGTATTTGTGACCTCAGATCATAAAATGTTAATAAAATATTGTATTTTGCAAAAAAAATATGATCCTAAAATTCAGAATAATTCATATATTGTAAAGTTGTAGGATATTTTCATTCGTAAACAGGCCAAAAATATTTAAGAGGAAATTTTAAAAAACATATTTGGCAACGTAATGCAATTTAAGATTATAATAAACCCAATATGGTGTAATATGTGCTTGAGCCTTATCACTGTGATTTCTTTATTGTCAACAGAAAAAATGCTGTTACCGTTTTCGTACGCGCTGGTTGCTGCTTGGGATACTCTAGCGATGTCTTTGAAAGTACCTAAAAAGAGTTTGAGTGTGGTATTTAACGATGTACATTTATATGCACAGCCTGTGTTGCACGACCAGAAAAGTATCAAAATTGTTGTGTCTTTGCATAGGGGAAGTGGACGGTTTGAGGTGAAAATTGTTTTATTACTTGTTTTAACATAACTATCAAAATCGATCTAGGTTTCCAAGTAACTGACGAACCAAATGAATATAATAAAAAAATTAGGTCTTTAAAATAATTGATCTCCGAATTATGACATACTTGAATAACGTGAATTGCGATTAAATTACTTTGCTTCCAGGTGATGGATGGTAGTTTTAAAGTTGCAACTGGATTTATTATCAGTGATGATAAACCCATTCTGAAATCGGACGGAAAGAGTTTAGCAACTGATTATTATGGTCACAACAGTCAAGACATTTACCAATTATTCTACGAAAGAGAATACTCCTACAGGTATGATACGTATATAAATTCCCAAAAGTATCAAATTACAAAACAGTTAAGTATCCTCATAAAAATAATTTTATTTTATTTCGGCAGTGGGAAATTCCGTAGTATCCACAGTGCAAAAGACGACTTGACGGAAGCATACGTAGAATGGAATGATAATTGGGTCACATTTATTGATGGCCTGCTTCAGCTCAATGCTTTGAAACACCCACACGATGCTGTTTCCGAACCAAGTCAGATAAGGAAAATTACTATTGATGTAACTGAACATGCCAAGCAAATTCTTCTTATAGATGATGTAACAGCAGTTTTAAGAGCAGACGTTTCGGAAATTCATAATTTTACCAGGTAAAGTAATAGAAAGTTTAGCCAAATTGAATTATAATACATACTGTGATTATTATATATGGATAAGTAAATGCTTATACATATTTGATGCCTGTGATTGCGAGTTATATATACATTTATTATTATAAATTTATGATGTGTTCTAGATGTAGCGGTGTTTTATTAGAAACTATTAAATTTCGTGACTTGCCTCCATCATCGAAAAAGCAAGTTGATCTGCAAACTTTACAATTCGTACCAAGGTTCGAGTTCGAAATTGATGTAAGTAAATCAATGTAAATACGCACATATAATTAGGTAGGTATGTATGTTGTGATGTTTTTACCAGAGATATACCTACCAAAGTGATTGACATTGTTACTTAATTATATTTTAGACATTTGCATCATTACAAATACTTGCACAAATAGTAGCTGAAAATATTAATAAAGAGGTCATCAAGATAGTTGGAATAACTCCTCAAAATGAAGATGCTGCTATATTTAATGAGATGAAACGTGTCGCTTCAGCCAACATACCAGGAATCAAAATCGTATATCAAACGATCTTTAAAAATACAACGACTCAGTTGTTTCAAAATATTGTAATGGGAGCTGACCTTCTACTGGTTCAGAATTTATCAAGCGATGACGAGGCAAGTTCACATTAACTCGAATATTAGCCATGAAAAAAGATAGAACAACAACATCGTAGATCTGTGTCGCATGAGTCTGAAGCCTAGCGCTTTATTCATATATCTATATCACAATATCTACTCATCTCTGAGCTGCATGGTCTGTTAGAATAAAGGACACGCGTGTGGCAGTGTATTTGTCACGCATGGATGCAACTAGACGCAGACCTAGTTGAGATTGCAAGCCACACGCACCAATGAATATGGAGGGTGGAGGGTTTACCTTATTTAAAGTTGTTTGTAATTAAAATAAAAAATGTTGATAATTAGAATAAGAGATCATTATGTGAGTAACTGCGTAAAATGTGTTATGTAATACCATTTTTTGATTTCCAGTTTACGCAAATCCTCCAAGGCATATCCCGAAAGGGCGTTTTTATTATTAACGAATATTCTCTAAAGACTACCATTCATATTAAAACAGCTAGACCTTACAAAATTGTATCAGTTTTAACTGATCGCCACACAGATTCTCGTTTAGAACTCGTTCGTTTTCAATCGACACTACCTGCCGCAATTATATCCGTGGTTGTTCGTTCAGAAAAGGATTTTCCAAGCCTGATAGCCACCAGAAGTCAATTGTTAGCAGAAAACAGTCTTATCATCTTTTCCGCTTATCCATCTTTCTCTGGTCTTAAAAGCTTAGTCAAACATTGGAGAAAGGATTCTTCGCGAAACAAAATCCACCTCATAATGAACAATGATACCAAGGATACTAAGAACTTAGCTAAGATACCTGGCGATTTGGCTTATAGTATCTTGGACAACGTAAGTCTTTTAGAAAGAGATTTTAGTTCCAGAATCAAGATTATTAATAATTTTTGCAATTAATTTGTGATAAATGTTATCTTTCCACAGGGTATATGGGGCGGTGAATATTATTTGCCGTTGAAAAATAATCTAAAAAATAACTGTGAAGTATCTCTACATAGTGACATTATTGGAAATTTGGAATCGTTGAAATGGATGCAATCTCCAAATTTGTTTAATACAGCAAATGTAGATAAACATGAACTATTTGTTAAGGTATGTATAGTTCCCCGCATTTTACAGTATTTTTTTTTTGTTTTTTAATAATAATGTTAATGAAATGACATTTCACACAGCATCATCTTGCTCCAAGGTAATCTTAGCTTGTGCTTATTGGTACCACTACTTATTAACATGTTTTTTGAAGTGAAAACTGCTTTAAGCTCGTTGAGCGTTTTTTGGGTGAACCAAAATCATGGAACTCGCGTCATCGTCACCGAACGCTTTCTATGAGCTATATGTATACTGTGTATATATGTGTACTTTTTGGGTGAACAAAAAGCGTAAAACTCGCGTCAAGTGTAAACTTTTTTAAGTAAAATAATTGAGTAAGATAGCAAATAAATAATTCAAAATTCATGCGAAATCATACCCTAAACAGGTCATCGTGGATTTGGTAAGAGATTTTATCAGACCTCCCCGTTTAGTCTGAGAGCAGTCACGGTATCACTTGTCCTACATTCTGCCATGACGCCCCATTGATTTTTAACTGAACTTCCCATAATTTCCGCCATTTTACATTGTCAAATGCTTTTAAAAAATCTACGAAGCATGGGGTTTTTGAATTTCGGAGACTTCTCGAGAGGGTTTTATAATTCCCGAGATAATTTGAAGTAGTATCAGAACTCTTCCTTTGACAAACCCGGCCAGTAAGGCGGTCGCGCTATTTGTCAACGTAATTTCCATTGAACGGATTGGTTTTGGCAAAGGTGGCTAGGATATGGCTAGGATTTGGCTAATCTGAATGTCAAAATGCTACCGCGCACGATTTAATCGTTGATGTTACCAATCGAACAAATTGATATATAGAACTACCTTGTATTAATCTATGCACAGACTACTAGGATGTACTAAATCAAAAACGTTCGTTTGAAAGCTCTGTCAACAATAACGCGATCCTGCAATATTTGATCAACGTATAATCCATGTTAGAGCTAAATCGTTTCCGTTATAGTGAATAGCGTGGTACGAAATATGTCAAAAATAACGTTTTGACTTTGGTTTAGATTTGGTTTGGTTGGTTTGGTTTGGCTTTGGTTCAAACGTTCTAAATTACCGCGGTCGGCCCCCTGTTTGGGTACTATTTCGCGGGACAAAAACGACTACAGCCGCTTGTTTATCAGATGTAGCACTTTGTTTGTATAAAGATAAGAGAGACCAACCTGTGGTTGTTGCCCTTTTTACTGGAGCCTTTTTTGTGCAGGGGGGTGAAACGGGAGCTAGACTAGTATTTCGGCCGTTTGCTGGTCTTCCATATTCTACAACAAATGGTGTGTATTATGTCTACTCCTGTATCGCTCATGGCCTTTTTTATCTCAATGGGTATCTCATCCACAACTACAGCTTTTTTGGGCTTCAAGTGATTTATTACTGCTCTTATTTCGTCCTTCAACAAAACAGGTTCCAATTCCGAGGGCTGAGAACATAGTGTGGAGAACTATGATGAGTGAGCGTCAACAAAAAGCAATCCACAGTAATCTTTTCACGTGTTAACAATTTATTTGATTTCCGTAACTGTTACACCTTCAGAGTTCTCAATAGCGTCGCAGCGTTTGTGCATTGGTGATCTAGCTTCTCCACCTGGCCCTAATGGCCCTCAATATGTAATCTATTTTATTTCGATATTCTCCACTAGGTAAAGTCCAAGTGTAAAGTCTTCTCGGGTATTGTTTTAAGACTGTGTTCATTAAAGTAGGGTTATTTTCGGCTGCGAATTGGATGATTGCGTTCGCCTCTGTCATTTCTAGTCACAAGACCATAAAGACCCACCACCCATATTTCTTAGGCCACAGCCTATTATAGTTGATCCCAGTTTTGCGTTAAAGTCACCTAGGACGATTAATAGCTCTCTGGTTGTGATGGCAGCTAAGCTGGCTTTGAGTTGGCTGTAGAAGTCTTCAATTAATTCATCTGCGGCGGCACTTTAAGGGGAGTTCGTGGTCTAAGATGTGGAGTTTACCCGCGTCACGGAGGCCTCTCAGATTCCAAGTTCCAAGTCTGAAGTTACTTCGTAGTTGAATCTTTGTTCTTGCAGGATAGATAGTATATTTATAGTGGATAGTATAGTTTACATGGAATGCCTGGTCGCCTACTGTCCCATGGCCTACATTTTACACCCTGATTCCCGGACAACCGAGGGTGCCGGTCGCTACTCGGGTCACTACGCAAACAATCATACTCATACGATCATCAATAACCATACATCAATAATCATACGTATTGGACCTTCTCATAACTCTTGTGGGATGAATAGTGCTATAGTATCTCGATGCTTATTGCACCAGACCTTTAAGGCATTATTTAGACGACAGGCCGCTGTAGCTTCTTCCAGTCAGGTGTCTAATTGGGTGTGTGTGGTTATCCCGCCATGACTTGATTGCCAGCGCCTCGTTAGTTGTCCAGCAGGGAGCACCACCACGATCCAGGATCGCCGCCGCCGGCTATTCATACGAACCACCAGGGCGTGCAGGTGAGATTGACATTACAACCGACCTGGTTGTGATTGGTTGTTGAGTTGAGTGGTTCCGTTCTCCCCGTACTCCCCTTACTTGATATAAGGGTCCCACAGGGTTCGATACCAGGCCCTGTTTTATTCCTAAATACTTGTGATATAGTTTTATTTTCTGACGATACGTCTTTAACTTTTAAAGTTGATAGAGCTTAAACCAGTATTCGCGATAACGGAAATTAATACTTAACTGGTTAGTTAGTTAGTTCGTTAGTTACTTCTTAACTGGTTCACTGTATATAATCTTTTACTTAATGCTAAAAAAACTTCAAATTGACTTTGCCACATGTTATTCATAGTCCGACCAACATTGAAATTAATGGAAATGCATTGAATTTTGAAGATTCCACGATCTTCCTAGGTCTTAATATTGATGCAAAACTACAGTGGGGACCACAAATTGAAAAACTTGCTAGTAGGCATATGCAGTTCGTGCGATACGGTGGCTTACTGTTGAAGCTACAGCTAGACTTGTTTATTTCAGCTACTTCCGAGATAGTTATGTACCTACATACAGGCAGTATTGCATTGAACATCAAATAAACGGACGTGTCTCGTGATTCTACCTTTCATTTATAAATACGCACAATACTCAGAGAGAACGCCATATACGGCACAGTGGTGACCCGATAGCGAATTGAACACCTCCGACTTGATTTAAAACATTTTTGCTTTGTTTGCCCTGTTGACGGGATCATAGCAAAATGTCACAAAAGGAAGTAATACCTACGACGAACAAAGAAGACGAAACAGAAGTAGCTGTTGTGACAGTATCATCAAGAATTCCAGAATTTTGGTGTGATCAGCCTCGACTGTGGTTTGTTCAGTACGAAGCAATTCTGGGATCTCAAAAATTGAGTGATGAAGCAAAGTTCAACCTAGTGGTCACGAAATTGGGTAAAGACGTAATCCAGCAAGTCAGCGATATTCTATTGAAACCACCAGAATAAAAAAAATATGACGCCCTGCGAGAACGTCTGTTGAAAGTGTACGAGGAATCAGAAATAAGGCAATTCCAGAAACTTTTGAGTGAAATGGATCTCGGTGACAAGAAGCCATCCCAGCTGCTTCGGCGGATGAGAGATCTAGCCCGTGAAAAGATACCAGATGAGACACTTCGAATCATGTGGCAAGGACACCTGCCTTCTTCAGTGAGAGCGGTATTGGCGGTCAGCGAGGTGAAGGATCTTGAGAACTTAGCAGCCATCGCAGATAAAGTGATGGAAACCATGCGGCCTTTACAGTTAGCGGAAGTACAGGCAACGCCGAGTACCAGCATGGATACGGCATTAATTTTGGCTGAAATCGCGAAATGAAGCCTAAAAGTGAGAGACATGGAAAATAGTCGAAATCATTATAGAAATTTTAGTCGCCATGGATCACGATCGCGCTCTGCATCACGCGGTCGTAACTCGACCAGTCGGTCACCGGAGCATCCAGATTGGCTATGTACCTACCATTTTAGACATCGCCATAGAGTTAGAAAATGCGAAGAGCCGTGTGCCTGGAAGAAAAAAGAGAGTACGGAAAACTAATGGCGGTGCAGTCGCAGGCGGAGATTTGCACCATCGCTCCAGTACAACGCCTATGTGTTACGGACGATAATAGTGGATTAAAATTTTTAGTGGACACCGGTGCGAACATTTCAGTTATACCAGTGAACAAGAAACGTTTTTATAGAAAGTGTGAAGACTATAAACTTTATGCGGCAAATGGGACTGGAATCAAAACGTATGGTGTTAAAACTCTCGATTTAAACTTCAGATTACGACGACCGTATTGTTGGTCATTCGTTTTGGCGGAGGTCAAGCAACCTATTCTCGGTGCTGACTTTCTAAGCCATCATAAACTGTTAGTAGATGTGAACAGGAGAAAACTCATCAATTCACTTACGAGTTTCCATACGATTGCATCAGTGACATTACAAGAACAACCTACAGTCCGGACCATAGACTATCAAAGCGAATACAGTGACATTTTATTAGAGCTTCCGAACGTTACAAAACCCATGTGCTTCAAAGAAACATCATCGCATTCGGTAATTGATTACATTGAGACTACGGGATCAGCTGTCTACGCTCGCCCGAGAGCTTTACCGCCTAATAAATATAATAAAGCAAAAGCCGAATTCCAACGCATGCAAGATATGGGAATATGTCGTCCATCGAAGAGTAACTGGGCATGTCCTTTACACGTAGTGACGAAAAAAAATGGTGAACTTAGGCCCTGCGGAGACTATAGGCAACTTAACGCGCTTACAAAGCCAGATAGGTATCCTATACCGCGAATACAAGATTGTACATATATATTACACGGTAAAACTATATTTACAAGAATCGACATGCAAAGAGCGTATCATAATATCGGAATTAATGAACAGATATTCCGAAAACAGCAATTACTACACCTTTTGGGCTATA